>OY986436.1:7770000-8458750 GCA_963920525.1 Dichetophora obliterata | reverse complement strand
TACTTAAATTTATTCAATTTAGCCATCATCAAAACACTTGCGAGAACACGTGCATTGTCTTGATTAAAAATAATTTTTGTCTGAATAGCAGGTATGTGCTTAATAAATTTGCTTAATAAATTTAAGCTATCGGCACCCATAAGATTTTCAAAGAATATTCTCCCACCGCTTTACACAAAACTATTAATCATGTATACTTGTGCTCAAAAAAAATCCAGCTTAAAATGTTGATAAAAAATTCTATTTTTCTTGCATTATAGCACAGTGCGACGACAGTGCGACACAGTGGCACAACCAAACTTGATAAAAATTCTTAAAGAGTGACATATTGCAAGTCCATCGCACTTGTCTGACCTCTCAATGTCGTCACAGTTTCTTTAATTTATTTTTAAAGTTTAAGTGAAAATAACTTCAAATTTTAAAATAAATTAAAAAAATATTGTGACGACTTTGAGAGGTCAGACCGGGTGCAATGGACTCTTTAAGAATTTCTATCAAGTTTGGTTGTCCTTTTTGGAACGAATTTCCATTATGAAGCTTGCGGGTAGTGCAATTTGATAGAAAAAATCACGTAATAGTGAGATTGTTGTGTGTACATGCGTGTGTATGCGAGTGTCGAGCAGACTACAAACTAGCAGGCGAGTGAGCTGTGTGTGTGCGTGCTAGTATTGAGATTGAAGCAGACCCCAGTTGGAAAAGCAGCCCTGCTGTATATCTGCCGGCAACATGTCTCGGAAGGTCAAGAGACATGCACGCCTCCAAACCTGCTTATATCTTTTTTCTATAGGCATATCCTAGAAAAAGGCAGGTTTGCAAAATTAACTGCTGTGGCAGCAATACGGCATGCATCTCACGGCATTAATGCTGCATTCATCACACGGTATTAATTCTGCAATCATACGATGAGATGCATGCTGCATTGCTTCTACGGCAGTTTATTTAACAGACATGCTGTTCTAGGACATGCCTATAGAAAAAAGATATAAGCGGGTATGGAGGCGAAAATGTCTGCTTAAATTCCAACCCATGTTGGTGGTAATTGAAAAATTACCTAAATCCGGAGACTTGAACCTTGGCTGCGTGAGTGCATCAGCTTATACATTCGACCATTGCAGCTGTTAATTGATCGTCGCTTAATTTGCTTGACAGTAAAAAAATTGACACGTTCGCTTTGTTATTATTAGCAAATAATGCAATAAAACAGAACGAAATCAGAAAAAAAAAATAAACTTTAAAAAAACCAAAACATATTTAAAAGTAATTTAGAAAAAAAAACAAATATGTCTCCGTTGGGATTTGAACCCACTACTTAAGATTTAAAAAAAAAAAACAAGAATAAAAACTAAAGCCAACTTAGCCATTCGCACTGTTGTGATATTTTTGAAATAATATACATAACAACATTGTTGCTATCAAAGGTGTTTCGGCGAATACAGAAAGTGTCGGCGAATTACAACAATCATAAAAATATTGAAGTTATTGTCCCTTAAAATTAACCGGAATTTTGCATTAGCAAACATGATACTTTTGAAGTATGTATCTGTTTCTGACACGTAGAAATTTCGTTAAAAAGCATTTCCCAGTGGGCATTTTAGCTACACCCAAAAAAAAAGCTTCGTACTATGTACAAAACAATTTTTATATTCTACAAAGCTGTTTGTTCTTTTCAGTCTACGAACGACTTTGTGAATAATACAAATGACCGTTTGTACATTGTACAAAGAAAAATTTGTGTATTTTACAAACGCGTTCGATTCATCTGCAAAACAATTATACAAACGCTGCTGCCACCGCTTTGTATATTATCAAACTATGTTCGTTCAGTTCACATATTTATACATTATAGATTTTTACAAACAAGTGTTTGTAGAATGTACATAGTTACGAATTCAAAAAGTTTTTCATGCGGCCAACACTACAAACGTTTGTAATATGTACAAAACAGTTGTGCATTCTACTAATAGCCTCTGTTTGTATTTCTACAAAGATTTTATTCGTAATTTTATCCTAAATATTTTTTGGGTGTAGTGTTGCGCAAAAGAAGGCATGCTAGTAGTCTTTCTATCGGCGTCAGTATATCTTCCATGCTTGCTGTATTAATGAGTGCTTCTGTAAGGCCTACCTTTTGAAGGTTTACAGTCTTTTCATATTATTTTATATGAAAAAATTTAGAAAATATTATAAATGATCATATCAATTTATCTAATCAATCTAAATTTTAATAAAAACAAATTAAACAGGTCTCCGAAATTTAGCACATTAAATATCATATTATATGAAAATTTTTATTTGGAAAAATTCGAAGTCTTTTCTGTATGCAAAAGTTGTACAAAAAAAATTAAAAAAAAAAAAAATTTTAAATGAACAGAAAAATTTGTAAAAAATGTTTATTTAAAACATATAAAAAAAATTTTTTGGTCCAAGCTGGGTTGGGAATCCAACCTCACGAAAGTTTACTTTTATTTGTAATGATGCAAAATAAGCTAAAGTTTTTTAACAACTGCGGTATACAAGTGGATTAGGTATCAGACCGCCACATGAGAGAACGTTGGTTCAAATCTGGAAATTGTAGTTTTTTAATTCAAGTTGATATTTATATTGCTTTTCTTTTTAACGTGGGCTTCAGAAGGACTTCTAGTAGGCCTCTTTAGAGTCGCAAGGGAGGAAGGCTGAGAAAATTTGTCGTTTCATATAAAAAAATAATAGGCTTGGATATGAGTGCGGAAGGGCTAAATAATCCATGTGATGGCCTTCTAGGAGCGCTACGAAGCCCTGCTTTTGCCCACTGGGTTGTTATATATATATATATGTGTGTGTTTGTTTTAAATCATACGTGAGAATCTTTATTGCAATTAGAGCCCGAACACAACCAAAAGTCGTAATGACTTGTGATGTCGAACACACAACAGAACACATGCAAGTTGACGAAGCCGTCCAGAATGAAATCGCTGAGCAAGAGTCGTAGCGACTTATCGCTAGAGTAAAATTAAATAGAATCTATTCTATTTTTTCTCTAACGACCCGTGATTTCCTCTCTGAGTACAATTACCCAGCGATAAAAATGATCTTAACAAGACCTATGATCTCTAACATACAATGTATGTAGGATACATCCTAAGCTTATGCTTAATTGTACTTTACATTTACACAAGCTAGTCATAGGAAGCAGATACATCCTAACTTGAAACATTGCATGTGACGTTGGTTATATCTAATGTGGAAACATTGTATGTGACGTCGGATATATCTAATGTAGAAGCACTGTATGTGACGTCGGATATATCTAATGTAGAAGCACTGTATGTGACGTCGGATATATCTAATGTGGAAACATTGTATGTGACGTCAGATATATCTAATTTGGAAACATTGTATGTGACGTCAGATATATCTAATGTGGAAACATTGTATGTGACGTCGGATATATCTAATATGGAAACATTGTATGCGACTTCGGATAAATCTAAGGTGGAAACATTGTGAGGAGATTTTGGTATATCCGATATAGAAACATTGTACAAGGAAGTCCAATTATCCTATGTGGAAACATTGTAGCTTAATGAATGCTTATTATACATGTGTGTGTTCCATTCAATTGTATTTATTACTCGCATATAAGTATTGCAAAATTAACAGATTAAGCTCTTATAATAGTTTAAATACAAAAATATGAAAAAGGGGATGACAATATGTCTGTGACACCCTGTACAAAATAAAATTTAGTATTACTGTCTTTTTCCAATTTATTCTATAAACATTTTCAAAAAAGTTTTTAAAAATTCCATTAAGATTAACAAACGATAGAATTGTAAGTAAATCCATCTTTTTGAAACAAAATTTTTAAAAAAAAGAGAATATTTAAGGATAAATATGAAGAATAATAAGAACCATTAATATATAAATGAAAATGTATTATTATTGTCCTTATTTAAATTTGTTTTAATAACCGGTTATAAATAATAATTTTGATTATTCAATTCAGATGGGTAAATAGTTTTGGAAAAGAAAAGGCATGAGTGGATGAAGGTGATATTTCGCAAAATTTTAATTTCGAAAAAATTGAATTCAAGGTTTTGCATATGTACTGAAATCTATACTTAATCAAAACTTGTGAAGAAGTTATTTTCTAAAATAGCCGCAAATATGGTTGTTTTAATGTTTAAAATTATTTTTATGTACATTACATATTCATCAATGCATAGAACAGCGAAAATCCAAAAATGCGACATATCACCTGCATCCACTGATGTCTCTAAATACATATTAACCAATTTGAAAATTCATATGTATATACATAAAAAAAATTAAATATAAATATGTATGAACAAATTAATATAAAGAAATTAAATATTATTATGTAGACGGCTTGTTTTATTTTTGTTGTAGGAAATTTTTCTGTAATGACGAGCTTCTCATGACTCATCACAACATCTTCTTCCTGGCAGGTATTTACGATACCAAGAGGCGAGTTTGACTTTTTAATGAGAATTTGGGTATTTCAACTTCTGCTTCAGTTGGGATTGTGGGGAAGTCAAACTCGTCACTTGCACAAGGAATTTCTGTTTCACTGTTGCAGCGGGTGACGTTGACTTTTTAAACCTATTCTCAGTACTTGCACCTGGAATCTCTGTCTCAGTAGGTACTCAAAAAGTAGCAAGGGGAATTTCTACATTACCAAATTAAGTTATATGGGTGGACACGCGTCTGTTTTTTCTATAAATTTCCTCCTCTTTTTTTTTGCCAGCCGCTTTAAATTTCTGCTGCATCCATCCATCCTTATGTTGTTGATATGTTTTAAATAACACTTACTTAAGATATATCTATTTAATTGATTCACTTGAAATAAATATCGAAAAAATATCAGAACTCGTTTACAAAACTTTTTTCTGCTCTAATACAAACAAAACTGTTAACAAAAGCACGAGTTGGTCGAATTTGAAAATTTTGAAGTTTGTTTGTTCACATTCGTGTAAGTGTTGCCAGTCGGTTTTTTCTTCATTCAAGAGGGAATGTTGCATTTTTTCCACTTTTTGAAAACTTAAGTTTGGTGAAAATATTGGCATAAGTGCAGTTTACAGCCCACGCGTAAATATTTTTTTTTTTATTTTTATTAAATGTATTTGGGATTTTTTACCCTAAAACTGTAAAAATAAAATGTCGGTCTCGAATTTTTTAGATATTTCCATATGAAAAAGTTTCCTACTTATTTCGTAATTTTTCTTTGTGCTTTTGCTATTTGCTCCTCACAATCAGCAACATTTTCACTTACAATCGGACTAGTGACATTCGGAGCGAAATTGTATGTTAGAGATCATATAAAACATTCGGATATGTTTCAAAATTTCTGCTTAATTTACCGCTGGGTAGTGGTGCCATATTTTGTAAACATTTGGATATGTTCAAGGACAATTTCATAGTTTTTGCTATGTTCTCACGTTTTTTTTTTGTTTCTGTTTGACTTACACAGCAACAAAAACATGTCTGCTAACAAAACTATGCTATATAAAATCAACCCTGCATCGTCAGTCGCAATCGCTTTCATTCTGGACGGGTCCTGTGTGTCTGGCGACCAGAGAGGATCACCGGTCGTAACGACTTTTGATTCTGTTCGGCGTCTTATGTTTTAAGAAATGAATACTGCAGCAAATGTGTATAATACAGTGTAATCTGATGTTAGAATTTCAAAAAGTTTTTTACACTAGGGTGGACTCTAAAAATGTGTTTTTTTTTTCTTTGTGTATGTGCTGGCAGTGTTAAGGGTCGCTGTTTTCGAATCCGTTGTAAGAATTTCAAAAAGATTTTTCGACACTAGGGTGGACCCTAAAAATGTGCTTTTGTCTTATACTCTTACGTAAGTCTAGTTTGCAATATGACTTTTAGCTCAATTCAAGCTCCATACGAGGAACATGATGAATGTTCAATGCTTCGTCATTAAACAAACATCACTAGCAAAATATTTGAAAAATTTTACATCTAAATTTTCAATATATACATCTTTTTTATCTAAAATATATTAAACTTTTTAATGTAATTGTTAATTTACATTATTTTCCTTGAAAAAATTATACAAAAGAAAAAATAATGCAAAAAAACAATATACAGATTTTATTTTGAGTTGCATTCAGAGTTGAAGGAAAAGCGTAAGGAACTTCTTTCCTGACGGGGGTCCCCCGACCGCACTACTTTCTTTTTGTTGATATCGTCACACTGTATTAAAATTTAAGAAAAGAAATATTTGTTATCAACATTTTTAGTCAGCTATTTTTTTTAGGATAAACATAAATGAAAAACGGACATTTTTTATTTATTTTTCTTTTAAATTTTGTTGCTTTTTGTAGAAAAAAATTTAATAAATTTCTTTCTGAAATAATAAATACTCAACTATAAATTATTGCTAATGACTTTTTATTGTTAGTTTTGCTCAGTTATGATTTAAAAACGGGAAATCTTTTTGAAATAGCCACACGCATATCGTCACTAGCATTAAGTCTATTTTTTCTGGTCTTTGTTTTCATGTGTACAAGTGAGGAAAACCTCATCTCACACAAATACGTTGTGGCAAATGAAACCAAATGCTGAATCAATATTGTAGCTAATCGTGGATATGATATTAATTGAGCACACCATAAATTTTCCAAACTATTCGTTTCATACTCCATTTAAATAACTGTCATACATTGAGTTCATATTATATGTTATATATTAATATCTCCAGTAGCAACATATTCATCAAAAGAGTAGGCTAATTTTTTTAATGATTATTAATATCGATGGCTTTTTTTTCATCATCCCAAAGAAGAAGTTCTTCCAGCAAAAGGGAATTGGAAAAATTTCTCATGTCAACACGGTTATTCCAAATTGAAAGTTTTCGAGTAAACGCAAAAAAAAAATACTTCTGAATACAAAAAAGGACTACTAACAAAAAAGTGTTCTTAAGTTTAAGTTTTTATTCCTCCACGTTTAAAAACGTAATAGGGGTATATTAACTTTGTCACTACATTTGTAACGCCGATAAGGAGGCGTGGTCAGTATAGAAAAGTGTATATATTTTTGATAAGCATCACCTCCTGAGTCGATTTAGCCATGTTTGTCTGTCCGTATGTCCGTCTTCTGTCTGTCTGTGACCACGATAACAGCCGTAATTTTATAACTATCGTAACAAAATGCTATATATAAGCTTTTTATTAAAAAATGGAGGTCAAGTTCGAAAATGAGCAGACTCGGATGTTTGCTCCTCCCATACAAAGTGATTTAACCAAAACGATGAAATTTTTTTAAATGCCACAAAAATTAATTTAATGACTTCAAGTTTTGCACATTAGCTTTAACCTTTAATATTCACTTTGAGTATGAAATTTTTAAAAGTAGAATAAAAATCTCGTCTACCTCCCATTCAAAGTTATTTGCCCAAAACAGTGAAATCTCTTTCAATTTCGCAAAAATTAACCTGATGACTACTTATTTTGCACATAAGCTTTAACAATTAATCTTCACCTTAGGTATGAAATTTGGAAAAATCGAATAAAAACCATGACTACCTCCCATATAAAGTGACTTTATGAAATCAGTAAAATCCCCTAAAATTCCACAAAAATTACTACAATGGCTTAAAATTTTTCAAATTAGTTTAATTCTTAACTATCCACTTGATGTTTGAAATTGCAAGAAACCAACAACTGAAAATTTCGCCCACCTTGCATACAAAATTACGTAGAGTAAGTTCTGCATATATGGTTCATGTGTGTAATATGGCCCATAGCAATATTTCCTAACTGAGAAAGGCTAGGCACGCCACTGTCTACTCAATTCAGACATGAACGAACTGAGGCCGGATTCTGAAAATCGCCTAGCTAAAGCTAAATCTCTATCGCTTAAATGCTAAAAAAATGCTTCGTTCAATTCCTTAGCGATTTCGCTAAAATGCGATTCTGAGTTTCAAATCGCCTAGCTAAAAATGTTGCTTCTACTACTCGCCACAGGAAGCATTGTTTTAGCGATTCTTATGACAAAAAATTGATTTGGTTATGGCTGTATGCCATTTGGAAACTTTTCACTATTGGTTCTATAGGAAAGAAAATGTTGAGTTGAAAAAAATTTACATGTGTGGTATTTAAATTGTCATTTTTTGCTGTGGCAAATGAAACTTGAAAATGTTATCCAGAAATTTTGACGTCTTCTCAGCGAATGAACGAGCTTTTCAAGACGCATTTGACTGCCACTACTACTACAAAGTATTTTTGTATTCAAAATAATATTATGAGCTACAAGGAATGTAACTGTTTTAAGTAAAATAACTTATAAACCCAAAACTTGTGTAAACATTAAAAATTTGTAAAAAAATTAAAATTTTTATTCATGATTATTTTGTTGTATGTATTTTATCTAATTAGCTTAGAGATGAAATAAATTGAAAACATGTTTTAAAATTATATGTTTAGATTTTACTCCACTTATAAAATATACTGTAGTAAAAAAAGTATCAGTATTAATGTTTTCTTGTCAACTGGACCTAAAAATCCTTAACCTAAACTATACGCGAGGATAATCGACTCAATCGACTGTAATACGAAAGAAAATATTGACTTATACACAGTCGATCAAGCAGCTAACCATAAAACATCCTTGAACACGTATATTCAATGTATTAGTTTTGCAAGTTGAATGCAGTAAAGAAAAAACTCAATACATTGCGTATATCAGAAGTAATGAACTTCCAAATTTAACATAAATATTTATTTTAAACTCTTTAGCTCCAAAGACTGGCCTAGTTTTAAAGTCTTAAAAAAGAATTGTAGTAATTTTTATTGACACTAAAATAAATCAAAGACGACTGAAGTGACTCCATGCTTTTTAGTTGCTACTCAAGCCTGCATTTTTTGCCTAAAAATAAATATTTTCTAAATATTAAAAGCAAAGCACAATCCTTTTTTTTATACAGAAACATAAATAAAACTACTTTTTTCAGAAAAAATACACAGCAAAACACTGATACTAACAATTTTGTAAGAGTAAAGCACAACCCTTTTGCTTCACTCTTCAAAATTCTTGTGCCGGTTGTCAAAACTTCTACTAGTCCCCGGGGCTACATGAAGATTTGACAATAAAACTCACCTCACTGATATCAAAAATTCTACTTCCGACTGAAGGATTTAAAATTTACTGGTTCAACTTTAAACACCAAAACAGTCGTGGCTTATTAGAGGCTAAGGTTTCATTCAATTCTTCAAAATTTTGCACTCTGTGTACATTTTACATATAAAAAATTAGGTGCAAAATTTCTTGTCAATTAATGACTTAATTGCAAACTAACTGCATTATTCCGTATAACGTAGAGGCACACCAATGATAAGAAAGACATAAGAAGCAATACTTTCTTCCATACAGAATTGCTTTGCTTCAAGTGTCTTTCTTATCGTTGGTGTGCTTCTTCGTGATACAGAATTATCACATAAGTGTGTGTCACAACAATTTTAGCTTATTTGCAAACTACCAATTCATTTAATAAATTTTTATAAAGTTTTAAGACATGAAACCTTTTTCTAAAAGCATGTTACATGATAACAATAGGGGTATTCACGATTCAGTGTACTTGCCAGTGCAGTTAAGGACTTCTGCACTTTACAAAATCAAAATACGCGTGCGTCAAAAATCTGCACAAGTGATATTCTACTGCAGCCTACAACTTGAAGATTGGAGCAGTTGTGCACTTGTGTGCATTGAAAAATTTGACAGCTTGGAAAAAGTGTTAGTGGTTTTTTCACGAAAACCTAACTGCACAAGTCCTCCACTGCACAGGCAAGTGAATACTGATAAATACAAGCAGCAAGTTTTCGGAAAAGTGCTTTAAATTGGTTTATTTTTTTTTTTTTGAAAATATTCAAAAGAGACAAACCATTAATTTTTCTTAATATATATATCAAAAATTACAATTTTAATTGAAAAATCTTTTAATTTTTAACTTAGCGTCAACAAAATATTGGACTCTAAAATTACAGCTAAAAATAAAATTAGAGTTTCTGTAAATCCCTAAAAAAAGTTTAGAATCGCAGCAATCGCTAAAAATTTAGCTATGACAGCTTTAATTTTTTTCTTCGTTAAAAGCTCGTTCAGTCTCTAAATTTTTAGCATGAAAATAAGCGATGGAGTTTTTCAGAATAGCAATATCGCTAAAAACTACAAATTTAGCTTTAGCGGTGGAGATTTAGCTTTAGCGTTTTTCAGAATCCGCCCTCTGGTCATCGCTCATTGTAATGTGGTGAGTCAGTCGAAACAGATGTGTACAGGACAGCACTTGATAATTTTTTGGCGTTGTCGTTGGAATTTTTTGGTAAGTTTAATTACGCGTTTTTTAATTAAATTTTTGTGTAAATATTCTTGGGTTTGTGCAAATTATATAGTGCTAAATGTTTTGTTTGCTTATGTACAATCGAATCTGGAAAATAGTAAATAAAGTTTGCGAAAATTAAAAGCATAGTAGAAAAAAACAGTGTTGATAATATGGCCCATCATAAATGCTGATAATATGGACCAGTGGACCATATTTGATACATGTTTCTAGCTAATATTTAATTTCTATTTTCTTTTTTAGCTACAAGGATATAAATGGCTCCAAACTCTAAGCAAGTCCAAAAGCAACGACAAACATGGCGCAAAGAAGATATGGCGCATGCAAGTACGGCCATCAAAGAAAAGCTAATGGGGTTCTTAAGGGCATCCAAACAGTACAATGTACCTAAAACCACATTACGACGTTTGGTGGCAGAGAAGGGAAAGCCGTTAGAAGAAGTAGTAGCAGCCAAATTAGGCAGAAAACCGATTTTCCCACCACAGCTCGAAGAATCGCTTGTTGACTATGTATTGCTTATGGAAGCGAAATTGTTTGGTCTAACAAGAAATGATATAAGATCGTTAGCATTTCAATTAGCTTTGAAGAACAATATTCCAAACCCGTTTTCAGTAGCGAAGGGAACTGCAGGAAGAGATTGGTTGCGTTTATTTCTAAGACGTCATCCATCTCTGTCCTTCCGTCAGCCGACCGGAACATCTATAGCTCGTGCAAGAGGATTTTCAA
Source organism: Dichetophora obliterata (assembly GCA_963920525.1). NCBI lineage: Eukaryota > Metazoa > Arthropoda > Insecta > Diptera > Sciomyzidae > Dichetophora > Dichetophora obliterata. The sequence continues at coordinate 8,447,679 of OY986436.1, read as the reverse complement.
AAGAAAACGTCACCGTTTTCTTTGACTTGTTAGAAAAAAAAATGGCTACGTACAACTTTTCTCGAAATAACATTTACATTGTAGACGAAACAGGAATTTCTGTTGTGCCCGCAAAAATGCCACAGGTATTGTCTCTGAAAGGTGGGAAGCAGATAGAAGCACTTACTTCAGCAGAAAGGGGATCTTTGGTTGCTGCTGTTTTGTGTATGAGCGCAGGTGGGTCATTTGTACCACCTATGTTTATTTTCCCTAGGAAGAGGGAAAATCCTCTTCTAATGAAAGGTGCACCGCTAGGATCAATTCACGCAAATCATCCTTCCGGATGGATTCAGACGCATTTATTTACTAAATGGTTCGAGCACTTTCTTGCAACAGTTAAACCTTCTGAATCGTCTCCTGTATTGCTCATATTGGACGGGCATGCAAGCCATTCGAGAAACATTGAAATCATTGACTTGGCTAGAAGTACCATGTTCGCATCCTTTCGATTCCTCCACACTCTAGCCATAAGATTCAACCTCTGGATAAATCTTTCATGGGACCCTTGAAAAAATATTTGACTGAGGAAATAAGATGTTGGGTCATAAATAATAAAAGCATTAACACATTTTGATATAATTCAACTGTTTGGTCAAGCTTATATTAAAGCTCAAACTGGTGAAATTGCTATCAAAGGATTTTCGTCAACTGGAATATGTCCTTTTAATAGGCAAATCTTTAGCGATCACGATTTTCTCGCAGCGGACGAAGTTGATGCAACAGTTGAGAATGTGCAAAATGTAGATTTTTTTTTTATAGACTGAACCAACGCTCAGGGGATGCCCCCTATAAATGCATAAGCATTGTGTTAATTCGGAAGATGGTGATAGTTAGTTAGAGGGTGGATAGATGGAGTAGTGTCGGTGAAGATTTGTTTTGAATTTGCACAGCTCAAAACTGCCGGGAAACACGCTCGCAGGGAGACTATTCCACAACTTAACCGAGCGACTAAAGAACGCATTATCGCGGTAATGCGAGGTTTTATTAAGCATCGATGCAATGGTAAAGGGGTGGGCTTGGACAGCTGCCCGAGTGGACCTGGGAAACACACGAGCTGGTGGCGTCAGGCCATGTATCTCCCTTGAACACTTCCCATGGTAATACCTATACAGAAGGCTTAGGCAACCTACATTACGTCGATGCTCAAGAGAGTTGAGAGAGGATGAAATACTTGCATCTCCTATCAAATATATCGCACGACGTTGAGTTCGGTCCAGAAGATCCAAATAAAATCTTGAAGCCCCTGCCCAAATTTGCGAATTGTACTCCATTTTCGGCCTAATATATGAGGTGTAGATCATGCGAAGATCAGCTGAAGTGAAATATTTTTTGCACCGTTTTAGAAAACCTAAGCACTTGCCTGCTTCTTTCGACACATCGAAAATATGATCATTCCAACGAAGATCAGATTGGATCGATATGCCCAGAACGTCAAGAGCGGCTGATTCCACAAGATCCACACCATTCATACTGAGAGGAGCTAAAGGGCAATTCACTCGCTTGTGACAACACTGGGTCTTGCTTGCATTGAACTCTACTCTATTAGCAAGACCCCACTCGGAGATTTTTTGTAGATCATTAAGGAGTGTGTCATTCATAGTTTGCCTTTTTCTCTCAATCTCCATAGAGCTTGGGCGTTTTTTGAATGAATATGAATGACAAATGCTGCTGTCGTCCGCAAACGAATGTATTGGGTTATGCGTCAACAACAGAAGGTCGTTGATAAAAACCAGAAACAAGGTTGGCGATAGAACTGAACCCTGCGGTACTCCCGCGTTGATGGCGGCCTTCTCGGACGAAATACCGTCAACTACGACTCGAATCGTTCTGTCCTTGAGAAAACATGTGATCCATCGAGCAAAATTACCACCAAAACCATATGCAGCAAGTTTTGACACGAGCGCTTTATGCCACACGCGGTCGAATGCTTTTGAAATATCCAGATCAACAACCCTGTTCTCGCCGAAAAAGTGAACGCATTTATTCTGTTCTTCGGTTAAGAACGCCATAAGATCACCAGTAGAGCGAGCCCTACGGAAACCATATTGATGGTCACTGAGCAGTTGGTTGTGCTCCAGATAGTTCATAACGTTGAAGTTTATTACGCTCTCCATAACTTTGGAAAGCGTAGAGCATATCGCAATGGGTCGGTAGTTTGCAGGGTTCGTCTCATCACCCTTTTTAGGTACCGGCTGGACATTTGCCACCTTCCAACAAGATGGAAATATTCCTGTTCTGTAGGAGATGTTGAAAAGAGGCTTTGTTTACATTGAGATTTGAAAGGACCCTTTTAACTGCTCTCGTTCGAAAGTATATCGCCTGCATTGCAGAAGATCCATTCTCAACAAAGGGCAGTGGCTGATTGCTATCCGAGAGAGTGGAATTTTGTGCAAACAATCTAGCCAATAGGTTCGCTTTATCAGCCGAGTCAGTGAAGATTTGGTCAGCTTTTAAAAGAGCTGGAATCCATGACGATGTCTGGTTCTTAACTCTTTTAAAAAATGATCAAAAATTTTTGATCCCTTTGGGGCAGATAAGAACCTGTTCTCGAATGCGAGCTTCGTACAGAAACTTTTCGCGTTTTAAAATTGCATTACAGCGATTCCTTGCCTCGATGCAAAGTCTTTTAATATCAGTATTCTTGTTAGAACTCCAATTCTGAAAAGCTTACTCTTTGGACCTGACTGCAATCCTGCAATTCTCATTTGGTTTAATGCTTTTCATCTTATTGGGAATGAAAGACCGCATACCCAATAAAATAATTTCTTGTACCATGACAGCCGCGGCATTCACATTTCTATCAGCGAAACATAATTTCCAATTGAAGCTGCGATAAAAATTATTTAACGCAGTCCAATTTGCCTTTCCATAAAACCATGCAGTCCTCTTCGCGATTTTAGGCGTAGAGGTGCAGGGGTTAGAATATGGAAAAGCAGCGGATATGGTACAATTGTCCGAGTTACCAAGAGGTGCGTTGACACTCATATCATATTTTTATGATGTGAAGTCAGAAAAAGGTCAAGGATATTATGGCTTTGCATATCACTTTTGGGGAAAAAAGTGGGTTCCTTCACTAGTTGAATCAGTTGGTTCGATTCAGCAAATAGCTCAGCATATTGTCCAACAGGTGTCAATGGGCCCGAGTGACGTAACCAAGCCGGGTGATGGACATTGAAATCGCCTGCTACAACGATCTCACTGTCAGGAAACAACCCCAAAATGATCGTGATCGAATCAGAGAGAGAGTCCAGTTTGTTAAAAGTCGGCTCCCTCCCTAGATTCGGACTTCTATAAATAAAGCAGAAATGTAGCAAGTGAGAGCGAAGCCTGAACCTAACCCACATTGAGCTAAACTCTGGATCGGTCACGTTCAGACTCCGCTCACACTGGTACGCTACATCTGCTCTTATAAAAAGGGCAATGCCCCTATGCAAAGAAAACAATGGCAGTAAGCGATACCCAGGTATGTGAAAATCCAGTGGATCTGCATCCTCGGCCACCTGGGTCTCGCTCAGTGCCATTATTTGAGGCCTATGTAGAGTACAATGTACATAGACCGAAAAAAAATTCGCCCTCAGTCCACGAACATTGCAGAAATCTATGCGAAAATGACCCGACATTTCCGCACCATGCAAAAATCAAACAAATCCTTTACAACCACCAACCGCTTTACCTGAAATGGTGCAATTAGAACAAATTCCCGTTGAAACACCTTTCACTTCCACTGGCATTCGGTCAACTTCTTACATAATGCCTCAAGAAATTTCTCCTATTCCGGTCCGAGTTAAAAAAAATTCAAATCGAGGGCGAATACCAGGAAAGGCACAACTGATATCATCATCACCGCATAAAAAGAATCTAGAGGAATCTATTAAAAAAAACAATGACAAACAATTTAAGAATCAAAACACACGCGAAAAACGAATCGGGGAAAAAACATTTTGAAAAAGAAGGTAGATATGAATTATATTTGTAGTTAGGTCTGAAAAAGGTTTTCCTTAAAATTTACTTTTCAGAAGAAAAATCAACGTACAGCAGAGTCTTCATCAGACTTTGAAGACAATTTTACATCAGATGATTCATCAGATGCAAGTCCTGATAGGACTAATATGGAAGATGCCAAATGTATATATTGCTCAAGTCTTTTTTCCGAAGATGTGGGCAATGTGGGTACATGAACTGTGCAGTGGCAACGAAAAAGATTATTTTATTTGTAAATTTTGTGTATAAGTTGTGTTTTATATGGACCACCCTAGTCCATATTCAACACACGGTGGGCTATATTAGTCGCACATTTTTGAAAAGTGATATTTTGAAGTTCCTTTAATTTTTCCATAATATCTTTTTGTTGTGTTTTTTGTAACGTAATTCTTTTATGGAGACTTAATATAAAATGAATTTAAAACAATTTAAAAAAAAATATGTTTTCAAATTAAACTGGCTGTTTTATTTCAAAAAAAGTTAAGGGTAGGCCATATTTACCGAACTTACTCTAATCATAAAAGTAAAATTTTTATAAATTCCAAAAAAACTTAATGTGTGAACTTGATGTTGTACACAAAAGCTTTCATGAATAAGAAGGACAAGTGAGTTTGATCCAATGACCAATAAAAATGACGTCATACAACATTCAAGACTTCAAATATTTAAAAATACGGCAGTGGATTCCGTATGTACGTATAGGTATAAATGTGAATTCCAACAAAAACTTTTTACAATTTATATTAATTTTCAAAATGTATACATAAGCCTATTTCTTTCTATTTCTACTCTTACTATGATTTTCCTAAATCTTTTTGCTGGCATTTGCTAGATTTTCTTTTCTTTAGCTCTTTCTATGGCACTATGGTCCTCTATCCATAACTCTCATGGGAACATTACACATTGGGATAATAATAAATGCTAAACGCATCCTTATCTTCAGCAGTAGATAAAAAAAGGGACAATATCATGAGGTAGGCTTTTGTTGCATTCCAATTATCTAATGTTTTTATATATTCCATATAACTCTTGGTTGGTGTATGTGTGTGTGTGTGTGTGTCACCATGCTACAGAGCATAAAAACGTGCGCACATTGTTATCATGGTATTGACTTAAATCCTTAAGACAAGAGCAACACTTACTATTATGTGAAAGAGAGAAGCGCCGGAAATAACGTGTTGCTGATAATATTAATACGAGTGTTATTGTGTCACAATCTTGTGCTCGAGACTTAAATGGAAATTGGGGAAGGAAGCACAGCATAGGAAAAAAAAATCCAGCATGCGACTGATTTAACTACTTCCTTGGTGATTTTTCGCTTTTTCATGCGCACTACTACTTACGGATAATAGCGCAAAATAGACAACGCATAAAAATCAAGATAATAAAAAATGTACAAGGCGCCGTTATAGTGATCAAAATAATAGCGATAAAAAATAGTGAGACATAAAGACGTAGAAAAACACAGCAAACGTGGCATTATGAAGTTAATTGGCATGAATAGGCTTATTTTAACGGACTTTTATTGCATACTTAAAGGCGCTCTAGGATGCTGTTACTGCTGCTTGTTTATGATGTCATAACTTAAGAGGCATGTGCTTAGCGTAAATAAATTCATATCGAGATCTAGTGAATATCAACATTTTGAGCGTGCATACTCTTTGGCTTTTATTGTCTTTTCTATTTTGATTGCTGTTTTTTTTCTAACAGTAGGTATTTGAACAAATATTTGATAACAAATTTTAAGCTAACATAACTTGCAGAATTTTGATTAAAGGCAATATAATTGTATTTACCAGAAATATTGCATACTTTTTGGCATTTACACAAAAATCTCTGCATAAAGCTGGCCAGGCAATAAATCAAAGTAGTTGTTGCTGTTCTAACTGTAACAACAAATAAACAGAATATGAAATTTTACACAATCCGAAATAAATCTATATTTCATACACACACTTAAAAACACACAAACAAGCACACTCACACACACACACACACTCCCATATTTACAGCAAACAAACAACATCATTTTTGTAAACAATTTTCATTTAAAACTTTTGCCTAACCACTTAAATGCCAGAAAATTGCTTTACTTAAAAACGACAACAGACAAAAAACAAACAAAAACAACAATAACAGCAACCACAATGACAAGCAGCACCAGTGCCTACTTCTAGGCATTGTCATAATAAAATGTTTGTGTTGTAATGTAATAAATTCTTACAATAGCAACAACAAAGGCTACTTAAAAGCTCATTGTTGCTTCTTCATCTTTTTTCTTCTTCCTACTCATCTTCTTCTCTATACGTTCATTGTCCTGACTGGCTCTGCTCGGTGTTCGGGCAAAAACAAAAATTTACTCAACCAAATCATTGTGCCTAAGAGTATGCAAAAAGTTTTGCTCCATACATTTGTGCTTCTAATTTTACATTTAATTTTGTTTTTATGCAAAAAAAAGCATACTAATCTGTATTTTATGTGTTAGCGAGCGAACAAAGCCATTGGACAAAATTTCGTTTTCTAAAATTTTTATTTAACTTAATAAATGAACAAAAAACTACTTTATTTATGCATACATTTATAGTCAAGAACAGTAAAAATAGTTTCAGTGGCTACATCCGCTCGACCAGCAAAAGGAATCGGAAGGAAAAACGTGCCTAAAGAAGAGCGGAGGGGGGCGGATGGAGAGAAACAAAATGTATTTCAAAACTTGGTAATCAAAAACGGAAACTAGGCTAAATGGCAGAACATTGTTTGGTGGAGGTGGGAAAAAAAGCAAGGGAAAGCACATCGTCAAGCGTGTTACTCGCACCTTGTCGCTTGTGTATTTATTCTGCCTGGTAGGGCTTCTCTGCTTGTATGTGTGTATGTGTGTGTGTGTATGTGTTGTCTCTGTGCTTATATGTCCAGCATAATTTACCAAAATTTGCCTATTTAATTTTAAAACTACTTCAGCTTCAGCTGCGTCCCAGAGATCCTTGAAATTTTAATTTCATCTTTATTGTTGTTTGCTTTTTGAGTTTCAATTTAAAGTTGAACCCTTTTTGGCAAAAGCATAAAGTGGAAAACAAAGTGATTTTTCTGTATGAACTGATACGAAAAAGGCTTGTAAAATGATACTATGTGGTAAGGGTAACTAAATTTCAGCATAATTTTTTGTGTTGAGTGATGGAAAAAATTCTTAATGGCGAGCAACAGCATGGGTTTTAGATGCGTGTGTATGGGAGTGTGTGTGTGTATTTAATTTTTAATTTTCTTAAAATTTTTGCAGATCTTAGAAGCCTCATTATATAAAACGTTCTTATTTCTAGTCTCTTTAAAAAACTTTATAAGTAATTTTGTTGTACTCATTTTACTAGAGAAGTGACAGAGCTCCGCATCAGCAAAAGTTTACATCGACATTCGCATTGTTAATTTTTGATATCTGCTTCTGAATTCGCATAAAAATTCCGCATTTATAAAAAATTTTTCATTATCAGCACAAAAAGCTTAGCGAGTTTAAGGGTTACTGACTTGAATCTGAAAAATCATCATGTACAACTTAAAAAAGAGAAATCTTACTTGTGCAATGTATACCAATCTAAATAAATAAATAAAAAAATAAATAAATAAATCTGTGCAAAAAATTGTTTATTACTAATTTTCATACAATTTAACAAAAAATAACACTCCATCGATTTTTCCCATGATTAAAACTGCTCAAAAAATTAATTCAAAGTTAGGAAGCTCGGTGATCCTCTGACTTACAGAGCGAAGATTTTTATAATTTTCTAAAAGTTTTATTTTCAGCATTTTTTCCACTTCGTAACACTTTTCTGAAAAATTATAACAGATATCAAGAGAATTTTTTGCGGAGAGGTAGTAGTACTAGCCTACAAATTTACAAAAAAAAAAATTCAAATAGTTGATTACAAATATGTAATCAAGCCATTCCCGTGAAAATTGTATCAAATTTTCAATGGAAAGTTGATGGTTTTTTCGAAATTTTTAATTTAATTTTTTTTTAGTTCAAGATGAGGTTAAAATATTTCTGCAAGTTACGAGAGAAAAGTTATTTTTTTGCATATTAGACATAAGCGGTCTTTGTACTAACACTAAATATAAAGTGATTTTTTTTCTAATGTAGGAGGTGACTGTACTTTCCCGAAATACTATTTTTACCCATTTTTTCAACTTGGAATGGACTTTCAAAAAAAAATTCGCAAAGGTTTAAGTTCCGACTGCAAAAATTTAATTTTTTGGACAATTCCAAACACAATGCAATTGTGTTTTTGTAATAAAATTAAAATTTTAATTTTAATGTTTTAATATTTAAAGTAATATTAAAATTTTAATGTCGGGAAATGTCGGGATAATGAGTTATAACGATTTTTATGAGGAAACCTGTGTCTTTTTTCATGCTCTTGCAGTTGAATTTGCATTGTGCGTGTTCTGGCATTTTCTATGATATAGCTATAATATGATATATATATATGTAATAACTGAAAGGATTGGAATATTTGGATTATAATTTTTATTGTAAACACATAAATAATATAGCAATTATAGCAAAAAAAAAATATATAAATAAAAATTTATAGGGTGCCACGAATATATTCCTGAAGTTCACATTTTTTATTAGGCAATTAGAGAAGATATTCTCATAATGATATACACATCAGGTAAAAAATAAAGGTAAAGGAGTTTTTTCTAGGGTTGTTTTTTATGCGGACTATAATTCCGCCGGTAAACAAAATTTAAAAACTCGACACCGAATGAGTGTATACTAAACCTCTGCACAAATGCACTCGTTTTTTCTACAACACTAGAGCCAACAGTGCCGAGTTCAGAACATAACATAACTCTGTTAGTCAAGCAGAACATAACCAATTCATTAAACGACAAGAACCGAGCAGTGCAGAGCACTCATCGGCTTCAAAGCAGAACTTGTTTGCCGCTTGCTTTACCAGAACACGATGTTATTCGTTCCAGAAACTATAAATACTTATAGACATTGCATGTGAAAGGAACGGCACGAAATGAAAAATTTGCCCGTACAAGACAAGAGACCCGACGAGTAACAAACCTAGCGAGTACTCGCTTGCAAGAATTTGTGTTGCTAGCACAACATCATATGTTCCTTAAAGTTTTGTTTATGTTGCCAGAGACTATAAATACTTATAGACATTGCATGTGAAAGGAACGGCACGAAATGAAAAATTTGCCCGTACAAGACAAGAGACCCGACGAGTAACAAACCTAGCGAGTACTCGCTTGCAAGAATTTGTGTTGCTAGCACAACATCATATGTTCCTTAAAGTTTTGTTTATGTTGCTAGAGTGTGTTGCTATATTTTATATACATATATTTTTTAGATTTCGCAGTAGTGCAGCATGTCGTTTGTTTAGGTTTTTTTTGCTTGATTTGTTGTTGCTGCATTGGTTTTTTTTTGCTGCTTTTCTTGTGCTTGGATTTTGTTCACGTTTTGGCAGCTTTTGATCTTTAGAAATAAATCATATTTTTGCGATATTGTCTATCTGAGGCGAAGGCGTTTAAGATAAATAGCTATATCTTTTTTATTTCTAATCGGATTCAAATGCTCCAAAGAACAAAATTTTAGAAAATGGATTAATCTTTCAAATGACATTAAAATTAAATTTTTTTAAAAAAAATTAATTATTTATTATCTACCTATTTTAAACCGATTTAAAACAAAAACTCTAATCTGCTGCACAGGGTTAAATTCACTCAATCCTTTTAATTTCACTTTTTTCAAGAAAATACTATTAATTTTGTTGTTATTCAAGATCGTCAGATATAAATCATATTTTTGCGATTTTGTCTATCTGAAGCAAAGACGTTTTAGATAAATCGCTATATCTTTTTTGTTTCTAATCGGATTCAAATGCAACGAAGGACAACATTTTAGAAAATTTATCAATATTCTAAATGACATTAAAATTAAATTTTTAAAAAAATAAACCAATTATTTATTAACAATTCTTACCTTTATCCTTTCAAATTACATCAAAATAAAGTTTTGCAAAAATTAATCGAATTCTTTATTTACTATTTTTACCTTTATCTATTCAAATAATATCAAAATTAAATTTTAACAGAATTAATCCAATTACTTATTAACTAATTTAAAAAGATTTAAAACAAAAACTCCAAATATCACTTTTAATTGATTTTTTTTAAAGAAAAGACCATGAATTTTATTTTCGTATTTTATTTATTTAGAATTAAATTATGATTTGCCTAATTTGTTGTTAAGACAAAAATAAATACTAGTATTCTATTGCCACGCAGGACAATCGGCAGCTACACGAATTGCCTTGTTGCTTTGCCTATTTTGTAGCATCTTCCAATTGGAGACATTGCATTAACTTAAACATGAATTATTATCAAATAAGTTTTGAAGTTTTTTGTGATAAATTTAAAATTTGCTTAATAAATTAAATTTTTAAATTTTTTCCTTTTCCTTCGAAAATTTAAAAATTACAAAATAAACGAAATTTTTTAAGACTTCTAATTTGCTTTTAAATTTCAATTAATTCAAATGTATTTAAGTTTTAAGGAAATGCCATTAAAAACAAAAATATTTACAAAAGCATGAAGGAAAACATTGCTGAATGAGGTGCACTTATTTTTAGCAATATGAGGTGCATTCAGTTTAGAGTTGCACAGTACTGAAAGGTCGGGCAATGGACTTAACTATTGTGATAGCAAACATTTCTTGAAAAAATCAATCAGACGGACTTATGGACTTCGGACAGACGGTCTAACATTTACACATACATACTAACAGACTGACAGACAAAAAGGGATATGGAGAAACAGACGAAGTGACAATCGGATTATTTTAAAAAATCCCAAAACGACGAATTGACAGACAGACTTTCAGACAGACTTTCAGACGGACAAACGGACTGCTTATGCATTTAAAAGCCTTTGCATTTTTGCATTGGCCTTACCTTACTTTTCTCTGGATCGGATGGATTTTTTTTTTTAACTCTTCGGACGCTAGATTTTCTTTTAACCATTTTGAATTCTTTCGAATTAAAACAGTTATAAGAAAATCTAGGATGATGTGCCTGTGATCAAAGCAACTCCCATTTTCATCAAACCACTCTGGAGTTGCAAGATTTGAGTGTGCAATACAGGACTTTATTATACGATTTTTTAAATTCGGTTCGTGACAACTTTTATGAAATATACCTTTGTATATTGAAAAATGTTGTACACAAATATTGAAGAATTCGTCGGATGGATTCTTCAAACAAATCCGACTGTCACTATAGTTTTTAATGCCAAGAAAAGATTCTGAGTCGAAAGAAAACTTTTCGAGCTTCAGAAGATTTTCTTGGCATTTTTCACATTTAATTTTATTATTGAATTTTGCCCTTAACCCATACCCATACATTAAATTTATCACAAAAAACTTCAAAACTTATTTTATAATAATTCATGTTTAAGTTAATGCAATGTCTCCAATTGGAAGATGCTACAAAATAGGCAAAGCAACAAGGCAATTCGTGTAGCTGCCGATTGTCCTGCGTGGCAATAGAATACTAGTATTTATTTTTGTCTTAACAACAAATTAGGCAAATCATAATTTAATTCTAAATAAATAAAATACGAAAATAAAATTCATGGTCTTTTCTTTAAAAAAAATCAATTAAAAGTGATATTTGGAGTTTTTGTTTTAAATCTTTTTAAATTAGTTAATAAGTAATTGGATTAATTCTGTTAAAATTTATTTTGATATTATTTGAATAGATAAAGGTAAAAATAGTAAATAAAGAATTCGATTAATTTTTGCAAAACTTTATTTTGCTGTAATTTGAAAGGATAAAGGTAAGAATAGTAAATAAATAATTGGTTTATTTTTTTAAAAATTTAATTTTAATGTCATCTAGAAGATTGATAAATTTTCTAAAGTTTTGTCTTTTGGAGCATTTTAATCCGTTCAGAAATAAAAAAGATATAGCGATTTATCTAAAACGTCTTTGGTTCAGATAGACAAAATCGCAAAAATATGATTTATATCTGACGATCTTGAATAACAACAAAATTAATAGTATTTTCTTGAAAAAAGTGAAATTAAAAGGATTGAGTGAATTTAACCCTGTGCAGCAGATTAGAGTTTTTGTTTTAAATCGGTTTAAAATAGGTAGATAATAAATAATTAATTTTTTTTAAAAAAATTTAATTTTAATGTCATTTGAAAGATTAATCCATTTTCTAAAATTTTGTTCTTTGGAGCATTTGAATCCGATTAGAAATAAAAAAGATATAGCTATTTATCTTAAACGCCTTCGCCTCAGATAGACAATATCGCAAAAATATGATTTATTTCTAAAGATCAAAAGCTGCCAAAACGTGAACAAAATCCAAGCACAAGAAAAGCAGCAAAAAAAAACCAATGCAGCAACAACAAATCAAGCAAAAAAAACCTAAACAAACGACATGCTGCACTACTGCGAAATCTAAAAAATATATGTATATAAAATATAGCAACACACTCTAGCAACATAAACAAAACTTTAAGGAACATATGATGTTGTGCTAGCAACACAAATTCTTGCAAGCGAGTACTCGCTAGGTTTGTTACTCGTCGGGTCTCTTGTCTTGTACGGGCAAATTTTTCATTTCGTGCCGTTCCTTTCACATGCAATGTCTATAAGTATTTATAGTCTCTGTACTAAGTGCATATCTTTAAGTATTTTGCAATAAATTCATGGTTTTGCATATTTTACAAAAAATGCCTATTTTTGCATATTAATTGCGTATATTTTTTATACAATAAATTCATGTGGTTTTTGCATATTTTGCTTTTTTTTTTGATTTGCAACCATTAAAGTTTAATACGACATATTTTGGAAAAAGATAAATTAAAATTATTAGGTACTTTTAAATGCACTTTATTTTTTTTTTTTTTTTTTTTTTGATAAATTAATTTTTTATGTATTTAAAAATAAATTGTTTTTTTTTTGTTAATTAAATGCAAAATTTATTTTTTAACGGATACTAAAATTTAAGAAAAATATTTTTAATTGCATATTTTACTTTTTTTTAGCGCATATTTTAGAGTTTTAAGTGCATATTATATGCGAATATTTTTGATTTGTATGTTCAAATCGTGATATTTTGCAAATTTAAGTATTATTTTATGTGATTTCGGAAGGTATTTTTTAACCATTTTAACTCGAATTTTTTAAAAATATTTAAGGTACTTGAAAAATAACGCCAGTATTTTATGCCAGGGCCGTAGTCAGGATTTATCCATGGGAGGGGATTCTTGATGAAATTTTTTTTTCAAAATCAAAATATAGGTACAATTATTTGTTTCGTTTAATTTTTACTTTAAGTTTCCAAAAACTATTCAGCCAATGCTGGTTTATATATATATTTACGAAAAACATGAATTTTTGAGGTTTTTGCAAAATGGCTTAGCTCACTGGCGTAACAGCTAAAATATTTAGGGAATTGTTATAAAAATCAACACTATATTGTGAAATTTTCAATATACAGGGTGTTTTACGTTTATGGCACGTGTTAAGTTTTATTGTTCTATAATCTTAACTACTCACCATAAAATAAAAAATATTATTTTGTATTTTAGAAAAAATAACAGCTTTTCAATCCATACATCAACACGGCTCTGGCATAAAATACTGGCGTTATTTTTCAATTACCTTAAATATTTCCGCATAATTAGATTTGAAATGATTGAAGAAATACCCTCCGAAATCACATTTTTCTAGTAGATCATTCAGTTTTACTAAGATCGACCACAAAATAATAACAATTAAAAACATAAACATCATCGCAATTGACCAACAACAACACCAATACTACCATAAACAACAACGCCAACAACAAACGTAATCACATCATTACTAGATATCATATTTACAAATTAACCATCATTATAATCATCAACAGAAAAAACAACAATAACAACAATCCAACATCATAAGAATGCAAGAAAGAATAATCAACAAAACCACCACCAATAGTAACAGTAAAAACAACAAGAAAATATCCTCATAAACAACACAATAAAATTTAATTAATTTTTTTGTTGTTACTTAAAAATATATTTATTTTTAATTCTTTAATAACTTTTATTGAATTAAATATTGTATAAATTTAAAAAAGCTTTGCTTCAAAAAATTAATTTTCATAATAAATAAATAAGTCTCTTATTATAATTTCAATAAATAATAAGAAAATCTATTTTTTTGGCGTTTAAGTTAATTTTTACTTCAGAAGGAAATGCAGAAACTATGAAACCTAAACAACACATCATTATTCCAAGCGTTCTGCTGTTGATCACATAACTTTCAAGTCATTTCGTTCTGCTGCGCTCTTCTCTGTCGACTCAAGCATAACATTGATTCGGTTTTCGTGTGTTTTTGTTCTGCTCACGCGACGAGTACTCTCTGTAGTGTTACATTTGTGTTAATTAATGAAAGCCGAACATAACCAACGCTTGCTCCACAAATCAGTGTTCTGAAATGCATTTCAAGCGCACTCGTGCAGAGGTTTAGTCTACACGTAGTTCGTATCCAGGGCAATAAGAATATTAAGGGTTCTCATCTAAGCATGTAAACATGTATAGCATTTAAACTTTTGATGAGCGATAAAGTGTAGATAGCGTAAATATCGACAAAATGGCTGCTGCGGCTGCGACAACATTATGACTTTTTTAAATTTGAAACCTTTTAAAAACCTTCATTAACATAGAAAAATAAATAAAACGTGTTCAAATTTACTTCAACTACTTTAAATATGTAATAATTAGCGTCAAAGACAACCCTTATTCACACACGTAGATTGACATGCTAGTTTACACAAAAAAATAGGCTCGGAAATGATATAAACTCACGCCCATACAAATTTTGCCAGATAGTTTACGCGCATGTAAGTTCACAAGGCTTACAATGTTTACGGGTATGTTACATGCTTAGATGAAAACCCTTATTATAAAACTTAAAGAATTCGATTACCTTAGGAAAGTAGTTTAAAAAGTTATATTTGGGGTAGTAAAAATGTAATGATTTCTTTCAACTTATTTCAAGGAAAATTAAGAAAAAATCTATAAATGTTGATGGTATAAATAGTAATATTCTATAAGTTTTTTTATCAGTTCTTCAAAACAGAGCGTTTCACTTTGTTCTATAAAGAAGCACCTGTAAAAATGTATATTTCAAATCATATCAAATATCAAATAGTTTAATTTTAAGCATGAAAAGTCTTGGACTATTGACAGTCAATGATGATACACCAACGCACTTTTCAAATACGTGCAATACTCTTCTTGACTTATTCTTTGTCAATTATATGGAAAAAACGCTATTTTCTAATCAGATTTCGGCTCCAGTTTTCTCAAAGCACGATTTAGATTTTTTAACATTTGATTTTAAGCCAGATATTTGTCCTCAAAACTTTAGTTATCGGAATTTTAAGCACAGTGGTTACGCTAGTTTGAATGCAGAAGTTGTTTCTATCAATTGGTACTGTATATACAACAAAGATTCTGTCGACAGCCAAGTTGAATTCTTGCAAAGTAACATTAGTTGTCTTTTTGTTCCCGTTAAACCGAAAACAATAATTAATCCTGCAAGACCTTGGTTTAATAGTAACATTAAAAAAATATTGCTGATCGTAACAGATCATATAATCAATGGAAACTCTACAAAATACCCGAACTGTATAATATAGATACTATTTGTTAAAATAGACATCTATCGATGCTAAATAAAACGCTAAGATCCAGTTTTATGAAAGCTGTTTCTCATCATTGAAGGATGGAAAAAAACTTGGAAGGAGATCCAGGGTATAGGAATCGGTAATGGAATTACTCAAAGTTCCGTCTCTGTAGATAGTGTAGATGAGCTCAATGAAAAATTTGCGAATATTTCAGTGCTACTAGTCACTGAAAACATTTATAAAAATTCCACCAGTGTTACTAGAAGCAACGTTTCTTTTAAGTTTCACCCGGTTTTTATGAAAGCATAAAGCATAATTCCTACACAGCTGTCTTATGTGACTTTTATTTATAACAATATCTTAACCAGATGTATTTTTCCTCAAAACTGGAAGAAGTCAAAAATCTTGCCAATACCAAAAACCGATAAAGATTACAGGCATATAGCAATTTTGTCTTATCTTGCCAAAGTCTTGGAACTATTAATTTTCAAACAAATAAATGCTTTTCTCACAAAAAGCTGTCTGATTTCGAAAAAGCAATCAGGATTCAGATCTAAGCGTGTATATGTGACTGCCTTAATAGACGTCGTTGAGGAGATTCGGTCCGAACTGGATGTCAACAAGGTTATCATCCTAACTCTGCTAAATCATTCTAAAGCTTTTGATGCTGTAAACCATGAGATACTTGTCACAAAATGTCATAAACTGGTAAAGAAGGATGTGCAGTTAGAATCTCTTACTAGAGTAAATTTCAGACTTGGAATTTCTTCTTCTCTTTATAATGAAATAATTAATTCATCGCTCTGGCCAGTAGATGTCAGAGTTAAAGATTTTAAGTTTTTTCAAAAAATGGAAAACAAAGAAAAAATGCAATAGAAAAGCCGCATTGTATTGTGGATAGTAAGCTGATTAAAATTTATTATCAGAACGTATCTGGTTTAAGAACAAAATCAAATGCTATTTTTGCTGTCACGGCTGAAAGCGATTATGATGTTTTTGTTTTAAATGAGACGTGGTTAAATCAAAACTTCTTTAACGAGGAATATTTTGATCCTCATATATATAATGTCTATGGAAATGATCGGGATAGTGATACTACTGGACGCCATCGAGGTGGTGGTGTGTTAATTGCTATCAAGCGAACTTTTATATCTTCGAATATTGCATTAGCTAATGCTGACTTAGGTCTGGATCAGCTTTGTGTGTCAATTAAAGGATTGTCTGATGCCCTCGTCATTTGCACTTCTTACATCCCGCCAAATAGTTCGTTTCTTCGTTATAAAGCACACACTGATAATGTTGCAACTCTTGTAGCTGATTTTCGTTGTAATGAACAATTAATTCTGCTTGGTAATTTTAATCTACCAAATGTGTCTTGGTTAAAGCAACAAGGTGACTCATATCTCTCACCTTCTAATATCTCAAGTAATGTTGAAATGTATCTCATAGATAACCTTTTAGGTCTTGGATTATTTCAAATTAATTTTTGCTTTAACTTATTAAATAGACTATTAGATTTAGTTTTTTGTACTAGCAATATTAATTTTAGATTAATTGAATCAGATTTTCCTATTTCAGTACTTAGTGCACACCACGTTCCGTTAGAGATCCTAGTTTCATTTTATAAATATCTTCCATTGAGGAATCATTGTGAAGATTCCAATTTTAATTTTAAAGCGTGTAATTTTGAAGTTGTTAAATCTGCTCTTTCCACAATAAACTGAGACAATGAGTTTCACTTTTAAGACACGGCTTCTTGTTTTAATAACTTTAAGGCTGTAGTTTCTGAAGTGTGTCATAATAACATTCCAAAATTTAAACCTTATGTTTATAAAGTTCCATGGCACACTCGAGGTTTAAAAATATTAAAAAACCTTCGTTCTAAATTTTATAAAAAAAATTTTATTACAAACCAATTTTGTTATTTTTCTTTATATAGGCACTATATGCGGGAATATAATTTTCTCGATAAATATTTGTATAGGCAATATATTTAAAAATTTGAATACAACATTAAATCGAACCCAAAATCCTTTTGGCGCTTTGTTAAATCAAAAAAATGTTCATTAAATATTCCTTCTTCAATGTTTTTAAAATATTCTGTATCTGATAATGCTCAGTCTGATCTTTTGCGGATTTTTTTCGTTCAAACTATGAACCTACTTATAATGTTGACATCGATTTTTCTAATGAATGTGTACCGGATTTGGGGTTTGGTTCTCTCTCTTTGACTGAATGCGGTGTTGCCAATGGCATAAAAGAGCTTAAATCTTCATTTAAGTCAGATGCTGATGGAATTTGCTCCTTTTTTCTAAAAAACTGTGCTTCTAGTTTAGCTTCTGCTTTAATGTTAATTTTTAATAACTCATTAAGGTGTGGGATTTTTATTGATAGTTGGAAGGTTTCATTTGTTACTCCTGTACATATATCTGGATCTAAGAACAATATTTCTAACTACAGACCTATTTCAAAGTTTACAACGTTATCTAAATTGTTTGAATCAATTGTAAAGGAACAACTTTTCTTTACAGTTAATAATTTTATTTCTCTTTCTCAGCATGGCTTTATGCCTGGTCGCTCAACTATGTCCAACCTTGTTATTTTTTCTGAATACTGTATATCAATCATCGCTTCTAGAAGGTTTTCAAGTTGATGCGATATATACAGATTTTTCGAAAGCATTCGATAAAGTAAATCATTATATTTTAATTAGTAAATTAAAAAATTTGGGATTTCATTCCAGTTTTCTGAGCTGGTTGAGGACCTATTTATCAAATAGACAGTGTGTTGTAGCTTTTGACAATGTAAAATCCTATCCATTTGTAGCTACCTCTGGAGTTCCCCAAGGGAGTATTTTGGGGCCATTGCTGTTTATTATTTTTATAAATGATGTGACATCTCTTTTTTCACATAGTAATTGTCTGTTGTATGCAGATGATCTTAAAATTTTTCTTAAAATAAAAGATTCATCTGATATTAGACTTCTTCAAAGTGAAATTGATAAACTTCATAAATCTAAATAAATGTGTTTTCATGTCTTTCTCTAAGTCAGATAATCTCCATTTGTCTGCATACCATTTCATATACATACCATCATTTTAATACACCTCTGCTATCTGTTAAGGTGGTTAAAGATCTAGGAGTTGTTTTTGATCTGAAATTTTCATTTTTCATTCGTCTCGCATTTAGATTACATTATTCCTAAGGCGTGTGCTATGCTTGCTTTCATTCACCGTAATGGTTCTTGTTTTTCTGATCCCTACACTTTAAAAGTATTATTTACTAGCCTGGTTCGCTCAAGGCTTGAATATGCTTCGGTTATTTGGGACCTATTTTATGTGACGCATAAGACGAAGCTTGAACGAGTCCAGAAATCGTTTACTAGGTTTGCCTTACGCTCGCTTAATTTTGAAGATTTTTTTCCCCCATATAGTGTTCGTTGTTTGCTTATTGGTCTTAAAACTCTTGAGAGTAGGAGAAACATTTTGTCTCTCCTTCTCGTACATGATATTGTTTCTGGCCTGGTTGACAGCCCTGCACTATTAGAAATGATTAATTTTAATGCTCCTAATAGGATTCTCAGAAATAAGGATCCTTTTTATTTAGTAATGTGTCGCACTAACTACGCTGCTAATGCTTCTATTTTTAAAGCTCTTCATATGTTTAATATTATTAACGCAAATCATAATCTAGATTTTTCTGTATCTAAAAATCAAATGCTATCTCTGTTAAATAACATTTTGTAATATATATTTTTTGTTAATAACTATTGCCTAGTCTTTAAGAATTATTGTTCATAGACTGAAGAAACTAAATAAATAAATAAATAAATAAATAAATAAAAACTTCTGAAAATTTATAGTTTTGAGGCTTGCGTAGCGAAGCTCATCGAATCATATTTGACTGAAAGATTGCAGGCAGTCAGCTGTAGTGATACTCTATCATCATACATTTGTCTAACCAAAGGTGTCCCTCAGGACTCAGTTCTGGGACCTCTGCTTTTCTCCATTTATATTAATTACTTACCTTCATTTCTAAGTAACTGTGAGATACACGTACATGCAGATGACTTTCAACTGTACTCTTCCTGCACTTTAAGCGACCTAAACAAAACTATAAATGATACGAATGAAAGCCTAGAAAAAGTCAACGATTGGGCACAAAGAAATGGTTTGGCGCTGAACCCAAGAAAGTCGCAATCTTAAGGGATTTAAAAAAAAAATATTGATACTGCTAACTTGCCACAACTCATCTTAAATAACACCAACATCGAATTTGTGTCGACTGCCAAAAATCTTTATGTCTTTTTTAATCAATCTCTTACTTGAAACACGCATATAACTAACGTTATTTGTAAGGTCTATGGAATGCTTCGAGAGGTCTGACCTTCTCAGTACTATACTCCGCATAAAATAAGAATTCTTATCACAAAAATATACCTCATTCCTACTCTCCTGTTTGGATCCGAAATTTTTGGCAATTGTGACTCTATTAGTAAGCAAAAACTGAGCATTGTCTACAACAACATCGCAAGATATGTCTTTGGCCTTAAACGCTATGCTCGTGTTTCAGAACAAGTTAAGGAAATATTTAAGATTTCGTTTGACAATTTCTTACAATATAAAACCTTAATCATGCTTCATAAAATCATTTATACAAAAGAACTTGAGTTTTTGTGTAATAAATTGTACTTTTCTCGGTCTAGTAGGAAAAATATGATTAAGCCTATTAGACACTTCACCCTTGTATCAATTTTTTGTTCATGCCATTTGTCTCTAGAACTCTTTGCTTGTCAACTTACGAAAAATTAGCTTTTCTTGTATCTTTAAAAAGACACTAATGATATATATTTTGTAATTTTATCTAAATCAAGTCCAAATTGCATTATTTTAAATTTTTTGTTGTTATGTTTCTGATACTTCATGTATTTTTTCTCTCTCTCTCTCTCTCTCTCTCTTCTTAGTTCATTATTTATATCAATATGTAACCAGTTAAATTGTATGCAAAGAAATGTATTTTCGTGTATTTTTCGTAATAACTATTTAATTAAATGTCTGTGAATGATGCTTTAAATGTTAAGATTATTTATAGCCTTGTAGCATTAAGATTTAAATTTAATGTAATAAACAAATAATTTCAATAAAAAAAAACAAACAAAAAAATATCAAATATTTAAAAGAATATGAAATGAACTAGATTTCGAAGCAAAATTATGAAAACTTCTTAACATCATTGATGAAAATTTCGAAAAACCTGAAATTCGGTAAAAAATTCATGCAATATTCAATAGAGTTAAAGTAAAATGGAAGAGTGTACGTAGTTCAGATAAAATATTCAATTGCAAATTTAAAAATTGGCTACTGGAAAGTGCCAATATCCACTATGAGGAAGTAGAAACGTATCCGATGAATTACCAAGTACTTCAAAATCTGCAAAGGGACGAAAGTTCAACATTCACAAAAAAAATTTAAACTTATGGATGCTGCAGAAGCGATTTCTACCAAACAACTGGCAACAGCATTAACAGTTTAATACAACAGAGATAAAGAAAAAACACGAGGCGATATAACAAAGGCAGTTTCAATTGCTAGTTCTATCCGATTGAAGAGGATTAAATCCAGCATTCCTACTCCACCGAATGCATATCCCGTCAAATATGCCGCTAAGGAAGCTTTGGCTTTATTCATGGACTTGGGACTTTCGAAGGAAAATTACAATCTGCTCTGAAAGTCTTTGATGCGAAACAATGTGGATATACTTCCAGGATATAAGAACATCACAGCAGCGAAGAAAGCAACTGTTCCAGATAATTGTGAAATAACGGAAGTAAAGGTATTCATGTAAAATATGCATGTAATAAAATTTTGTTTCGAAAATTTTTTTCTACTATGTAAAGTAATACTGCAAATTTCGTTCGTTTAGATTTTTACTCTTCAGAAAGCCTACCTTCAAAAATTAATTCCTTAGCGTCCGGTAGTTCTATTTAAATAAAAATTTTAAATGTTAGAGCTTTTTAATTTTTTATTCTATAGAAAAAAAAAATTGAGATACTTCAATTTGTTTAGAAGATCAAAAGATTTGCATTTCCGCTGTTTTTAAAGTTTTTGAACAATTTTTTTTTTTCCAGTGTAGAAAAAATTTTTAACTTTAGAAATTTTAATTAACTGTGTATTTGTTTTCAGCAAGCATAAATTAATCATAATTCATGTTTCTAGTAAGTTCTTTCTAAAAAAACACACATATAGAGAACTTCATATTCATAATTTGTACATCTATTAGAAAGTCTAACTTTGACCATAAATACCAAATGTCAATGCCAAAGGTCAATTCAAATAAAATTTTGTGCAGGTAAAGCAGTATTATTTTCCTGTTTATAGCAAATCATAGAGGTATCTTAATTCCTTCAGAAGTTATGATTTTTGCGATGAGAAAGCCAGATGTCGCCACTGTGCGGCGGCAGAGTATACTTTACGCTGACAATTTCTTTTCGTCGTACAATTTGGCAGCAATATTAATGTATAGAAATGTGACATTTGTGGGCACCATTAGAAAAAACTCCAGCCTATCGACATCATTCACAACTCTTCTAAAATAGTGTTTACTCTTTCAAAAAAACAGTAGGACGTTAAAAGAAACATTTATAGCCAGCAACCATTGCATTAAAATTAAAAAACTGTTCGAAGTCAAATAAAATGTTATGACTTAATAACTTATGCTGCTGCACACAAGCAACTACATTAAAAAAATTACAGAAAAAAAAACTGCAATGGTCCATTTTGCTGCTATTTCTTTTTTATATACTATCCCTACATTTTATGCTTTTTGTTTTATTTCTATATTTCGAAAATTGCGAAAATTTGGTATACCAGCGTAACTCATTGAACTGCATGAAAATTTAACAAAGCAAATAAAAATCAAATAAAAGCAGCCAACGAGCCAAAAACAAGTAAAATAAAAATGGAAATAGAAATGAAAAAGTATAACAAAAAAACGGCAAACAACATGGAGAATAATACGAACAAAAGATATCTTAGAATAAAATAGATTGTTAAAATTTATACACACGAGTGTAGCACACAAACACGTAAAAGAAGAGCATACACAGTAAACACACACACACCCACCATACTCATACACCTTCAGCTCAAACACATTCATATCAACAATATTGAGCAACACATGCAAACCCAAGAGCCCATTCATACATACATACATACGTAAACGATGCGTGTGAGGCTATCTGTGTGTATGTGCATTTGTGTTCTTTCAATTTTTATCTCTCATTTATCATAAATAAGCAGCAAAATGGAGTGAATTATAGAAAAAAGCAAAACAAAAAATAAAAAATAAAAGAGTACCAAAAAATAAGCGATAAAAATATATAAGCATGCTTTCAGCTAACAATACTACACATAAAGTAGCACATCAATTTGACTTTTTTATCGATTGATTTGTTTGGCAAGCAAAATACATGAGAGATTTATTTGCACAATAGAAATACGCCGAAATAAGCAATCTTGTATCTTATTTATTTTGGTTTTCTTTTTTGCGTATTGTTTATATGTTAAGTAAACGATTTGTTTCACACAATAAAAAAAAGTTTTCTACAACAGTCAGAACTCTGAACTTTCTCAACTTTTTGTAGAATAGTCTGCATGACACACATTCAGCTGAGCAAATTTGGAATAAATAAATATTGAGCACAAGTAGAGCCGCAACATAAGATTCAGACTTGAGAAAGTCACTTAAATAAAGAAAAAAAATCTATTTAAGAATTGAATGAAATAATTTAAGAATGAAAGAATTGGGAATCTTTTTTAGAATTTCAAAATTTCAATATAAAAGTTTTTTAAACTGTCACATTTTGAAAAAATAATTTAATGAAACAAATTTATTATACATCTTAATTCTTTTTAAATTTTGAGCACTAATGTTACTCTGGCTTATTAATAATTTAAAAAAAAATGTCTAGCTCAATCTTTTTCTTAACTTCATTCTCAATCACTATCTCAATTTTTGCAAAGTCTGTATCTCAATGTTAAACGTTCTCTCAATCTTTAAGTTAATCTTCATTTTTGCCTCAGTCTCACATTCCATTTTTATGTCCCGATTAAAAACTCTTAATCTCAATCTCTATTCACACTTCAATCTTTAACCCATTTTCAGCTACTGGTGCATTTTTGCATCAGTAATTTTAGAATTTTCTCCAGGTGAGCGCGAATGTGATATTACCTGGCACTGTAGAGATTATGTTAGTATGGACCTTTGACAATATACATTAATTTTGGTTTGAGTCGATTCGGTCGTTTACTTGGGTCTTACGCCCACGGCGCGTCCCAATTTTGGGGTTTCTTTTAAATTTCTGAAAATTACGGAAAAATATTTCAAATCACAATATAGAAAATTGCTTTTCAATAGTAACTATTATGAGTTTCAAATCTTATGTTAAAAATAATTTAGAGCCCGTTTGCTGTTTTTAACTGTTTTAACTGTAGCTAGCGGTGCAAATATATTTGTTTCACGATGATTTAAATTAATATTGGATGACTTAGTTTTATTTTTTTGTAATTATTTGAAATATTTGAAGAAAAAACGAATTTAAACAATTTTTGGGTTTTAAAAAAACTGTCAAGTGTAAAATCAGCTGTGACCTTGCAAGTTTCTGCTGGTTTTCGTTAACGTACTTTTTGTGATTTTTTTCTCTTTGTGATAATGTTTTTCTCAATTATATTTTTACTCTCTACCTGCAAGTTTTAACAAAGAAAGAACGTGAACAAACTAACTGTTGTTTTTATAAAATGTTTCTCAGACTCCCTACAATTTTTTTTTTTAATAAGACGTTTTATATTTTCTCACATTCAATGTTTATTTCAATCTGAATATGTCTTTCAATCTGAAGCTCAAACTCTAACTTAAGTTAATCTCAATTTTATTATCAACTTCAGTCTCTTTTTTAATCTCGATCTCAATTTTTACCTTAATCTTAATGGTTCCTTAAATCTCAATATAAACAAAGCTACCTTAATTATCAACATAGTCAAAGCGCCTGTTCAACCGAATGTGCAGACGTGATCAAAACATGGGGCACGATAGTAATATTTTTTAAATATACTAAATTTTAGTACATATTTGTGAACATTTCATAAATATCAACAAAATGTTGAGAACGTTTAAGAATATATATTTTGAATTGATACATAGAATATTGTAAGCATTTTTCAAAAGGTGCAAACTGTAATAAGATAAATTTTGTATTCAATTGAGAAAGCACTCAAGAAATGTGAAATTGTTCAGTTTAATATTAAAAAGTAAAAAAATTAAGTTAAAACTCGCAAAAAAATTACTTACTAACTTACTTAGTTGGCGCTACAAGCGTCATCTTGGTCTTGGCCTCATCTAAGAATTTGCGCCAGCCATTTCTGTCTTTTGCTTGCTGGTGCCAGTTGGAAATTCCAAGCTTCGTCAGGTTGTTCTCTACTTGATCTGTCCAACGAAGATGCGGTCGTCCTATTCTGCGTTGACCGCCGCAAAAAATTTATGAACAATAAAAAGACTCATCTCATCTCAAGAGTGACTAAACGGATTAGCCACAATATATAGAGAGTACTAAAATTTTCCGGGCGCATGATTGAACTCAAACGGTGGTGCCTTAAGCTCTTCGATAAGCGCTGATCATTGTATTTACCTCATTCATAATATTAATTTTTTTTCTCACAGTTAATATTTTTGATCTCAGTCTAAATCATTGTCCCGATCTTAACCTAAATCTAAGCCACAATTTTTAAATCAATTTTTATCTAATTCGGTATTTTAATTAGTAAGTCAATCTTTTTCTGAATCTGTTTTTTAACTCCTTTTCAATCTTTATCTCAATCTAAGTTATTAACATCATTTAAATATCAGTTTTACTTAAAATCAATATCAAGCTTTATCCCTATTATATTCTTATTCCTATCGTAATCAACATATGTTACCTAATCTCAATGTTTATCTTTTTCTTTATTTAAATCTCTATTTTAATCTCCATTAATGTTTAAATCTGTGCCTCTTTCCATATTGCAATCTATAGCATAAGCTTTGTTTCAATGTATTTCTTTATCTTTTTATTAGTCTATATTAATTTATTATTTTATTTATTTGATTGCTTAACTTAAACAGGTTTTATAGCAAATTTAAAATTATAAAATAAGATATTTAATACAATTCAAAAATAAAAAGTATGATTTTGATTGTAGTCATGTATTATTAACAAACTAAAAAGATTTAATAAATTGCTTAAAGTATATAATTTTATTAAAGTATAAAAAATAACAAAAAAAAAGTAAAGTCAAAATTGGTAATATCAGACAGCAAAGCAGGGTTGCGTTTTCAAGACAAACAAGGTCAAGTTAGCAACAATTTTTGTATCCGGCGGAGTCGTGTGACAAACAAGGTCTCATACCCAATAAAACACCACTCCAATAGGTAAATATATAATATATATCGTTCTGTCTTCCTGAAGGCGGTGAGGTCCAGGCCTGACAGGGTGGTTACTCGACAAACTAGGTCAACTTCACCAAACCAATTTTCATAAAATAAAGAAAACCAGTTGCGAACGCAGGCACCAAGACAAACTAGCTCTTATCGGCCACTCATATTAATATATTACAAATCGATCTAACGTAGTATTTCAAGAGGTAAAAAGACCCAAGACACCACGGTACCGTCGACAAGTATAGTTACAATAATCATGAAGATATGAGGCAACTGAAGATCCCAAGTTAAGGTCCATTCAAATTATTTAGATGTTTATTCACCGAAATTTTCCATTTTACGCTTAGGTCCTTTTCTCCATTTAGATTGTTATATTAATGTATTTACAAATCACCAGATGCATCAGATGTTTGAAAGGACTTTACATAATCAACGACGGTACTGCAGGTAATTTATAATTTTATGTTTGATTGAGTCTATGGTTTCACTTAAGGATATAACATCACATACAAAATTAAAATCCCCACAAGCTCTTCTAAGAGGTTCATTTTGCAAATAATTAGTTCTACAAAAGTTCATTTGGAGTAACTCAAAAGATCTTCTAGGACGAAGAGGAATATTAAAATATATTTTACTCAATAAATATGGACTGTTGGCATATCCATGTAAAAGTTTTGTAATCCAACAAGCATTTATCATAATTCTCCGATTTTTTAAAGAAGGAAGATTTAAGAGTTGTAACCGATATTCATAAGGTGGTAAGTGAAAATCAGTATTACAATAAAGATAGCTTAAGCAAAACAAAAGAAATTGTTTCTGCACTGATTCAATGTAGTGTGAATAAGGTTTTCGTTATGAATGGACGTTTAATAAATCGTTTAATAAATCAACGTTTAATAAATCCTAAGGTACTATTTTCTCTATTTATTATTTTATTTACATGAATATTAAAGCGTAGTTTAGGATCCATTGTAACTCCAAGATCATTGAAACTATCTAAGGACTTCAATGGATAGCCACAAATTTTGAAGGTACATTTAATTGGTGGTTTGCGCGAGAAAGACATATGCTTGCATTTCTTCATGTTGAGGTTCATACGGTTCGTTTTGCACCAGTTTGAAGATGATCAATGTCGGCTTGCAAAAATACAGCGTCATTATCGTTTTTAAAAGAAAGGAAGAGTTTGACGTCGTCAGCAAACATTAAGATGCTAGAATGCATTATGACAGATGGCAAATCGTTTATAAAAAGTAGAAACAGAAGGGGCCCAAGATGACTTCCTTGAGGTACTCCTGAAGTAACAGGAAACTCATGTGATTTATTGAGCTTAAAAATAACAGATTGTGTTCTATTGCTTAAGTAAGATTCAATCCACTTTACCAAAGGTATAGGAAATCCAACAAGATGTAATTTTAAGATCAATAGTTTGTGATTCACAACGTCAAAAGCTTTGCTAAAATCCGTGTAAATAACATCAGTCTGCATGCCTTTTCCAAAGTTTTCTATAGTTTTTGATATAAATTCGAGAAGGTTAGTAACAGTGGATTTTCTAGAAAGGAATCCATGTTGGAAAGGAGACATTAAAGATTTAACGCTATGCGATAGTCGTGATGTAACAATTGCCTCTAAAAGTTTAGGCAAAGCGCATAATTTTGCGATGCCACGGTAGTTATCAATTAAAGACCTATTTCCGGATTTATGCAGCGGAATGATAAATGAATGCTTCCAGGCTGCAGGAAAATAGCACCATCTCAACCAATTTACATCAATTTTTCTGAACTTACTCTCGAAACTTTTAAAAAATTACCAGATAAATGTTCAAATAAAAGTGCATTGAATTTTAAATTTTCGCAAAACAGTAAGCTTTCAGATATTCATTTTTTTACACACACATCGATACATACATCGCCATGTTAAAAAGTTGATATACTAAAAAAAAATTTTTTTAAAAAATAAAACAAAACAACATAGACACAATAAAAATTTGCCTAAAGTCGTGACTGTTAAAGCCAGATACATATATTGGTAACCGGAAACGGATGTGTAACTGCTGAAAATGCATTTTAAAGTAAGTGTGCGGCAATAACGACAGCGACACCAACAACAAAAACATCACAGACAACCAACTCAGCTACAATAGATAATAAAACAACAAAATAGCAACAATGAAAAATATCGCGCAACAATAAAACCCAAACAAAACAAAACAATAGCTTGGACGCATTCCTAGTGGGCAGTTAAAATATTTGGTTCATCGGCATTTCGTTGCATTGTGGCCTGAGGTTGCTTGGCGTCGAACGTTTGAGGTTTTTATTCATTTGAATTTCAATATCGTCGTTTTCAATATTTACGCTTGCAATGGCAAAAACAATGAAAACAGCCCAAAACACAACAACAACAGCGCTTTGTCGACAGATACCTACCTATATAAAATAGCAAAATTTGCATATGTATGAGTATTTTAGAGCGTTTTTGTTTGGTTTTTTTTTTTGTACTGCAAATTTAGTTGTTTTTATTGTTCCTTTTTGTTTCTTTTCCGTTTTACTGTGTTACTGTGAACAACAAAGCTTATGAATGAAACAAGCCCTGCTATTAAATTAAATTCTAACGTGTTTGTGTGTAAACAAAAAACCTGACCCAAGCTGGTATTGGTGTCAATTAATTGTCAGGTTTTATGGAGAATTGTAAAAGAAGTCAACAATTTTTTACTGTCTTTTTTTTTGTAATGCAGAATTTTTTGATTGTTTTTTATTTACGAAATTGCCCGTTTTGCTTCTTACAAAATACGAAAAAAATATAAAAGTTTACTGCCTTCATTACTTTTTGCAAGAAGCTGAGTGATTAATTGATATTTATACTATTAAAATTATACGATTAAATTGCAAGTTCGATTAAAATGATCGATGTTGCAAATAAACATTGATATTTTATGAGCACTCTAAGTATAAAATTTAACTAAGCTCGCTTTCACCAATGAATTGTCGTCGAAGATCATTGCGACGATCAAAAATTATAATATTTATTTGACGACGTTTGCTCAACATTTGACATGAACAATCACTGCAGATCTCAACGTCGAAATTGAAAGTTTCCAGAATATAACAATTTTGTCTCGACGTCGTTTCGACAGCGAGCGTGGGTTCAAGAATAAGGGCGAATATTCATTGAGATTAAAAATAAAAATAGTTGTGACAGCTTTCTTATAATTGAAAAGATAGAAAGAAAACTTAAATTTGTTTTCCAAACTTTTAGTTTTTAATAAACATATTTGAATTTTCTATATTTCATTATCTTCCAAACAAAGCCTTAAAACATGCTTAAATTCAATGTAAAAACTAATCCCTTAATAATTGTGCAGAGCGTGTCAGCTTGAGCTACTGTAGGACATGTTTGCTGTAAGGCTGAAGCCTCCAACTCTAATAACTCATGATACCCCAGCAGCAACAACAACAAAAGCTTCTACAATGAGCTAAAACATATCACACATAAAACAGAAAATAGAAAATATTAACGTGTAACCTCAAATCTTATTAGACATTAGCAAAGCCGACTACTACAAAATCCCTGCATTTGAGTTAAACCGAAGCTTTTAATACTACAGCAAAAGCAATAACAACAACAAAAAAGAGTAACCACACTATTAATTGTTGTAGCTGTCTAATGATTTCAATGGCAATACAAAGCAGCAGAATCATACATGAATGCACAAAACATTTCAATTGCATGTCAAGTGTTCTGCTTTTAGGCGCACACTTCAAACAAACACAAAGAGATTAAGCAAACATGATATTGAGTGTATGTGTGTTTTAGAGAGAGTTTCAATAGCAGCACACTCATCTGTGCCAAAAATAATAAAAGTAAAAAATAAAATTCACAAAATTAACGCAACAATAGCAGCAATTGAAATTCAACAATGCGCCTAGCGCAAAGCACAAAAGTATGCAATAATTATTTAGCACGCTGAGAGTAGGTGCGGCTGTAGTAATAACAAAACAATAACAACAGCAACAATAACAATTAATATATATATATAAATAGCAACACAATGATAAGCCGAAAAAGCATCTAAATGAAACAACAACGGCATTTATTTGCAACGCGTGCCTAAAAAGCTGCACTGCAATTCTATGCAGTGACCAAACAAGGCAACAAAACAACACAAAAGGATTAATTTACAATAGCTATTTTTTGCGTAAAGATTTTATTTTTTTTTTTGCAAATTCTTGGTATTTGTATTTGTGTACGTGTGCGTGTTGTTGACATTTCAACTGACTGCAGCTGAAAAGTATGCAATTTCAACACAAACAAAAAAACACTTTTTCAATTACAGTTGTCATTCATGTTGAAATCGCCTTTAAAGCACAACAACAGCAACAAAAAACGCATTGTTCCATTGCAATTTCCGCAGATTTTCTGTCACGCAAAGGTTGTCAGCGGCGGGGTGCTTGCCTGTTTTTAGGCGCACACCTGTGTAGACAGTGGAGCACCATCACAGAAGGCAGCAGCGGGCAGCTATATAAGCTATTTGCCACAAAGTTAATCGTCAGTCCGAGCGTTCGTTACAATGACCACAACAACAAAAAAAGCAACAACAAAAACACTTAAGTCTGGAGAGCAAAAACTGCGCGCTTTTTTCATGCTATATTACAGCGTAACAAATAATTAATTTATATAAAATGTTGCACTTTATTGTAGCGTTGCATTGCCTGGTGCATTCATGATTGACTTTGACGCCATCACGTCGACTTAATAATTTGTGAGCTTTTAGTAGTTTTTAAATTTGCCTGTTATACAATTTTTTTTTGTACTGCTTCTTCAGCAGTGCTGCACAGTGGAGCAAAGCCTAAATGTTCCACTCAAATTGAGTTGCTGGTAATGGAATTAGAACTAGCGAAACATTTTTCTTAACTTTTCAAACTATTTATCAGTCTGTATAGTTGAATTTTTTACATAAAACTTCCTATTTTACACCATTTTATTTGAAAAATTAAATTCTTGCCAACTGCCAATCAATCAATTAAAAATTACAGTGTGTGTAGAAAAATTCCAGTTATTGAAAATTTATTATTTTTTACGTAATTTTTTTTTTTTTAATCTTCCAATCTGCAGAGCTATATTTTCAATCTCCCCTTTTTTAAATATCTTTGCACAAAAAATTCGCTATTTAATAAAATGGAAAATTAGTGATATGCAAATAATTTCACTCCATTTCGAAAAAAAATTTCAAGACCAAAAACGGTTCAAATTAGCTACAGAATAACGTGTGAGTTATTCAAAATTTTTTTGAGACATTTTTGTATTTTCCTCAGAAAACACCAAACTTTAAAAAACTAACAATTGTTTCAATGCCCAAGTTTTATTTATATACAAGAACGAACAATGCCCTTCTTTGACCAAACAAGGATTGAATTTGATTTCGAAATAATCAAAAAAGATCACTCGATCAACAATGGCAAAACAAAGGCCGAACAGTGGCCACCATGAAAAACAATTCTTTTATAAATTTTGCCTTCGAAAAAATTTATCAAATACTGCAAAACAAGAATATGTACAAACAAAAACAACTCAAAACGCACTCGATGACTTATATGCATACTTATAATAAGATATGTTAAATTGAACGGCCGCTATTCGTACTGTTTGACCCTTGATCAACCACTGTTCAGCTTTAGTTAAAAGAAAATGAAGGGACCGTGTTCTGTGACCAGTGCAGTAACCCAGTTTAAGGTCCTTCGATTGTATCGGATAACTTTTTCTGCCTCTCTACGAGACCACTTCACGGCCGCCTTTGATTGCCTGCAATTACCAGCTTCTTCCCACCTTGTACGGTATTCCGAGTCCGTCCATTGTTTAATAAGGCCTGCCACCATGTTGTCGCCTATAGCGATAAGTGGTTCTGGTCCGCAGAATTCTTCTGCTGATCCTTCTTTTGCTAAAGAATCAGCATTTTCATTCTGTTCTATGCCAGAGTGTCCTCTCACCCACATAAGTGTGAGCTCATTTGTCTGGGCGCACCTATTGAGTTTTGTAAGACATTCTAAGGCCAACCTGGAAGTGGTGTCTGTCCGTTGCATACACCTAATCACAGACTAATTGTCGAGAACAATGACAATTTTCTTGCCATTGATTCGGCCATCTATCAGGTAGTCCAGCGCATGCACTAAGCCAAGCATTTCCGCCTGGTATACACAATCCTCCCTAACCTCAGTACACAGGATAGGCTTAACTCTTCTGAATAAACGCCTGCCCCGGCTCTGCCATTCATCAGAGAGCCGTCTGTGAGTATACTGATATCGTTACCAACGATTTCTTCACAAACGGCTCCATCTGTTATAAGAGTTTTATAACATTTTTCTGTTATTCTTACTCTCTGCCTTCCGTCCATAGGCA
The DNA here is from genome assembly GCA_963920525.1 of Dichetophora obliterata. Lineage (NCBI taxonomy): Eukaryota > Metazoa > Arthropoda > Insecta > Diptera > Sciomyzidae > Dichetophora > Dichetophora obliterata. The sequence continues at coordinate 8,415,096 of OY986436.1, read as the reverse complement.
TACACGCCTCTCTGACTTCTCTCTATGCAATATCAAGGATACGCATATGACCATGCAGGGCCGCTGGCCCATGCCACGTAAAATTTCGCAACATCCTGTGGGCTGACAGCGCCACTGTTTTCTTTGTTTCTAAATCCAACGGCAGCATACCTAACAGAACCTCCATTGCGCTTGTTGGAGTGGTGCGTTTTGCATCTATTATTCAAACACATTCCAGCCGTTGGGCTCTCTCCAGTCTCTTCTTAATGATTTTCTGGCTGACTTTTGTCCACCAAATCAACGAAGCATACGTGATGACAGGTCTAACCATCATAGTGTAGCTCCATTTCATAGCCTCTGGGTTTAGCCCCCATTTGAGACCACAAACGCGTCTACCCTTAAACAGAACCCTCTTGGCTCTTTGATTCCTATCTTCAACATGCTCGTTCCAGTTCAGTTTGCTATCGAGGGTTATCCCTAGATTCTTAACCTTCGTGAACATATTGATTTCAGCTCCAAAAAGTCTGAGTGGTTATCCCCTCATGCTTACCCTCTTTCTAGTAAAGATAATATTGTCTGATTTGCCTGCGTTTACGGTAAGGCCTTGTTCTCGACACCACTCCTAAATCATTCGGAGTGCTCCCTTCATGATGTCAGAACTGGTGTCAATGAACCTACTGCGGACCACCAACTCAATCTGTATACCCTATCGTGTGTATGCCCACCCGATTCATCCAGCCTAACCAGTAGTGAGTCCGCAGTTATGTTCGTCAGGGTTGGCGATAACACCCCGCCCTGGGGACATCCTCTTCTTATTCTTCCTCTATTCTTAACTCTACCATTCTGCATGTTGGCAGCCCTGTGCTTGATCATATTGTCTACCCAATTTGCTATCATTGGGCCTTCATTGCGCTCTGTCAGGGCTTGCCGCAGCCTTCCAAAGTTTTTTTTGTCGAAAGCACTCTCGATGTCCATAAATGTGGCCATCGCAATGCCTCCTGAAAATAACTCCTTTTCAGTCACTCTTACCAATTCGTGAGGCGCACTCAACTGCTCTATATGCACGTTGGCATCTACAGAGAGGATTTTGAATCAGCGAAGTGCTCTCAAGACAGTCAGCCATAACTCTTTCCATCGTTTTCAAGAGGAAAGATGTTAGGCTGATCGGTCTGAACGACTTCACCTCAGCATAATACTTTTTTCCGAGCTTCGGAAGAAAGAACACTTTCGCCTCTCTCCAGACTCTCGGAACGTTACCAGTCGCTAGGCAAGTAACGAATATACCCCACAGCCTAGGTGCAATGAGATCTTCCACCCATTGCATCATAGCCGGAAATATACCGACCATCCCTGATGTTTTGTACGGAGCAAATGAGCGTATAGCACTCCTCACCCCGTCCATAGTGATCATCCTTTCGGCTTCCAGTCTGTCAAACCTGTGCATTCCTTTCTTCAAGGGTGTCCACGGGTCATCAGACTTAAAACTTCTAGGAAAATGCACCTCCATCAGAACTTCCATCGACTCCTCTAGGTTCTCTGCCTGAACCTATCTGAAAATATAAGATGAATGATTTGAATAAAAAAAATTTTAAAAAACAGAAAATGAAAATCAAAAACCCGGGTTGACAGATTGAAAGCAATTTTCAAAGCGAACATTAAAGAAAATAAATTTCAAAACTCGAGTCTTTTAGACCTTCAAAACCAATTTAACATTGACTAATTAAGGTGTTTAGGTAAAACTTACCTTCTGTAATGGCCAGCCTGTTAGATTTGTTATATTTAATCCTCCGTTTGGCACATATTCAGCGAGTCACATTCGTACCGCATGGGTCTGGCCAGACTCACATACATTTTCAAGCATTTACATGTAAATATTGCGTTTTTGGTGATAAATTGAGACTTATTTATGCATAGTGTGGATATATATTTCCAATTTTCTCGTGTTTTTTCAGTAGTTTTTGCATGCGTGAAAAATATTGAAGAAATGTTTTTGGAATGTTAAAAAAAATACTTTTGTTATACTGTATGTATGCTTTATACTGTAAGAATGCTGTTTCAAACTTCCATTCAGCTAATGTTCTACTGAAATATACTACATAGATTGTTACTAATTATCTTTGTGGCAAGAAGAACAAATATAAAATCTTTTGATAGTGCGTTTGAACATTTTGAAAAAAAGAAACGATCAATCTGAAGAGAAACAAAAAAGTGAAAACGAGTCAAATGAGATGAAGTCAACTCAAAATGAAAACTAATGGTAAATGAAATCTTAATCGAACTTGAATACTTGCATTTATTTGTCTTTCGAAAAATTATTCAAAGTCCAAACGAGTACTGAATTGTTTGTTGATGTGAGGGTTGTACATTCGCTGTTCGATGTGAGGGAGAGCCAATGTGTTTGATAGCATGCATAGGAAATATCATCTTGCATCAGATCCTTTGGTGCCATCGACTTTTTTGCAAATGCAAAATGCAGCCAATACCATTACATCTAGCATATTGCAGGTAAAAGCAAAAGTCCATCGTTTTGTTGATTGTTTTGAAGTAAAATGTGTAACCATTTGATCCATGCAATCGACGCTCGCTCTATTTGCATTGTAAAACAATATTGCTTCGGGTTTCATTGCTTCGCCTTGACAAGCGTTTGTATAATGTACTGTTTAAGCGTTTGTATAATACAAGCAAGTTTTTAGACCTATTTTGAACACAGAAGTTTACAGAAACTAGATTGCCATGAAATCCAAAACAAGAAACTAGCTTGTCAACGAATAGAAAAAAGCTTTGTCTAGTAATTGTAATTTCTAGAATAAAAAGTGATATTTTGCTTGCTCTTCCTGTCTCTCGAGCTTGAAAAATATGTAGAGAAACCGCGTTCAAGTAACTTCAAGTTACTTGAAATCAGTACGGAAACAGACCTTATAGTAAAAATACACATAAATAAACAAATTCAAAGAGAATAAGTGGCAGATGGAATTGAAAATTTCCAAAAGAAAGAAAGCAAAGCAACTTATAGCGAAATTACAATGCGGCAGTGTCAGCGTCAGTGGCAGTGGCAGTGATCAGCTGTTATTTTAGAAATAATGTTATTCAATGGTAGCTCTCACATAACAGCAGCGGCAGCAAGCAGTACTGCTGAGGTTAGTTCTATTTCTAAATTTACTGCCACTGTCACACTGCTGCCAATATAGTGAATGAAAAAACAGAGTGACAACTTGAAAAAATATAACTTACATTAACATTTGGAGCTAAAAAATAAAAAAACAAATATGTTAGACGTCAAAATATTGCTACTGCTCACTGCTGAATTGTAATTTTGCTGCAGTGATATATTAAAAAACTGCTTACTGCCACTGACACTGTCACTGCCACTGACGCTGCCACTGCTGCATTGTAATTTTGCTATTATTCAAATTGCATTATTTTTCATACAAAATATATATGGGTCTACCCAGACCCATGTGATATGAATACGATGTGTACACCATAAAATCCTTATAAATATCCTTGCATTGGTTTTTTCAAACTGATTTTTAGATAGAACTACAGCCAATGAAATTTTAAGAAGCTACATTTCAAGTCGCTAGCTTAATTAAAAATAAACCTAAATTAAAATTAAAATCGAATAAGTTCTGGCCAGACCCACGTGCCAAACGGAGGGTTAATGGTTCAAGTAACTTTATTTGTGAAATGGTCCGCTCTTGGCACCTAAACCATTTTACCGTTGCCCACCGCTTATGTGCACACAGCATGCTGTTAGCGAGACCAAAACTATTGCTCAAGCAGACTTCTAAGACCAAAAAATCAATTTCTGTGCAATAGTTGGCCTTTTTCTCCCACTCTGCGCTGCAAATAATTATTTAAAACTTACAGTTAATATGTTTAAGTGTAAAGCAATTCACAATTGTTGTAGTTGTTAACATAATTTTGCACTTTAGTTGAGCAAATAATGGTTTGATTTAATTAAGACGATAAAAATGTTTGTTGAATGATAGATCATGCAACAGTGCAAAGGGTCGACAGCCAATGAAAAAAAAACGCTGCATACTTTTGCGTGCTTGTCTTAATTAGACTATGTTGTCCAATCCATACAATGAAATTTTCTAATAAACACGGAATATCTTATAATAAATAAAAACTTACTGCATTATTCTGTATCACGAAGCAGTACACCAACGACAAGCAAAACACGAGAAGCAATACTTTTTTTCTATACGAAATTCTATTGCTTCTCGTGTCTTGCTTATCGTTCATGTGCATTTTTGTTATACAGAATAAAGTAGGAAGTAGTGTCTGCGTTAAGGATTGCTTCTCAGATTTTTTCTTTGATTTTTTGCAATCATATCAAAACTTTTACAGCTTCTCCTTTACAAACGTCACTCAATGTCGCCTTAGGTTATGCAACATATTTGCAAATTTTGTCATAACTCAAGCATGGCAAAACTACTGACACGCAACGGAACTGTGCCATTAACAGAACAAGCAAACAAACAAATAAGCAAACTTCAATTGCACTTTACTGCAAAGCGACTATGTTGCCCTCTAGCGATTAAATGTTGAATCATAAAACTGATAGCATATCATAAGGTAACTTAATAGAATTAATGTTAACGTCATTCTACAAGACAAGCTTACACCCTGATGCATGAACACGCATAAACACGTTCACATTCACGCTCACTTTGGGCGAGACGCAAATACCAATTAACTGACCACACATCCACACAAGCATTCACACACACATACACACAGCCATGCATTAAAGAAAAATCTCAAACTTTATAGACAAGCCAAATGATAGTTAAAATGACATTCGACAGCACAGAAAAGACAGCCGGCAGACAAACTCAAAGACTGTCACACAAGCAGACAGATAGACAGACAGCTAGACAGTCTTTCGTGCAGTTTGACTGCAATTATGGACAGAAGAGAAAAGCACAGACAGCTGGACACTCAAATAGAATGTAGAGCTAACGGGCACTTAAATGCACGGATGGTGTTTTTTGATATCAAAGTAAAAAAGCAACAGCGTTGCATAAGCAAACACACACACAGGAGCATGCTGAAACAACCGCAGCTTGAGTATAACATGCATTTAGGTGCATGCAGCACAGTAATGAGCAACGCGCTCTTAAATGCGAGATTGCAATCGCTGCATTGCTTTAACGATGTCAATAAGGCGTAACGCAACATGCAGCAACCAAAACTAAAAACTAGAATGTAACAGATGCATCATCACAGCATATGTCCAGCGGCATTGCACTATTCCAAGTGCTGTAAAACTTTTAGCGATAACATAATGAGCGGAAACATTTTCAAGACTGTCACAGCATCAATTTGCGCCACCTTTCAAGTGACTATCCTTTAAAATAATTGTTTAACAGCAGAACTTGGGTCATTATGGGAATGAATGTTTTCAATGATGCTGGCAAAACTGCAAAAATATTTTTCAATAATGTTGACAACAGATATTAAAATTATGCACTCCCGTGCATAGATTCAATGTAGCTATTTACGTGGATAAATAATATATTTTCTCGACAACACGTTGTTTTTGCGTATTTGAATTTAAAATTTTGTTTTGTTGATCTAGTCTTTCACTTTCAAACTAAATTTTTAAGATATTATAAATGAACTACAATTTTCAAATTAATTGTTTTATATAATGTGGTTTTGATAATGTGCTTAAATCAGTATCTATTACTACTAATGAAAATATGTTATGCAAAAAATTTCTACTTGAGCATTAAGCACATTCATAACTTAAATCAGACCTGTAGCCAGACCAAGCAGACAGAGGGGGCAGGCATGAATCTTGGAGGGGCAATTTTTTTGTTTTTTTTTTTCATTTAAATAAAAAAACTATTTTTTTAACATGTGAAATGAATACATTACACATATTTATTAAAAAAAAGTTAAATTTAAAATATTAACATAAATATGTACATTAGGGGTATAACTTTTTTCAAAGACCATATTTGCATGGCCCTATAAGTTGAGGAATAGAGGAAAAAAGATAACTGCATTTTTATTTTCTTATTTATCTTCAAAAATTTCACGCCGGACAGGCAATATCCGAAATAAAAAACCCCTTAAAAAAAATTTACATTTAATTTTAAGGTAAAATTCAATTTTTATCACAAACAAATATATTAAAAATTTGGTTTAACCTTTTAAACATATGTAGAAATAAATTTAATATTCAAAGTATGGGGTGTTTTGGATCTAGGGTAGATGTCCTTTACAACTTTAATGGCACGTTCGGCACATATGTTAGAGCGCTGTTGATTTTCTATGGCTGAATCTTCTTTCACCCAATGTTTTAAGAAGCATACGTGAGCTTTTTTAAACCTCTTTACCGAATTTTGTAAATTTTCAAAATTATTGTCACGAAAACAATGATCGGAAAACCAAACGTCATACCAAGCACCGCATATAAATTGGCATATCGGAGTTAATTGAGCTCTATACTTTGGTATGAGTATAAATGTTAAAATCGCAAGAATAGCTCTGGAGTTCCAACGAGCGTTACTTAGCGGTGGAATTGCTTTGAACTTTATAAATGGAAATTTTTTGTTTTTTTCGTAGAACCTGAAGGTTTCCCCAAGTTCAAACAAATATTGCATATCATCTCGCCATTTAATGCACTTTACTTCAATTTTTTCCTTATTTTGCATGAAGCTTTCTTAAAGGTTTTCATAGTGAGTGAGTGATAAGTTCGGAGAATACATTAAAAGATATATTAGGCGATGTTGATTTCCCGTCAAGTAACTCATCCATGACATGCCTTAATACCAAATCTAGCACATGGTGCTGACAACCAATATATTGTGGTGGACGTAGTTTTAGAAATTCGTAATGTTTTCTCAGAAGAGAAACAACTCCATTTTTAATGCCAGTATTGACACTAGTTGTATCGCAAACAATCATCTTTATTGATTTCCAAAGATCAAATTTATTGAGCTTTTCTTTAATTCCTTCATATATTGTTACACTTTTGCTATTATCAAAAACCAAAACAGCCAGCTTAACTTCTCGTTCTTCATTTTTCAACACAACTACCTGTATTTCTTTATCACCAAACTTTTTCCCATCAAAATGAAGGCACCAATTTTCATTTTAAAGCGTGTTTACATATTCTTTTTCCAAAACTTCTGCTGATTTCATTGCAGCTTTGTAAATTCCTGGTTGTGAAGGTGTCGGTATATTAACTCCTGCTTTAACCAACTCCTTGCAGATTTTAGCTGCATTTTTTGTGGTAACGTTTGCTTTTTGAACAATTGCAACCACTGCGACTGTTGAAGATTTTGAAGATTTTAATTGACGTGGTCGTTCGAAGTCTTCATCATATTCAGCATTTGAACTCAGGTCTTCGTCGATAGATGTTGTTGAGTCAGAACCACTTTGATTTTCTTGGCAGCAATGTGAATTAACTGCAGCTCGACTTACTTTACAAGCTATTGATGGATGCACGTTGATATTCTTAGTAGTTGTGTATCCAACTTTTCCATTTGTATTTTTCCAAAGTAAATGCAATTTTTTATCCTCTGCACTGAGCCACAAACCTTTTTCGTTAGTAATGTCGAATATTTGATCAAAAACGGAACAGGCACTTTTACCATTTTTGTGCTTTATAAAATTTGAATAATCGTTCATAAGTTTTACAACTTTTCTTTCAACTGAAGATTTTATAATGCTGGGGAAATTAAGCTTAAGCCACAAATCGATCACTTCTGCTGACACAATTTTATACCTTTTTATTTTATTTTTTTCTAATTTAGCTAAAGCATTGCATCTTCCAATAATAATTATTTTGTTCGGTATTTTACATAAGTCACTCAAACAATGTTCCACATTTGGTATATCGCGTCTTTTTGTCTTACTTTGTTCGAAACGAGTTAAATTATTTGTCCAAATCTTAGAGTTCTTCTCTACGCACCGTTTACTACTTTTAAAAGACATTGAAGGGCACTTTTGATTTTGATTTAGTAATTAAAAAATACAATCAATTCAACTGCACGTTATGCCGAGAATTTAACAAGCAAAAGTAGCTAAGATGAATTTACCGTTGTCATGACAATCGGCCAACTATGCTCAACATTACAAAAGCATTAGTGGAAAAGACATATTTGTTTTAGGCTGAGTTTACACTCATATTTACTCACGTTACGTCGCGCAAGACTTTAAAAGTAACGTAAATACAATAAGTGAAAATTAGTAGAATTTTGCCTGACTTAGGAAAATTTCATTGTGCTCGCGGCGTGAACTTTTTTAAATGAAAATGAAAACTAAAAACGCAGTTATTAATTTTTCCCTATTCTTCATTATGTGACACTATGTACTTTTAAATTTTAAGGAACATTTTAAAAAGTTATACCCCTAATGTACATCTTTCTATACATGATATTAATACATAACAAATAATATAAAAATCAATTCAGGACTTTGTAATAAAATGAAGGTAAAAATACAAGATTTATTTAAAGTGGCTAGAAATATAAGAAAGAGTAGCGAAATGGGCCAACATATGTATGAGACATTTTTTAAGTAAAACAAATAAAAAAAGTATAGCAGTGAGGGGACTGCCGACCGAAGCGAAAACATATATGTAAAATATTAGTATTCCCTGGAAGATTTTGTCCTGCCATGGACCGCCTTACTGCTATATAAGAATTTTCATGATAATCGGAAAAAAATTTTATATTTTCACCCCCTCAATCTTTGATTACTTCTTTCAAAATATTTTTTATTAAGATAGAATTTTTATTATTTTATAATTAGACCAAACTATATTATTACATTTAAATTGAATATTGTTGATATAAAAATAAAATACAGGGAGCACTATTGAATGAAAATTAATCCTCAAAAAGGAAATTTAATTTTTTCTTTCAATGTATATGGAGAGCTGTAGCTAAAATAAAATAAATTTACTTCTTTTTTATATATAATATTTTGTTTGATGGGTCTTGAAGTCTTTTTTAATGCCTGCATTTGAGATCTTGCTACAAGGAAAACAGAAAGCATTGCAAGCAAAGTGCAGTTTATTTTCTGCCCCCGATTCGGTTCATCCGTACATCCGATTCATCATTAATGCACATTATTTTCATCTTTTATCACTTCATTATATTTTAAATTATGGGTTTAATATAAAACAAAAGTAAAACATAAACAAAAATATAAATTAAACTTATTGAAATAATTAATATACACTTAAAATACATAATAATACACACATACATAAAATTTGTATTTACATACATATCATTGAATTTCATTTACATTATTTTCATTGTTTGCGTCATTAATTATTGCATTATATTTAAAAAAAAAACTATAGGTTTATGGTAGCTGAAATAAGAAACAAAAAATTTTGGACGATGCAGTCCCACTCATGATAAAATTATTATTATATAGCCTTGATAACTACTTATTTTCTCACGAGCTGCGACCATCGAATTTCAAACAAAAGAAAACAATATAAAGTGCTTGCGTCACACACATTGGCAGCTTTCAGCGGAGTCAATAGTTGGCAACTGTTTTTTTTTAAATTTGAGTGAGAAACCTTTGCAATTAAATGATCCATTCACAGCAGGTGACTCCTCTGAATGCGGCCAATGAGTATGACACACGTTCTCTATTTTGTTTTCTTCTATTTTGTTTTCTTCAAAGGTTCGCTAAATTTGCTTGATTACAAATGCAAGTAAACCTTCGGGAACGTGAGTTCGAGACCTAGCGCAGACAAAAAAAAATTAGTTAATTTTATTTTTTTAAATTCAAAATCATTTTACAAAATTTTTTGTTTAATCAAAATTTTTTTTAAATCTTTTTTAACAATTTCTTCATGGAAAACCTTGGTGTAGATTTGTAGTCCAAGAATAGTCGAACACTTTAACTTTTTTAGATTAAAATAAATTCATTTAATCCAAAGTTTAGATAAAAACTTAGTCCAAAGTTTTAAACAGTGTGGATTAATGTCCGATAAAGTGAAACTGGTGCGAAGATTGTTCACAGTAGCTTGAATAAATAGCCTGTTCGCTGAACGTAAAATGGTCGTAAAATGGATGTAATTTTTTGAAGCACATTTCTCTCAGAGCAAGAATTTTGATAATAAAATTCAATGATTTGCAAGTGCTGTTCGTTTGTTTGTCATGCTTGGTTTTCACTATGTCATTTTCAGTTGCCAGTTGTTGTCAGTAAAATTGAAAATAACAACATGTTGACATTATTTCTAACTTTGGCAATCTTGGAAAATTAAAAACAAATAAATTATTAAATGGAGCTACGCAGAAAATATTCTAGAGTTTTATTAAGTTGGCATTTCAGGTGATAAACTTTTGTATCGTCATAAAAATGACATAGAGAAAACCAAGCATAAGGCATAAAAATCACCCTTTATATAAGATAGATAATCGAAATTAACAATTTTGTGTTGTTCCTGCAGATTTTAAATTTTAATATTAATGTTTAAAAAATACTATAAGTTTATTCAAAATTTTTTAAGAACTGCGCCCATGATGCTTACTCTTTTGTGTTAAGCAATCAATAGTTGTTTACAAAATTTTAAGACCCGAAAAAACAGTTTCTTACAATTTGATTTCTTATTTTTTAAAAAACAAGCTTTTTAAAATGTCTGCTTTGCAGAGTAAAAAAGTTGTGTTATAAATTTGTAAAAGATAAATAGATAAAAATACATTTATTGCCAAAAACATTAGAATTACATAGTTTTTTACAAACAAGCATTCTCTTTTTTAGTGATTCTTAACATACTACTGTATTTTTCAAAGAATTTAATATTATAATAAAGAGTGTACGGATTTTTTTTCTTAAAATACATACAATAACACAGTACAACACAAAAATTCCAAACAAAAAATCACTTATCCCAGCCGAAAGTACTCGATGAGAGGAGAAAAGTAATTTCTAAGAAAGGAGAAAATGCTCAAAACCCCAAAAATGTCGCAAAAAAGTACCACTTTTTTCACCGATTTTTTCTGTTTTTCGACTACAGCTCTTGAACTATTGAAAATTTTACCAAACAATCAAGAAGAGAAATGTAGCTTATTAAATTATGAACAACTTTCTAGTACATACCAACTTCATATGACCACACCTTGACAAACATTTTTGAGCTTTTTTTTATTTTCGTTTTTTATAAACGAAACAACAAAATAAATGCGTATTTGTCAAAATCGTTGTTGTTGTTTTTTTTTATGAAAGAACAAAGTAAATTTATATAAGTTAACCCACATAACTCCATGACACGACTTGGCATCACTATTGTGTAAGATCAACCCTGGTTGACCTCATTTACAGCAGTGGTGACAATCAGCTGTGACGCGCGAAGTTGGTTGTGGTTTTACACTTGAAATCAACAGATGCAATGTTAAATTTTTGTCATTCTACTTTTTTTATATAAGTGATTGAAGTGAGTGATTGAAAATGGAAAGATGCTCGAAATTAGATAGTTTCTGTTACGTTTGTGGTAAACTAGAGCCAAAACATAGAAAACAAGAACGAAAAAATTTATTTTCTAATAATTTTAAACTAGCATATTAACTTTATTTATGTGAAGAGGATACAAGTGGCGACGAACATACGCCAAATACGGTGTGTTTATTATGTTATGGCAATCTCTTGGGGTGGTTGCATCAAATAAATTTATGTTTACGGTATGTCAAGCCAATGCTGTGGGTAAGAAATACGTCCGGGGTACATGACCCAGACAAGTGCTACGCTTGCGTAAATTTTACCAAAGAAATTAATAGAAAAAAACGCAGAGCAAAAGTATATAATGCCACTGACTCCGCTGAATTACCAATACCGATGCCCGATGATGCCAAAGTACCAAAACCACCGAGTCCGAGTATGCTATCAATGATGACATCAGAAAGGGGAAACTATGGTGACTTCGATCCGGATTTTTTCACTGAAATCGCAGATGATGCATTAAAGCCACTAGCACAAGAATAAATCGATTTCCTCGTGGCCGAATTTCGTTTTTCGCAGCGTGATGCCGAACTTTTCACTACATTTATGAAGCGCAGAAATCTGACACAGAAAAACGTTATCGCCAGCGGTTACCGTAAGCGCCAAGCTGAGTTCCAAAAACTATACAACGTCAATGATTTGAATACGTTCACATATTGCAACGACATAAAAGCCTTAGTGAACAAAATGGGTATGGAATATAATGCTGCCGACTGAAGATTATGGCTCCACGTCAAGTTTGAAGGCTGTATTATTACATGTTACAAATAAAATGCCATCCATCCCGTTGGCATTCGGAACGAATATGAAGGAATGTTATGAAGTCATGGCAGATATATTGGACAAAATCAAATATACGCAGCATAACTGGAAAATTTGCTGCGACTTAAAAGTAGTAAATATTTTGCAAGGTGTCATTGAAAAAGGCGGCTTCCCTAAATTCTTCTGCTTCTACTGCACATGGGATTCGCGGTATAAACATGACCACTATAAGGCCACACATTGGGTGAAAAGAGATCTGAAGAATCAAAAGCATTTGAATTTGTTCAACAAACCGTTAATTGAGAATATTGATAATATTTTGCTACCACCACTACATATAAAATTGGGCATCGTGAAAAAGTTTATCGAAGTGGCCGTCAAAGGTAACGATCAGATTTTCGATTGTTTGAAAGGAATATTTCCGAAACTAAGCAATGATAAAATTACTGCAGGTATTGTATTTCATTTTTTAGCATTAATGTTGATTCACTTCAAAACATATGTTTTATGTATGTTACTTGTTGCTTTTTCTCATTTTTTATACAGGTGTGTTAAATGGACCAGACATCCGCAAACTCATTAAAAGTGAAGCTTTCACGCAAGTATTGTCTGCCAAAAAACTTGAAGCTTGTATTGCAATAAAAGCAGTTATTCAATATGTTTTGGGTAAAAACCGCGTGGACAATGAGAAAGCAACGCAATTGGTGAAGAAAATGATCAATGCCTTTGATTCCATTCATGCAACGATGACAATAAAACTCCATTTTATGCACCATCATCTGGACGTGTTCCTGAAACAACTGCCCACAGAATCAGACGAGCAGGGTGAACGATTCCACCAGGTAACCATGCCGATGGAAAGACGTTTCAAAGGTAAGAAAATCGACGCAATGATTGCTGAAGTATGCTGGTGGTCTCAAAAGATATCACAATTCGAGCACGAGTTGACGGAGGATGATAAAGAAGGACATACAGAAGAAGATATACCGTTATTCACTCCACAAACTGGAAATGACGCAGAAGATATCGCCGTGGCTATTTTAAACTCAGAATCAGACGACGAATCAAGCGAACCAGCTGCAAAGAAATCTCGGCCTTCCACTTCTGGAACGTCAACTGTCAAATCATCAACTTCGCGCCAGACAGCCCAAATGGACATCGACGATACTGATTAACAAAAAAAAAATACAAATTAATACCCGTTTGATGCTTTTTTTTATACTTTTTTCATAATCTTTCATATATTTTCATGTTTTTCACTTTAATCAGAAAATTCAATACTAAATTGCAAAAAAAAATAATACATGTGCCTTTTTTAAACTTTTGCTCAATAAAAATAATAAAATAAAAAAAAAATTAAAATTAATCACATTTGTATGGCCAAATCCGTATCAAGGAGTGGTCGTATGAAGTTGGTATGTACTAGAAAGTTGGTATGTTCATAATTTTATAGGCTACATTTCTCCCCTTGATTGTTTGGTAAAATTTTCAATAGTACAAGAGCTGTAGTCGAAAAACAGAAAAAATCGGTGAAAAAAGTGGTAATTTTTTCGACATTTTTGGGGTTTTGAGCATGAAGATGAAATTTTTCCGACTTACAGCCCTATTCTGGTTGTTAGCTTAACAAGAAAAAGTTAAGGAGCTCTTGTTAAGCTGATTGTTATGTTATGTAAATGTTGGTATTCTTAAAAATCATTAACAATATAAAAGCTTAAAAAGCTTTTAAAGTTCACCATGCATGGTAAAAATCGATATGCCTATTGAAAGAAGAGATGCGCTATATAAACAGATGCTTCGGTGCGGCTTGTGATTTTGCAAGCGCTTTGAAAAATTTGCCACGGCTACTTAAAATAAATTTGCCACTATCAACACTTAAAATAAATAAAAAATTCTTCCATTTTTCAGTTTAATGTATTTAAACTCAATATTATATTATTATTTGTATTTTTTTATTATTTCCACAACAATTTTCTATCACATACGATATAAGCACATACATTTCATTCGTTGTTAAGACTCTTTCTTTTATTAACAAAATTGTAAGGAAAAGAGCTTTTAAATTTGCAGCAGAATACGAAACCTTAACAAATTGTTAATATTAACTATTTTGTAATGTGGTGGTGTATATTCAGCATTTTTGTTGGCCGAGTCAAGAGCTACAACTTTGCTGAAGACTGCAAAAAAAATTCACAGCATTTTTCGAACTATGGCCATGCGAAAAATAGAAGAAAATTGCAAAAAGTGCTCAAAATCGAATTTGGCGAAAAAACTATAGAGGCTCATAAAAAACGAACGGCAACCAATCTAGCAAAATCCAGAAATTACTTTTCTCCTCTCATGAGTACTTTCGGCTGGGATAAGTGATTTTTTGTTTGGAGTCAAAAAGTTGAATATTGCGTCACAGTGTAATTAAATGCAAAAAATTGAGACAATTTTAGAGACAAATTTACGCGCGTTTGCATATAGATTTTTCCTGATACCTTTTAATACAGTGCATTCACTTTTAGATACATTTATTTTTATTTTCCATTTAAAAAAATATTTCACTAATTGAGCTAAATATTCCTTGCACAGAGTGTTTGCAGTCGATATACGTTGGCATGAACAGAGTATTAAAATGTCATCCGCAAAAATGAGCGTAAGAGTACATGAAGGACGAAAAATTATTCTAATCGGAGGATCTGATAAATCCACCAGATATAAATTTTACAAAACCGGTTCCAGTAGCGACCCTTGTGGTACACCTGTAGCAATTTGTTTCACCATTGATTTTGTGCTACCAGTCATTACAAAAAACGAACGACCTACTAGATAGTTATGAATAATACGACATAGATTTCTATACATTTTAAAGAGGATTCCCTCGATCCAGGCTGTGTCAAATGCTTTTTCAAAGTCAAGAGCGACAGCTATCGTTGCATAACCTTGATTTAGTTTGGTTGAAACAATATCAGATAGAAGTGTTAGGGCGTGATTTGTTGAATGAGATTTCCTAAAACCAAATTGGCAGTTTTTAATTATGTTTTCTTTGTCAACGTGTTCGTATATTTTTTCATTTGAAATTCTTCGAATAACTTACTTACGTTTGAGAGTAGTGAGATGGGTCGATAGCCGCATAGAAAACTAGGAACTGACTTTGGTTTTAGAATAGGAATAATCTTGACGCATTTCCATTGTTTCGGGAAGTATCCATTGTTATATGAATGGTTGAATAAAATTGCTAAGAACCGCCAGAAAGAAGATTGCGTTTTTCGTAGCAGGAAATTCAAAAATCCATCTTCACCATAACTTTTTTGTTGTTTATATATTTCAAAACCAATTTTGATTTCATGTGCATTAGTAAATGAATTGTAAGTTTTTAATGTATTTGAAGGAAGTTGACCAATTTGAGGTAGAGATTCACCATCAGCTCTTAATTCATTACTGAAATAGATAATCGGATTATGATTATTCACTATTTCTGAAATCGACTTTTCACAAAATTCGTAGATTTTTTCGATGCACCTTCTCAAATTCAGTAACAAGTGCGTTTGCTTTGTCTAAACTTTTTTTAAGAATCGCAGGAGTGTTGATGTTAGTCCTATCGACAACAACTAAGTCGGGTAGTTCATGTTTCCGGTTGAGACCACACAGGCCTTTGTATCTTCCTTAACAATTTTAATATGCTTACAGTTTTTTAAAAACGCAAACTTTTAAGCATATGTTTTTTTTTTTCATTTACATATTCGAGTACATGTTTTATTTACTTTGTTTATGAAACTTCACTGCCGCTGTTAATGCAACAGACATCTGTGCTTGAATTTTTGCACATGTGTCTGAGAGTATACGTATGTTTGTTGTTGTTTTTGTATTTAAATTTTTGCCACAACACACGCTCAAAGTAGTTTTCCATTATGACACTTGTTCGCTAAAAAAGTGTAAATTAGCTGTTGTTTTGCTTTTGTTTTCTTTATTTGTAACCACAAAGTTTTTAAAAATTCAAAGAATTTTGCTCAAAATGTATACTTTTAAGCTTAAAAGTATGCAATGCAAAAATTGTTGCTGCAAGTTTGTTAGTGAAGCTAGTAAAAACTTTAAATTTTAAGCATGACTCAAAGAATATTGTGACGCTTTAAAAAAGTCGGTTAAAACTATTCTGAAGGTAGGCTGAAAAATTTTTGTTTGACTCAAGTTAAGTTAAACGAGGTTAGATTGCATAATATATAGATATGTATCAGAAAATAATGGTTTTAATGCATGGATATTAATAACATCTTTCTTTGCCGCTGAATTGTTGTTTAAGACAGAAAAGTCAACTAATGATAAAAAAAACTATTAAAATTCCTTTACATCATTTTTTTTTTTTTTAATTAAAATGCTCTTAAAGTATGCAACAAAAGTTCTTCATATGAACTGTTATTTTGATGAAAAGATTAACCGCTTTATTTTGTATAACGAAAATGCACACCAACGACATGCAAGACACGAGAAGCAATACTTTTTTCTATGCGCAATTCTATTGCTTCTCGTGTCTTGCTCTTCGTTGGTGTTCATTTTCGTATGCTAAATAAAGCAGTAAGTAAATCATTTTATTTAAAGCTAGGAGCTAGACAAAGTACAAATTGGCACACATATTTCGCCAAAAACTATACTCTCAGAACTAGATATGTGCTTTTTTCTACTTTAAAAATAACACTGATTAACTTGTTCATGTCAAAGTAATGCCTAAACTGTTTGCTATTTAATACAACGTATAATGATATTAAAATATTAGATCAACAAGCATATTTAAACAGACACTAAACTACTCTTATACACACACACACACACGCACACAAGGGTATAAAAAAACACTTACACACACTGCTTGGATTGACCCAACCTATCCATATAAATGCTCCACTAAGCATGGCGCATCACGACAAAAGCTCTGCAAGACATTAAATAGCTGCGGGCACAGCTGCCAGTTCAGCAGTTGCCACGCGATTTTGTCTGTCGTCTCTACACGACATGCTCCACGATATGCTGCCACCATCTGAATGACTTAAGCTGTTGGTCATTGCCAAGATAAACGCAAAAAAGTATGCTTCTTTTTTGTTACGTGTTTTTTTTTCTTAACTTGTTTTTCCCTTTGCTTTATTTTGCACTTGTTTTTGCATTTCTTTTTTGTTCACATTCAAGCACTTTTATGTTGCTTTTTTTCTTGTATTGTGCTGTGTTTTCATGTATTGTGCGTATGCTTACACAGCTTATAAAAATTATGTTAGTGCGTTTGTTGCTACGTAGCAGCTTGTTAGCAAACTTCCACTTAATTTTTTGTTTGCCTTGTAGTTCGCATATGTTGTTGTTGTTGTTGTTGTTCTTGTTCTTGTTCTTGTTTTGTGTAGCTGACAGCGGAAAAAATGTTTTGGTTAATGCAGCATGTTTTATTGCCGAAATAACACTAGAGTTCATAAAGTGTTGCGTCCAGAATAGAGCATAATTTTTAGGGTTGCCACAGAAAATTAAAAAGAAAATAAGTTGCTTTGATATGGTCGCTTAACAACACTTCACTGATATTTGTTATAGTTTGTTTTTTTTGTTTTGTGTGATTACAATACACACTTACTTTATTTAAAGTCAAAATATTAATTTTTGATATCATAATTTTAGCTTTTCCTATACTAAGGGAAAAGGTCTTAGATTCTTGCAAAAAACGTATTTAATTTATCAGAAAACGTGATTGTTTTTGAACTAAAAACGCATTTGCATAAAATATATACGTAAATATTAAAAATTCATTTAAATAACTTTTTGGAACGAAGTTCTTTTACGCAGCTTACAGGTAGTGTGATTTGGTAGAAACCGTCACGTAACAATGAGATTGCTGTGTGTGTGTATGCATTCGAGTATCGAGCAGACTAAAACTAGCAGCCCAGTTGGTAAAGGAGCCCTGCTGTATACCTGCCGGCAACATGCCTCTGAAGTTCAGGAGACATGCTGGCCTCCATTCCCGCTTATTTCTTCATTTGATAGGCATGTCTGCCAAATTAACTGCCATAGCAACAATGCAGCATGCATCTCATGGTATGAATGCAGATTCCAAAAAACAGAAATAAAAACTAAAGCTCTACCCAACTGAGCCATTCGCATTGTTATGATTTTGTTGAAATAATATGCATAGCAATGTGTTGCTATCAAAAGCGCTTTGGCGAAAACACAAAGTGTCGGCGAATTACAGCAATCATGAAAGTTGAAGTTTTTTGTCCTTTAAAATATGCCGGAATTTTGCATTAGCAAACATGTTACTGTGACTAATGCATCTCAATTAGAAGTAAAGAGGCAATCTGTAAAATTTTTAGTTTAGTTTTCTTAGTTAGTTTAGTTACACTACTTAACTTAGCATTAAAACAATAACCCGCAACATTCCTTCCATCGGCAGGCCTGCTTTGTTTTTCATCTAGTAGGCGAGTGCGAGTTGAGATTCAAAAAGAATAACAACCGAGTAGGCGCGTACGCAGCTCTCTGTATCTCTCTCTCTCTATGTGTGTGTCTCTCAGTGTTGCCAGATTAGCGGATTTCCCCCTAGGGGAATTTATTGGTTTTTTTAACTGTGTTGAGAGATTTTGGAGATAATGAATATTTATGGGTTTTTAGGGAGATTTATTGTTTATTATGGGTTTTTTAGAGGTATGTATTTGAAAAATTTACTCAAAAATCTATAAAATTTTGTTGAAAATGAAAGTTTTCTTACTTTTCCTTAAAATTTTACTAAAAATTAAAGAAAAGAAGATATTTGGCTTCTCGGGTATTTCAGCAACACGTTACAAAAACAGCTGAATTGGCAGCACTTCAAATAATAAACCAATCATTTCCCACTTCACTTCAAACTTGCTTCGCGCCTTATTTGCAATGATTGATTCTATATAAAAACTAAAAACAAAGCAAGTATGGGAAAAAATACAGACTAAAAGATATGCCCACAATATATAAAAAAGTGGGAGACGGAGCCTCCTTTTGAAAGTAAGACTTCATTTTAAGGAAAAACTCATATTGAACAATTGAGAACTGTGAACCAACTTTCTGCCCATGTTAAAAACGTTCAACAGCTAAGCCCTTGAAATACATAGGCTTGCATTGCATTTGCACTCTTTTTCAGTTGCCTTCTATGAAATTTTTTTTTTTCGAAAAAAAATTATGGGAATTTTAGGGAAATCTTAAGTCCAATCTAGGTGTAAATGGTGAAACGCACCTCGCAACACTGATTTCTCTGTATCTGACACATCACATTTTCATAAAAACGCATTTATTATTGTTATTTGTGTTTGTTTTAAATCATACGTATGAAACTTTATTGCAATTAAGTTTTTAGAAACGGAAACTGCAGGAAATGTGTGCAATACAGTGTAATCTGATGTTAAAATTTGAAAAAGTATTTTTGCCACTAGGGAGGACACTAAAAATGTGTTCTTTGCTTTATATACTTTGTGTGTGCGCTGGCAGTATTAAGGGGTCGCTGATTTCGAATCCCACGTTGGAATTTAAAAAATTTGCTCGATACTAGGGTTGCCCTTAATATGTGTTTTTGTTTAATACTCTTTTTAAATGCGCTGGTCACTGATTTCGAAACGGGTGTCAGAATTTAAAAATTTCTTATGACACAAGGGTGGACCATAAAACTGTCGTTTTTTGCTATATACTCTTTGTGCTGCCAGTATTAAGAATCTTTTGTAAGAATTTAAAAAATTGTTTGACCTAGTGTGGACCCAATAAAAATGTTTTTAGGATATATCAATTTACTAGCAGGCCACTATTGTCCACGGCTTTGCAACGGACTATTTTTATCCATCTTTTTAACGCCTTAAAGACGGGACAATTTTTTTTACATATATGCTTATTTTACCTAATTTTTTTTTGACTAATTTTTATGTGCTACGGTTAGTTTTGCAACATCCGACTTAGTGATGTCATATGGCATAGTCCTTATTGGGTTAAGACAATGCATATCAAAGAAATTAAAAATTTTTTTTTTTGTTTTATTATTTATTTTTTGTTTTTTTTTTTAGCACCGCTCTGCATTTATATGTAACTCATTTTTCGCCTTGCTCGAAGCTCATCACTTTTTTTTCATTTGCGCTGTGCTAGCTGAGCACGAAGAGAAAGAGAAAAACAGAGAGCAACATGGAGTTTGTTGAAACTCTCGCAACACAAACGCGCCAAAAAACAATGAATAAGCAATGCGTGGCAGCTAAGATGATTTCTTAAAAAACTTAATACCTTAATTAAATATACCTATTAATAAAACTTCGAAAGATTGATAAAATTTCCCTTAGTAAATCTGTTGCATAAATATGATATTTTAAAATTGTTTTCATAAAAATTGGCCCAGTACTTTTAGAGTAAAGTCGTAACTTTAAATTTGCACTTCAATTTCATATGATATTTTTCACTATTTTTGGTGCTCCCACGGCGTTTTCATCTTATGTGCTGATTAAACCTTTTTTCGGACTTTTCTTTTAAATATTTCTCACTTTCGTTTCGCAAAAAGTAATGCTTAATCAAGGTTCGAAAGTCTTCTTTATCCATTTTTGTACCATACCAAAAGTTTTTTAATTTAGAACAATGTAACATCACTATTCATTTACGATCGATCAAACATTTATGGTGTGTTCATGTTTAGGCTGCAACTGTCAAAAATATCATGCAATTGATGAGTGGTGGTGCCGTTACTTGGAGATCAGCAGCATCTGGGACGCCCTAGTATTTTATTTTTATTATGTATTATACTATATAAGGAGCTTGGCAATTAGGATTACGATTGCAGTAATCTTTAAAAAAAGGAATTACAATTAATATAATCCTTCATCGAATGAGCTAAGATTACGATTGCAGTGGGAACCCGGGATCCCAGACTTTTCTTAGTCCCAACAGTCCCGGGATTTTTGGCCTTGAATTTTTGGAATCCCCGGACTGCCTCCAGTGCAAAAAAGTTCCAAAATATTCCAACAAAGAATTCAATGATACTACCTAAGAACAAATTTAAGTGATTTTAAAAAAAATTTAAATTAACACTTTACTAAAACTATCTGTACAAAATAACACAATGGGCCTTACCAATAGTCATTTTAATGTCGACTCTTAATTTATTGTAAGCTTTTTGAAAGCAAATTCTATAAAAATAATGTCAGAAAAGCTCACACTAAATTTAGAATAAGCATTAAATCAACTCTTGGTAAGGCCTAATGTGTTAAACTCATGATACTTCCTAAAAAATACTGAAATAATAACTGGTTTAAATAATAAAAAAATATAAATCCTTTTTAATAGCTTGAGAAAATAAGAAGAGATTTTAGAAACACTGGTATAAAAGCCTGTTCTACGACAGGTCCTCCTCACACTTCCTTTTTGGAGCCTTATGCCAACAGCGCTTTTTTCTCTTTTTAAAGCTTGATTTTTTATACACTTGACTTTTGCAAAATAAAAATGTACCACTTTAAATAACACTAAACGTATTGAAGCAGTGTTGAAAAAATAGTTCAAGTTCAAAAGTGCAAAAATTCGAGTTTGGTAACAGTTATATTCATACACATCTTTGCATGCTGGCCTTGCAACCTTCTCATACATAGCAACTCAGGTGTCGTTTTGCAGCTGATACAATTACATTTTTTGGTACAATGGACTCAAATCGACTCACAATAATTTCATTAAATTCGTCGTAACTTTGTAACGGGGATCCCGTACAAGTTTGCACTCCGCGCAAAACGCCACTACCCTACTACACTACTGTGCATTTAACTCAGCCAACATCCAAACCCACACACACACACACTCTCACAGCCAGCAAATTCAACATAGCCAACAGCCAAGCCTACGTAAACCACACGCAACAGCCAGACATGATATAATTCCCAGATGGTTTCTAACAACATATGAATAAGTAATGCGCATTGTGACATACTTCGGCACGGCTCGAGAGCGTAGTGCTTTCTTCCGTCGCATACTTGTTGGAAACGAAAACAAGTCCGTTAGTTCAAAACGAGCTATCGCAAGGTGGCTCGTGCTAATACATTTAGCTTTTAAGTATTTTAAGCAGTAGTTAGTTAGTGAGACCATTACGTCGGCTTTGGTCGGTCAGGAGTCTCGATTTTTTTTTTTATTATTTTAATTTGCTAGTGGTACCATCACGTCGGCTTCAGTCGGTTGGGCGTCCACAATAAAATCATTTTCTTTTGGCAATCACGTTGGCTTTGGTTGGTCGGTAGCCCACAGTAGTTAGTCAATGGTACCATCACGTCGGCTTCGGTCGGTCAGGCGTCCACAACAACATTTACTTTGGGACCATTATATCGGCTTCGGTCGGTCGGGCGTCTTAACATTTTTTTATTTTTAATTAGCTAGTGGTTCCACCACGTCGGCTTCGGTCAGTCGGGCGTCCACAACAAAATTTGCTTCTGAGACCATCACTTCGGCTTCGGTCGGTCGGGAGTCTCAATTATTTTTTTTATTTTTTTTTTAATTAGCTAGTGGTACCATCACGTCGACTTCGGTCGGTAGGGCGTCCACAACAAAATTCTCTTTTGGGCTATCACGTCGGCTTCGGTCGGACGGGCGTCTACAATAAACATTCTCCTTCGGCAATCACGTCGGTTTCTGTCAGACGGTAGCCCAACATACAGATATATGCTTAAAAATTCTATTGCATTTTATTTTATTATTATTCTTACATTATCGTTAAAATAAATACCAAGGCGCTCCACGCCATACACAAATATTTGTAAAGTTATATATATTTATATTATACTATAAAATTATATATAACAGCCGTTGTCACACCGTACCTCTCCAAGTTACCGAATAACACCGAACGTCAGCGTCGGCAGACTCACTCACGACTCTATATTTATCGCTCGTATTCCTATAACGTTGTGTATTGTAATAAGAAAGACTTACTCATAAGATTACACTAAGAGAAAAATATACATACCTGCTTGAATATTGTACACACTCCTAAAAATTTCAACTTTAACAATAAAGCAGAAAAATATAATCCGAGAATTAAAATCAACAAGTCTTCTTATTTATTTAGGACAGCAGTTTGAGGGTCTTTTGTTTGACGCTGGAGCCGCTGAACATAACTCAGCCTTTGACTAAAACCCCCTTACAAATCTTTTATAAAACTATGCTAAAAAGAGATAGTCAGATCAAAAACGTACTATTGTAAAATCCCAATATTGTCACTGATAAGAATCAAATATATTTTCTGTGCATACTTTCAGGCTGAACAATTTGAGAACAGTGTGTCTTGTAAAATTAAGTTACTGTCAAAAAATAATTACAATTTAAGAAATACTGTGTGCCTAGCAGCATGCTTGCCTTTTATGTATTAAGATGTGCATACTTTCAGGCTGAAGTGTTTGAGAGATATTGGACACGGAGCAGCGTGCTTGCCATTTATATATTAAGATTAGATATACCAAAATGTGGCCTTAAACACTAAAAAAAAATAACTTCCTTAAACAAGATGTACAAAGAATCACAAAATTCCTGCTAAAAATACTAAAATTTTTATACTTTTCTCTTTTCTTTAAAAAAATAATTTTAAGAACATGTAAAAATTCAATGATTTTACCTAAGAAAAACCTTTTTAAAAAAAAACCTTTTTAAACCAGCTGTGCAAAATAACTTAATGTTTTAAACACATGATACTTTCCTGAAAATACTGAAAAGTGATTTAAATAATACTTAAATAAAAAATTTTTAACTAGCTATAAAATAAATGACGTCAAAACTATTTTACTATAAATTACAAAACTTTCTTGAACTAACTGTGCAAAATATTACAAAATACTTACAAAGAAAAACTAAAATGTAAAGCGCACAGAATATCAAAAAATTACTACTTAGAAATACTTTAATTATTAATCTATTTAATATTTTTTCGTCGGAATAATCTCAATTTATTAATTTTTAATTTAAATAATTCATCTTTGTTTTTCAGAAAAAAGTAACATATAATATCGAAGCATTTAATCGAACAGGATTTTTTAGTTTTTTAAAATCTTCTACAATGTTATGAGTTGTAAAACAAAGCATATCGAAAGATTGTATTCAATATGATCTATCTACAAAAAAAAACTTTTTTCAGGAGAGCAAAAAACCATTTAAGTCTTTCAGTGTACAAAAATTCACCAACCAAAGTACCAGAATATTGTATTAAAAGAATGAAAAGCTTCCTGAAACAAAAAAATATTTGTAAAATCTCGTGCTTTTCTTTGAAGTGTAGATAGGTTGTTTTGTATTTAAAATAATTTTTTTTATATAAATGAAATTAGTATATATGTCTTTTTATTCAATAGGAAACGTAAGTTTTTCGTGAATTCATTGACGTTTTTATGCAGATTTGAAGAAAAATTTGTTGATAACAATATTAACAGAAACAAGATAGAAATATAAAAAAACAGTAAAGAATGATATGGGTCTATTAATGTGATTGCTTACATTTTTTCAATATTAACTTAAAAATATTAATATTCTGATAAAATTACACACTTCAATAATTGGAAATGGTTGCACTTTTTTGCTTGATAGGCAGCGGAGCAGTATGCAAATTAGCGTCACGATTTCTCTTCCTTCTGTGGATAAGACCCATTGCCGAGTTATAGTCCGAATCTGCATTAAAATTTATTAATTTTCCAAGACAATTTCATTCGATTATAAAACCACCTGTTGTTTGTTCAATATCCGCTGATGATACATAATCTACTTCTATGCTTTTCAATGCATCTCCTTATCTATATTCCCTGCAATTGTAGTCTAACGTAAATGCGTTATAATTTTCTTAAATATTCCCGAAAAATTGTGTAGATGAATCATTTTGTATTCACAAACAAAAAACTGTATTGTAGATAAAACAAACATTTAGGGGAAAAACTTTGCTAAACTTTTTTTTTGTATTAAAATAAATCTCATAGGTGGCAGATGAGTCAACAATTTCTTTGCCATAAAAACTCATTTTCATGGAAAATGTAGATAGGTCATGTTGAATATAAGCTCTCGATATCTACTTTGAAACATCATATTACGTCTTCCAAAATATTCGATTGTGTTTTTCAAATCCCGAAATCCCGGGATTGTTGAAGCGTCTCGAAATGGGATGCCCTAGATTGCAGTAATCGTAATTTTGAAAAAGTTGAAAATATTTTTGCGTTAATCGTAATCTTAGCCCATTCGATGAAGGATTACTTAAATTGTATTACCGTTTTTCCTATTTTAAGGATTTCAGTAATCGATCGCTTTTTACTTTCGCTTTTAAAGGATTACTTTTATAAAATATTAGTGAAAACCACTGTTACTTACTTTAGAAAGCGTATTTTTATGAGAAATTAGTATTAAAATAATTCTTATCCTTGCCGCAATCATTTACGCATGTAATTTTTATTGCCCAGCCTTGATTATATACAATAAAATTTGTTTTCCATCCAATTTGTTTTTCTTTTTGTAGTTAATGTATTCTTTCTATTCACAAACAAATCCTTTCTAACCTTACATACAACCTCAAAAACATCTATTATTATGTTAAAACATTGAAAAAACTACCCTTATTCTTAAGATATTTACATTTAAAATAAATTTAAAAATAAATTTTGAAAATCATTCAAAATAAAGTAACTTCAATCAAAAGTTTTCCTTGAAATATGCACAACTGCCTCTAAAAGCATGCCATTTAAACATATCCAAAACATGCCTTTCTATTGTGCCACTTATAAACAATAGTTGTTTGCAGCTTATTAAAAACTTAAATTTAAGTAAACCAATCGAAAAGTTGTTTCACACAATAATAATGGAATTTCCAGCGCGTCTGCTAGACGACCACGCTCTTCACTTAATTGAAAATTTTTGAACAAACTTCTTTGTTGTGCTATTATAATATTTGCTATTATATATTTCAAACAGTTCTACAATTTTTCCACTTGACTGCAGCTGCTGTTTGGTTCTCTGCTGTTTGGTTCTCTGCTCTACTGGTGGTAGTTCTGCTGCTGTTTCTCAGGGTGTGAATTTAAATATTTGCCACAAATTAAAATTTAAATAGCCTCGAAAATATTTGTCTAGTTGAGTGAGTGGAAATCATGGCTCAACGCGTTGCAGTGTTTTCAAGCAGAAAACTGAAGGCAAAAACAAAAAGAAAAATAAAATTAAAAAACAATGAAGAAGAAAATAAATAGTTTTCTCTAAATAAACGCAATGAGGTTTATTGCCTCAACCCAAACCACCCTCAAAAACCTTGTGGTGCCCGTCGAACTGATGATGTTTGAATTTTTACAATTTCTACACATGGAGTTACGAGCAAATTGGAGCGATTTTGACGAACACACACACACTCATATTCACACTCATATAAAAACAATTTAATTTCAATTATTTCACGAAAGCAACAACTGCTGAAAGCTGAGGCATAAAATTGGGATGCGCTGCCGTAGAATAGCGAAGCAGTGTGAAGATGCAGTTAAAGCAGTTGCACTGCGCGCTTGTGACTAAGGCTAAGTTGCAAACCCTGAACTTTGCCATAGTCAGCGATAGTAAACGAATGCAGCAGCAGTCTACGAGGACATCGACAACGAGAACAGAGTGTTGAAAATTATGTGTTGCATACTTTTAGACACCAGCAACGAGCACACGAGCAGCCTGCGTTACAGTTGGCGAAAGTTAGAGTGTGAATTTAAGTGCCAGAATGAGTGTGTTTGTGTGTGTGTGTGTTTATGCGTTTAAATGGTGTGTGTGAAATTAACATATAGTAAAAAGTTTGCAAATTAAGCTGCTGCAAAAGTTTTCTTACTGCTGCAGATTTTTTAATATTTTTGGGTGTTTTTTCTCTTTTTTCTTTTTTCCTCATTTTCATAACTTTTCTGATAATATTTACAAAAATAGCATTTTAAACATTAAATTAGACGTGCAAGCAGGCAGAGCATGTATGTATGTGTGTGCGAGTCAGTTTATTACTATTAAAACAATGCAAATGTTTGTGAGTGTCTCGTGATAGCACGTGTTGTTGTATGCAATCGTAGATTTGTTATTGTTGCTGGTATTGCTGGTGTGGTTGTTGATGTGCTTAAAATAAATTAATACATGTTTAACGTATATGTTTCTCTTTGTGTATGAATATAAGAATATTTTGCCACTTTTAGGATACGGAATGTTAAAACTTACGCCTAAAAAGCTTGCCATTTCAAATCATTGAAAAGGATTTATATTTTAGTAATTTAATTATATAAGGGCAAAATTATTTTAGGCAAAATTATTTTATCCAAAAAATAATTTTAATATAGTTTGTAAATAATCAAAAAATTTTAAAAATAGAAAGGTACATAATGTTTAAGTTTTAGGCAACCAGAAGTATTTATTTTATTTTTTTTTTTTAAATCAAAATTACACGCATAATTTGAGGTTTGCCAAGTATTTTTTTCGAAAGTTTAGTGTGTCTTAATTAATTAAATATTGATTACTTTTTTTGTATGAGAGATGGATTGCTTCAACAGTACCAAAACTTCCAGAAGGTGTTGCTCCTTTAATTGCAGCCATACCAAAGGTGCTTAAATCGCTGATTCATTTTTATCCCACGCACCCGTGTGCTCAATTGGCTTTTCCAAACGCCCAGTGTTTTTAGAGATTACAGTTTTAGAGAAGTTAGGAAATATTAACAAAAGCTTACATCATTCCATTTTGTTGCCATCCGCCAGACTATTTCAAAGTTTCTGCATATTCCGTGGCGACTTTGGGCTGTTTTTTGGGCGGCCGCTCAAGGCAAAAAATTTTATAATATTGCAGCTACTCACATGGCGAGATCATATATTAGATTTCTGTAAATTTTTACTTTTATTAGTTGAAATACGAATTAAACTTTGTATGCAACACTGTACAATTTCATGTCAATACTTCATTGTTGTCAAATTGTATCTTATCAAATTATTTTATGCTAAGTTTCCACTTCTCAACAAAACTCTTTTCAAACTGGTAATGAACCTGCGCATTTCAAGTCTCATAAAATATTTGAAAAGGAAATTTTGTAATTTTTTTTTTTTGCTTTAAAATAAAAAAAAAAATTAGATTTTTTGTTAAAAGGAATTTTTTGAAATGGCGAGCTCCCGCAACTGGCCACAGCCAGAAAAGCTTAAGGAACGTGAAAATATTCGCAATGGGCGTTTGCAATGCGCACCATTCTCGAAATGGAAGAAATCTGGGAGATTGTAAAAATCAGCAAGAGATATGAACCCTGAAAACATTTGGAAGACGATTGGAAGAGAAGTTGATTTAGCGTAGCACTTGCGAGTGTCGCCCAAGGGTTCTTTGGAAGATGGGTCGCTTTTCAATTTGCCAAGCGAAGAGTGCGCAAATCAAGAAAAATTATCAAAATCTTCCTTTGCTCATTCCGGCGATTGTTGGAAGATGAATCGCTTTTCAATCGTCCAAGCCATGAACTCGTGGTTCAAGAAAAATCATCAAAACCGTCCTTTGCTTATTCCGGCGATCGTTCGAAGACGGCTTATTCAAAAATTTTAAAGATCGATTGTACGAATATTTAGCAAGGCTATTGTATCTAACTTCTTCAGTAAGAATAATCATCGAAAAATTTAGAAACTTTTTTTTTAATGAATTGCGACATGGAAACTGAAAATATTCATATCAGCACTATTTGTTTTTCACCCGATTTGACAAAGAATGTCCCCTATAAAACAGCTTGCCACGTTCAACTATATTTTTTTTAAAAAGTTTAACATCAACCAATAGATTTTCGAAAAACATGAAAAAAAAACAAAAACATGAAAAACAACAAAGACGCTTCGCAACAAATCGCTGAGGATCCCTAAAAGCGATTCGTGTGCCACTCTTGTCGGCGAATTGCTTAAGGTAGCGAACAGAGTGAACGCCGATTCAGACAAGCGCACGCAGTAACATGCGAAGAAACGAGATAGAAATAACTTTTATCTCGCTTGTTCACATAGTTTGCCTGCACCTGTCTACCTGCCTATCTGCTTCGGCGTACACTCTGTTTGCAACCTTAGACTCTTTTTGCCGATTCGTGTACGACTCTTCCCACGAATTGCTAAGGTCTTCTCTTGGCGATTCGTTTGAAACTCTTTTCAGCGAATTGCTTACGAACCCTTTAGGCACTTCGTTCGCAAATCTTCCAGGCGAATCGCTTAAGACCCCTCTCGGCGATTCGTTAGTGACTCTTCCCAGCGAATCGCTAACGAACAATTTGGACGATTCGTTCGCAAATCTTCCCTGCGAATCACTTTTATGGCCTCAGCTGCTTACAGCTGGCGATTCCCGAACGACTCCCGAATAAGCTCGCTGGCCATTGACTTATCTTCCAAGCGATTCCCTGGTGGCTCTCAGGTGATTGAAAATGTTTGCAGGGAAAGAATTTTCCGATGATGAACGAAAATTATAGCAACTACAAATAAGCTAAATGCCATTAATTTCGAAGTAAGCGACGAATGGGTAGGGTCTTTCTTGCTATCTGGACTACCAGAAGAGTACAGACTGATAATTCTGGGACTGCAAAGTTGTGGAGCTAAAATCACAGGCGATTTTGTTAAAACCAATTTTTTTGCAATTCGTGCAAATGGAACCGCAGACAAAAAATTCAGTAGCGTTTTATGGAAAAAAATCAAGGAAAAGAAGCAGGCATGAGATGTTTTTGAAAAGAAACACGATCAGCAGTAAATGATACTGTACCCACGCGGTACTGCAATAATTTCACTCCTAGTCTACTTGATTATTTTATTGTTTCTGATCCTTCAGTAGTTTCTCTATTCGATCAACTCTATTTTTTTTCTGACCACGACTTGTTTGTTCGTTAAATGTTAATTTGTCTCGTAATGCAATTTCTAAAAATTTTTTCTTTCCGTGATTTTAAACACATTAACTATCAGTCCCTGTACCTCGATATGTCCATGTTATCTTTCAATGAATGTTGGCTTCACCATAATATAAACGATAAGCTTAGGTCGCTTTTAGCACCGATTACATATTTTTTTGATAAACATGTAGCACTACGTACGACAACCATGAAAAATGTCCCTGGTTCACAAACAAACTATAGAAAATATGAAAAATCAGACCTTCTCTTGAAAACTGGGAATCTTTTTGCTTGACACGATTTTTTTCTGAGAAACTAGATTTATCCCTTAATTCCAAACGTTGTAGAACAACATAAAAAGACTTGGGTTATGTAATAAAAAAAGTTGTACTGAATGCAATGAAGATCCTGATCTTCTAAATAATTTTTTGTTGACATTTTGTCTACCTCTAATGATACCTCTTCGCTTTACTGTAACAACCTGACTATACCACAGTCTTTTAAGTTTGAAACGATTCGTGAAATTGATGTTGAAAACTACTTCTATAGTCTATAAATCTTCTATAGTGCCAATTCATAAGTCTGGTCCCAAGCAGGATGTCTGTAACTATAGACCAATAAGTAAACTCTTATGCATTCCCAAGTTATTTGAAAAAATAGTATATGATAAACTATCTTTTTATGCTAGAAATATAATTTCCAATAATCAACATGGCTTCATATCCTATAGATCGACTGTTACTAATTTAAATATATTTTGTACTTATATTATTGATAATTTCTCTAAAAAACTTGTAACTGACGTAATTTTCACTGATTTTGCAAAGGCTTTTGATAAAGTTAATCACAAATCTCTACTCTATAAACTTTCCGCATTAGGGTTTCACTCTCATCTACTTGATTGGATTGAATCCTATCTTTTGAATCGTCATCAACGAGTTAAAATTAATTCTTGCTACTCATCTCCGATATTAGTTACGTCAGGCGTCCCCCAGGGCAGCCACTTAGGGCCTCTTCTCTTTCTACTTTTTATCAATGATCTTCTATTCGCTGACGACCTTAAATTATTTCATGCTATTGAGTCGGTAATTGATTCTAGACATCTTCAAATGGACATAGATTCTATCGCTAATTGGTGTCTCCTAAATGACCTTCCTCTTAATATTAAGAAATGCCAGGTGCTTACTTTTTCAAGGTCTATTCCTACTTCTTTCTATAATTACAAGATACATGCAACTATTTTAGAAAGAGTTTCTATGAAAAAAGACTTGGGTGTTCTGCTTGATTCTAGACTTAATTTCAAAGACCATATTGACTTAATTATTTCTAAAGCTAATTCGATGTTGGGATTTTTAAAAAGAAACTCGAAAGATTTTTCTGATCCTTACGCTCTTAAAACCCTGTACTCATCTCTGGTTAGACCGCATTTGGAATATTGTTCCACTATTTGGAATCCGTCATATCAGCTTCACTCTATAAGAATCGAGGCGGTTCAAAGACATTTTACGAGGTTCATGTGGCACAAACTTAACTGGCATGTCCCAGAAATGCCTTCGTACGCTACGCGTTGTGCACTTATTAACTTAATTCCACTTTCGATAAGACGAAAGATTTTTTCCATAATTTTTATATGGGATCTTTTACACTTTAACATTAAATGCCCTGAACTATTAGCCCAACTGGATTTTTTAACTCCTTCCCGTCATCTGCGCAGTCAATTTCATTTTCGTGAGGCGGTCTATAGATCTAATTATGCTCAAAACAAACCAATAGCGCGTTGTGTTAAGGAAGTTAATTCATTCTTATCTGTCTCTGATATTTTTAATAATGTTTCACGTAAATCCTTTAAAGACAACCTAACTTTAATCATTATGGCTCGTGATGTATGATGTTCCTATATTTACTATTGTAAATTGTTATTTTATTTTTTTGTTTTTAAGTAATTTAAGTCAATTTAATGTTAATATATTTACATGTTGTTATATTTAATTTAATTTAAGTTGTTGTCTTTAAGAGTGTTCACTCTGATTGATGAATGAAATAAATTAATAAAAACTGTGTTATGCAGATAAAATCAAATGAAGGTGTAGAAGATGGCATTGAAATCAAATTCTTCAAACTTTTACTACCTCACATAATAACTTCTCTTACACACATTATAAATCATTGCTTTATAACATGCTCCTTTCCCGACATGTGGAAAATTGCCATCGTTACATCTATAGCTAAAAAGCAAAATCCATCTGGTGCAAATGATTATAGGCTTATAAGTATACTGTCACCATTGTCAAAGGTATGTGAAAAACTTATGATAAAACAAATTAGCAAATAACGTTCTGAGAAAAAAACTGCTATCCAGCTATCGGTCTGGTTTTAGGGCAGGACATGGATGTTCCTCAGCGTTATTAAAGGGTTCTTGATGATATTTGACCCGAATATGAAGCCGGCTCTATGACTTCACTCTGCTTACTTGATTTTTCCAATCCCTTTGATAAAGTCAATCATAGTTATTGTGTCAAAAGCTTAGGTATCTTTTTGGGTTCTGTGATAGTGCTGTTAATCAAATGTCTAGTTATTTGTGTAATAGAATGCAAAGAGTTAATGTTGGTCAGGTATCCTCGTCATACAAATTAGTAGTAAGCGGTGTTCCACAAGGCTCTATACTAGGTCCTCTGTTATTTTCAATTTTTATCAACGATATCTTTATTGTATGCAGGAATGCATCTGTTCATGCTTATGCGGATGATATCCAGCTTTATCTTTCGCGACGAACTGGACTTCTTGATGATCTGTTTTGTAGGTTAAATGAGGATCTCAGTAGCATCAATGAGTGGGCCAAAAGTAATGGCCTTCAACTAAGCGCTGCCAAATCGTATGTTCTTCCTGCATGTAAGAGTAAAACTTGTGTCGTTGATGTCCCTGATTTGTTTATTGGCAATAGCAAACTGACCGCAGTGTCGAAAGTAGTAAATCTAGGTTTCTACATTAATTCTTCTTTGTCCTGTGTAGACCATGTTAATAGTGTAGTCCAAAAAATTTATTATGTCCTACGAAACTAAGGAGTGTCTGCTAGTGCCACTCCTACTGAAATTAAACGTAGATTAGTTATACAGCTAATTTTACTAATAATTTCTTATTCAGACATAGCTTATAGTAAACTTGGTACATCTTCCCAGTTAAATCTTCCCAGTTCTGTGTATGGTCTGCGAAAATACGATCGTTTGTCTCGTTTCCGAAATGCAATACTTAGATGCAACATAACTGCTAACCTAAATGCTAGAAACTGTATTTACCTGCACAAACTAATCCATGGGAAAACTCCTTGCTATCTGCATGAAAAACTTCAGTTTTGTATGTCAAGTAGAAGCCATGTTCTTATAGTTCCGAGGCACAACTCATTAAACTCTTCCCACCTGTTTGTAGGCAATCTATCTTTTCATTTTCTTCTACTTAATGGCTTCTCACTTCCTTACTTCCTATGTTATCTATTCTTTGTTTCAGAATCTGTTTCAATCTTTTATTATTTTTATCATTATTTTTGCTTCGGTTTTAAACAGTTGTTATTATTCTTAATTTTTAATTCTTAACTTTAATTAAAAATTCTACATTTTTAATTTTTCATTTTAATATTAATATTAATTTTAATTATGTTAATTTTACATGATTTAAATACAAATTCTAAATGTTTGATAGTTTAAATCATACTTGATTAATAACATAAGCATAAAGACTAAAGTAACGCAAAAATACAACAGCAAATGTGCAAATATGAAATGAGAGAAAAACTGAGAAATTTACACCTAAAATCTCATCGACTCTGTGGTGCAGTGCGCTAATGCGCGCTTGCACGGGTATCACAAAGATTTCTGATGAAGCCTTTAGCATGGCCGAAATTGCAATAAAATCAGCAAGTGATTTTTTCCTTTTTATAATGAAAATACGTTGTTGTTGTTATTGTTTCTTTTTGGAAAGATTCGTTAGAACAATTAATTGTTCTAACTTTGACCTTAAGCTCAATAAAATTATTAAAACAAGTATGATTTAAACTATCATTACAATTTGTATTTAAATCATATAAAATCAACATAATATATAACAAGGTCATTTAGAAAAAACTTTTATTAATTTTAATTAAATTAAATGCAAATTTATGCACTTATGTTGTACTATAAAAGGGCATAGCTCTTATTGTACTTATGATTACTTAAATAAATAAATAAATAAATAAATAAATAAAAAAATAATTTTTGATGTCTTCTTTTAAAATTAAAAATATGATATTTGCCAAATATTGCTTTGCGATGAAAATTGAGACAGATGCAAATAAATACGAATTAGCCAAGAAGAATACATTGGTAAAATTTTAAAGCAATTTGGGATGGATGAATGTAAGTCAATTTTGACAACACTTGATCCAAATACGAAACTCAGCAAATCAGTGGCACCTGAAACAAAAGATGAGATAAAAAAATATGTGTAAAATTCCATACCAGGAAGCAATAGGTTGTTTGATGTTCGCGGCTCAAACCACTAGGCAGAGCTATTAACCATTTGAACAAATGTAACAAAAACCCTGGTAAGCCACATTGAAATGCACTCAGAAGAATTGCTTGCAAGGCAAAAATTCGATGAAACTCGAGATGTCTAAGAATGCAAACAGTGAAATATTTTGATATGCAGATGCTGATTAGGAAGCAGACGAAGATGAACAGGATATATTTTTTTTTATATATTTATATAAAAAACATGATATTTTTAATAGCAGTCCGTAACAGGAATGGAGATCTTGGAATAGGAAGCGGCAACCTACAGCACTATTAACAACCGAGGCGGAATAAATGGCGTTAACAGCTGCTACTCAGGAAGCTTTAAGGTTGCGAAGCCCAGGTGAAGATATAAATAATTTTAAGAAGGAACTAATTAAACTTTACATCTTTAAGGAAAAACATCAGTACCACTGCAGAAATATGGGTTTGGTAAATAAGATATAACTAAATTATAAATAAGCTTAACGCTGAAATTGAGTGTTTAAAAGTTGAGCTTAATAACATAAAACAGCTCAATAAACAAACTGAACTATCTTCAGATGCTATTGTTTTTAGAGTTCCTTTAGTGGAGAAAATTTAAAAAGCATTTTTAATTCTGTCTGCCGTTCCATCGATTTCTTGGCTCCACAAGTTCGGGATATATTCCATACGAAGCCAAATATAAACAACACAAACACAGCTGTAATTGTTATATTTTACACTCCATCGGACAGAAATCGTATAGTCCAAGCATTTTCGGGCTATAGAAAACGAACCAAAGCCAATACTACTCTCAGAGCTGCCGGCTATGACTCTGATAGTCCAATATTTATTCATGAGAGTTTAAAAGCTGATAATCGCAAAATTCTACAAACTGCAATTAAATTAAAAAGGGCAAACAAAATATTGAGAGTGTTCTCTCTCTATGGTGTGGTTCATGTAAGTACACAAGAAAAAAGCGTTGCTATACCTGTCAAATCCGAAGAAGAACTGAACATAATTCTACGTGAAGTTGCTACTTAGGTTTAAACATATTTTAATTTAATATATTTAATATTTTTTATGTTTTCAAATAAGTTTAAAATTTCTTATTTTGTACTAAATTTTTTAAAAAATTTTTGGCTATCTCTGTTTTCTGATTTTTTTCTTTAGTTATATATATTACGCTACAATTTTTTTTAAAGTATTCTAAGTTGCTTTTCATTTTTACTTAATCAGTTATCTCAAATGAGGTTAATGTTAATGGTGTAATTGTCAACTGTGAAACCTTAATCAATATTTTAAGGTAAGCAACGGCGTGGTTTACGAATAATGCACTTCAATTCAAGGAGTTTGAATGCACTGAAGCTTGACTATGTTAGATATGTTTTTGAAAATTTGTTAGTAAATCTCATATGTGTATCTGAAATGTGGTTCAATGTTGATATAAATGACTACTTTTATAGTATCAATAAATAGAATCTCTTTAGAAAATGATAGAAATGGTAAAAAATGGTCAAAATAAATGTAACAATGGTGGCCAACTTGTTAAGTTATAATTTAGAAAGATTTTCACAGAACATCAATAAAGTTTACACTTGATAAAATTCTTAAAAACAGTTATTCTATGAAAATAATCCTTGGGAAATTTAACTATAAGTCTTCATTTTCACGCATTTGTATACAGCGTATATCTTAGGAGAAAAAAATTTAATTTAATTTAAACGCTAGAGAAGTAAAATATTCTACAAAAATTTAGCTGACACAATTTTATTATGCTAAAAACATAACTTAAATAGTTTTTTTATCAATAATCTTTAATTAAATTAGCTACTGCTAAATTAAGAGTAAACTTAAAACCAATGTTTAAAACTACTCATACGTAAGCCTTTAAAATGAGGGTATAAGAATTCGTTGATTGCAGTCTGTATTTATTTTGGTTGTAGAACTGTGCTCATAACCTTTAAACTCATTGTCATTAACTTATACCCTTTCCAGCCTGACGTCTTTTTGAAATTAACCTTTGAAATCAAACATTTTAAAAATGTACTAATAAATAAGTAAACATCATGAAACAGAAAAAGCTCATCAAATAATTGTGAATAACACACTCATACTCACACAAATACACCCACTCAATACCATAATCACAGCATGCAACAACAATTGCTGGCGAAATTAAGCAAGCGAATAGAAGGAACTTAAAAAGTCAATTTAAACTAAAATCCCGGAACGACGGTAGATAAATTTAATTTAGCAAACAACAACTACAACAACTAAAACAACCCCTTTTTCAAACCCCTCCTGCACTCAGTTTAATGTAGCTAGTAGCAACTCTTCTTTTTCTACATCTTCTTCTGCTGCTATTTCTTCTTGAATGGCAATACAGTTAATGTAGTTAGTACCAAGTAAAGTGGACGACACTCAGAGGAAAGGACGAACTATCAAGTTGTATTTCATGTTGCACAACATCTAAATAAATATTCAAAACATGAACAAGAACTTAAGAAGTTAAAGAAATTAGATGCAGAGCTTTAGAGTAGAGTAAAATTATATGAAAAAAAAAAAAAAAAAAACAGAAAAAACCTATCTGTACTTCGAAAGGGAGTGCTGCTGACAACAACAAGTAGAAGTCCAACAATGGTAGTAAGAAAAACATGACAGCAGATAACTTCTACAATACACAAAAGTCGAAAGTCTTTAGCCAAACGCTTGACTAAAGGATTCTTGTCAGGATATGCTGCCGTTTGTCAGCGTTACAGTGTAGCGTAGCGTGGCTTCTACTCTGCTAAGGACCAACTTCAATAGCTTTATTGTACTAATAGTTGCCGTTATTTTGATTGCTTTTACTATTGTTGTTGTTATTTTTACTTACACTAATATTGCTGCCACTAAAATCTGCATAGTTAAAAAACTCTGCTGCATGTTGGCAATGTTTTGTCTTAACTATTACTTTTGCTATTGTTGTCTTTGTTGTTGTTGTTATTATTTTCATTGTTGCCATTGTTGGACAAGTTTTTAATTTGATTGCTGAGCGGAATCAGCGCATTAAGCGCATGAAATAAATCTCAACCACTCCCTTTACAACTTGTTTGTGGGCAAGTATATAAGAATTGCTCCCCAATGTTGCAGATTACTATATCAGCAGCAATATTCTTGCATTGTTTCTGAAACACAACTCAAAAGTTTACACAAACTCAAACAAAATTGTATCTTTTTTTTAAACGAAAACTATAAACCATTCAATTAAGTAGCTCAAACCAAGCTGAAACTAAAAACTATCAATATTTTAAGGCGCCAAAATTTCACTCCGCTCACCTACTTTTTTTAGCCAAGACGTTATGGGCTGCGCCTGAACAAACTTTAAATATGTTCTTCTCCTGCTGCAAAATCGAAAAGTTAAAACTTTTAATTGTCGATCGTGCGCAACAGAGAAAAACAACGAGCAACAAAAAAGTAAAAAAAACAAAACACCAAAAAAACTAAACTACTGTGTAGTACTTTATTCCCAAAATGATACCCGCAGCAATCACACCCACGATTATTATTATTATCGTTGCTGTTGTTGTTTTGCCTATTGTTGTTATAGTTGTTGTTCTGGGGCACATTTTTTTTCAACTACTTATTTTTTAATGAATTTTTATGCTGCGCTCAGGCGAACTTTTGCTGCATTTTTTCGTGCTTTTTTGCCTTTTTCATGCTGCTTCGTCTCATTGTTGTTGCGCTATTTTGCAAATTTTTTTAACAATTCTCCTGCTCATTGTTGTTATTCACTGTTTTTTTTTTTTTCATTTTAAATTGTTCGTTCTATTTTAATAAAATTCTATATATACATAGTATTTAAAAATAAAAGAAAACAAAACGAAAATTTTATTTAAGTGAAAAACTTTTCAACACGAATTGCCAGTTAAAAATAATTTTTTGAGCTACTGCTGCGCCAACACGTACGAGAGGTGGATTTTCTGCATTAATGATGATCAGCACGATGATGTTGTTGAAGGGTACTTTTTCTCCCATCAAGCTAAAGTGGCGCGTTGTAGTTTTTGGCAACCGATTCCAGCTACTCGCACCCCTTCTTCTTCATGCCTCAACATCATGGCTGCAACTACGTAAACGAACAAACTTTTGCTTAACGTCAATTATTGCGTAGTGAAGTGCTTATCGAGTTGTATTGAGTTGAGCAAAATCCAATAACACCAACAACAACAACAACAGCAACAGGAATATCGCCGAACAACCACCAGCATAATAAACAAATTTCAAAATTAATTTGAAATATTTTGCTGAAAGTTTAAAATTTTATTTTGTTTAATGGTAACAAATATTGACTCGAAGCTATTTAAATTAACACATGAAAAAAAATATTATTAAAATAAATAAAGTTTTTAGGCTATTATAATATTGAACTAGATTGCTTAAGCTAATGAATCAAATTAAATTAAATCCATAAATATATAAATTATACATATAACTTAATATATCTATATTACATTAAACTAATTAATCACACCGTAAGTAACATAAACATGTGCTATGTTAACCCGAATCACCCTGATTAATTTTTTTTTTTAATTTTCAGAATGACCTGTTAACGCAAATATAAAATGGTTTAAGCTAATATAAGCACATTTTAAGTGTTTGTGTTTGCGTCGGCATATTTCAACGACAGGGTGTTTCGGGTTAAGCTAGCACACAGCACAACTCTAGCACATAACAGCACAATCACAGAATTTTTTTAAACTAAAAGTACGTCTAACTTTTAAAAAAATAATCGCTAAACCACATATTTCAAAAATTCTCTATGGCACATAGTAGCACAACTTTAACGCATTGCAGCACATTATCCATAATATCTTACTAAAATAAAAACTAAATGAAACACGGCACGTTCCTGCCACAAAAAAATATCGTTTCAAATTTGAAAGAGTTATCGTGTTTTATTGAAAATAAATGCTAATCACTCTCACTCGCATGTAGGTATTTACGACGAAAAATCTTCGCTTTTGTTACTAGAAATCTGCATGAATGCATAAATAGCTACCCAAGAGACAATCTCTGCAATTTGCGTCATAGCGTCATTCAATTCTTTCGCGATGAAACGCAATGATTTCGTGAAAAATATGGATGAAGTTCATTGAGAATGAGAATAGCGCATTCTTTGTTCTCACTGTTCTCGCAACATCCATGGATCGCACTCAGCAGAACCCACTACACATTGTTCATTGCGTGGGTGGAATGAGTGAAGGTTGTACTGAAAAATGATGGCACGAGTGAGGCATGTTAGTGCCCGAGGGATGGGTGTGGTGGTTGCATTCAAATGATTTGAATTATAGAAAGAACTCAAAAAGATTGAATGAAATCTTGCATGAAAATGCATGGCATACGCTTCATATTTTAGAACAAAGATGCCCAGTAGTGGTTCAAGAATTTTATATTCAAGATTGCGCATGTCCGCTCTCTTTGTGAGCACGTGCATGTGACGTCAGAAGTGCAAGAGAAAAGAGAGTCAAACTGACTGAAAAAAACGTAGTAAAAAATTTTTAATAGGGGCATTCGATTTAAAAATCTCCTCATTTTCTTATAAAATCTTGGTTTTGTAAAAGAAATAATTTTAAATCAAAAAACAACGCTTGTACAGAAAAAATATTAATATTTTTCATTACTATCTTTGATAAAAATTTTATATCTTTTTGGGGTGTTTACTTCCGTGTTGACCCCTTCACAAAAAATAGCTATGTTGCTCGATTTATTTTGAGAGCAGTTTGACTGTTTCTTTGTATGTATTTCGTTTATTTCCCAATCAGGCAATCAGATTCATTTGCTTAGTTTCGTTTGTTGTTTATGTGATATTTTTGTTTGGATTTGATATTTGATATGTGATATTTTCACTTATGACGTAGACTTGCGCAGTCGATTGCCATTTCTGCGCACTTAAGGCGTGATCTTCTTTATATTGTTCTTGGTAGTGGCTGATATCAACAAATTGAACACACACGTATACTTACGCTCTTTTGTTTGATCGTCAATCAACCAATAGGAAATCAGCATGTTGAGTGGGAGAGACAAACTGCACTTGCAGAACTTCTGTGTATTATTTTACATTTGAATCGTCATCGAGACTGCTGTCAGTAAACACATAAATTGAAATTATTGCGATATATTAATGATGTCAGCCGAAAAGTATTTTATGTTACAAAATGCTTTTGATGATTGCATGTTGATTATGCATTATTTGTCATAAGACATTTAAAAAAACTAAGAAATATAATTTTAAAAAACATTTAAAGATGTTCACAATGACATGAATTATTTGCAGGGGGAAGAAAAAGAAAAACATTTAAAATTTATAAGAAAATTTGTATTGAAAAGTTGAAGGAATGAGTAAATCAATCTAAAGAAAATGATGAAGCAAGCGCGTCGGAAGCTTATTTCATCTGGGGGGGCAGTACAAATGGAGGTGCAAAAAAAGTTCACCAAAATTTCTTCAAAGAAACATGAATGTGAATAAACAAATTTTTTATTTTAGTTTAAAATAAAAAAAATATAAAAATATATAAAAAATATTAAAATTTCACTATTTTTAAAAGTTTTTCCAATTTCAATATTAGAGATCATTCTTTAAAGGATCTTTCATATGGTAATATGAAAATATAAGAAATAATGGTTGCTTAAATAAAGCATGACTAGGTATATCTTTACATGGTTTTAATGCAATTAGGTACAAGAAGTTATATCAATTTAAATTATTCCAAAATGTTTCCTTCTGTCCTTGCGAGAAACAAACTCTTTCACCAATTCCATCGAATTCAATTCTTCGGTTTTATCTTTGTGAATGTGTATAAGTGCCGCATGAGTGAGTCGTTTCTGTGTCACAGTTGCTCGAAGATACGATTTAAGTCGTCTTAGTGCACTAAAAGAACGCTCAGATGAAGCTGCTGATGCAGGCACAGTCAAAACCAAAGCAATAAGTTTTTCAACTTCATTTAATAGTTTTTTTACAGTGTCTGAATTTTTTGCAAATTGGGATACAATGCCACTACAATTTCAAGGTGTTTGGCCAGGCAATTGCTTCAGCAATTTAAGTTGCGCGTGGAGGTCGCTCACATCAAAGTCATCTGCATAAAGATCTAGTTTTGTTTTTAGATTTTGTTCAGAAGGCACTTTTCCGTTGAAGGCTTCGATTACAATATTTTCCAACGATTCTAGAGTGTCAAGATCTGTTTAAATGTACAATAAGATTTACAAAGTGCCAGTTTACACTAGCTTCACTCAACCGACTCACCGAATGTTAAATCAAAGTAAGTCGGTTGAGTGAAGCTGGTGTAAACATGCAAAATTAAAAAAAAGTAAAATATCAACCTGTTTAATCAAATCTAGCCGTTATCTCATTTGAGAGAAGATCTAAAATTTCGAAATAATCTTTTCGTAGACTATCATATAATGGCAACTGTACTGAAGGAACCGAATTTGATGTTTGTTCAAAGCGTCGAGGTGGATTTTCATCAGCTAATTCACAGTAGGAGCTTTCGCATGGTCCAAAACATTGGACCAACATGTCAGATTGTACAACATGTAGTACCATGCGTAAGCTAAAACGATAGTCGAAATTTTTTGTTTTTTTCTGCCGATTGTACAATATTGTACAACTATGTAAAATTACTGCTCAATTGTTAGGGCATCTAAGAGTTGCTTAGCTATTATCCGGATGTGTTCTGCTCGAGAGCTTGTAATTAATGATGTTAATTTACAAGTTGGATCGTTCGAACGCTTAATCAAATAGTCCCATTAGTTTTCCATCTAACTTATCATACAACATGTCGTCCAATATGGAAAGCCCCTAAGAACATGCCAAATTTTTTCTTACCAGAGTTGCAAAATGAACAAGCATTTAGCTACATACTTAAGGGTTCTTTTTAACTGAAGTGGTGGGTTTGCAGTAGAAACTCTACATTTTGTTCTATCTTTTTGCAAACACAGAGAAAGTTAATGGTTATCCGCAAGCATGCTTATGAAAAAGAGAGATAGAAGAGGAGAACATATACAAAAAATATTATCGCTC
The DNA here is from genome assembly GCA_963920525.1 of Dichetophora obliterata. Taxonomy (NCBI): domain Eukaryota; kingdom Metazoa; phylum Arthropoda; class Insecta; order Diptera; family Sciomyzidae; genus Dichetophora; species Dichetophora obliterata. Next base: position 8,372,486 of record OY986436.1, on the reverse strand, counting down.
CAAGAAAAACTGATATTTTGAATAACTTTTGAAGTTTTCCTTTTAAATTGTTTATCTAGCTAAAAAAGTGGGGGGCGACTGCCCCCTTTCCCCCCGCTTCCGACGCCAATGTGATGAAGATATGGTGGAGGAGAATTTAAAAATGGGTTTATCTAACTTAATAAGTTTAGATATTGTAAAAAAGGGATGGCCCATTTTCAGATGGGCCTTTGTCAAAAATATATTGAGTAAAGTTTTTGCAAAAATTCATTATAAAACTAATTTTATTGGAAAATTTCCTTTGTCCCGCAATAGTATAACCCGGCGTTCTCTTTATTTGGGTGCTGTTGAAATATTAAAAAATTGCGAATTTTTTTCATTCTGTATTGATAAGAGCACCGATATTAATGAACTTTGTGAACTTGTAATCTGCATTCGATGCGTTGATTCAGATTACAATGTCTTCGAGTCAATATATTCTGTTGCAAAATTTTATGGCAATGTAACCGGCAAATTATTGTCCGATGTTGTCAACGAAAAACTTCTTTCCGTTGTTGATTCTAAATTAGCCGGAGTTTGTACGGATGGTGCGAACACTATGACAGGCAAACGTGATGGATTTGTAGGCCAGATGAAAAAAATGAAATTGAGGTTTATACCTTGCATTGTATAATACACCAGGCTGCTCTTGCTTCTAAATTTATATCCGAGCATCCGGTCATGAAGGCTACTAAGCGGATAATTACTAGGATAACTCACTGACTCATAAAAAATTTGTGACATTTCTAAAAAATTCAAATGCTTCTCACCACGATCTATTAATGTTTACTGAGGTACGTTGGTTAAGCCGAGGTAACGGTATTAATAGATTGTTTGAGCTTAGAAATGAAGTACATATTTGATTTTTTAGAAGCTGAAAATATCGAGAAAACCGAAAAAGAATATTTAAAAGATTATCAATTTATTTTAGACATGGCGTTTTTAACAGACATTTGTAACATTTTGAATGAGTTGAATTTGAAGCTGCAGGGAAAAGATAATAGTATTTCTGATATGTTTAAAACTCTTTCAGATTTTAAAACTCAGCTATTTTTACTTGCAGCTCAAATTGATTCTGAAGACTTTTCGGACTTTCCGAAAACTTCTGTTATTTTCGAAAAGGAGAAAATCTTGAAAAAGTTTGAACTTTTGAAAATATTAGAAACGCTTTTTAATAACTTTAATGACAGGTTTTAAGATTTTGAAAATATTCAGCATTTACTGGATATTTTTCAATACCCTTTTAAATGCGATATATTAAAGTACGAATTTTCAATCCAAACAGAACTTATTATACTTCTAAGTGAATAAGATCTCCCGGATAATTTTATCAATACAGAATTCTGGAAAAATTTGGATGGTACAATATATCCTGAAATAAAAAAGATTTCATTGAAGTGCTTATCTTTATTTCCCTCAACGTATCTTTGCAAACAAATATTTTCAGATTTGAATTATATTTGCTCAAAAAAACGCAATAAGCTGAATTCTTCTAGCTTGAGAAATATACTTTTATTGCGTTACTGCAATAAGAGTATCAACATAGAAGATTTCATTACTTTTTAATTGCAAATTGAACAATGATTAATTGAGGGGAAAATTTATAAACACTTCGAAGAATCTTTTTACTTCGAAATATATCATTCTATCCAGATGTCCGCATATATAAATTATATATGAGTGTATTATAGAAATATATATATATCTGCCAATACATTCATCAAGAGTATTACTAAAATAAATACATACATCAAGAGTATTACTAAAATATGTACATTAGACCGTATCGCAAAAAAAAAGTTCGCCGTACACCTTCTATTCTGAAGCATTTATGCAAGTTAATTTCGAAAAATTTTTTTTTTTTTTTTTTGACCGAACGTAGGGGTCGCGCATTTACATTTTTGTTTATAACTTCGTCATTTAACATCAGATTTTAAAGTATGTTATATCAAAGTTTTTGTCTCGAGGAGACCAATATTATTGTTTCAAAGGTCATTGACCTCAGACCCCCCGTTCTAGTACTTACTCACCAGATCTCAGTTCCTACCATGCTAACATGCCACCCTGATTTCAGAAAAAAAAAGCTCGCAAAAAATGTGTAAACTTTTGTGAAGGAAGTATATCGATTGTTTCAGTGCAAATATTTTTAAAAATTTTTTTAATTTTCTTTAACGAAATTAGGTTATTTTTACACTAGAGTATATCTTAAAGGGCTTAGAGCTACCTTGAATTGCAATTTAAAAACACTCCTAGCCACAACATCTCTGAAATAGATCAACTGGTGCTACCAAAATCACAAAATACAGTGATGCCATTCTTTATGTTATAATCCATTGCAAAATCCAATGGTAAATTTCTACTTTCTTATTGCCTTCAATCTACAAGACGCGTCTAGTGTGTTAACCAAAATAATTCAGTGCAGTGCTAAAAAAATATACTTTAAATTAAAGAAAATTTCTAGAAGCTGTGCTATCTGCCGCTGTACTTGGAACAAAGAAAATTTAAGTTTTTTCAAGGTTCCCAGAAATGAACTATGTAGGAAAAGGTAGAAAGACTCGTGTGGATTGGAATTGAAGTCTTCGGAAAAAGTCTGCGAAATGCATTTTAATACGCACGATTGATGGGATTTTTCATAGTTGTATCCCTTTTACCCGATTTTAAAACTCCCTCTCAAAGTGTTTGTCTTAAAACATAGTGTGTTGGTCTATTTCATACCTGTCAATGTCGTCAAAAAGTCTCTATAAAGCTATAAATCTTGGTTATAATTATCAAATGTGTTTTGTGTATTTAAATTTCACGACCTAAAAAATAAAAAATGTCTTTTATTGTGAATAAATTTAATAATACACAGTTGCCAACGGAGCGCGATGTGATTAATTTTTTATTGTATTTGCAACAAAATAGTGATCGAAGTCGAAAGCTGGATGCTTTTAAACAGGAAGCTGTAAGAAACGTTATCCTTTTGTGGCAACGCGCGGGCATTCCAATTATATCGGTAACAGCAGTACGTAAACGTTTAAATAATCTTGTGAAAGAATATTACAAAATTGCTAAAAATCCATTGAGATACAATGTTTATGCGTGGAATAAATTGTTCTTAATTTCGCGTTGCAAGTGCGGCATTGAAATGAATATTCCATGCAATTGCATCGCGTCTAATAAAATCCCAGACCCAGCAAAAGTGTTTTTCATTGATCAGTGCGGTCCACGATTGATGGCTTTAGATGATATCTCTGATTCAATGTCGATGATATTTGGCAATGTTGAAATGCAGTCACTTATTGCAACAACGAATACGAACTACTCCGCCAGCGTTGGGTACGAACCAGACAGCGATGAAGAACAAGAATTTGAAGAGAACGTTAGCGATTCACAGCCAAAAAAAAAAATTTACAGTGGCGGACATTTCATTGCGTAATTTTAGTATGGCATTGGATCGCAGCGACACCTCAGTTCGCTACGGTGCTTTGCTTGCGACAATGTTAATTAAAGATTTGCGATTGTCGATAACCGCAAAAGCCAACGAGGAGTTATCTGCCGAAACAGCCGAAAGTATAGGTCAATTCTTTGACGGGCTTATCATCGACAAAAATAAAATATTTAGAGAACGTGTGAAGTTCCGTAAAGAAGCTATAGCCGCGGCCAGATGTGATGAACTATTAACATGTATCTCCTTCGATGGCAAAAAAGAGGCAACTTTGAAAAGAGTCACGGAGGCAAATGTGTCGCGCAATGTTGTTGTGCATGAAGAACATGTCACCATTGTAAAAGAGCCAGATTCCAAATTCATTGGCTATACTACCCCCACTAACAGCACCGCAGTTGCAATCCAGAACAGCATAGTGGACTACTTAAGTAAAGAAAACTTGAAAACGGATCATTTGATTGCCATTAGGGTCGATGGAACTCCTACCAACACTGGCTACAAAGGTGGAGTCATTGCGAGGATGGAACGTCATTTACAGAGACCGTTACAATGGTTGGTGTGCTTATTTCATTTTAACGAGCTGCCATTTAATGCGCTTTTAAGATCAATGCTTGGAAAACAAAAAGGACCTGGAATGTGGCCAGGAAATATCGGAGCAGGAATTCAAAATTGCATGCAGTATTCTGTAAGTATAGTACATTATTTGTTTTAACAATTTTTCATGTTCCGTGTACTATACGTCAATGTTATTGTAAACATTGAATTTATTTGTAATTCGGATCTATTATTGCTTATTCCGTTTGGTTAGGTCAAACAAAATTTCGAACGCATTCCTATGGGAGAAATGCCTGAAAACATAGAAGGCTGGAATGTTCGAGGCGACCAGCTTTATTTATACAATATGGTTCGAGCCGTTCATACTGGAGATTGCGATGAGAGATTAGCCAGCGAGAAGCCTGGACCAATTAGCACAGCGCGCTGGCTAACAACAGCGTCTCGAATCCTTCGCTATTATTTAACGTGCACGCAACCCTCGATGACGTTGAAAAAACTGGCTCAATTCGTTGTGAAAGTTTATGCGCCATTCTGGTTTCTGGTGAAAAGCCAACCACTGGCAATTCACGGAAGTCGCAACGTTCACAAATACATATCTTGGATTCGTCAGTTGCCGAAGACATTCAAGAGGCCGTCCGTCCGATCATCGAAAATAACGCATACTTTCTTCACCCCGAAAATGTTTTGTTATCGATGATAACGGACCCAGATCCTCAATTGCGTTCAGATGCATATGCGAAGATTTTAGAAGCCCGCAAGGAAGTAACAGGAAGCATTCGGCAAATGTTTGGTCCTCAGGAACAAAATTTCATAAATTTTGAGAGTGACTCATACTTCAGTATGATTAATTGGACCAAATTCGAAGTGACGGAGCCGCCATGCTTGCAGTTCTTCACGCAAGACCAGCTAGAAGCATTACAATATTCAAATGAAATCATTGAATTACCAGGTTTGCATAAGAAAAATAACATAATTTTATAGTTTCATTTTTGCAAAGCCTTAATATTTTTGTACAGCTTATCCATGCCATTCTCAAAACACCGAGCGTTTTGTCCATGTAGTACATGAATCTGCTATGGCCGTCACCGATGAACAACGTATGGGCCACATTTTAGCTAAACTCGAGAGCCGTCAGAAATACAGCCAACTTGAATCACGTCGAAATTTGATGGATTGAAATTTTATGGATTAAATGGATCCAATGGTTTCTGAATTCAATAAAGTTTTATTTCATTTGTTAATTTTTGATTATGAATAGCCTTTTGTCTTAAAATTGCAATTCAAGGTAGCTTTAAGCCCTTTATGATATACTCTAGTGTAAAAATAACCTAATTTCGTCAAAGAAAATTAAAAAAATTTTTAAAAATATTTGCACAGAAACAATCGATATACTTCCTTCACAAAAGTTTACACATTTTTTGCGAGCTTTTTTTTTCTGAAATCAGGGTGGCATGTTAGCATGGTAGGAACTGAGATCTGGTGAGTAAGTACTAGAACGGGGGGTCTGAGGTCAATGACCTTTGAAACAATAATATTGGTCTCCTCGAGACAAAAACTTTGATATAACATACTTTAAAATCTGACGTCAAATGACGAAGTTATAAACAAAAATGTAAATGCGCGACCCCTACGTTCGGTCAAAAAAAAAAAATTTTTTTTTCGAAAACAACAGACAAAAATGCTTCATATTCGAAGGTTTACGGCGAACTTTTTTTTTCCCCCCTATAACGTGATACGCTCTAATGTACATACATTCATTAATTTTACATTTCCCTTTTGTTAAACAAAGAAACAGAAAAAAATTACAACACCCGCCACACATGTGCTTTCGTCGCAATCTCGTTGACAACTAAATAAAATGAAAAGCAAATTGTTTTCTTCCAGTGTTATTTCGTCACTCTCACCAATACTACTACTTTGGGCATCTATGTTTTAGAACATAAAAGTTATTTTATGTTTTTTTTAATTTATAGGATACTTTTATTTATATGTAAATAAGTATATATGCGTTACGAGATAAGAGATATATAAAGGTTGGTTAAATTTTAAGGGCCGATGTTGATTTTGAATAAAACACAAATTATTTAAGAAATTATTATCATTTCTTTTTATTATGATAATATTGGTACAATTCAATTATGTGTAGATCAAAATATTGGCCAAATAGCCGCCGCGACCTTGGCGGCACACCTCCATCCGATGGTCCAAATTTTTGATGACGCTGAGGCGTAATTGAGGTTCTATGCCGTTAATGTGCCGAACTATCTCATACTTTACCTCTTGATTTATTGCTGGCTTATCGACGTACACCTTTTCTTTCAAATAACCTCAAAGAAAGAAGTCCAACGGTGTCAAATCACATGATCTTGGCGGCCAATTGACATCGCCACCTCGTAAGATAACACGCCCATTGAATTTGTCGCTCAAAAGAGCCATTGTTTCGTTAGCTGTGTGGCAAGTGGCACCGTCCTGTTGAAACCACATATCACCCACATCCATATCTTTCAATTTGGGCCATAAAAAGTTAGTTATCATCTCACGATAGCGAACACCATTCACAGTAACTACCTGACCGGCCTCATTTTGGCCTATAAACCGCACCAAAAAGTCACTCTTGGATTATCATTCGCCCAAATACGGCAATTCTGCTTATTGACGAATCCACTGAGGTGAAAATGTGCCTCATCACTGAAGATTATTTTCTTCGAAAACTGATCATCCACTGTTGCCATTTCTTGCCACCATTCTGACCATTGACTACGCTTGAAATGGTCAAGAGGCTTTAGTTCTTGAGTCAATTGCACCTTGTAAGCGTGTAAATGCCTTGTTCATCAACGACGAGCGTGAGAGTTGAGGTGGACGGCTCTTCAGCCACACTTCGCGAACAGCAGCAATAATTTCTGCAGAACGAGCTGTACGAGCATGCACTGGTGTTTTCACATCTCCTACAGACCCGGTTTGCTCAAATTTTTGCACGATTTTTCCGATTGTACGCACATTTGGACGATTAAATTGACCGAAAAAAATCACGAAGTGCACGATATGCATTTTGATTTGAACGTCCATTTTCATAATAAGCCTGAATAACTTTTACGCGTTATTGTGTATCTTTCCATTGTTCAAATTGAATTAGTCTGAAATTGAGAAATGTCAAATGAAATGCAGAAAAACTTGACGTTTAGGTGTGGTTCACATTCAACATCGGCCCTTAAAATTTAACAACCAAATTTCGTCGAAAAATACATTCAATGGCGCATTATCATAAGCAAAATAAAAGTCGACTTTCAATTTAGTGCAAGCTTTTTGACAACATATTGTATTTAAAAACGGTAAAAAATGCTTATACTAAATTTAGAGTCGACTTTTATTTTGTTTATGATAATGGGCCAATGAAAATAATATTAAATTAATTAAATGCACAATACATTAGTAAAGTTCTAAATTGTATGAGACATAATCTTTTATTGTTACTCAAAAACATTGAAATCATCTATACTTTTTGACGTAGAATTACGTCTTATAGCGCGATTTGTATGGGGTCATTTTCACAAATTTTTTCATAGTGATATTTAACACTTTGGGGTATACCTACAGCCTTTAATATTCATCGTACAAAGAAAAAAAAATGCTAAAATATCAGGTGGAGTGCGAATAAAACGAATATCTAATAAAATAGCAAAATCTAAGAAGAAAAAAATTCATATATTCGTATGAGAAATGCAGAAGCTGCTTCAGTTGCTGCTTATGGTATTTTTATGGTTGTTGTTGTTGTTGTGTGTGCTCGTTTGGTTCGTAATCATGTCCTTCGTTGTAGTTCTGCTTTTGTTCTTGTTGTTGTTGTTGTTGTTGTTGTTTTTATTAATATGTATGTAAAATATACATACATATATAAATACACATCAGTTGCTTAAATTTTTTCGTTTCCCAGATAGCCTATCTGGTTCGGTTAAAAACGGTGTGCACTTTTAAATGCAGTGAAGCGGACCGTTTCGTCGTCAGCAAACTATGCATTGCGTGTTTCATATAAGCGTATCTACCATTTATTAAGTTGTATATTAATGTTGATTTTCTTTGATTTAAATACCAATTCTAAATGTTTGATAGTTTAAACCATTCTTGATTTTAAATACAAATTCTAGTTGTTTGATACTTTAAAATCGTTTATTGAGCTTTAGGTCAGGTTAGAACAATTAATTGCTCTAACGAATTTTTTCCAAAGAAACAACAACATTTTCAATATAAAAAAGGAAAACATCACTAGCTGATTAATTAGTAACCTGACGTAAGGCTCATTAAACGATTGAAAACTATCAAACAACTAGAATTTGTATCTAAAATCAAGAATGATTTAAATTATCAAACATTTAGAATTTGTGTTCAAATCATAGAAAATCAAAATAATAAATAACAAGGTCATATAGAAAACTTTAAGTTGTATATTCATTTTATTTGTTGTTTAACAATTGTAACCTTTTCTTAAAATAGTTTTTATTAAGTTGCAACAATAAACTAAACAATAAACGGCAACTCAACTGCACTACCTTGATTTCAATACAAGATTCAATGCAAATTTAGAGTTTTTTGGCGAACGGGTGAAAAAGAGAGGGAAAAAAGACAAGAACAAACGACGCATCAATCTGACATAATTTTCAATTCGATTCTTGATAAGTATAAAAAAAGGACTTTACAATTATATAGAGAACGGTTTTAAGCTACAAAAACATGCCGTTTTCATACCATACCGTTTACATACCATGTCGTTCATTCGTGCCGTTTTAAGTTCCGTTTAGCTGGAACAGTGACATGCATGGCGTGTTGGGTTGTAATACAATAGAGAATACAGATAGCCAGAGAACCAGTATGTGGCTACAAAAAAATGTACTAATACAAGCCAAGTTTGCCAGTTAAAATTTAAAACAATTCCGACAAAAAGTTACTTTTTCACAGTAACATAAATTAAATACAACAAAAATTACCATGGTAAAGATAAAACAAAAAGTTTCTACCGCAATAAAATATATACAAAAAGATCTCACGATCACTAAAAATTACCACAAAAATACCACGCGTTTTAAAAATTCCACCACAAACTTCATGTGCATTTAAAATTGCCACAACAATCTCATTCGCATTAAAAAATACCACAATAAATCCCATATGCACAAACAATTTAAAAAAAGATTTAGAAACCCCACAAAGAAATGTTCCTTAAAAAAAAAAAAAAAATTTAAGAAGAATATCACCAAACTCCCACGGAAATAAAAAAAATACCCCGCTGAATTCCCACGCCTATTAAAAAATTACACGCTGAATTCAAAAATTTAATAGGAATTCCCAAAAGCAAAAAATCCTAAGGGCAATTAAAAATTACTACTAATGGGATTTTTCAAACATAACTGGCAACGTTGCTGCTGATATTGTTGTTTTGGTTCTGCATGCTGCAAAGGACCGGTTTTTACTCGGCAATTCTATGAGCAATAATTGCTTTCGCCGCAAGTAGTTTGTGAACTACTCGGGTTTAAAGGGGACTTTCGTAAGCCCCCTCATGCGGGCGAATAATCGACAAACTGCTTGCATCAAAGGCAATTATTGCCGAGTGAAAAGCGGGACAAAGAGATTTTGCTTGGTAATTGTTGTTGGTTCAGTTAGCTGAAATTTTTTAGATGTTCCTAATTTTTACTCGACATGAACAGCTGATTTTGACAACTAGCTTGCTTTTCTCTGATTTCTACTTCATTCCTCTCCGAGTCAGCCCTACCTGGTTATTCTGCCATGAGTTGGAGTACGAATAAAACGAATCTTTATTTTCAGCAAGATAAATACAATAGAGAATACAGATGCGTGTACCCAATGTGCACAAAAACGGATGCGGATCCGTTACGAACCCGTTACGAGTCCGTCAGTACGCACTACGCTTTCTTATGTTTCGACGGACCCGTTACGAACCCCTTACGAATCCGCCAAAAGAGTCTGAAACGGATTCGTATATGAATTCCGAAACGGATTCGTATCTGAAGTCCGTTACGGATTCGTTTCTGAAGTCCGTTCTGAGTTCGAGGCGGATCCGAAAAAATGGAAAAAGCAATTCGTATTTTTGAGAGGAATCGCTCTTATGTTTTGACGGACCCGTTACGAATCCGTCAAAAAAATTACCACAACGTTAACATAAAAGACTGTTTTAAATTTGTTTTACAATTTCTTACGAAATACAATTGTGTACTTATTTTTATTTTAAACAACTTTTTTATTTCATTAGGCTCGTGCTCCTCAAGCTCTCCTTCAAATCGAAGAAAAGTACTTGTCAGAATTTTTAAATAATTATCATTAGTGATCAAATTAAATGTGACTATAGGATAGCCGTACACAAGATATTTTTCGGAAACTTTTTTAATTGCGTGAATTTTGTACGCTTTATCTTTATAGCAGTAAAAGTTATTGGGATGCTTCAATGAAAAATAATGTTTAGCTGTTTGAAGAAACAAGTATGAGCCATCCTGGAACTCACCAACATTGTACGCGTTTATTTGATATTTTGAATTATTTTTTTTACCATTTAAACTAGCCTCCACTACTCTCTTATAAATTTGATTACAAAATAATTTTTTTTGTTTTAATTTACGTTTAATTTCCTGCAAAAAGTTTTCGAATTTGAATGCGTCAAACTTGTTTAGAGAACCTATATTTTTAACATCTGTAGCTCAAATGAGTCCGTCGAACGAGTCCGTTCCGAGTTCGCATCATTTAAAAAAAAAGAGTCTGAAACGTCTATTTCGTATATGAAGTCCGAAATGGATTCGTATCTGAAGTCCGAAACGGATTCGAATCTGAAACCCGAAAAAGATTCGTAACTGAAGTCCGAAACGGATTCGTATCTGAAGTCCGAAACGGATTCGTAACTGAAGTCCGAAACGGATACGTATCTGAAGTCCGAAACGGATTCGTAACTGAAGTCCGTAACGGAGAGAGGAATTTCATACGAAAAAGGATCCGTTCCGGATGCGAAACGCAATCCATTTCGGACAAAATTTACGAAAAAGTGAGTTCGTTACGGATTCGTAACAGATCCGTTTGGCACACTGGGTAGCTACAGAGGCAGTATGTATGTATACTACTACGCAAATTTGCGCATGCGTTACTTAGCATTCATTGTGCTTTAAAAACTCCATTTATTTTTTAAATACCTTAATAAATTCGAATTAATTATATTATGCATTATATTTTTTCCATATTAAGAATTTATTTTTTTTTTAACTAAAATTTTAATTTTAAATTCTTTTAAAATATTCATATATGTATATGCTCTTTACTACAGGACAAATAAACAACTCAAATTTACCCATATTAATTTCCATTAATTAAACGTAACTTTGAATTACATTTAGTTTTAACCAACAAAACAAATGAACAAGAACAAGAACAAAGCCATCACCAAAAATATCAAACGAAAACTTTATATAAAACAAAACAAATTTTTACATGAATTTAATTGTGTGCTATTTGGATCAGCTAAGTTTGAAGATGGACAACAACAACAAATTTTTTTTAATAATTTTTATTTAGAAGATGAAATGCTTTAAAAAAGTTTTGAAAAATATAAATAAAAAAACCAGAACTTTTCTCTATTACTGTATAAAAGGAATTCTACGTCTATAATTACGATACTATCGAAGCTGTATCTTTTTTTTATTACATTTTCTTCAATACCTTTAAAAGCATGAAAAATTGCATTTCTGAGTTCTGGAACTGAGTTTTACTGGCGGTATTCTGCAAGAACTTCTCTTGTTAATGTGCCACAGATTTTTTTTATTGGGTGAGCAGGCTGGCCTTTCCAGAATCGAGATATTATTGACTTGAAACCATTGCATTGTTTCTCTGCTGGAGAGTATAGAAGCATTATCTTGTTGAATGTGTAGTTTTTTCCAACATTCAGCCTCAAAAATGGAAGTAGAGTACATTGAAGCACCTTGGTGTAATCCATGCTTTTCATTTTTTATGAAACAACCTGTAGCTCCAACACACCAACCGCTAAAAACGCACCCCATACAATCAGCGAACCGCCACTGAAATTTCTCTGAGAAAAAAAATGTGGTTCTTTTCTAAGTCACGCCAGTATTGTCTGTAACCGTCTATGACAAAGAGTTATTTATGTACAGTCAATACCTGAGACCAGTTTGTTTGCATATTTCGCTTAGCGAAATTAAGCCGGGAAACTTCATGATGCTTAAGTAATCTAGGTGCTGTTCTCATTTTTTTTTTCGACAGATCTTCAGTGCAACATCCAGAACTCTCCAAACCGTTAATTTAGAAATGTTTGTTGTTATTGTAGCAAGTTGGCTGCAACTAAGCGCTGAGTTGCTAGCTTTTTGTAAAATTCTATCACTATCATATTCTTCCGAATTTGAGAGGAAATTATAAATAACTTTCCTCATTCTGCTTCTTTTTCTTGAAATATAGCTAATTTTCAGGCCTGCTTAATAAAATCCAAGAATTTTTTTTTTCTTTCTGACAACTTCATACCTCGTGGCATTTTACTTTCTTATTTGTTTTTTAACCAAAGTTAAAACAAATATGATATGATATGATAATACTAAATAGTTATGAAATGAAAAAATAGGTGCAAATATGCAATCACTTCGCTATTTTTAATGGTTCATTTCAGAGAGCAGATTTAAGAAAAAAGAAATATTGTGAAAAGAAGTAGTAGAGAGTAAGATAATTTTCTTAAAATTTAGTTTTTTGGTGTTTTAATTAATGTCCATGGTCAGTTATAAATTATTTTTACAGAAAAGAAAAGTTAGTCCTACTAAATAGCATCTAGCTTCAGAACCAACGACATAAATCAAATAAATAATATGTAAAAATTAAGCTAGTAAAATTTCCTATAAACACTGGCTAAATTATTGTTTTATTCAACTTTTAGTTTTGGCGAAATAAAATACAGTTTTGAGAATTTTTCACGTTTTTCAGAAAAATTTACATAAAAACACCACACTTATTGTAAATTTTTCTAAGTATTCAAAATATTTTGTTAGCTTAGATGTTTTTTACTTAAACCCATATTTTTAAAAAAGAAAATATACAGTGACACATATTCGTATAAACGCACTCTTAATTTTAAATTTGCTACCTTCTCTCTCTTTTATTAATGCATTATTCAAAACAAATTCAAACTCATATTGTTCACTAAACTAACGGAAATTTGTACTGAGTGCAAAAAGCTGTTTTCGTTGTTGTTGTTTTATATAAATCAGTTCAGTTTAAATATTTTACTAAAAACAAGTACACATTCCTTTAAACGCACCTGAATAAGGAGGTCGAAAATATATTAGTGGTTTAAAGAAATAAGTATTTGCTTGTATTTAATTAACAATTGGTAATTTTTGTTTAATTTAAATGTAAAAATATTTTCTTAATGATATTTTTTTAAGATTTTATCAAAATGCCAAAGGGAAAATACCTCAATGACACAGAAAAAGTCCAAATCAACCTGTACCATAAAGAGGGTTATTCAAATCGGGAAATTGGGCGGAGACTAGGAAGATCAGAAGCAGTCGTCCGCTATTTTTTAAAAAACGGTGTTAATTATGGAGTAAAAAAATCCACGAAAGGCAATCGAAAACTGAGTAGGATATAATTAGGAAGAATTTAAAATAATACACATATGTTTTTTATAATTTGTGTTCTATTTTTACCAAATGTCTCAACGATATTAATATTTAGTTGGGAACCCTTTTTGGCGAATAGCTGCTGCACATCTATTGCTCACGGAGCATACTAATGTCCGACATTGCTCAGGAGCTATCTTGCACCATTCCTGTTGAATAATATCCCACAGATCAGTCCTATTTTTGGGTTTTCGAGCTGAAACCTTTCTTTTAATTATAGCCCAAAGGTTCTTTATCGGGTTTAGGTCCGGGCTTTGAGCTGGCCATTCCAAGACTTGGATACGATTAGACTCGAGCCAAGATGTAACTGTTCGGGAGCAATCTTTAGGGTAGTTGTCTTGCTGGAAGATCCAAGCAAGTGGCATATTTTCAACGTAGTCTCCGTCCACATGCTCCGCCAAAATACCCTTATACATTTCACCTGTCATTTTTCCATTTATTTGTTGTATTGGACCAACGCCAGATGAAGTGAAACAACCCCAAACCATTACGAAAGAGCCACCATGTTAATGTTAATGTTGTGTGGTGGAGATGCGTACTGCGACCTAAATGAGATCTATTGTACCTCCTTCTCAAAGCTCCGCTGGGTTTGCGGATTACAGAATTTCATCCAGCCCTATTTCTCTAATGAATTTGAGAATATTCTTAGGTTCAAGGGATGAAACCTGCTCTAGACTCAGCTCATAATTCCCCAAAGCTAGTTTACGTCTGCGAGCCACGGCGTCGCAGTTTGTAAGTAGGTGTATTGGAGTCTCCTCTGCTTCTTCACAGAAACGGCAGTTACTATCGGTCTCTATGCCCAATTTCATCAGGTGGTATTTGAGTTTACAGTGTCCTGTAAGGAACCCCGTTAGAATTCTAAGATTCGGTTTGCCTAAGCTTATGCACAATTTTGCTCTCCGAGTGTTAAAATCTCTGAGGAGCAATTTGGATTGTCTTAGCTTTGGGAGGCTTTTCCAAAGGTTTGATCGTTTATGCCTCTCCTCCCTTCTTAGTTCTTCTTTTATAGAATGTGTGCCCAATCCGCAGAATGGTTCTGGCCCTATAAATTTTGTGGCTGCACCCTGTCGTGCTAGTCCATCGGCTTCTTCGTTACCCTGTATTCCTTTGTGTCCTGGGACCCAAAGTATAGTAACAGTGTTATTCTTGCCTAGTTCGTTGAGTTTTGTTAGGCATTCCCATGTTATTCTCGATGATATCTCACAGGAAACTAATGCTTTGATTGCTGCTTGGCTGTCTGACATCACAACTATATCCTGACCTTTGTATTTACGGTCCAGATTGAATTGTGCACACAGCTGTATTGCTAAGATCTCCGCTTGGAAGATACTGGGTGTTGTCCCCATAGGTTCAAAGTGCTTGGTTCTTGGCCCGTACACCCCTGCGCCTATACCTTCCAATGTCTTGGACCCATCTGTATACCATGCTATACTGTGTGGTTTCTTGACCTGCGATATCATCTCGCTGTCCCACTCTTTCTTGGTACTAAGCTTAATTCCGAAGTGTTTTTCGAAGTTATACCTTTTTACTATATCGTCTCTTGGTAGATCGATGTAGGGAGTGTGCTTTGCAATATCCTCCTTCTCTCTACTGCTGATAGTTTTACCTGAACCTGTCCCCTCTTTTGCAATGCACAACAGAGTTCGCTTGGCTACTCCCTCTATGACAAGGTGTAAGGGTGTTAGGTCCAGAATTACTTCTAGTGCTGCTGTAGGGCATGTTCTCATGGCCCCTGTGATGCATACACAGGCCAGTCTCTGCACCCTTGTTAGCATATTCCTCATTGTGGTTAGCTTGGTTCTCTCAGCCCATGCTATTGCACCATAGGTGAGGATGGGTCTCACCATCATGGTATACATCCAGCGGAGAATTGTTGGGTTACAACCCCAGCTTTTCCCCGCCAGGCTCCTACATACCATGAGTGCTCGCGTTGCTTTGTTTATAGTTACCTCTGCATGTCTTCTCCAGAGAAGCTTTGAATCTAGTGTAAGTCCCAGATACTTTACTTCTCCTTTGAAGGGAATTTCAGTGCCATCCATTCTCATTGTTCGGAGGTTTGGCAGGCTTCTTTTGTTAGTGAAAGGTACTATGGTGGTTTTCGCTGGGTTGATACTTAATCCCACTGTGTTGCACCACTCCTTTGTTACTGACAGTCCTCTCTGTATCAGGTTACAGAGTGTATCCTCGAACTTCCCTCTCGCTATTAAGGCGATGTCGTCTGCGTAACCCTGACATTTTATGCCATTCTCGGTTAGCATCGTTAATAATTCGTCCACAACAAGACTCCACAGCAGTGGAGAAAGGACTCCGCCTTGTGGGCAGCCTTTTGTTGTTTTGATTCTTATAGTGGTGTTGCCCACTTTTGTTTCTGCAGTTCTAGTGCTAAGCATTTGGCATATCCATCTGCTGAGCGTATCATTTACTCCTTTTTTGTGTAAAGACTTCTTCACAGCCTCGTGAGAAGTATTATCAAAGGCTCCCTCTATGTCTAGAAAGGCGCAGAGTACGGTTTCTTTGTTTTTGAAAGCTGACTGGATGTTGCTAGCCAACTGGTATAGAGCAGATTCTGTAGACCTGCCTGCCCTATACGCGTGTTGACAGGGGTGCATTGGTGCCTTCTCCAGAATCTCAGTTCTTATATAGTTATCTATTACCTTTTCCATTGTTTTAAGTACAAATGAGGTAAGGCTAATGGGTCTAAACGACTTTGGTAGCGTGTAGTCTATTTTCCCTACTTTTGGTATGAAGGTGACTATCGCCCTTCTCCATTTCCTTGGGATATAGCCCAGCGCAAGGCTGCTTCTAGTTATTTTGACTAGGTGAGGCAATATAGTTTCTGCACCTTTTTGTAGAAGTGCAGGAAAGATGCCGTCTACACCTGCTGATTTGAATGGTTGAAAGGTTCTGAGTGCCCAATCTAGACGAGCCTTAGTACAAATGCTCGTTGCAAGTTTCCATTCTTCTTGATTTGGAGTGATCTGCCTGTCTGCTGTCTCATACTCAGTTACCGGTGTACTGCCCGGGAAATGAGTTTCTAGAAGGTGACTGGCTCGTTGCTCTTCTCTAAGCGTATAGCTTCCGTCTGGCAATAGAAGTGACATTTTTGTCTCCACTCTGCCTTTAGCCATTGCTTTGTGTATCCTGGCTGCTGCTGGCGTGGAAGAAATGTCTTCACAGAAGGTTCTAAAGCTCTGTCTTTTGGCTTTCCTGATTTCTTTATTATACTCCGTCAGAGTCGCCGTGTAGTTGTGCCATTCTCCGTTGCGCTTTGCGGCATTAAAGCTGCATCGCACCTTCTTCCGGAGTCTGGTCAGCTCAGCGCTCCACCAAGGAGTACGTTTTGTTCTTGCCTTGTGCCCTGTTGGACAGCTAGATTTGTAGGCATTATATACTGCATTGTTTACTTGCTCTACATAGCATTCAAGTTCTAGGATGTTACTAATTCTACTCCTAGCTTTTACGTTCTGTAGGTTTTCTTTCAGGTTGTTGGTGTATGTGTCCCATCTGGTATTTCTTGGGTTTCTTTTGGGTTCTGTCTCTTGACATTTCGCCCCAAATCTAAACTCTATTATTCTATGGTCAGACATTGAAGGTTCCATTGATACCCTCCATTCCCTAATCATATCCCCCACATCTGGGCTTCCTATGGTGAGATCTAAGACCTCTTCTCTAGCCCTAGTTACAAAGGTAGGTGTTACCCCCACATTGAAGAAGTCTAGATTACTACTTAAAAGAAATTCTACAAGGTACTCACCTCTGGTGTTGACGTTGGTGCTTCCCCAAATTGTGTGGTGCGCGTTGGCGTCACAGCCGATGATTAGTGGAAGGTGCTCTTTCCTGCAATGCTCCACGAGTCTTTTTATCTCCGCTGGGGGAATGTTGACATCGTCCCCAGGAAAGTAAGCGGATGCGATCAGTATGGCGCGGTGCTTGCCATCAGTTTCGATGTGAGTCTCGATAACTGAAAGGTCCCGCGTCATAAATTCTGAAAGACAAATATAATTAATATTTTTCTGCATTAGAATACATGCTCTGGGATTGATTATTCTCTGGTCCCAAGTTACCTGACCCTCTTTGCAGTAGAGGCCACTTACTTTTCCCCTGTAGCACCAGGGTTCTTGGATCAGCACGAAGCCCAGTTGTTCTGTGGTAAACCTCCGAGCAATAACTGCCGAAGCAGCTTTTGCATGGTGGAGGTTTACTTGGGCAAATTTCGTGCTGGTTACTGTGCCGATCGTCATAGCACTGGACTGCTGCCCCGGTCTTCTTCAGGCAGCGTTGCTACTACCTCAGTCGGAGGTTCGCTTTTACAACCATCAATCGTGAGAGCGGCGAGGTTCATGCCCTCTGCTTGATCTTCGATTGAAGGTGTTGCGGTGATGACCGAGACGGAGGCGAACTTCTCCGTAACAACTTCACCAGTTGGTTGTATTGGTGGCGTTGCGTCTTTTCCTTCATTTGGAGTCGCAGATGTGGCTTCTGTGGACGATACCACTGTTGACGTTACAGCTGTGGGCGCTGCAGCTGTGGATGTTGCTGCTTTGACCGGTTTGGTTGGTGGCGATTTTGTGCCCAACACCGGAATGGTTCCAAAGCGGAAGCTGATAGTGGAGCCCCTTGACTTGATAGTCTCAAGTGACTCCCTATCTATCGAGAACGTGAGCATATGCCCACTTCCCTCATCCTTGGAGCTCAATATCTTCCAATACTTAGTATTGAGACCATCGTTCTGGGCGGCAATTAGTCCCATCGATCTATTGATCTCCGTGCTTGAACTTCTTGGCAAGAACATTCTAACGGTATGCCCTTTTGGGACCTCCTCCCCTAGGCAAGCCATAAGTTCTAGCCCTTTCCATTGCTCGAGCTTTGGTGCTGCTGCTCGCAGCCATTCTGCTGTTGAGGGATTCGAACAGTCGACCAGTAACATGCCCGGACGAAAGTGAATTCCCTCAAACTGTAGCTTGGTGGACCAGCCCTTCACTACTTCGCTCAATATGGCTTCTTCTAGCTCCGAGAGCTCATCCGGACTTAGCATTTGCCGGGGGTATTCTTTGGGCAGAACCGCTATTTGGATGCCCTTAGTTATGCTTGCATAGCTTTTTCTATTTTTCTGAGGTTCTGGCTCGGGTACCTTAGCCCCTGGCACTGACCTACTGTTGCTTCCAGGAGCTATTCTGGCCTTCTTGCTCTCTGGACGTTGAGGAGGCGTTATCTCGCTACAGCTCCTCTTCGTTGCCTCTGGTACCGGTGCTTTACCCCGATGCTCTACCGCTCTTTCATGAGCTACTTCGGGTGCCATGCCCTGTTCCAGATAGCGCAGATACCATCTTACGCCTGCTCCACTAAGGCCGACTCTTAGTGGGTCGTCTAGCCCTCCTGGCTCCCCGCGCTGAGGGAGGTGGACACGGCGACGTCTACTGTGGAAGGGCTTGTGTTTTTGCCCTTCTTCTGATTCCCTTTTCTGTGCCGCATCCTTGGATGTTGACGCAGTTTCCGAGATTGGGATACTTTTTGGAGCCGACGTCGTATCATCCCGGTGTTCTCCCGGGGGAATTTTTACAGGATGTGATCTCCTGGGGCTCGCAGTTTTTCTTTGGTGGCTGGTACTAGGCCTTTGACCGCTGTGGATGGTATGCTCCACTCGATCTTTGCCGTACGGGTGCCTCCTCATCTGTGTGCTGCAGTGTCTGTGATCATTATGGATTCTATGCTCCACCTGATCATTGCTGCGTACAGTCCTATTGACTTGTGTTCTGGCTGGCGGAGGAGGATTTCTCCTAGGTTTGGTGCCTTGCCGTTGACCTTCCTCTTGGAATCTCTGTTCCATGAGGTCTGCTGCTCTGCTTGCGGTGACTCCCCGCAAGTCTTCCTGTTTGTTGTGTTTTGTTTTTTTTGTTTGTGCTCATATTTAGGATTCGACCGGTAGCTCGTGTCCGAGGACAAAAGCGTCGCAGTCTATGTTTTATGGCTGGGAAAGGGTGGTCAACCATGCCAGAGCCCGCATACCATGGTAAGGCCACAGTTACTTCATGAGGCGGCCTGTTATCATGAAGGCTCCGTTCCAATACAGTCGGTATACCCCCTGACTGCAAACCATCCAATGGGCACGGTGCGCATGACACCCTGGATTAAGGGGGAGTAACTTTTAGTTGTCGCTTCACAAAAGATGCAGGCTCTGCTGAGCTGTAGGGTTATGCCCTACAGGGGGGAACTACTCCAACCGGCGGTATTGTGTCATTGCAACTTAAGCCCCTACATCGCGTCAAGATTGTTACTCGGAGTAAGAGCCACCATGCTTGATCGTCTTTTTGGTGTACCTTGGGTCTAATTATTTCAACGGACGACGCCTAACATACGGTCTTCCATCGTTTCCGAAGACATTAAATTAGATTCGTCGCTCCATACAATAAGATCCCAACATTTTTGCTCTTTACCAAAATGTTTCTTTGCGAATTCAAGTCTCCTTCGCAATTTTTTTTTTTTTTTATTTGGTTTGCTCCGTGCAACTCGCCCATTTAACGAATTTTCTTTTAACCTCCTTCGAACTGTTTGCGAGGATATTTTAACATTATAATCTGCTTCCATCTGAGCCCTTAATTCGCTGGAGGTTAAAAAAGGGTTAGATTTGTTCAACCTAATCAATTTGCTATCATCAGTTGTTGTCGTTTTTCGGGGATTATTTTGTGGCAAATCATTAAAACTTTGATGTTTCTCGAAATAAATATTCTAAGGCATTATAAACCCTGGCTCGCGAGACACTCAAAATTTAGCTACTTCGGCAACGTTTCCATTGTTTTGGAAGGAATACCTTATCAGTTTCCTCTCACAAGGTGTCGAGCTCTTTTTTTCCCATTAGGCCAAATCAAATTTTAATATTAAAAAAATTAATACAATTATCATTTTGTGTACACTCCAATGAAGAAAAATTAGAAAGATTTTTTATTTACCGTTATTAAATCAAATGTTTTAATTATGTGAGCACTTAGAAGTTGACAAATTAAAAAATTTGTATTTACTTAAAACAGATATAACGGGAAAGTTTATCATCACAAAGGGAAATCAAAAAACAAAATCAGAGAAATATTATAACACTTATAGTTGCAAATTCTTTTTTGTCTTAATTGTATGAGCACAAGTGTATGTATATAGTTACAGCAACATAATTTTTCTTTGAATTTTTTTTTATCTTGTTTTATTCTGTTAATAATTGAATCATCACAAATACCTCATAATAAGCTCATGATAACCTTCAAATCAAGACAACTTTCAATCTCGGTTTATTTTGCACTTCATCTCATTATGATCTCATTATCACCTCACAACTGATTGTATTTTCTATTTGCCTCTACAATCTAATACTTACCTCATAGAGAGCTCATTGTGAGTTGCACGCAAAATTTCTGATTTCGTGAGCTCATTTTTCCTGCTAGGAATGCAGTTGAACAGAGTGAATGTGTAAGTAGACAGCATGACTTTGTGTATTTATCCAGTAGTTCCAGTCTTGAAGAAATCTCAAATGAATCATGTACGATTTTTCTTGATCCTTGATTGACGAAAATTTCATGTAAATGTTCCAAATTTGTGCAAGACGCAGTGCAGAAATGTCGGGATTTATCATGCACGAACCCAATATCGAAATATTGAGGAAGTTTCGTTAACGAAAAGTAGACAGCAATGTAAAGAAAATTCGTCAAGGCACTAAAATGGAAAAGTGTAATAAAATTCGTGTAGGAATGTTATACCGTAACGATGAAGAAGTTTCGTCAAGGAGCTATAGTGGAATTTCGCTGAAAATTCATTAATGATATACAAAACGTTGGGATTTATCGTGCACGAAAATAATATCGAAATGTTGAGGAAGTTTCGTTGACGAAAAATATAAAAAATATAGTCAATTTCGTCAACAAATTCACGACCAACAAGTATGTTCTGCATTCCATTTTCGAGTTGAAGTGAAATTGAATCAAAATTTAGTTCGCTATATAAAAAATAAAATAAACTGGCCATTTCAGCCCTTGGAAGGACTTTGACCTAGCTTCTATTGATCAATTGTGTTGTGCGTGCTATTAAATGTTTGATCACAAATGACCGAGAACTGGACCTACGTGTTTTATGCCGACTCCGAACGGCTTATGTTCTCAAGAAGCTTTACATGGCAATTTTTACTCTCTTAGGTTTGCCATTGTCTGCAGAGACGTGACGACCGAACAGAAAAATTAATTCAATTGAAAAAAATTTCTGTCTGAGCTGGAATTGAACCCGGGCTACCGCGGTTCTTTAACTCTAGTTCGCTATTTAGTGGTCTATATATCACTTTTTTTCGTTTTGTATTAATCTATTTATTTATTTATTAATATAATTAATAGTATTGACGAAAAAATTAATAAACAAACATGGAATGCAGGACATTCCAGTGAAACATTAAAAAAAATTTCTTCAACGAGACTCCTCAACATTTCGTAAATGAACACAAAAATTCAACGTGAAGAAATTTTTGTCCTGTGTTATGATAACATGTTGGCTTCTTTTCAAAATAATTTATTAAAGTTCATACCATAAAAAAGGTCATAGAAAATTCAAGTTTTATTTATAAAATATTTGAAAAAAATTAATTTGAATTTTAAATTTAGCTTAATAAAAATAAAGATATTGAAAACATTTGTATTGAGAAAATACATGAAAATATGAACTATTTAATAAAACGAAAACATAACTGAAAAACTCTTTAGAAATAACATATGATATAACTAATGAATAACATAGATATAGTAAAAATATAGATATTATTGAGATATTATCCAGCGATATTAAAGTTAAGTTATTAAAAATATTTGTACTGAGAAACTTGAAGTTGTTGTATAGAGTGGAAAAAGTTAGGCGCTGACAACCGCTGCTTTGCATTATATTTTGTATGAATTTTTTTAAGGTCAGCAGCTCATGCAGAATCATCCTTTAAGAAATCATCACGAAAAGTTCGTCAATGATGCCACGAACTACTGGGTTGCTACTGGTTTTTATTTGGGGAACAAATATTTTTTATTTTTAATTTTCACTACTAATTTCTGATGATAAAACATTTAAATAAAAATTATATTGTGCACTTGGTTTGAACCAGAGCTTTCAAACGGTATAAGTTTCATTCGGATAGTTGTCTTACAGTTGGGACTAAAAGCTGGGCTGAAGTTTTCTGTTTACTTTAAAATATATATAAACACTTGTAATGTGATACTAGATACTTAACAGTTGACACTGGATACTTGATATTTGATTCTAAGTTATTGTCACTTCATAAAGGATGCTTGATTTTTAAAATTTTATACTTTAGGCATTAAACTTTACCTCGGGTTTTCTATAGTTTGATTATTTTTCGAGGTTGAGCCACTTTCATAAGTATTTCCTTCCCTCATAACCGAGATGACATTCAGTTTCCGATCAGCTTTTACAAAATGCTAATTGCACTAATGAGGTCATGTTACACACACACACACACACACACACTCAGGCAAACTAGCACGCACACTTAATATAATTTTTGCTCATTCCATACAAGCGAGAAAAGCGACAAAACAAACATGCAAAATACACTCTTGCATTTATGTATGTATGTAAATTTGCAACGGAAATTCACAACTTTCCAATGAAATAAACAACTGTTGGCACAAATACAACACATGCTGGAAGAGGAAGCAAAGCTCAGGCGGAAATACGAATAACGGTGGGAAAAAAAAATTAAAATGTTTTAAATCCAATATGCAAAACTTGACTAAAACCAACCAACAAAAATTTAAAAAAATGCTGAATGACGAGTTTTATAAAAATAAAACAGCAGCAGCTTTAATCCTAAAAAATAATGTAACAGCACATAACTTTTAAGGACAAAAATGTAATAAACAAATACAAATGCACACAGTAACAGCAAAATGAATATTTTTATGAATTCGTTGTTGTTTTTATTGCTACAGTTGCCACACAGAAACTCTTAAAATATTCTTAAAAGTTGATTTACGTTTCATGCTTTTGGATGGCATAAGTAGCGAGCTTCAAAGCTGGACACAAGCAGTTAAAGTGGTTGTCCTTTCCTGGGCCTTTACTCCATCCACCATCCGCTTTTCACTAGCATTGCACTTATTTTATTTTATTTTATTCACTTATGCACAATGCATTTGGGTGCTGCTACCTTGATTGTGGTAGTGTTTGTGTGTTGCTGCCGGTGCTTGTGTTTGTTAAAGGACAAACAAACTTTAACACAAAATGCATGCATGAATGCATTGCTGCTCGGGGCAAAATAAAAACCAACAACAAAACATTTGCTCACAAATACGAAGCAGCGCAACAAATTTATAATAAGAACAAAAATAAAACGACCTAAAATACTAGAAAAAATTTTGGTAAAAAACCTCTAAAACTATGCACTATGAAAACAAAAATAAATAAATTTCAAACAAAGCGCTGAAAAAATTGCACCAGCAACAACAACAACAACAACTAAACCTCATGCTTTGCACAACGGAAGCATTGAGAAAATATTTATTTCCATTTTCTATGCTAGTTCATTGAAAATAAAAACGAACGCGCAGGCAAGCAAAGCATCCGCTGCTAAAACTTGCAGCTTCCGGTCTGTCTTGGCCAAAGCCAATTTCGAAAAATGACTACCACGCTTATGACAGGCCGCTGCTGCTGCTTACTTTAGCTCAGCGCAGGTTATTCTTTGCTTTGCTCTGCATTTTTTTGGTTTTTGTTGTAAACTTTTTTTTTCATTTACTTCACTTTTCTATTAAGCCGGATGTGAGCTACATGTCTGTGTTTGTGTGCTTGTGAATTTGTGTAGCTCTCTCTTTCTCTGCCTTCCTTTTCGTAAAATGTATTTTATTTATGATCTGAATATGAACTGGCCACATATATTTGACTGCATCTTCAGCGTTTTAATGTGTGTGTGTGTGTGTGAGTGTGTGAGTATGTGTGTGTGTGTGCAGCTGCCTTTGTGGGTGGGCTTAATAAATTAGAAATGTGTAGTCATCGCCGTCGTGTTCGTTCTCGTAGTTATTCACGAAAGCAAAAACTTTTTAGTAGCAGACGAATTTTTTTTTTTCAAAATTCACTCATTTTTTGGCAATTTATTTTTTTACTTTTTGTTTGTTTTTTTTTATCCTTAGGTTTTCATTTAGCCTACATAACTTTCTTGACTACATGCGAGGAGCCTATCTTGAACTAATTTAATAATATAAATATTTGATGGAAACTGTGAAAAG
This sequence comes from Dichetophora obliterata, assembly GCA_963920525.1. Lineage (NCBI taxonomy): Eukaryota > Metazoa > Arthropoda > Insecta > Diptera > Sciomyzidae > Dichetophora > Dichetophora obliterata. The sequence goes on along the minus strand of OY986436.1, from coordinate 8,347,572 downwards.
TTGGCCTTTCATAGGCTTAGTTTTTTGCGCATATTTGTGAGGACATTCCTTTTTTACTTCTGATTCTTGATGTAGAAAATTTAATCAGCTAATTTTGTTGTGAACAAATGCACTTTACCTTCATGCGCCAAGTTTTTTTTTTAGTTTGAAAGTAACAATTTATTAACAACAAATTTAGTAAAGAAAGTTTACAAATACATCCAAATCGACTTTTCGGTTGCTTTTTGAATAAATGAATGATTATTTAATCATAGCGGCAAATTTTGACAAAAAATTTTTAAAACTTTTTTAATTAAAAGTTTTCAATCGCCATGCCCTATTATTATTTGGTTTTTGCGTCATAACTTTGGCTAAGATTATACTAGAAAATCCAACTTTTTATCTGACTACGGCGAAGCAAAAGCGGCGGTATTTGTATCTGACCTTCACTTTTTACGTCCGATAGTGTTCGTTGGGCCATTTCCAAATTCAGCCCAAAAACATCTCTTAACCTTATGAAATCTACCCGTAACTACAACAGCAAGGCATTGATTCCATTGTCCCTAAGCTAACTCGGATTTTTAAATCCAGTCTTTAATTAGGCCATTTACCTCGCGGATGGGCAAAGGTTGAGGTCGTTTTGGTACCAAAGGTGGGTTAAAAGCTCGAACAATTGCCTACATCGTATAGACCGATCAGCCTTAGTTCACTCTTTTTGAAGGCAATGCAGACAATACTGGAACTCAATATTAGGTAGACTAGCTTCAAGATCATCCCTCCAAACAGGTTTCAGTTTGCCTACCAAGCTGGCAAATCCACAGTCACCGCAATACACAGTCTAACCTCTAAAACTGAAAAGGCTCAGATTAAAAATATTCCATCTTTAATCATACACTGGATTCTAATCATGCTTAAAAGCAGAATCATAAGGTTTGAGTTTGGAAAAATTCGTAACACAATCATTGCTGCTAGAGGATGCCCCCACGGAAAGGTACTTTCACCTCTTCGGTGGACATTAGTCATGGGCGAACTTCTCGCAACTCTACACATCCATTGACACCAAAGGATATGCGAATGATCTGATTACCTCAAGTCTGGGCTGCCATGAACCGACAATATCAGATAGTATGCAGAGTTTCCTCCGTATAACTTCCAAGTGATGTAAGGAAAAAGGGGTCGTCATAAATCCTGGCAAAAAAATTCTGAAACAATTCTCTTAAAAAAAGACCCTAAATTTGATAAGGCCTACCCTAGATGGAAAAGTCATTGCATTTTCAAATAAGCTCAAGTACTTAGTAGTGGTTTTTTACAAGCAGCTCCGTTGGGCTGGGCTACCCTCTTTAAAGTTTATTATCGAAAAAGAGGTATGTCTCAGTGCACTATGAATTGAGGAAATAGGTGATTGCAAGGCAGGGCATTTTTCGGGTCACATGAAAATACTTAGAACCCTCGAAAATTACCCCTTTCTAAAATCCCAGATAGAATGCTGCTGCAGATAAACTTCTCGAAACACTACAGGGTCGTTATGCACAATAGGCAACTATGGAAGAGTGATAGCTTGGCAGTTGATCTTGGCTCAAAGATATGGTATACTGATGGGTCAAAACTTAAAAATGGAGTAACGGGAGTGGAGATATACGGTCCCAATTTCCAAAAAGCTCAAGTTCCAATGGGATACACGTCGACCATATTCCAGGCGGAGGTATATGCCATTGAAGTATGAGTCAGTATGTGTCAGTATGTGGCAGTATGTGTCAGTATGTGTCAGTCTCTGCAGGAAATTCAAAGAAGAACCTAAATACTTTCAGAAAGTCAAGCGGCCTTAAAAGCCCTTAAAGATTATGAGCTTCTATCACTACTAGTCTCCAGATGCGTCAAACTATTAAATACGCTGGGACAAAACAATAAAATAGAATTGTGGTGGGTTCCAGGTCACGAAGGATTCAAGGGCATCGAAAGGGCGAATTGCCTTGCCAAAAGAGGAGCGTCTCAAACTCTTCAGGACCAAAACAATTCTGAAGCCTGGCTAAAGCTACGTTCTCGAAAAAAATAGTAAATGGGAAAACAAAAAATTTCAGTGCCACTGGAACGACACTAATGAGCAGAGGCAAGCTAAGAAATTTTTAACTCTCAGTAAAGCTAAATCTAAAGATTTACTCAAGCTAACCTAAGCAGACCTTAGAATTCTAACTAGTTATTTCACAGGCCACTCTGTAACTGTGATCCCGTACTAAATTACACCCCGCTCACTACGCCACTGTCAAACGCCACCACTGTGTATACCAGTGTTGCCAGATTTTGGGAGAGATCATTGCCGTTTTGTCCATGCATTTCAACAAGTTATTCCCGTTCTTCACTTAACATTTTCCCGTTTTTTCCCCTTTGCTAAAGTTCAGTGTTTTATTTCGAATAGAAACCATAATCATACAAACCTTACTTATGTAATTAAATATATGACTTAAAATAATATAACACAGTTAGTTCTTGTATATTAGAATGGAACGAATTTTTGACCTCAACGGCTTCATATACTTTTTAGGAACTACTAGTCAAAATAAATTTTTCTGCATCCTTAATATTTTTCTGTGGCATAACTTTTGACTTTACCCAATGGTTTTTGTATTGTCATTTTTTTCACTGAAATTTTTCGCTTAAATCTGAAATCGAAAAAATTATTACCAATTTCTTTGTATGCAAACCTCTCAATTAACCCATTTTCTACCGCTGGTCGTTTATCCAACCAGTGAAATGACCCATCATACTTACGTTCATATCTCAACTTCTATACATGGAATTCGATCATTTTCTTTAAATAAAGTCTGAATGTTGTACTTTCTTAGGGTTCTATTGAAAAATTGTTAAAGATTTTTAAACTAAGTCGTTCGGGGCTGGAAAAAAAATTATGATTTTTGGATCTTTATTGGATGTATGAGAAAATTTTTTAGAAAACATATAATGCAAATGTAATGATGACAAAATATTAAAAAAAGTCAAAATTTTTCTAAACAATAATTGAAGGTAATTGGAGCAATTTTTTTATCATATTTGACCACCACTTATAATAATAACCACCACTTTTTCTCGTAGCGGAAAAAATTTCAACTCAATAAGCAATCTGAGCATTTGTAGCTTATTTTTAGACCTCGATTGATGATATTTAGAAGTTCGACACTTTTTCTCAAAAAAATATCGAGCCAGGTAGAAAATGTGTTTAGACATAATTAACAACCTGTCATGAGTTTCCTGTGATAACATGAACGCGCTGAAGGATATTCGGGTTCAAAGTTTACCAAAATCGGTCATTTGCCAATATCTCTGCTTCTCTATGTCGGAAATAAAATCTGATTACTACAAAATTGTAGATCAGATAATTATCTTCAAAAATGCAATTAACATTTTATAAGTAAAACCCATCTATAAGTTTTAGAGATGTCAGTTTTCTTTATGAATGTTATTTCTAAGATAATTACTTGCAAAAGAAATTTTATGAAGGCTTAATAAAGTTAAATATCTTTATTCCACGTTGTCCGACAAATTGCATAACTTCTTTTTGCCATTTCTTTATTTTTAAAAGTTATTACAATATATGTAACTTCACACAAAATTCTCTTTGAAAACCGCAAATAATACACTTATAAAACCAAGAATAAATTTGAAGTGGAAGGCTCAAGCTGGATTATAACCATAGATGGGCACTTTGCAGTACCAGTAAAATTGCAGTAAAAATAAATTTTTACTGATAATGCAATTCAATTTGCATTACCAGTAAAATTTTACTGATTACTGAAAAAAATTGCAGTAAAAATAAATTTTTACTGATTACTGGGAAAAAATTGCAGTACAAATAAATTTTTACTGATAATGGAATTCAATTTACATTACCAGTAAATTTTTACTGATTACTAGAAAAAATTGCAGTAAAAATAAATTTTTACTGATAATGAAATTTAATTTGCATTACCAGTAAATTTTTACTGATTACTAAAAAAATTTGCAGTAAAAATAAATTTTTACTGATTACTGAAAAAAATTGAAGTAAAAATAAATTTTTACTGATTACTGAAAAAAATTGCAGTAAAAATTTATTTTTGCAATTTGGTTCAGTAATCAGTAAAAATTAATTTTTACTGCATTACTAAAAAAAATTGCAGTAAAAATAAATTTTTACTGATTACTGAAAATATTGCAGTAAAAATTTATTTTTGCAATTTTATTCAGTAAGCAGTAAAAATTTATTTTTACTGCAATTTTTTTCAGTAATCAGTAAAAATTTATTTTTACTGCAATTTTTTTCAGTAATCAGTAAAAATTTATTTTAACTGCAAATTTTTTCAGTAATCAGTAAAAATTTACTGGTAATGCAAATTAAATTTCATTATCAGTAAAAATTTATTTTTACTGCAATTTTTTCCAGTAATCAGTAAAAATTTACTGGTAATGCAAATTGAATTTCATTATCAGTAAAAATTTATTTGTACTGCAATTTTTTCCCAGTAATCAGTAAAAATTTATTTTTACTGCAATTTTCTCCAGTAATCAGTAAAAATTTACTGGTAATGCAAATTGAATTTCATTATCAGTAAAAGTTTACTGATTACTGCTTCTAGTAATGCAGTAAATGTTTACTGCAGTGTGCCCAAGTATGATTATAACATACAAAAATATATTGCAGAATAAGTCCTAAAACAAAAAAACCTGTACTTCCCCGTTTTGAAATATTGCTAGTAAAGGATTTCATCAGAAACTCCAAGACAAAGTATGGATTTAATTTTGTGATATGGCAGCACTTTTACATTAACGATAGGTCTTGTCAAAGCTACTTACCCTACCTCATTATTCTGCCATCGGACTTTTTATGTTGGCTTCGGTTGGTCGGAAATCCGAAGTGTTTTTTTTTATTCGGACTTTTTACGTCGGCCTCGGTCAGTCAAAAATCCGAAGTAGTTTTAATTCTGACTTTTTACGTCAGCTTCGGTCAGTCGAAAATCCGAAGTGTTTTTTTTTTAATCAGACTTTTCACGTAGGCTTCGGTCGCTCAATAATCCAAAGTATTTTTAATTTGGACTTTTTACGTCGGCTTCGGTCTGTCGGAAATCCGAAGTAGTTTTAATTCGGACTTTTTACGTCGGCTTCGGTCGGTTGGAAATCCGAAGTATTTTTTATTATTCGTTCTTTTTACGTCGGCTTCGGTCAGTCAAAAATCCGAAGTAGTTTTAATCCTGACTTTTTACGTTAGCTTCAATCGGTCGAAAATCGTAGCGTTAGCTTCAGACTTTTTACGTAGGCTTCGGTGGCTCAAAAATCCGAAGTAGTTTTAATTCGGACTTTTTACGTCGGCTTCAGTCTGTCAGAAAGCCGAAGTAGTTTTAATTCGGACTTTTTACGTCGGTTTCGGTCGATCAAAAAGACGAAATAGTTTTAATACGGACTTTTTACGTCAGCTTCGGTCGGTCGGAAATCCGAAGTGGTTTTTTTATTATTCGTTCTTTTTACGTCGGCTTCGGTCGATCGGACATCCAATATCAGGCATGCCAACTGGTGGCAAATTCCCTGATTTGCGGGGAATTTCATGTCGATCGGGGAATCGGGGAATTAGGCTCAAATATGCGAGGAATTTAATAATTCATCTAATTTTTAATGATTTTTGAGGTGAATTAAAAATTTGATATAATATTAGCGGGGAATTTGATTTTATATTAAATTTGTTGATACAATGTTCTTCTTACAACATTAGAAAAATTTAGTTAACATTAGACAAAAATCTTTGGTGCCAAATAAATTTTGTAATAATACATTTTTTGTATAATTTGTTATGTATTTTCGCTTATAATCTTGGAAGGTATTGCACAATTGAAACAAAATTTGACACTTCGATATGCATTTCAATAACATCATAAATGTACGAATTTGACTTAAGAGAGGTTTTAGGCAGAAGCGGTTAAAATAAAGGCATATTTTAGAAGTTTTCTAAAAAAGGATATTATACATACAAAAATTTTCATTCGCATATAAATTTCATCATCAGTCTAAAGCTGTGTTTTTTTCTATGCGAGTTGTACAAAACACAGTTTAACATATCGTTGCTGCGCCTACAAAAATAGTTGTAATTTTTTTTATTGCATATTTTTTAACACTTTCGCCCATATTTCTGAATTTTTTTCTGAAAAGTTGCTGAAAACACACAATCATTTTTGTAGGCGCAGCGACGATCTATTGCTTGTATATAAAGATTGCGCTGAAGTTAGTGTAATAAAAATAAGTGAAAATAGAGACATCCCATAGCTCAGCTCCAGATCGTCTGAAAAAAAGATGAATTCAAAAACAGACCCTTGAATGCACTTGTTTTACCAAAATGGAATAAAAACATTTAAAATAAAGAAAATTATGAAGCGAGGAAAAAAAGTTGAAAAATTTTCGATATTTTTTACCGTATTGTTGCTTGTAAAGGCTAGACACATTTTCCAAAGACGCTTATTTTACTAAAGATGTGCAAAGATGTTTAGAATAACAAGACAAATAAATTTTAAAAAATAATAAATTCGGTCAATTAGTTTGTTTGCAGTAGTGCGGCCAGTTTGGAAAAAATATGTTTCGAGAAGAACGTGTTTAAAGTTACTCTGGTTAGTTAAAAGTACTCTGGCGCATGGGGTTTTAAGCGCTAGAGAATCTCTATTATAAGCGGCATTGATTTATATATTTTTATATACATTTTTGAATAGTCGTACAACAATAATCAAGTGTAAAAAATTAGATTTTCAAAAAACTGTTTGCCTAAAACCACCCTTAACATACTTTGGACATAGTGTGGACATAACAATAACATAACGAATTGCTTCAAATAGAATTTATTAAATCCTTTCATTATTTATTGTCATATTTAATTCAAAAGGTCTGTAAGTAAATGCATTAAATTTTTTTTAGGTGAATTTGATGAAAAATCGGGGAGTTTTAAGGATTATTGCAGGAAAAACTATAAAATGAGCTGGCAACCCTGTCCAATATAGAGATTTGTGGTTAAGAGTCTTCTTTTCTTTTCTATTTTATTACTAACTTATTGTTACAGTAAGTCCCATTTTAGATTTGACGATATGCCACCGATGTAACTCACCGATTTTTTCATACTTTCTTTTGTTACGAATACGATTCAAAGCAAACATGGAATTCGGCCAAGCAATTTTTTCTTGCTATTTCACGCTTTGTTGATGGGAGTGAAAGAGTAAGTGCGATAAAACGGCGCAAAATCGCTGGTACGGCCGATTTTTTACGATTTTTATTTATCCCTTCTCCTCAGCTCCCACACCCAAGAATAGCAAAAATAAGAATATCGGTGAGAGAAATTGGTGTCATATCGCTTTGTCTAAAATATGATTAATAGTAGGGCGATTCAGGCCATATAAAAATAGTTTTATCTATACTATTATATAAAAATTTAAGTGAAAATTTAAAGTTACGACCTTACTTCAAAAGTACTGGGCCGATTTTTAAAATTTTTAAAATTGAAAAAATTTTAAAATATCTTATTTGTGCTGCAAATTCATTTAAGGGTATTTTTCTTTCGAAATTTTAATAATAGGTATGTTTAATTAAGGCATTAAATTTTCGTAGAAATAATTCCAGCTGGCACTCATTGCATATTCGTTGTCTTTTGATGCGTTTGTGTTGCGAGAGTTTCAATAAAATCCATGTTGCTCTCTATTTTTCTCTTTCTCTTCGTGCTTAGCGCAACAAAAAAAACTAATAAGCCTCGAGCAAGGCGAAAAGCGAGATACATATAAATCGCATCACTAAGTCGGATGTCGAAAAACTAACCGTATCACATAAAAATTAGGTAAAAAAAAGCACATGTGTGAAAAAATTGTCCCGTCTTTAACACGTTAAGGAGATTGATAAAAAAACGTCCGCGGCGACAGATTCCCTACGACTGTATACTTATTGTTTCATAATGCTATAATATTGTATATTGTACAAAGAAAGACTTACTCATAGGATTATACACTAAGACAAAAAAACAAAACATACATACCTGAATACCATGTACACTGCTAAACATAATTATAAATCGGATTTGGATTATATAAAAATCAACTTTTTGTGTATGCTTACAAGACTCTTCATAATTTGGGGTATCACGTCTTAGATTTTCATACAAATCAAGCCAATTTTAATACTTGGAATAGTACAAACCTTAGAACTGCTAGATGTCCACTGGAAATTTTGAAGCAATAGATGGTGTAAGCAGGACCTTATGAATTCAGTTAATTGCTAGATTCTCTCAAAACCATTGAACGCATTTCAGTTTTTAAAACAAGCCTAAATAAATTTTTGCTTGAGAATATAGATGCGCTTTTTATGTTTAGAAATACCAAATAATTTTTGTTTAGAAATACTCAATAATTTTTTATAAATTCAATTATATGTCTTTTTTTTAGAATAAGTCAATTTAAAAAAAAAAACAATCTTAATTAATTAAAGACCGATTTCTTTCCTTTTGTTTTTTAATTTTGAATTGATTTGACTAGTAAGTGAACATATTGCAAAACTTAGCTGTAAATTAAGTTGCCAGTGAGGCCTCTATAAAGCCATTTTGGTGCTGAGGTATTTTGTAATTTATTATTTATTAAATATTGAAATGAATTTAAAATGGTTACAATTATGTATTATGAATTTGAAACTTGTTATTATTATTATCATCTTATTTTACAAATACTATAAATAAATAATATTTAAAAAAAACAGCAATTGTAGTTAAAGCATTAAAAATGATCAAGTCTTTTCATTTATTTGCAAAATTTTGAGGGTCTTTTGCCTGGTCCTGGAACAGCTGAGCATACCTAATACCAAAAACCCCCTTACAATTGTTCACTCAGCTATCTTTTTAAATAGATGGGTCTATTTATGCGAGGAGAAAGAAGAAACTCTAGAACACATTCCGGTTTGACCGGTATGTATGTTCATCTGTTCCAACCTCACTTCTAAACTAATTATCATAATTTGACAAATGAGGTATCATTGGAAGCTTTTTGGTAATCCGCTGGTAATAGAATAAGTGACGTTTCATTTGATTGAATATGCCGCCTTCTATATGACATGAAGTCCTGAAATAAAAAATCATTTTATAGAGACATAATAAACTATGTTTATAATTTAATCAGATAAACATATCTGATTTAAAACATATTCATATTGATTTTTAGAAGATATCCGTGGTCCTATGCCACCTATCCTAACAAAACAATACATTGTAACAGCAGTAAGCGATCATAAGCTTTAGAGCAAAGTACATCAAGAGGTGGACATATCACCATGTATCTAGAGGGCGACATATATTTAGTGCGAACATTTATGGATTTCGTTTAAAATTTATTTTTTATTTTAAAACCAATTTTTTTATTTTATAATTTTTTATTCGAACAACTTTCTTTGAACAAATTTTTAATATTGAAATTTTCAAAATGAAAATTTCTGAAATTATGATAACTGAATACAATTCAAAATGTTTTTTTATAACAAGTGTTTTATAGGCAAGTGTAAGTATAATACGTTATTAATGAAACTAAAGGTAAGTACAATATAACAAAGAGGTAAGTATTAATGTAACTAAAGGTAAGTACAATGTAACAAAAGGTAAGTATTAATGTAATAAAAAGGTTAGTAACGAACAGGTAAAATAGGCTGTAGAGATTTACTCTATGTGGTGATGTAATATAGAGCACCACATATATATGAGGTGGCATACGACTACGAATATCTTCTGAACATCACTATGAATATGTATTGAATACAATAAAATATATTATGTGCAAGTTGTTTATTTAATAAACAAATAATATTAAATAGTTTATGCATAAAAATTGCAGCTGAGAATATTTTTTTGTTTCATATATTTTAGAGCTTGACTTTCAGTAGTCGGGTTTTAGTTTTTTTAACTTATTTTTTATTATAAATGTGGTTAACTGGTAAAAGAAAATGAGCACTTATATTGTATATAATATAATAGATACAGATTGAGGTACACTTTTCAAGGAAAAGATTAAAATAAAAAAGACTTCTCAATTTTTTTTCTCACCAAATGAGCAATAAATTGTAATGAGCACTAAATAAGCACAAATTCTACATTGTTAGTGTTTCGAATTATTTAGTTTCAGTCAAAAACAGTTAAAGCACAAAAATAGTTGGCTTCCTGAAGAACCTAACCCTGAACTGAACAAAAACTAGCTTTTGGCAACTAACAACTGTAACTGACAGCCTAAAAGTGTGACCAAATTTTAGTTACACTGTCAGAAAATTTGAGAGTTTTTTAAAGCATTTTTTAGCTAGCGTGTTTGTTTATTTGTTTGTTTTAGCCAAGCAGTTTCTAACAACAGTGGTTAGCAACAAATTGTGGCAACACTATACAGCTGGCAAAAAACGACTTTGCTGTTTGTTGTTGACTTGTAGTCGAAGCACACACACACACACATACATCATAACGTGGCTGTTGACAAATTTGAAGTAAAAAAAAACACACAAAAAAGCTACAAAACATATAAAAATACAAAATATGGCAACACAAAGTCAAAGCGCTGTCACACAAACGCACACAAACCCACGCTTCAGATAAAGAACGCTGCCCGACCAGCATACAAGCATGCATGCATATGTTTGCAAAGCTGCAAAAACAACGACAACAACAATAATCAACACAAAAACTAGCAAACCTTGAGCCGCAAGAAAGTTTTTGTGCTTCAACAAGGTGCAAACAAAAAAAATATTATTTTGCTTGTGAGTAAATTAGAAAGTTCTAAGGCTTTTTAGCTTTGTTTATGTGCGTTTGTATGTGCCTATTCGTGTGTGAATGCGTGCGTGTATTTGTGTCAGTGTCTGTGGCAGCAAAAATACAGAGCAACTTCAACAACAGGCAGGCAAACAAGCAAACAAACATATATTTTTATGTATGCATAATAATCGTACCAACACATACATATATATATATATATATATATATTTATAATAAAGCCTTTAAAAAGCGCAAAATTCTAACCGGACGTGCCGCAAGATGACGACGTTGAGTGAGGTTCGTTAAAAAAATGCTACTGCTTTGCCTAGCTTTCTGCAGGTTTAGAGCTTTGGTGCACCACAAATCCTTTTTGCAAACACTGACAAAGGCACACACACAAACACCAAATGCAACAGCTATACTCTTAGGTCTAAAGATGCTGCTGCTGTGGTACGACGTCATCTAAGTCTATATGTGTGTGTGTTGATTTGTTTGCCTTTTTTTCGCTCGAAAACAGTTTGCGTTCTTACAGTGGCTCTTGCTGCTGCTGCTGCTTCTGTTTCTGTTGTTGCCTTCGTGTTGTTTAACAAAAATTAGAAAAGTTCATCAAAGTGTCAACAAAGACGTCAACGAGGTGAAATGATTTTTCGAAGCAAGCTTTTAGGCAAAGATTAAGGGTGAGTGTGTGTGTGTGTGTGTGTGTCTTCGGGTTGTACTCTAAATTTTTTGTATACAAATTTATTTTGTTTTCATTTTATTTTCGCTTGGTTGTTGATGACAGCATCATCTGTTTGGCTGTGTGTGTGTGCAGCAGCACGCAAAAAAAAAAGAAGTAACAGCAAAAAGCTGCGTTAGCGTTTTAATAATGGTCAACTGAGCATAGCTAAGGCGCAAAAAGTCTTAAAGACCAACTGCGGAAGCAAAAACTAAAAATCTATTATTAGAAAAGTTTGTGGTTATGATTTTGATAAACTTTAAATAATTCTCGTTGATTTTATTTAATTTAATCGTTGAGTTTCTGTCTTTTGCTCTTTGTGCTTATGCTTGCTTATCTTAGTTGGAGATGCCAATTTTGGTCAGCTTTTGCCTACGTCTGCTGGCGCAATACAAAGCCCTTTATGATAAATCATTGTTACTATTTTGTTTAAAGGTAGATTACAATAAATTTTACCAAAAAACTTATTTAATTTTAACAACCTTTAAGAAAGAATTCAAAAAATTTAACACTCTCATAGAAATTAATGTGGAGAAATAAAAAAAATCGTTTTTCTGAAAGGTCACGTCCAAGGTCATAAGTTTATAAGAACAAATTATTAACCTCAATTAGACAAAAAACTTTGTTGAACACATCTTATATACACTGTATTTTCTCTAACTCGAATTTCTACATAACTCGAAGTAGTATAGTATAGTATAGTATAGTATAGTATAGTATAGTATAGTATAGTATAGTATAGTATAGTATAGTATAGTATAGTATAGTATAGTATAGTATAGTATAGTATAGTATAGTATAGTATAGTATAGTATAGTATAGTATAGTATAGTATAGTATAGTATAGTATAGTATAGTATAGTATAGTATAGTATAGTATAGTATAGTATAGTATAGTATAGTATAGTATAGTATAGTATAGTATAGTATAGTATAGTATAGTATAGTATAGTATAGTATAGTATAGTATAGTATAGTATAGTATAGTATAGTATAGTATAGTATAGTATAGTATAGTATAGTATAGTATAGTATAGTATAGTATAGTATAGTATAGTATAGTATAGTATAGTATAGTATAGTATAGTATAGTATAGTATAGTATAGTATAGTATAGTATAGTATAGTATAGTATAGTATAGTATAGTATAGTATAGTATAGTATAGTATAGTATAGTATAGTATAGTATAGTATAGTATAGTATAGTATAGTATAGTATAGTATAGTATAGTATAGTATAGTATAGTATAGTATAGTATAGTATAGTATAGTATAGTATAGTATAGTATAGTATAGTATAGTATAGTATAGTATAGTATAGTATAGTATAGTATAGTATAGTATAGTATAGTATAGTATAGTATAGTATAGTATAGTATAGTATAGTATAGTATAGTATAGTATAGTATAGTATAGTATAGTATAGTATAGTATAGTATAGTATAGTATAGTATAGTATAGTATAGTATAGTATAGTATAGTATAGTATAGTATAGTATAGTATAGTATAGTATAGTATAGTATAGTATAGTATAGTATAGTATAGTATAGTATAGTATAGTGTAGTATAGTATAGTATAGTATAGTGTAGTATAGTGTAGTATAGTATAGTATAGTATAGTATAGTATAGTATAGTATAGTATAGTATAGTATAGTATAGTATAGTATAGTATAGTATAGTATAGTATAGTATAGTATAGTATAGTATAGTATAGTATAGTATAGTATAGTATATTATAGTATATTATAGTATAGTATAGTATAGTATAGTATAGTATAGTATAGTATAGTATAGTATAGTATAGTATAGTATAGTATAGTATAGTATAGTATAGTATAGTATAGTATAGTATAGTAGTATAGTGTTTTTTGCTTTCTCAAGACATTTGCATTATATTTTGATATCTACACTCAGAAAAAATTCAATTGTTTTTCATAGGATTTTTATAGTATCTACTATTAAAATTAGTCAATGGGACACATACCATAAAGTAAATAGTTTTTGAACTATTGACTCTATAGGATACAAATTGTTAAGTAAATTAAAGGATGTCGTATTAATCTTTTACATTACATCCTATTAAAAGCACGTCCTATTGTTCATACTATAATTTTAATAGGATCTCCATATTAAAATTTTTTTAAAACAAATAATAGGACAGTACTATTAAATAAATAGGGGAATCATATGGAAACACTATTATCATATCATATTAAAACACTTTCATATTAAAACAATCAGGTAAAAAATATACAAAATTTTATGTATTTCATTTATACATTTTAATACATTTAAAGATTTTTACTTCCACACGTTCATTTGATTCGCTTCCCAGTGGGCATTTTAGCAAGTGCTCCACAAAAGAAGGCATGCTAGCACTGCTATTAATGGCGCCAATACACCTTCCATGATCACTGCATTGATGAATATTTCTGTAAGGCCTACCTTTTGAAGGTTCTGATCTTTTTCACATTATTTTATATGAAAAAATTTTCAAAAAAAATTCCAAAAAAATTTTAAATGCACAGAACAGTTCGTAAAAAAATGTAGATTAAAAAAAAACAACTAAAAAATTTTTCCGAGTTGGGTCTCGAACCCGGGCTCCTGAAAGCTTACTTATTTGTTTTGATACAAAATAAGCTATTAATTCTTAACAACCACTTTAGACGATTGGGTAAGATGTCGGGCCGCCACAAGAGAACACCTATAATACATAAATAATACAATAAGATGTATAATATTGAACTTCCATTTTTTGGAGTATCCTTTTAAAAATACTATGATAAATGTACTATTCAAATTTTTGCAGTAGAAAACTGTTAAATAAATACGCTTAAAACAATAAAGTTAATAGGAAATCTTATTGAATGACCTTTTAATAGTAATAATGGTACCAAATTGACAAAATACTATTAAAACTACAAAATTTACCTGAAAATTTTGTCCTTTAACGTCAATTGGCGTATTATTAGCATGTTAATTGGATATTTTTTCTGAGTGTATAAGTCGAATTTCCCTAACTCAAATTTTTCTTCAACTCGAACCGAAATTTCGTTTGTATTAAGAAGGCTTACATGCATATTCATCTTTATAACTAAAATTTCTCTCACTTACAACAACTTCAATATGTCTGTGTGTGTTGTTATTCGAAGAATTGACTTCGACGGAGCATAGCGCTGCGACCGCATGCAAAAAATTTGCATGGCATCTTTGTTAGCTTCCCAGTTGGAAAAGGAGCCTGTCAGCAACATGCCTCGGTAGGACAGGAGACATGCTCGCCTCCATACCCACTTATATCTTTTTTGTGTAGGCATGTCCTAGACCAGCAGGCATGTCCTAAAGAACTGCAGGAGCAGCAATGCACCAAGCATCTTATGGTATGAATTCAGAAGGTATACATGTCTGCCAAATAAACTGCCATAGCAGCAATGCTGCATGCATCTCTCGGCATTAATGCTGCATTCATACCATGAGATATATTCATCTCTCGGCATTAATGCTGAATTCATACCATGAGATGCATGCTGCATTGCTGCTACGGCAGTTCATTTGACAGACATGCCGTCCTAGGACATGCATATAGAAAAAAGTTATAAGCGGGTATGGAGGCGGGCATGTATGCTGAATTTCCAACTTATGTTGCCGGCAAATGAAAAATAACAATCATTCGGAGACTTGAATTTCAGCCGCGTGAGTGTAGGTTAGGTTAAAGTGGCGGCCGGTCAAAGAGATCTTTCCTCGCCACTTGAGTGAGCTTCATCGTTCGTTTTTCACTTAAACTAGGCCACATCTGTCTAGCAGTGTTGGAGGTGGTGCTATGCTTCCACCTGAAATTAGCCAATTCTGTGGCATGTTGCTTGCAAAACGCAAGTGACATGCCTAATGTTTCGTTGCGTTGCCACTGTACCTTCCCTAGCGAGCTCATCCACTCTACAATTTCCCGGAATGTCCCAATGCCCTGGTACCCACATCAGATGGATGTCAAACTTATCAGCCATCTCATTAAGAGACGAGCTACATTTAAGGGCTGTTGGTGATGTTAGGAACACACCTGCAAGAGATTTAATCGCTGCTTGGCTGTCTGTAAAAATGTAAATATCTTTAGTTAATATCTCACTATACCTCAGCCATTCCACAGATTTATAGGTAGCCATTATTTCAGCTTGGAAGACGCTGCAATAATCTGGCAGTCTAAATGAGGTTCTGATGTCCACATCCGTTGAGAAGACACCTCCCCCGATTTTGCTGTCAAGTTTTATAGTAAAAATATGCGCGCCAACTTGGTTTAGCGGCTGTTACCCCTCCAATTCTACTCTGGTTGGGATAACTATGTGAAAGCCGTTCTCGAATGAGGGAGTGGCAATAGTGTAATCGATGTTACTCGCAACTGCTCCTGCAAGATCGATAATGGAGAAAGGACCTGTATGAGTGTTAGTCCACTGCGATGTTGCTCTCAGGCGGATGGCTGTTTTCTGCACCATCCTTTTTCCCATAATATCAAGAGATATTAAGCAAAGAATCGCATTTAGCGCTTCCCATGAAGTCGACCTAAGCGCTCCGCTGATACATACGACCGCAGTTCTTTGCAATTATACTGTGTTTTTAGTGCTGTCCATCACACACATACACCGTATAACAAGATTGGCCTCACTGTAGCTGTGTAAAACGGGGTAAGCCCCCACGTTTTACATATAGCTTTCTTACAGGAATATAAAGAAACATTGTTCTTCGTAGTTCGCTCAAGAATATTCGGTTTCCAGCTTAACTTTGTATCCAAAATAACCCCTAAGTATTTTGTCTCTTCCACGAAGTTTAGCAGAGTGCCATCCAGACGTGGAGGAATTATGCGCGGAATTTCATATTTCCTCGTAAAAAGGACCAGTTCAGTTTTTTGGGGATTTATCCCCAGCCCACAACTTTTGGCCCAAGTATTGAGATCGGAAAGCGCTGACCCAAGCATTTCCAAGAGAGTCTTAGCAAACGTTTCCTGTGCAGCAATAGCTACGTTATCCACATAGGCAATCACCTTGCAACCCACCTTTTCTATTCTTCTTAGAAGTACATTGATTACGAAGTTCCATAGTAAAGGTGATAGAACACCCCCTGAGGAGTGCCTCTACTCAGAATTCTCCTGGTCTTTGAGTCACCTAAAGATGCACTCACGACTCTGCAGGTCAGCAGGTTTTTTTATCAGTACACAGATTGACTCATCCACCCGAAGCTTCATGAGCGCGCCAATGATTGCCCCCGGAAGAACATTGCTAAAGGCACCTTCGATATCCAGAAAAGCTACCATTGTGTACTCTTTATGGAAAAAGAAATTTTCTATAAAGCCTACCAGGGAGTGCAGGGATGTTTCAACAGACCTACCTTTCCTGGAAGCGTGCTGTGAAATGTGCCGCTTAATAGATGTACCAAATCATATTAGAATTTAAATTGATGACCTATGACCCGAAATATTAACGTTGACATTTTAGATTAATTTTAGTAAGGAGTCTCAGGGCTAGGAAGAGGTAGAATACTGAACAAGGTATCAAAAGAAAGGTCTGGCTGTACAGTATGATTGCATTTTAGATTGGTGACCTTCGACCTGAAATATGAGCGTATAAAGAGCATTTGTTAAATAAATAAGTAAAATGTTATGACATGTTCTAAAAGGGAATTTTAGACATTGCTAAGATGTGCAAAAAATAATTCAGACATTATTTGCCATCTCTTACGGATACCCTACAATAAGCATTTTTTTATGTTACAAGTGTGAATACATATTGTGATAGTGAAATTTCTTAAAAATAGTAAATTATTAAAAATTTCCGTTATTCTGACATAAAAAGTATTGTGATATCTCAAAAACCATAGATTTTTTCAGTACAACGTATTTTTGTATGAAAATTCGTTGATTCGGAAATATAACGGTATACGAAAGCTTTTTTGCTAAACTTTTTCACGAATAGTATGTCAAAAAATTTTCGTTATAATGACATCAAAATAATTGCGATATCTCAAAAAAATTTAGATTTTCTCAGTACAACGTATTTCCTTGAAGCCTCAGAATGAGAAAAAAAAAAACGATTGAAATTTCAAATTTTGGTTTTGCCAGCAAATATCTCAGCCATTTTTCAATCGATTTTCATTGAATTTTCTTTGTCTGAAAGATAAATTAAATACCTTTGGGGAAATAAGAAAAGACTTACCACTATCTCACCAATTCAATGTTAATATTGTTTTAAATAAACCTATAAAATATTCAGTTTTTGCTCCAAAAATAGGCCAAACGTTTTCTGTTGTAATTTTTCTTTCTTATAAAATTTTCTTTTTTCACACTCTTCCATATGTCATGTCATTTATTAGCAAAAATTGCTTCATTTTAACACATAATGTAAGAAACCGTCTCTATATTCGAAAATCATGACCAGCTTTGAATTTTTTCGATGAAAATTTAATGTTTCAAAATGTTTTTTTTTATTTTTTACACAGTTCTACAGCTAAAAAATTGTTTCTGGGAAAAAATTTTAAAATATTTCAAACCACTCCAATGTTATATACAAAAATATATTTTTCAAGCCATTTCATTATACATAGAAATAGGCGTAGGAGAAACAGTTCTTCCTTGTTTACCTGAAATATGAGCGTTAAATAAAAATTTATAAGGTTAAACCTAAACAATAAGATTTGGAAGAATATGGCGTAAGAGGAAATTTTAGACATTAATACAATGTAAAAAAAAACATTTTTCACCATCTCTTACGGATACCCTACAATAAGCATTTTTGTATGTAACATGTGTGAATATATATTGTAATGGCTAAATTTCTTACAAATAGTAAATTCTGAAAAATTCCATTTAATTTGGCATAAAATTTATGACAATATGTCGAAAACTATATTCTTGTATGAAAAGCCCTGGTTGTGAAAACTACGATGTACAGAAGTTTGTTTTTTTTTTTTGTAATGTTTTTACAGATAATATTTTTTAAAAAAATTCGGCTATTTAGATATCTTAATTATTGGGATATTTTAAAACTTGGATTTTTTTAATACAACACATATTCTTAAAGCAAGGTCAACGCCTCAGAATGAGAAAAAAACGATTGAAATTTCAGAAAGTTGGTCGAATTTCGGCCATAGGCGATACTAGTTAAGCTAATATCTTCAACGGTAATGTCTTCATTTAACTTTATGAAGCCACTGAAACAATTTTCAGCTTTCAACTAATTATTTCTAAGTAAAATCCTATTTTTCCGATATAAGTGCTAAATTGAAATTTAAATTTGTGTAACAAATCTTCAGAAATTTTTTTAGACAAAAAATTTGCGTTTCTTTGTTGCGAAACTTTTAAAAATATTGTTTGTACTTTCGAAAATAAGTTATTTGAATTTATCTTTAGAAAATACAATACAGTAGACGCTCGCAAATTACAAGTTTCAGTAATTCGAACGTCCAGAAATTAGAATCAGTGAATGAAATACATTAAACGATCTGAAATTCGAATTATTTAAAATTAAAATTCTAGTTTCAGAGCGTTTTTTTTTTTTTGGTTATTTGAACACAGGAATCTCCAATTTATTTTTATTCTGTTTGAACAAAGTAAAACTAAAAAGGGGAATCACCAAACTATATACATACATATGTTTTTTCCTATTTGTTTTTTTTTGTCGCATTTATGTACATTTTTGGTTAGTTTGTTTGTGCAGTTTGATACGCGTGGATGTGAAGTGAAAGTGTATCATTAAAAATGTCAAATAAATGTAAAAAAACACTTTATCACTGGAAACTAAAGTTAAAATATTAAAAAAACTTGACGAAGGCGTTCAAGGGAAGCGTTTAGCCCTAGATTTTAATGTGACAACATCTTCAATCAGCTACATCAAATCAAAAAGAACAGCAATATTAAATGCTGTTTCCAACACATACCAGGAAGCAAACAATAAAGCTTTGCACAGCGCTGAATATCCAAAAATGGAAAGTCGTCTGTATGAGTGGTTTTTAAACCAACGTGAAAAAAGTGCACATTGACTGGGCCAATAATAAAAGAGAAAGCTAAAAAAATATTTAGGGTGGAATATCCCGATAAAGATGAAAATGCATTCCTGGCAAGCGATGGATGGTTTACCAAATTTAAGAAGCGACACGGTATCCGTTTTTTAAAAATTTGTGGCGAGATTCTTTCCAGTGATGTTGCTTCAGTCACTCCTTTTATTCATCGATATCGTGCTAAGGTCGCTGAGATGGGGTTAATGGAGTCATAAATATATAATGTAGACGAAACCGGATTATTTTTTCGTTGCCTACCAGATAGAACATATGTCTCTGCTTTTGAAAAAAACGCCCCTGGACATAAAATTAAAAAAGACAGAATTTCAGTCCTACTTGGTGCAAACTCTGATGGATCACACAAATTAGTGCCATTGGTAATAGGAAAAGCAAAAAAACCGAGGTGTTTTAAAAATTTCAATAATCCTCTGCATTACAACTTTGCAAAAAATGCTTGGATGACTTCTCGGATTTTTCACGAATGGTTTCACCAAATATTTATTTAAGAGGTAAGACAAAATATTGATTTCAGATTCAGTAATTTTAATATATTTTTCAATTCACAGGTGATCCGCTTTTCTCAGGAAAATAATTTGCCTCCGAAAGCCATTTTGCTTATAGATAATTGCTCCGCTCATGCACCCATTTAGAAACTACAAAGTGACGATGGAAATAAAGTTGCATTATTTTTTCCACCAAATGTGACAGCAGCTTTACAACCGATGGATCAAGCCCCTATTAAGTTAACAAAGCTCAATTACAGAAGTATGTTTCTTTCTCAATTAATAGCTGAAGGTGATGAGCTGAAGAATCGTTTGAAATCCCATTCAATCCGCAATGCAATATTATTACTGAAACAAGCTTGGGATGAGGTATCACAAAGTGTTATGAAGAAATCTTGGTCAAAGTTGTCCAATTGGGACGCTGACCAATACGACAGCGACGATGATGTGCCAATAGCACAATTGTTGCAAAAAGATCAGGACTGCAGCGAAGTTATTCAGCGAGCTCAAGCTCTTTTAGGAGAAATAGAATCGGTATAGAAGACATCGACATATGGAATGAAGATATGTTTGATGACGGATCTGTATATGTTCTCAGTAGCTATGGTGAGTCTTCAGATAGCAGCGAAGACGATGTTGTTGAAGTCTCACCAGTTGTCTCTAATACTACAGCCATTGATAGCGTAAATAACTTAATAAAATGGTGCAATTACAGTGAATTGTTTTCCACTAAGCACATAAGCAATCTTTTGGCTCTCCGTAATGATATTTCGGGTAAACCAAAAAAACAAAAAAATATAACTGATTATATGTCAAACAAAGATTAGTTGTAAACTTGGACATTGTGCAGTACATCCCTTCAATAACTTTTGACTTTATTACATACATATGGACTAAAATTTTTTTTAAATATGTAAAAATTTTTTAGTTTTTAATTAAAAAAAAATCATGTGGTGTAATTGGACTGAATTGTTATGTTGTGTTGCCATTAGCTTTTTTTATACGTATTCATATTTTTAATTTAAAAAATACATACATTTAATGTATTAGACTGCATTGCTACGTTTTGTTTTTTTGTTTTAATCAAATAATAATAATAATAATAATAATAATCAAATAAAAAAAAATTAAAAAGAGTTTTATTATAGTTTTTGCAAGTAAATTTACTCAATTTTCTATTTTGTTATTCGAAAAAAAAACGTCCAGAAATTAGAATAATTCAGAAATTAGAATTGCCTTAAAAACAAAGCGGTTCTAACTTGCGAGCGTCTACTGTAATTCGCATTTAATTTTTTTTTCTTTTTTGCCTTAAAAAAAAAACACAAAGAATTAAATGTGATTTTTTTGATATTTTATGAAAGCCCAAAAAAAATTAAATTTACTTTTGTAACACAAACCACTTGCACAAAAAATAGATCGCTTCAGCTCATTCTACTTTTTATTTGTCTTTTTTTAATAGATTATATATTTTCAAAATAAACTACTAAAAGAAATATACTATTCTTAACAAAGAAAAATATAAATGCTCCTACATCATATCAATGTCAGCAGCAGAAGCAACAGCAGCAGAATCAAATGTAGCATGCTATGTTACTAGCACAACACACACACACACACACACATAAACACACATAAACAAACACATGCTTTATGTGCCCGAAAACCACCTTCATAGAAATCACAGATGCTTAACATACAACAACATATGTTGCAACAACAAACCGCGTTACTTTAAAGCAAAACTTTTCGGATATCCTACTCTAAACTTTTCATATTATAAAGGAACGCAAGTTTCTGAGAGACAAACACAGACACGAAGAAAAAAAGTGGAGGGCGAAAACACAAGCCACAACAACATCAAAACAACAGCAACAACACAGCAGCAACAATATACTACAGCTCATTATGCTGCAGTTTGGCACTGAATAGTTATTTATGCACGCTGTCTGCGTATATTTCTTAGTAAGCGTGTGTGTGTTTGTGTGTGTGTGTGTGTGTGTGTATGTGTTTCTCTGTGGAAATGTGTGCTTGTTTGCTTTCATGTGCGTTTTATTTGTTGCTCTCACGCAAAGCAGGAAAAACTAATTATTAAAACGACAACGCAAAAAGCAGGATATAAAGACACGAACACACACACAGCTAAGTGCGCTTGTGTACATAGACGTCTGCTTATACAAAAGCATATCACGTTATAATTGCTGTTATGTAACAGCCAGCATAAAAGAAAACACTAACAATGTAAATGAAAATGCAGTTGATGCAACAGGATCAGCTGGAATAAAAAGAAAGTAAAAATAAATTGGTTAAAAGGAGGTGAATGCAACAAGAGCCACAACATTGTATGATATAACGCACATTGAACATAAAAACTATATATTAGGGTGGAGCGGTAACATTTTTTATAATTTATAGAACGACTAGTGCTTGAAAGTTGTAAGTGGATCCAGAAAGTATTTCTGTAAAGTTTCAAGTCAATTGGACAAGGTCTTAGGATTACATTTCTCATTTGAAAATTAAAAAAAAAAAGAAATTAAGGTACTATTACAGTGTGTAAAAACTTTAAAATCAATTTTTTTCCTTAGAATATGGTTCTTTAAGGTCTTGAGAATACGTATACAAAATTTTAGAAAAAAATATCAAATAGAAAAAAGTTATAACATATATTATATTCGAATGACCTAAAGCTCAATAAACGATTTTAAACTATCAAACAACTAGAATTTGTATTTAAAATCTAGAATGATTTCAACTATCAAACAATTAGAATTTATATTAAAATCAAAGAAAATCAACACAAAAAAAACAAGGTCATATAGAAAACTTCAAGTTGTATATTAATTTTATTTGTTGTTAAACAGTTGTAACCTTTTCTTGAAATGGTTTTTAATAAGTTGCAACAATAAACGGAAACTCAACTGCACTTCCCTGATTTCAATACAAGATTCATTGCATATTTCAGCGTTTTTTGGCGAACGGGTGAAAAAGAGAGGGGAAAAAAGACAAGAACAAACGACACATCAAGCGAATATGACATAAATTTCAATTCGATTCTTGATAAATATAAAAAAGGACTTTACAAGTATATAGAGAACGGTTTAAAGGTACAAAAACATGTCGTTTTCATACCAGCAAATCAGACGCTAGCGTTTTAAGTACCGTTTAGCTGGAACAGTGGCGTTCATGGCTCTTTGGGTTGTAATGCAATAGAGAATACAGATGCATGTAGCTAGAGAGCCAGAGAGTATGCGGCTACAAAAAAATGTACTACTGCTAGCCAAGGTTGCCAGTTAAAATTTAAAACAATTCCGACAAAAAGTTACTTTTTTCACAATAACATAAATTAAATACAACAAAAATTACCATTGTAAAGATAAACAAAAAAGTTTCTACCGGAATAAAACAATATCAAAAAAAAATCTCACGATCATTAAAAATTACCACAAAAATACCACGCTTTTTAAAAATACCACCACAAATTCGATAAGCATTTAAAATTGCCACAAAAATCTCACTCGCATCAAAAAATACCACAATAAGTCCCATATGCAAAAACAATTTAAAAAACATTTAGAAATACCACAAAGAAATTTTGCTTACTAAAAAAGAAAAAACAAATTTTTAGAAGAATATTACCAAACTCACACGGAAATTTAAATAATACCCCGCTGAATTTCCACGCCAATTAAAAAATACCACGCTGAATTAAAAAATTTAATAGGAATTCCCAAAAACAAAAATTCCTAAGGGCAATTAAAGATTACCACGAATGGAACTTTTCCAACATAACTGGCAACGTTGCAACTAGCTGGTGATATTGTTGTTTTGGTTCTGCATGCGCTGCAGAATTTGCGCATGCGTTGTGCTTTAAAAACTACATTTATTTTTTTAATACCATAATAAATTCGAATTATTTTTATTATGCATTATATTCTTTCCATATTAAAACTTCAATTTGGAAACTAAAATTTTAATTTTAAATTACTTTTAAAATATACATATATGTTTATGCTCTTTACTACAGGAAAAATAAATAATTCAAATTTACCCATATGTATTTCTATTAATTAAACATAACTTTGAATCACATTAAGTTTTAAACAACATAACAAATGAACAAGAACAACAAATTCATCACCATAAATATCAAACGAAAACTTTTTATAAAACAAATTTTTACATGAATTTAATTGTGAGCTTTTTAGATCAGGTAAGTTTAAAGAAGGACAACAACAACAAATTTGTTTTTAAATAATTTTTATTTAAAAGATGAAATACTATAAAAAAGTTTTGAACAATATACATAAAAAAAACAGAATTTTTCTATATTAGTGTATAAAAAGGAATTCTACGTCTATACTTACGATACTATCGAAACGGTGTCTTTTTTTTATTTTCAGATGCTTTGTAAATGCTGGAGACGAGAAGCCAATTGCAACAATTTTTTAAACACGCTAACTTCAACGCCCTGTAGAAAATTGACAACAACTATAGAGACAAAAAAAAAATTATTTCCTCATGAATAATTAATTCTTCATTAAGCATAGTACTCTGTTCAGTTTCAACATGTTCGTAATAGCAGTACTCTGTTTCGCTGCGTGAAATTATCGCAACATGTTTCTGAGCAACATTTTTTCACGACACTTTAATTGTACTGCCTTGTACTGCCTATTTATTTTGAAGTGAAGAGAGAGAGAGAGAGATCATTTGAAATCTCCCAACCTATTCTGAGTCTCTCTGAGAAACTTTGTCATAGGAATTCCTTGCAACAAACTTTAAGTCAGAAATTTCATGCAAAAATAGATGCTGCCAGCGAAATTTCACGTAAACGAACAGGGTACTAGGCTTTATGTAAAAATTTTATATCATTAAAATTAATAATACTAGGTAAAAAAAATTAATATAAAAGGTGCTTTTTATAGTTGCACACTGTAATAGTACCTTAAACAATAAACATAAATTAACAGCTTTCAGCTAATCTACAAAATTTTGCTCATCCAAATTTCACCACGTGGAGGATGCTATTGTTCGAAATCCATTTTTTAATGTCTTAAATATTTTTTTTTTGTTACGTTGATTTTATATGATTTAAATACAAATTCTAAATGCTTGATAGTTTAAATCATACTTGATTTTGAATTCAAATTCTAGTAGAATTCTAGTAGAATTCTAGAAAGAATAAACATTTTGAATTTGTATTATAATCATATAAAATCAGCATAATAAATAACAAGGTTATTTAGAAAAAACTTTAATTTTTTTTTAATAAATTTTTTTTTAATTTTTTTTTTTTTATTTTTTAATTCTTATATTTTGTTGGAATTTTTTTTTATTTTTTTATTTTTTCATGAGAATAAAAAATAATTTTGTTTGATTAAAATAAAAATTAAAATTCATATTTTTCATGCATTGTTTTTATTTTCATCTCCAATTGTTTTTACGTATTATAAAATTGTTTGTATTTTTTAATTTGGCTTTTTTTAATTCTATTCAAAACTTTTCTGAAAGTCAAATTTTGCCTTGATGCCATTCTAACTCGAATAAGCCCATCTCTATTATCTTCTCCGCAAACGAGAGCTGATGCTTCCATTACGAGTTTAACACCACGTTCTACTGCTTGTGAGTGGCAAGAGAATTTTAGAATATCTTCTATCTCTGGAACATTTAGAGAAAATTCTTTCAAGGACTCAACTAGAAAATTTCTTTAAAAGCGGAGGGACATAAATTTTATTTGTTTGCCAGTCAATCATTTTGGTGAAATCTTTGGCAGAAAAGTTAGTGCTTGGTATTTGAAAAGTCTAACTGGTGTTTCATCGGATTCAACATTTCAACTTATTTGCAGAATTCGGCTTATTGCGAGCTCTCAAATATGCTGTATTTCATAAGCAAGCATGGCAAGCAGTATGTTTTCCGAATGTGCAAAATAACCATTGCGCTGGACAACGGGGTCTATGATATTTCGTACCGATGCAAAGCACTTTGAGCCCATACAAAAGTGAGGAATAAATACAAGGAGTCATTCGATTTTTATGAAATTTTGCAGTATGATTAATTTATGGCCACTGATTTCAAAAATGAAATCAAATTAAATGAAAAATAAATATCAAAATTTTTGTGATTTAAAGGGAATAATAAAATTATTCAAAACACTTATTAAGAAAAAAAAAATAAAAAACTTATGAGGTTAAGTCTTTATCTTTTAAATGTTGAAATGTTGTTTGGAAATATGTTTTTTCGTTTAAAAGATATACATATAGTTTTCAATGCACTTTTTTCACAATATAACTTTTTACCAAAATATGACTCCTTATATTAAAAAAATACTTTTTTGCAAACAAATACTTATTAATGTTGTTGTCAACAATTTTTTTTAACAAATGAAACTAAAATTTTTAATAATATGAAATTTATAAGAGATCTTAGTTTGTCTCACTTTCAATATAGAAGGTAAAATATGGGTCTTTCTCATTAAACTTGTTTTTAAATTTAATACTTCATTTTAATGATAACTCAGGATCTGATGAAATCAATAGGTGTGTCATAAAATCCTTATTTTAATTCTCCCGAGAGCTTTTTCTCGTGTGGTTTAGACGAGCATATCTAATATTTTTGTGGGAAGCCTCCAATGCTTCTACCGATAAACTTCCTGCAAAAGGAAAAGGTTGCGTTATTTATTATTTTATTTCAATTAGAAAAACTAAACAAAATTCACCTATGGGTATATCAAAATACTTCATTACTTCGCATCCATGCACTTAAACTTTGTGTACACAGCTGGGCATATAAAAGCAACTGAAACACTCCAAGAATTAGTTTCTGGTATCCTTAAGGAGTCTACTAAACTCTTCAGTTTAAATTTTTCTTCTATATGATAAAATTCGCAAAATTAATGAGAATTATATATTAAATCTTTATAAAGGCCAGTAACTTCCGCAGAAGCATCAAAATTGGCAAAGAATTTCCTAGCCGTGTTGCCGTCATTAGTAATGCCATAACCTTGTTTGACGTGATCTATAAGCAGGCCCATTCTCTCTCTGAATTCTCTTTGTATTCGGCTTTTATTTTCAGAAATAATTGCTTGATACTCTTGCCTTACTTGCCAAACTTTAAATGGTAAACGATATGCTATGTGGATTAAACATTAAAAAACCGAATCCAGCAGTGAAGACAGTCCATACTTATAACAATCTGTGGTTGCAGATCTAGTAAAATTTATTTTGGTCATTTCATTTGGACTTGCATTACAAATGAAACATCTGCTAGCTGAATTTGTTTGCGTAAGAACATTTGCAATCGATCACTTTACACTTCAGTTCATATAAAACCTCTACAGATTTCCCATTTAATTCCAATATTGCATATTCTAATTCGGTTATTTGTTTTTTAATATCGTTATTTTCTTGTATAACTAAGGTCCTAAAAAAAAATTGAAAAAGGGCTTTTATTTACCGAAAGAGGTTTTTTTGATGACGAATCAATTAGCTTTTTGCTTACCAATGCAATGAAAAATATAAATTCATCGCTGAATTCTCCCGTTAAAAAATTTTGCTTGTACCGGCTGTGACCCGAGCTGCCATCCATACCCCATTTGCATATCAGTGTTACTGTATCTGAAGACTACTTGCCATCACAAAGCTTAAATACACTTTCAGCTGTATTTCGCATGAGTGGTTTTAATTCCACTTTTTCAGAATTTTCAGAAGCTTTGACAAGCATTCTTTTTAAAATTTTGAATAGCATATAGGCTTGAAAAGAAGTTTTCATGATGTTCATTGACACTTTTGCGCATACATATTATACTTTGCTTCCGAAGAATCCAAGTCTAAATTAATTGTCAATGCCACCTGTACTGAAAAGACACTTTAATTTTAAATATTGCCTTTTCTTCTAGCAAACTTTGATGCATATTCTATTTCTTCTTCAGTATAGTCAGATACTATTTCAGCAACTTTTCATCTTTTCATTTGTGCAGATAACAAGTGAAAATCCTTTTTAGGTCTTCCGCGACTAGTGCTAGGTTGCTAAGATATGAAGTTTTATTTAAACTTTCTAAAAACTAACTTTATTGTTACTTACATCATCTGGATCAGGAATTATAAAAGCTTGGACGCTAAACCAGTTTTCATACTTCTTTATAAACAAATTTTTGTTATAGTGGCACTCCTTCCACTTTCTATCTAATTTAATCTGAAAAATCCGAATGTTTTCTATTATTTGTTCATTAAACAGTCTTTCAACAATTTTGTCTTTAACAAAACTTTTTTTTTTGGACCAGCAGTAACCCAGCAATCAAATAAAACTTTATTAGTTAAATTATTTACATTTTGGACAAAAAATAATATATTGTGTATTTTCTTAATGCACTTTAACTTCTTCATCTTTTTTGCAAGATCTCTGTTTTTGTTTAAAAATATACGGTAAAAATTGAGTAGCATTGTGAGAGTTTGAGAGTACCGTACATTTAACAATTTATAAATTCATTTGTAATAATATTGAAAACAGTTATTAATATTCAATTCGATTACTCAAACTTTCTTTTGAAGAAAAAGTTTATTTATTAATAATAATTTATGAAAAATTTCTTGCATTTCTGAAAAAAACTACAGCGTTATTACTCTCTTCATAAACTGATATGCCCCTCTATTAGGTATAGAGTACAAAGAATATCTTTAGCTAATTTTTGCCAAACATGATTTATAGACCATTTTTCAAAAAGTGGTAATTAAAAAAGTGGTTCGAAGTTGGATAAAATATTTTATGTTCCTAAAAGATAAATAGACATAGAACAGCATATTTTAAAAATTTAATGTGCCACTCTGGACATTTTTTTTTTAAATGACTGCTGGAAACAGAAAATTTTTGAATTTTTTTATATTACTTATTCTACATTTTCTTACAAATATAAAATAGCGTATTTTTTTATTATTTTTTAAAAACAAAAAATATAGAGACTCAATGGAACAGTGTAAGAACCTGCTAATGGCATTTTTTTCTTTGGATAAGCGCGAAAACAAAAAATTCACATAATGATTTTTGGACCATTTTTAAAAACACGATAATTCAAAAAGTGGTTCGAAGTTGGAAGAAATATTTCATGTTCCTAAAAGATAAACAGACATGTTCCTAAAAGATAATGCATATGGAAAAATTAAAGGTAAACTCGTGGACATTTTTTTTTAAATGACTGTTGGAAACAGTCGCTTTTCAATTTTTTTGAAAACTTTTTGATAACTTAAAATTAAATTTTTATTACTCTGTTCAATTTCATGTGAAATTTTACTCAAATCTTCATATAAAAAGTGGCAGCTGCAATTTTCACAATATGTTCGTCAGAGCAGTACTCTGTTCTGCTGCGTGAAATTATCGCAACATGTTTCTGATCAACATTTTTTCACTACAATTTAACTGTACTGCCTATTTATTTTGAAGTGAAAAGAGAGAGATCATGTGAAATCTCCCAACTTATACTCTGAGTCTCTGTGAGAAACGTTGCCATAGGAATTACTCGCAACAAACTTTAAGTCGGAAATTTCACGCAACAAATAAATAGATGTTGCCAGCGAAATTTCATGTAAACGAACAGAGTACTAGGCTTAATATAATTAAAAAAAAATTTTTTTCATTTTTTCCTTAAAAAAAAAAAAAATCAAAACCGAAAAGTTCACTACAATAAAAATGCATAAAAAGTGTTGACTTTAATTAGCTGTAGTTCACACTAAACTAATTTTTTATGCATTAATAATTTGGATTCTTCTTCTTGACAGTATTATCTGACATATTATATACATTTTGTTAGGTTTTGTTACATAAAAATTTTTTATTTTTTTTCCTGCTGGTCAAAGTACTGTGCGGTCAAAATTCCTAAATTTGCTAATCATGCTCCATAAAATCAAACTTCCATGCTTAACATAGGTTTTTTTTTTATTTCGAACCAAACTGGTGCATAAACTTTAGCAAAATATTCTGCCAGTGTTTGCAGGTTTAAATTTGATCTTTCCTGGGACACATACAAGCGAAGAATGCAATTAGCGGTTGTTATCCACTTTGATTGAACAATTTTTCCAGGATTTCTTTTAGCAATGTCTTGTTCTAAGTTGTTGCTAGAAATAGCTGTAGTCATTTGATACAAATATTTCTGGTCTGTACTGAGGTCAGAAAAGCCCATGATTGCCCAGCTAGCACAGATTTCGATTAGTAACATATATGTGTTATAATTCGGTGGAATTCAATTTTTTTAAATAAATTTAGTCACAAATGGGTTGTATTAAAGTTTCAAATAAGTAATTTGTAACAAATCCTTTATTTTGTTGTAAATAAGTTAAACTACGGTGTTAATAATGTTACGAATAAATGCACTTGTTGTAAAAATGTTTCATAAAGTTTTGAAAAAAATAAGTAATGTTTACGTTAAGTTAACATTATTAAAACATTTCTTTTTGTAGCACCTATTAAAAAATGTTTTCATATTGTAATTGTTACAAATACAGTAACGAGTTAGCAACCTAGATGCGACTAAGTTGCTTTATGTTTATATTAACACTCAAAAATATTTGTGTGTAAATATTACTAATAACTGCGTCCATGCTACGAATTTTATTCGAAGTTTTCAGCCACGAATAGGATTCGTAGAATCGACGTATATTAGTAAATATTACGAAAATTTTATTCGTACTCTTAAAAAAATAAATGTATATTGTACGAATACATTAGTTACATTTACGAATGATCATAATATCTTATAACAAAAAAAAAATCTGTCTTAGCTGAGGTTTGAACCTTGGCTCTTTAGCTTACGGGTCAAGCACTCCACCAGTAGGCTACAGCCAATTTTGTATCATACAGTTCCTTATGTTCTGTATGTTCCTTATAATCGACTAAAACTATCGGATACTTCACCAAACTATCTCGGTTTTCAATTTTTTAAACTCTACTAATAATTCTACTAAACATTCTTCTAATAATTCGTACGGTCAGCCTACGAATGAATTGTTTTTACTAATACTATTTTCAATTCGTAAAAAGTACGAAAGCATTAGTAAATGCTACGAATATAATGAAAGAAATTGCGAAGTTATTCGTACGAGAAATCTACGAATATTATTATTTATATGCACACAATCATTCGCATAACGCACAAATACGAATTAATTTATTTTTGTTTACGAATATCTTTAGTATATAAAAAAAATATATTCATAGATACTACATCAGGTATTAGAAAAATTTTACGAATGAATTTGTAAAGATATCACAATAAAAATACTTTGTATATTATACGAATATTTGTAGAATGTACAAATATTTTGTTTACCAATATCATTCGTAGAAATTTTACTTATGAATTTTTTGAGTGAAGTTATATCAATTTCATAACAACTTAATGTTCAAAACTTCGGTTTGAAGATATTTTTATTAAGTTATAGGGAAGTCACTACAACTACATGTTTCCAATTTTGCTGTGATGCACTAAAATACCATAAGCAATATATTAATTTATTGTTAACAAAAAATTTTGCTTTGCTTGTCAATTTCTTTGTGTAGGCTTCTACTGCCATGTTATCCATTTTTGTTTTATTTCAGCGTTCAACGAGACTACCAAATTGTACAAGTTTTTTGTTGAATTGCAATGAATCACTGTGAAATTATGAGAATTTGTTCTGTTGCAAGATAGTTGAAATGAGATTTTTATTCAGTTACAAGAACATTGGATATAATCATTGCAACATTATGCTGTATTGAGGTTCTTATTTAGTTGCTACAACTTTAGCACACATTATTATAACTCAATAAATGTAGTTGGAAAAAATAACATTCAATTGAGGTTTTTATTAAGTTGCAAGAACATTGAAAATAATCATTGCAAGCTTGTGCTGTATTAAGGTTATTATTCAGTTGATGCAAGTTTAAAAACTATAATTTTAACTTATAAAATTTTGCTTGATATAAGAACGATGTATAGAGGTTATTAATCTGTTGCAAGAACTTTAGAAAAAACCATTGCAACTGATATAATGTAATTAGTTACATGAAAGTTGTATTGGAGTTATAATTCAGTTGCAAGAAGTTTTGAATAAAATTGTTGCAAGTAAGTGCTGCATTAAGGTTATTATTCAGTTGCAACAATTTAAAAAAAAACATATTTAACTTTTGCTATTTAGTAAGTTGCAAGAACTATGTATTGAGGTTATTATTCAGTTGCAATACTTTGGAAAAAAGTGTCTTAAAACTTCATACTCGCCATATTTGATTTTTTTTCTACACTATGAATTTTGATTGGAATAAATTTAAATATGACTTTCTTTAGTATTTATTATTTTCTTTTAGAATTTTCATTGCAATATGACACTAGGAACTTAAAAAAATATATTTAGCTATATATTAAACATCATTACGCCCAAAATGAAAACCTCAAAATATATCTCATTTCCAAAATATTTTAAAAATTTTTATTTTTTGGGAGGAGCGTGAGTTTTCTAGAGGTAAAACACAAACATTCATCACTGAAATGTACTTTTTTGTAAAATTTTTGAGTATAACTCTTCACATTTTCAATTTAATTTCACATCTTTTTATTTCATTCCAATTTGTCTTTGATTTTTAAAGTGCACTGCAAAAAATTATCACTGTTTTAATGAAAATTATATTAAGGAATTGTGTATGCAAAACATTTTAAAATTTTTTGAGAACTTAGTTTTTTGCAATCAGGAATATTTATGTCATCAATACTCCTTCCTTGTTAAAAAATCTGTCATTATAACAAAAAATAGCTTCAATAAAACAATATATTTGTTACATTCACGTTATTTTACCTGAATTTTAACGTAAAAAAAGCTGTGTTTTTTCAAAGCTAGTTGTAAAAAACGACCGCTTATTGTATGAAAAGTCGCTTCATACTCGCTTAAATAAGTGGCTTTTCATACAATAAGCGGTCATTTTTTACAATTCGCTTTGAAAAAAACACAGCTAATAACACAATAAAAACTTTTTCCGGATGTTTCAAATTCTTGTGGCGTGCAACTTAAGTTTGTACCAAAACACATTTTTAACATTATTATAACACATTTTTCACCTAATTGCAATCATAGTTGTTACAAAATAAGCGCAAAATATCTGCTTTTTCAGTTGTGATTATGTTGCAGTTACGATTTATATCCGTATTGGCGACTCTTTTGCAACACTTTTGCAACCTTTTTGTGCTAGCTGGGTGGCATCTCTGTGTTAATTGGTTTAATTTTGCTACTGGAAAATCTCAAAAATAAAAAGTTTTTTCCAATGAGACCGGAATACGAATTAGGGCCAACAGTTCTTCCATCAAGTTTTAGGAACAAACGTCGTAATGGGAGCTCATTGCAATGAAGAAGGCATATAAACCATAGCAAAGGCTTATGCAGTTCTAACTCTACCAATCTTAACACTCCCCCATTCTCTTCGGTATTCACTGCTGTCCCGTCACATCCGATCGCAACTAAATTGTTTATATTAAATATTTTTTTAGATAATTGTAATGGTAAATTTTTATTGATGGAGCTGTGCTAGATGAAGGAGTAAAGTGCCCAATGTATTCTGATCTTGGTTCAGAAACAATCACAATATACTCTTCTTATTCTTTTTTTTTTAATTTTTCCCAGATCTTACTTGAGATATAGTTTGATCTTTTCTTTCATCAAAATAAATGCCATGTGATTCACGACCTTCCGTTGGATGAGAGCTTTGATTATCAGCTCTAGCTGCTTTACGAGCTCTTCGAATTGTATGGCGATCGACGACAATGTGAGAGTTCTCATGATCAACCAATCATAAACCTTTTAAGGTCGAACTTACCACTATTGCAGCTGCTCGATCCAAAATTCCATATCTATCTATTTCTACACTGAGATATTTTATATTATTATTGTGGGTTGAGGTGTTTATACTTTTATTTTCTGTATTTAAATTTCCGTATCGCGATACAGAGTTGGAGCTTTGATTATCTACGGGAGTAGATGTTTGCAATACTAGTGGTCTATTTAAGTCTGTATCAGAATCTTTATCAGAATCGAAAATGATTGTACAAGTATCTGCTGATCCTGCTGCAGATGTAAGGTTTTGAGCGTTATAAAGTCTTATTTGATCAGCTATTTTCCTTTTTCTTCGTTTTTGAAGCGTTTTTGTTGTAATAACATCCACTCCACCAATTATCATCTTTCTACATTGTCTTTGATCCAACAAAACAAGTCTTCCTAAGATCGGAACTTTCTTTACACACCGACAAGCAGAAAAATCGATGGACTTGCAAGAACATGCATCGAAAAGTTTGCCATTGTACTTGGATGTAAAAGCCTTGCATTTTAAAATAAAAAGTTGTTTCTTATTTGAATATTTCTTAATTTTCTGCACTTGCTCATGAAAATCTTTTATTTTTGCAATGATTCTTGGCATTCTTAATATTGGTAAAGATGATAAAAGAAGATAACAAATTTTTCCCATATTGCTATATATTTTTCTTTTTTTGACAATATAGTAGAAATTTCCGAAAAACTTTTATGATAGTTTGAATTTCCTAAAATTTTTTGAATAAATGTGTCACATTTTGCTAGACCAACGTTAGAACGAAGTTTATTTTGCTCAAAATCAGATGGCTGCGCAAAAATTGGACAATTTAAGTAATTACGCGTATTTGGCATGTTGCGCGCAACGCCAGAACGTATTAATTTGTGGCAATGAGCACCGGTCCTTAAAATAAAAGTGTAAGCCCTCTCGCTTATAAAATAAATTTGAATATTCAGTTACGATTCACTACCAAAGGAAGGGACTTGAGTCAAAAAAGTATCTACTCGTCATGTATGTAATTTAAATAATTGTATCAAACATAAACTATAAGTTTTCTAAATTTAAATATTCTAGTTTTTCAGATTACACAAAAAATAATACTAAGCTACATAAATTTGGTCCTAACATAAAATTGGAATTTCTAAATAAAAAATGGAATCCTAAGGCTATATCCGATTGAGCTGAAACTTTCCAAAAATGATTTTTAAAAAATTTTACAAGTATTGAGAACTAGTCTTTTTCAAAATTATAATATTTATGTTTTTCTTTAGCTCAACACTCCACCCTACCATATATATACACATATACACATAAATACCCCTACAAGAAAATCACCGTTAACGCACACACTCCAAGCAATTCAATTTCTTATAACCTTTTTATGAGACGGTGACATAACGTTTGAATACGTCGTAACCGCGTTACTTTACGTTTTTATTTTTCACGTTACTGCCTCAAGTTTTAATCATTGAAAATTATGTGAAATTTCAATAGCTGTTTTTATATGACTTTTGTATATGTATGCTTTTACACATAACAAAGTAGTGAAGAAAATCAAAAATCAAGGCTTCAGCATACCATTCAACACGTAAATTTAAATGCTGTTAAAATAAATACTTAAAAAAATGCTTTTTTATAAGACATGCTATTTGAGAGACATAACTTTATGCCACATAACACGAAGTCGCTCCACTTTGTCTAGCTTTCATGCAAGCTTGTTGACGCTAATGACAAAGAACACATCAATTTTAGCCAATTAAAAGTGCAGCGCAGTACAAGTGTCTACATAAACACATACATTCATACTCAAACGCACTCATACACATGTTTGCAAAAGTTTATATAATGCAGTACACGCATGCAACAATGCAACCAGCACAAGCGCACTACGCACTAACAACAACAACAACAACAACATCAACATGCGGCATAACTTCTTATTGTTAGCTTACAAACAACTAAAAACTACTGTGAACTATACAAAAAGTACGTAAAATTGTTGTACCAGTATTTGGTTGTTGTACAACTTGACTTCGTTAAAGTTGGTAAGAAGTTAAGGAAAATGTTTGCACGTTTTTGCATATATGCAAGTAACACAAACTTAAAGTACAATATCAAACAAGGGGTATGGAAAGAAAAACAACAGCCGAATCAAAATGTTTTGCAGTTCTATTATGAAAATATTAAGTTGTTTGTTTTTGTTTTTAAGCTGATGGATAAATTCACGAGCACATAAAAAAGAACAACCAGCACTGCTAAGAGGCAAGATCAGGCAGTTAGAAGCTTTTGGTTGAATTCTCCGAGTAAAAATATAACTTTCGGGGTTTTAAATGTTAGAAGAGCTTCTAAAAACGGTTTATGAATACTTTTTTTACATCTGAGGAAATCTAACTGATCCATTTGTATTCTTCTGAAGGTCCTTTTTTTAAAAAAAATAACGTTTATTCATGAAACTTTTTGGATTTTTTGGCGCAAAGCACAAATTTATCCCGTTTTTACAATTTGTTAAAAAAAGAAACATATTATTATAATATTTACAAATGTAATAATAATGTGAAATAAAATATACAAATATTTTGGAAAACACAATATAATAAAATTATATAGAATTATATATATATTCAGAAACACTCTGAATACTAATTGTCGCTAATCCGTGATCTAGCGGGCTCGCGAACTAACTCTGGAACCTAGGATTAAGAAAAGTTAGTACTCGATCATTTTTTCACTTTCTCAGTCGGCGGATTAGTTTGCAAACAGAGTATTAAGCATTAATACTCTGAATTTCTGAATACCCATTCGGTCGTAAGAACTTTTTGCAAACCGTTCTATCTGATATTTTATAAAAAATAGAAAAACTAAAAAAAAAAAATCATTTTCAAGATTGTTTTAAGCAATACTAAGCCAACAATCTTTGTTTAGCTAAGCAATGAAAGTTTTCAAATGAAAGTTGAACCGAATTTCAGCATCCATGTTTGCAATTTTCAAACCAACCACTTGTTTGGCAACACAAGCGAGTGCGAGCCCTACAGTCAAAAAAAATTTCCAGAAAATCTAGAGAATAGCACCCAATCGTTAGAAAATCGGGCTTCATTTAGCGCCATGGTCGATTTTCTAAAAAGTGAAGTATATATTTTTCGTTAAATTGACACCAGAAGTGTAAAATTTAGAAAAATTATTCAATCATTTGCGAAATATTTCGCTAAATTGAAGAACTTAGCCCAATTGTGTTGAAATCTTATGATATTTGAGTAAGTTTTTTTACCGTTTATTTGTCATCGGCTATAACTAAGAGAAAGATTTGCTTTAAAAACAAGAAATTGTCTACCGTTTTTTAATCGTCGGCTATAAATAAGAGAAACATTTTCTATGAAATTAAGAAATTTTCTAATGTTTCTTAATCATCGGCTATAACAAATTTTCATCGAATCCCTGGAAAATTTTGGAAATTTTTTCAAAAAAACAACAACCATTTTTTAAGATTTTAAACAGCATCCTGTAAGAATTATGATTTTTATACTGACGAAAAACGGCAAACATTATTACTATTAACATTAAATTAAATTGAAAAATTATCACTCTCTGGAGACTTGAACCTCGGCCGCGTGAGTCCATCAGCTTATCCATTCTACCATCATAGTTGTTAAACAATCGTCGCTTAATTTTGAATCGTTCGCTTTATTGGCATTTTTTAAATATAAGAAAAACATTCCTCAAATAAATCACTTGTGTAGCACAAAAAAAGAAAAACTTACATGTATTTCTATGAATATCTAATTATTAAAACTTTTATTTCTCCAAATTTAAGAAATCTTTTTTTTTTAAAGATCAAAGAACCAAGGCATGCGCCTTATACAAACAAGGTTTTGTCTTTGACCTGAAAGGAAAGGATATATTATTTAGAGGAATTGATTGGAACCATGCGTGAATTATTGATTAGGCGAAAAAAACGTGAAAGACAATTTGAATAGCTTTTAACCAAGGCTAGTGTTTTGCCTTAACCTCGGCAAGCATTTCCAGCCCCTAGTTGTGTTCCTGTCCTTTATTTTCACATTTTCCACAATTTATTTGTGGATTTTTAGTACATTTAAATCATGCTGTAGAATGTGTAGGGTACTTGGAGCTTTAAGATCTGATAAAAATATTTTATTTATTTTCTTAAACCTAAGTTAACTCTGTGATGCAAAGACTAAGCATTGCCATCTAGTTGTCAAGTTTGTTATCTTCGCTATTAACCGCTGTATCGGAAATTCATATAAATTTTGCTATCTTTCTTCAAATTTTCTTTCCAATTGCCGGAAATTGCTTTACTCTTGGCGAATTTACAACTTTCCGACTAAGAGCATGTGTAATGTTTCGATCTTTTCTATCCAGTAGCCGCCGAATAAAGTTATAATCTAGTGGAATTGGAAAAAAATATTTAAATTTGTTCAAGGATCAATTTTTTTTTAAATAGACCTAGTGAACCTCTATACAACCCTAAACAAGTAAGTTGTGTTTTCTTGATATTAATAATATTCAAAAGAATAAACTTAAAATTATAAATTGTTTAAATAGTTTTGATAATTTTTTTTTTTTTTTCATTTTAAAAGATTTTCTGTATATTTTATATTGTAGAGAAAATATACCTAACTGGCTCTCTGAAACTATTTTCACTGGATTGATATCTTTCCCTAAAATTGTTTCAATATTTTTACGCAAAATAGATAAATATATTTTTTATGGCGTCAAAACCGAAAGGGGTAAATTTGAATAAATTCCTTAAATATTCATTTCAATTCTAATAACATTCTCCAAAATAGATTGACGCCTAATTAAAATCATTACAATGCCAATAAAGTTTTTATAATTTAAGAAACAAATGGCAAAGAAATGGCAAACCTAAAGAAAAACTGAGAAAGTTTGTCATTCTCTTCTCCATCATCATCATCGTGGCATAAGTTGCCGCTAGAGAAGTCCAACAAACAAAACATGGTAATATGGGCTCAGCAAATTCTTCAAAATCTTCAATCATCAGTCAACACCGAATCGCCGTGATCGCTCGGGTTCCGAAATAATTTTGTTAAGATGAGAAAAATAGTGCATTCGTGCGTAAACTAGTGCAAGAAAAATTATTAGAATATTTCATTTTTACATTATCAATTGTAAACGGGCTAAAATAGTGGTAAATTAAGTTTAAAATAATAAGTAAAAGGTATAAAAAGTATATCAAAAGAAAAACAAAGACAACGGTACAGGTGCGAAAAAAATTGTTGCTTATATAAAAACAATATAAAGTTTATAAAAAAAAACATGCAAAACCAGAAAAAAAAATAAACACACATAAGTATACATACATTAGAGTAAAGTACACCTAGCTCGAGAACAGCTTAACCCCTTTGTAATAGCTAGTGCAACAACCAGCTAGTCTTGAGAGAAAGAAAAAAAATGTAAAAAAATTATGGTGAAATAAGCTTTTCGCATTTCAATAACAAAAGTTTCAAAGAAAAAATAATAGTCATTAAAAGACGAAAAATGGGAAAAATAGCTACAAAGTTTCGTAGTTATGTTTGTAAAATCAAAGAAAGAAAAAAAAGAAAAAAATTTCAGTAAAACAAAAATATTATAAATTTAAAATATTTCAAATTAAGTGTTAAAGGTTTAAATTGAAAGTGAAATCTAAAGGTTAAGGTTAAAAGAATAAAATTTAATCACGGCCATTAGAATTTTAAAGAAGCCTGCTGTTAACATAGTGGCTAAGACAAATGTTAATATTGGCTTAATGTGCCGCGATAAATTTTAATTTTTAACTCAATCATGTAAATTAACATAAAACAACGCGGAGAAGAAAAAAAACCTTAGTATTGGTGAGTAGATTATAGCACCTTCTCTTTTAGATCATCGGCGCTCTCGCAACATAACGCTGAAAGTACTTTCATCGTGGGAGCAGCGCAGCCAAAGTGAGCAGTGTGACCAGAGTGGAATATTATATTCCACTTTGGCATATTTTAGCTTCGGGAAGCATATTTTTTTTTATAAAAATATGCAGCATAAAAAGTGGAATATTTTTCGTATGATTATATTTTTCAAAATTCACAAAAATTGCAATAAAAAAATGTCTATTTGGTTACTAAATGAGTTTTTTTGGCTATCGACATTTTTTTTTTGCTTATCTCTGAACCACCTTGTAAAACGCAATATAATTAATTCATTTTGTGGTTAACTTCTTCGTTGTCAATTTTATTGCAATTCATGTAATAACTTCACGCAGCTTAAAAAGTGAAGTAAATTTGCTTATATGTATGTTTGGTTAGATTTTTTTATGGATTATGTTACAGCAGTAAGTTATTTACTTAAGAAAACATTAGGGGTATTCACGATGTGTTGTATTTTCCCTTGTATTATGTATTTTTGATAAATTTGATATATGTAGTAAATTTTTTAATATAACAAAAACAAAATTCAGTTTTCAAAACACAACCCTGTGGAAAATATACAAGTTGTGTATTAGATCAGCTGATTGAACAAACATTTCTACCCAGCATGGAGCAAGCTAAAGGCTACGCTGTGAGTTTATTTAATAAAAATTAATACAATTGATTTTAAAAATACAATATGTACTTTACTGAAGGTTCGATCACAATAAGTTGTAAGCATTGTAAATTTTGCAAAAATTTATCATAAATGCACCACATCGTGAATACCACTATTATTGCTAACAAAAGCTATTTCTTTTAACTATTTTAAAATGTGGCTTCAAAACAATAAAGCAGAAAAAAAAGTTATTGATCAAAGTTCGGAATCTGAAGATTAATCAAAATTTGTGCTTTTCTCGCTTAGCTTACCATTTAGCAATGCTGAGGTTGAGAACATTTTTAGTTATATGAATCTTTCTTATTTAAACGAAAATTTGAAATAGAATGCAAGAAAAACTCTTAAATAATTTGTTGAATGTAAAAACATGGCTGCATGCTCTAAAAAAGTGTTGTAATGCCTATCAAATACCAGATAGCTTAATAAAAAAAAATTTAGAAATGCGAATTTCTATGAAAATAATACAAGCAACAATTTAAGAATTGACTTCGAAGATGTGCCTGAATTTTAGTTTTGTATATTGTATATCGTTACTTAAAATTCAAAAAAACATAACAATGTTTATAATTTTTTATAGGAGAAGAAAATAAATTTAAGTGCGATAGTAATCAAATAAAAAAATGTTTTTAAATTTGCTTCTGTGTTTTTTTTATATGCATATTCAGACTTATTTAGATATATATCTTTGAAATTGAAAGTGCAATATTTTTGTGGAATATAAAAATTGAAAGTGGAATATTTAGCATATTTTTTTTTAACAAAAAGCATATTTTTTCAAAAATATTCTGGTCACACTGAAAGTGAGTTCAAATAAAATCTACAGATATATAAGAGTGAAAAAAAACTTCTCTTTAAAATGTTCTATACAATTATGAATTGCCATTATGCAGGTTATCTTTTCCTGTATTTTG
This sequence comes from Dichetophora obliterata, assembly GCA_963920525.1. Lineage (NCBI taxonomy): Eukaryota > Metazoa > Arthropoda > Insecta > Diptera > Sciomyzidae > Dichetophora > Dichetophora obliterata. Next base: position 8,306,292 of record OY986436.1, on the reverse strand, counting down.
CTCTTTTTGGTGTTAAACATATGCCCATGTAATATTAGAGTTGATGTTAAAAACTTTTATTTCAATTAAATGTTTGTTATTTTTCTATTCGCTATATGTCAAGGCATATGTCAAGCTACAACTAATTAATGAAAGCGCGATTTGAAGTAAATGTATTCTTTAAATTGAAAAAAAAAATATTTAATTTTTGTCTGGCAACATGTTGCTCTTATGTTGACAGGTTAGGTGCGTGATTATTGTTCAATACCTATACAAACTAGGCACATAAAGGAACAGCTGATATGTGATACAAAGTTTATTGACCTATGTGTAAATTTATTTGATTCAGGCATTTCGTATTTTTATAAAAAAATTTTTAGTTGTAACATAAAGCAGAATTATTACTAAATTTCGATACTTAAATAATTATAAATTCATAACTAATATTCTAGTTTTAGTATTGCGGCAAAAGTATTTATTTTGTAATAAGCAACTAGTTTAAAATGTATATGCTTTAGTTTATGTTCGGTTAAGATGCTGAAGATAATATATTGAATTAATGATTTATATTTTTTTTTTGTCTACGAAACAAATGAGCGTTATAATTATTTTTTTTTCATTTTATCCATCAAAGCGCATTTATGCAAATAACTATAAATTTTATTATTAAAAAATAAAGCTGTAATACAATGAATATCTAAATACTATCTTTTGATTTCTAGCAGAAAGTGATTGCGTTGTGATAATTTAGTAGAGATCTTAATAACTATTCGTGATTTGTTTATCTAGTTCGGTAACTGAAATATTAAGATCATGGTTGGGAGGGCATTTGTGGCATACTCATCTTTGTGCAGCCTTCAAATTTCTTAATAGGTGTCAGATATAAGCTACTTCCGGCTCAACATGTCCGTCCGTACAAACTTCATTTCCGTTCATTTATAGATTTTCTCTTTTCTTTTGGTAAACTTAAAGTCAATTTCTACGCACGCAAATTTTAAGATAATTTATTTTTGTAGCAACAAAAATATTGAGTGATTGGGTGCAAGAACTCCATCCCTACAAGCCGACGATCCCTAGCCGGATATAACGCGTGCCTCCGCTTCCTCTCATTCAACTAAACTCGATTTTTAGAATTTTCTTTGTGTGACCGTTGCATGCTACAAATGTTGCAAGTGAACTTGATATCAATGCAGTTTTTCTTCAAATTATTTCTGCTGTTACACAATTTTTGAAAATTTCACTTTTATTATACCTTCATCTCTTATAATTAAGTAAAAACTTTTCTATAAAGGTAAGAAGCTGTTTTGATAACATTGCAGCAACGAATTCAAGACGTGAGATCGCTAAGTCATGTAAAAATTCTTTACATTAAGGAGAAAACTCTATAGAATATAGAAAAATGCATGCTTATGAAGTGATGACACAGTTTCTTAATTTAAGGGAAGCAATTTTTTTTTAGTGTAATTTCATTAATTGGTATTCCCCAAACTTCTTTTTTAATTTGAAATTTTCGATTTTCCAGATAATAAAATAGTTTTTAAAATTTTACTTTGTTATCATACTCAGTGCAAGAGCGAGTAAGAATTGTTGAATTTTATTATGTTTCATATTAAAACGTTGACAGCTTCCAGTGTAAACATGATAATAAACGTAATGACCCGTTTTGCGGATCGGGTTTTAGTAGTTGATGAGTCACAAACTATGGTTGATCGACCTGTTCGCACTGAACAAGCTGTATGATACTGTACAAGAAAGTGTTAGCTCGGATCCATTAGTGTCTTCTCGTCGACGTGCTACCCTATTGGGCATCTCCAGAACATTGCTAAGACGCATTCTAAAAGTTGGTATGAAGATGTTTCCATAGATACTACGATTGCTCTAAGAACTATTGCTTTGAGCAAGTACTTTCAAGTTTAGTGAAGATGTTGACTCGGAATCAGACACTATTATTTACGTTTGCTTTTGCTTTTTTAAAATGATATTTAAAAGGATTTTAAAAATTCTTTAGGATATGCTATATATAAAAGAATATTCTTTACATGCTATTACATATTCAAAAATATTTTGTAGAATAATATTTAAAGCTTTTGCGCTCAAACACTCTTTGACAACCCATTAAAAAACAGGAAATAAAATCCTTTCTGTATGAAAGTTTTGCCTTTGTTATTTTCTTTTTAAATTTACCAAACTATGAGATGAGAAAGTTTTCATCTCTTCACGCGATAGCCAATTAATTAAGTTTTTCCCCACAATAGCACCAAGAACTTTTTCTAATCATCGTTTTTTTTTTTTCTTCCTTATATTGAACCTCTATAGACTATTTTAAACAAATTTATTAAAGTTCTGTAAATGCAAGAATAAAACTTTACTTTATGCGAATTTTCCTTTCAAATCTACACCATTCTTTTTACATAGAGCTCTACCAGCTTTTCGTGTTTTCACATAATTTCGTTTTCAATTTTCAATTGCAATTAATTTCAAGGACGTTACGCCTGAATACCAGCACGAACGAAGCAACGTAGGCAAGAATAAGAAAAAGAAACGCTTAAAAAAAGGATAAATACTCGTAGTTGTTAAACTGGACGCTTGGCATGCGAATTGGTTGTTTTTCAATGCAGCTTAAATAAAACGCTAATAATATAGAATAGAATGAAAAAGAAACAAAAATTCAAGCGCCATACTTAGCAGATCTTTAATGAAAATTAAGACAGCTGTAAATTAGTACAACCGTGAGTGTGTGTGTGGGGTTGTGGGCTCATGCTTAAACGCACTCAATTAGTTATATAAATGTGCTGAGTGGGTGTATTTTTGTAGGAGATGCCTAAAATTAAAGGCACGCAACATGCGCTTACGCGCTTTTCGAAATGAACACACTTAATAATTAACATTTCAAGCAAACGCCAACACACACACACCCACACACACATTATGCAAGCGAAAAACGCTGCGTCAGCAATCTAATTTAACCAGCTTTTAAAGCACTTACTGCTAGAACAGCTTGTAAATCAAACATAACATGTTCGAAAAAAAATAACATCATTACGATTCTAATTCATTGCTTATTCGTAGACCGACAAATTCGCGTGTCAAATTTTACGAGTCTTTGTTTTTGTTGTTTATATTATTGTTCATTCAGCAACAAATACCCTAAAGTTCGAATAGTTGTTTTCACTTTTATTGTCAGGTGCTCATAAATCAAAGTATTTTTTATTGAGTCCGAGTGCGGCAACCTGACGGTCTACCACGGTTGCATGTTTCTCTAGCTGAGGAGCGCGCATTCTTCGATCAAAATTGCGTGCCGGCGGCCTACAGGATTTGATTTGTTGTTTCCTTTGCTTGTTGGCTCTGTTAATTTGCGTAAGCGTCGGACGTTTATGTGTTAGTGAGGCTTTCCGGTTTTGCTAGCTTAAAGGTTTTTTCTTTTCTTTTTGCAGTGCGTTTCTTTATTAGCCGTTATAAATTTGCTTATATATAACTTTTCGAAATTATATTTTTGAGTATTTCTACGAGAATTTAACAAAATATGAGCTCTTAATATGAAAAAGAGCAAGAAGAGTACAAAAAAATATTTTCGAAAACAATTTCGAATTTTCGAAGATTCGATTTTTTAGTGTAAATACACCTCTGCTGGCATTAGTTAAGGTTTTATAATATTAAAAATAAAAAATGTAGCCATTATATACCTCTACAAACTCATTGAATCAAGATTTTTCAATTGTATAAACTTTTGTTTGTTTGGCTCACAGTGCGTTTTTTTTTTCATATTAGAATGGCAATAGATTTTATTTCTTTTTTTAGAATTACATTTACAAAAACTGTCTTTGAACAGGTAAATAATAAAATATATGGGCATTACCAAACTGGCGTTACGTACTATTTGGACGAAAATTTATAAAAAAAAATAAAAAAGTCTAATTTTTAAAAAGTTTTTCTTTTATTTGCGCAGTAGAGAGAGCTAAATCAATAGTAAATAGTTAATAAATAATAGTCAATAGTCAACAGTTGATAGTCAATATTCAATAGTTAATAGTCAATAGTCAATAGTTAATAGTCAATAACCAATAGTCAATAGTTAATAGTCAATAGTAAGTAGTAGGATTTAAAGATATAAACAAAAATATGTGCTGGCGTTGCGTTACAAAAAACGGAAGTGATTTTTGAATCGGATTACAAAATTTGCAAGACTTTCTGAATTGGGCAGGACTTTTTGTATACAAATTCTTTTATACTTTCTTTACAAATAAATACCGAATTCCGAGGCTGTGCGGTCTATAACTCCAAAGTTATTCGATATCTCAAATTTGGGTTGTATGGAAGGTACTACGTCCCCTCGTTAAACACCATACAATGTTATCAATTAAACTTCATGTGTAAATTGAGTTCGAATACTGAAATCTGACAATGTGTGGTCTATAACTCCAAAGATATTCGATATCGCGAATTTGGGCTGCATGGGAGGTGCCCCGCCTCCTTGACCAACGCCCATAAAATATTATCAGTAAAACAGCACGTGTAAATTGTCATCGAATACTGAATTCCAAGGCTGTGCGAATTATAACGCAAAAGCTTTTCAAAATCTCAAATTTGGGTTGTATGGGAGGTGCCATGCCCCTTTTCCTAACTCCCGTAAAATATTATCAGTAAAACGGCACGTGTTAATTGTGGTCGAATACCAAATCCCATGGCTGTGCGAACTGTAACTCAAAAGCTATTCGATTTCTCAAATTTAGGTTGTATGGGAGGTGGCACGTCCCCTTGTCCAACGATGTATGCGAACAACCAATTTGGAAAGTTTCATCGCGATCAGATGAACGGTGTAGAAATGTATTCAGGGAACACAAATAAACAAACATTTTTATATACAGTCATGTGAAAATAAATAGGGACACCTGTATTTTTATATTTAAAGCTGCATGAATTACATACAAGGTGCAACAGATATAGCATTAATTCCCTCGGATGGTGGTTCCTCTTGATAAGGTGAGTATAAAACTTTATGGAGTCTCCTCCCACATTGTAAAACTTTCAAGATACAGGGTGTTTTACGGTTTTGGTACGTGTTTAGTATTATTGATCTAGAATCGAAACTGCTCATCATAAAATGAAAAATAATATTTTGTATTTTAGAAAAAATATCAGCTTTTCTGTCTTTATATCAACCACTTTCGTGTCATGTGCTACAGCGGAGCTAAAATTTTGAGATTATCAAACGAAATATCAACAAATTTTGTATCTTTTGTTTTAGCGGAGCTGTAATCGTCAAAATTTAAATTTTCTGTTTTTCATGTTAAAATACACTTAATCAACAGTTCTTTTCTAAATTCTTACTTTGGATGATAACAGCTCCGCTAAAAGAAAAGATACAAAATTTGTTGATTTTTCGTTGGATAATCTCAAAATTTTAGCTCCGCTACAGCACATCACATGAAAGTGGTTAATATACTGATGAATAAGTTGATGTTTTTTCTAAAATAGAAAATATTATTTTTTATTTTATGGTGAGTAGTATAGATTCTATATATATAATACTAAACACGTACCAAAACCGTAAAACACCCTGTATCTTGAAAGTTTTACAATGTGGGAGAAAACTCCATAAAGTGTTATACTCGCCTCATCAATAAGAATTACCAGCCGTGGGAATTAATGCTATATCTGGTGCACCTTGTATATAATTCATGCAGCTTCATATATAAAAATATAAGTGTCCCTATTTATTTTCACATGACTTTATATAGATAGTCAAAAGTCAATTGTCAATCGTAAATAGTTAATTAACAATAGTTAATAGTCAATAGTCAATGGTTAATAGTTAATAGTCAATAGTCGATAGTCGATAGTCGATAGTCAGTAGTCAATAGTCAATAGTAAATAGTCAATAGTCAATAGTCAATAGTCAATAGTAAATAGTCAATAGTCAATAGTAAATAGTCAATACTCAATAGTCAATAGTCAATAGTCAAAAGTCAAAAGTCAATAGTCAATAGTAAATAGTCAATAGTCAATACTCAATAGTCAATAGTCATTAGTTAATAATGTAGATTTAATAATTAATAGCTAATAGTTAATTATTAAAAGTTAATCGTTAATAAATATTGATGTAAGACATTCATTTGTTGAGAGGATTTTTCGAAATAAAATGTTAGCAAAAATTTCTCTTCATGTTGCTCTTAAATAGCAATGAGTACTAAAAATATCTTATATTATTTTCCACACATTGCGCATGTCTCTTCTTATTCGAACGTTTTTAACTCTTTCTCTCATTTTTGGGCTCTCACAAATCTCTATTTATATTTTTTTGCATATAATTTTTCGAAGTTTTATAACGATTTTGACTGTTGCTATTGCTGCTTCTTTACTATGCTTGCATTCACACACCCGCTCGCTCCTCTATAAAGTCCTTCAGTGCTTGAATAATTTCTACAAAATGTGTACTAAATTCCACTCCTAAACGTATGCAAACATTTCTAGTTTTTTCTGTTTAATTTTTTTTTTCCTTTTCATTTCATAACAATAACGTTCAGATGGCAGCCAGGTAAGCAAAAGCTGTATATAAAATGTGACGAATAATTTATTATTTATGAGCTTTTGTTGAATTTCGACGCTCGTGCATAGATGCTGAGCTGTGAGCAAAGGATGCTGGAGGAACGAGCTCTAACGCTCTGTGCTCAACACCGCAACATTTGCATGTAAATTTGAATAGTTGAATGGATTTTATATGAACAAATCTACCGTTTGAGGCAACAGTGGTTATGAAAAAAACAACAACATAAAATCCATAAGTAAGCTAAAGTAGTGTTGTTTTGTGACAAACATATGATGTGACAAAGTGTCACAAAATACTTTGCATACATTCTGTCATGATCATGGTTACGTCGCTTAATGAAGCTACTTGAAGGTGGCTTGGTTTTTACCAACACCCACACGCTCCAGTCTCATTTTAATTTTGTTTAGTTTTAGTCAATAAACTGTTAAAATGCACACATGTTTTTTTTCCAAAGAATGCCTTTAATAAAATTGATTTTCTTTCACACAATTTATGCATTTCATTGCATACGCTTAGGCGCTCAGCTAACAATATAAACTGTTGGTTGGCTTGTGTTGCTCAGCAACCTGGCAGCCATAAATTTTCACAAATTATATGTGACACTTGCCAACCGCAGCCCCTTCGCTCTTTATCCACAAACTCTAACTATTCTCACACTAGCAGGCGCACACACACATACACGCATACTCTTAGGCGCTGGCACTAATAGTTTTTTGTCAAATTTCCTAATTTATTGCTAGACTCAACTATGGTATGAACTCATTTTTAGACGCACGCTTAAATTTTTGACATCGCTTTTAGGCGCGTGAACAAAACTTAATTATTTCACTTGCGTTGTTTTAACAAATGTAGAAAAATATGTATGTATATAACACGTTGGCGAACGAATGTGCGTGGATTAAGTGCATATGTGTGACATGTCAGCGTATATCAACGCACTTTTACCACACCTACACACAATCTTGCCTAACAAACACGCATGCATGCGAGTTACATAAATGTATGCTACATAAATTTTCAGCGCTTCAATTTTATGACTATGCGTTATTGTCGGCTGCGGTGCGTCAGTGCTAATCATCAGTAAATATTTTTTATTGCATATTGACAGGCGGTAGTGCCTGTATTATTCTTCCTCATACTCATAGTTTGCACAAAATGAACTTTATTGTTTTGTTATTTCGGTTTGTTGGTTAAATTTTTGGGAAATATGTCATTGTTAGTATTAAAATTCAATAATTTATGAATAGAAAGCATGAAATTATAAGTAGCACAAACTATGCTGCATACCTTTAGGCTTTGTGCTGTGGAGTCACTTTATTGTTTCATGGTTATTTCGTGGAAAATGTTTACGAACATGAAAAGTGTTCGAAGCAGCCTTTGTTGCATGACAAACACATATAAGAGCAAATAGAGACACAACAATTTTGTGCTACATGCTTTTAAGTGAATTTTTATTTTGAATAGCTATTTGTTGTTACTTGCAATGACAATCAATTTGCTTTACATGAAAAGGTCAAGTTAGTGAACTTGAAAAGCTTGAAAGTGGTTAGGTTAGGAAGAAACAACTTTTTGCACAGAACAAAAACAAAATTACTAACGAACTCTATTAAAGTAGAGAATAAAGAAAAAAATATCAGTATAGCGTGTATACAGTACAGAAGTGAAATTTCTTTAAATTTAGAATATGACAGATTTTTGTAAAAGAGACAGAGAAAGCATCTCAAAATGAATACTATACAATTTTGCACAAAAAATATTATTTTTTGCTTGCTTTGCTGGCGCTACAAATTTATGTCGATCTTGGCCTCATCTGTGAGCCAGCAATTTCTGTCTCTCGCTTTCTGGTGTCAGTTGAAAATTTCAAGCTTCGTCAGTTTGTCCTCTACTTAGTCTTTCCAACGAAATTGTGGTCATCCTCTTCGAAATATAATTAAAAAATATTCTGCTTTTTTCCAACTGTCATTGGTTGGTGCTTTAAGTGGTTATACTGTTTTAATTGGTTTGTGATAAAAAAATATGATATATACATTAAGGTGCCTCATTAAAAAAGTTGTCCGGGTCACTCCCCCAAAATAAACTTTGGTTTATGTTTTGATGATTCCCTAAATATTTCGGCTCTAGCCGAAATGATGACTATCAGTTAGATAGAAATGTTGAAAAAACCTCTTAAAATTGCGTTTTGTAAGGATAATTTTTTTCCATGATATTTTTAGTAAAAAAGTTATTACAAATAGTGCAAATCAAAGAATTACAGAATTCTGCATCAAAAATTTTCGGAAATTTCCCTAACACAAAAGATATTTAGTGTTTTGCACCGATTTTTTATATATATTTTTTTTTTTGCAATTTTTATTAAAATATGTATAACTTCTCATCTTTGGCCTGATTTATCATTGCGATGTATCATAGGAAAAATGATGACTGCTGCTTTTTATTTCAGCAACTAATTTCTCCTAATAGGCCCTTTTTTATACTATCGGATATTAGCATAAATTTAAGAATCTTATATATATAACGCAAACGCAAATTTTGTGCGGCGTAAGGCTTTTTAAGTACAAGTCCAATCTTAATAAATTTAGTATTGTTTGTTAGGTTTAGACCTGTAGATGTGCAAACTGGATTTTTTATTTCTTAAAAATTTATATTTTTTTAAATTATAACGAGTTCAAGTTTGCATATAATTGTTGTTATGTTGCTTTTTCTCTTCTTAATTTCAGCATATGCCTAAAAATATGTGAGGTATTTTTTCAATAGCTATGAAACTGTGATACTGACAAATAGTCTTTTATAATTTCACAGCTAAAACTATGAATTGATGTATTCAATGTCAAAGTGATACTCGAATGATTTCTTATAGTTGAAAAAATATTTCTAAGCTGTTGGTCGAAAAATTTTGTGATTTTTAAAAATTAACACAAAAATTTAATAAGAAATTGGAAACTGGAAATGAAACATTTCTGTTCAATCATTTTTCTACTCGAAATCAAGAAATATTCTTACTCCTGTATATTAAAAACAACTTTGGGCGAGAAATTGAAGATGCTAACGTTATATCGTCGTTGCGCGTGCAATACCGCGTATATTGCAAAAAGGCCAAAATTAATTTCTTTTCAATTTTGATCAGTTTTAAATCTATTCAATAGCTTAAAATAAAATCTAGGTATGTTTGATTTTCGCGTTTTAACTATTTAATTTTTTATTTGTTTCGTGGTAATTTTTTGTGAATTTTTTCATGTTAAATATATTGTAAAATACCAAATGATGGAAGAAGAAAGAAAATAAGATTTTAATACGTTTACTTTGAAATTTTTTCAAATTCAGTCAATCAGGCTAATATACGACATCATTAAAAAGGATCTATAAAGGTAAATTAGAGACATAACTAAATAGCAGCAATCAGCACCCTTCCAATGATACCTCGAAATGGTATATCAAGCAAAAGATGGAGAAGTTTGTAAAATGTATGAGTTGGTCCTATTATTTTTTCAACATTTCTTCTGGACATAACTGTACTCTATCTACCACTCTTCTTTGGGTCCCCACACAAAAAGCACAAAAAATAGGAAATATAATTTCTTATGTACACAAAAACGTAACGAGACTTAAAAATTTTATCCTTAATATCAGTTCGCCGCCTAAAAAGTTTCACATAAAAATTTTTGTTACTTATAGTGATGATGTGAAAATAACATCCAAATGAAATTCTTTGTATTTATAATAAACTTTTTTAGAAAACATCTTCTAAAATATACCTTTACTAGTATAAAAGCCTGTCTTACGACAAGTCCTCCGCACACTTCCTTTTTGGAGCTATTTGCCGAAAGCACTTTTTTCTCTCTTAAAAGCTTGATTTTTTTATACACTTGATTTTTGCAAAATAAAAATGTACCACTTTATATAACACTTTACGCATTCAAGAAGTGTTGAAAAATTAGTTCAAGTGTAAAAGTGCATAAAGTCGAGTTTGGTAGCAATAATATTCATACACAACTTAACAAACTGGCTTTGCAACCTTCATATACATAGCAACTCAGGTTTCGTTTCGAACAATAAACAATCGACTCAAATCGACTCAAAAGAATTTCATTAAATTCGACATAACTTTTTTAGAAAAGGGTGAAAAAAGAGGTAGTTAGATCAAAAACGTACTATTGTAAAAACCCAATATTGTCACTGATAAGTATCAAACCTATTTGCTAAACATTTTTGAAAACATTGTGTCTTTTGTAAGTACTCAAATTGTTGCACAATTTGGGCCTCACAAATTATATAAATGTATTGTTAACAGTCACATATACACAGGCAGGGAAAACAAAACAAGCGAACACGGAACAGAAAGGCAACGGGAGAATATAAAGCAGTCGCGTTTGCTTACCACAGGCAGTCTAGTCGCAGGCGCAGTAGCATGCACATGCTTTCAGACTGAGTAGTTAGTTCAAGCGTAGTTATCTTAAGCGAAGGTGTCCTTCGAACGTTGTTTATTCTAAGTCAGGCGTAGTTATCTTATGCGAAGGTGTACTCACCCTTCGAACGTTGCTTACTCTAAGTTCAAAACGTAGTTATCTTAAGCGAAAGTGTACTCACCCTTCGAACGTTGCTTACTCTAAGTTCAAAACGTAGTTATCTTAAGCGAAGGTGTCCTCACCCTTCGAACGTTGTTTACTCTAAGTCAGGCGTAGTTATCGTAAGCGAAGGTGTACTCACCCTTCGAACTTTGTTTACTATTAACAAAGTAGTTAGTAGTTAAAACGTAGTTATCTTAAGCGAAGGTGTACTCACCCTTCAAACATAGTTTTAATCTAAGCTCAGGCGTAGTTATCTTAAGAGAAGGTGTCCTCACCCTTCGAACGTTGTTTACTCTAAGTCAGGCGTAGTTATCTTAAGCGAAGGTGTACTCACCCTTCGAACATAGTTTTACTCTAAGCTCAGGCGTACTTATCGTAAGCGAAGGTATACTCACCCTTCGAACTTTGTTTACTATAAGTTCAAAACGTGGTTATCTTGAGCGAAGGTGTACTCACCCTTCGAACACAGTTTACTCTAAGTTCAGGCGTAGTTATCTTAGGCGAAGGTGTCCTCAGCCTTCAACATTGTTTCCTCTAAGATCAAAACGTAGTTATCTTAAGCGAAGGTACCTCCACCCTTCGAACATAGTTTTAATCTGAGTTCTATCATACTCACTCACAGCGAGAGGGATCATAGCAAGTAACGGAATAAATATGAATAAGCAAGGATTAATTATATCAATTTAATTTATATAATGCTTAATAATTAATAATAATTAAGTAACGTACTCGTTAAGTAATAAATAAGACAAATCCAAATAATAAAGACTCACTCTACAGTTTAAAACTCAAACGCTGGCTTTTTTATTTAAAACAACGGAATCATTGATAAATAACTTATTTTGTAAGAACCCCTGGTTTACTAACTGAACCTACCTCAGCAAAAATCAGTAACGAGCAAAAGGGTTCGTTACACTTGTAAAATCACTTTACTGTCAAAAATAATTACAATTTGAAATATGCATACTTTCAGGCTAAACAGTTTGAGAGATATTGAACACGGAGCAGCGTGCTTGCCTTTTATATATTACGATTGTAATAGCTTTTGCCTAAAACCTCTTTTGTATAGAAGAGCTTAGCTTTTTAATTTTCTTCAATTTTTCAATAAAAAAAATAAATACGTAAACAAGAAAATTTTTTATAATTTAACTATAAGTCTTTTTGGACAAGATTTCACTACAGCGCACATCTATCGAGAAAAATTGGTTTTTTTAAAATTAGTTAATGTTAAAAGTCTATCGTCTGCAAAAACATTTATTTTGCAGCATAAAAAATTTTCAGTGCATAGTTTAAGGGTGTTTTTTAGTTTTGTTCCTTATTTTTCGCCATGGAAGTACGCCGAAGGCAATTTTTTACAAAGGGACTTATTCTTATTCTGTATATCGAAAATGCACACCAATGACATGCAAGACACGAGAAGCAATAGAATTTTGTAAAGATAAAAGTATTTCTTCTCGTGTCTTGCTGGTCTTGTTGATGTACTGCTTCGTGATACAAAATAATGCAGTAATGCTTGCATTTCACTTGGTCATTTTCGATGTGTGTAACGAACGGTTGATGGTCAAAGGAGTATTTTGACAAAGTTTATTGGAGGCGAGTTTATTGGAAGGAATCTGGCGGGACCCATTGATGCAGCTAACAAACAGTCGGCTGTGCTACCCCTGCTCCCTCAAGATAGAAATTCTTGGCTTATAATAATTCTTACTCCATTTCCCAAGTTCATAATGTTTTTTTTTTATTTTGAGTCCCTAAAGAAAAATTATCAAAAAAAACATTATGCTTATCAACCAAATTTGATCATGAACAGAAGTTAAATCTGCCATAATCATTGGCGTTGGAAGCGAGGGGGCAAGGGGGGCAGTTGCCCCCGCACTTTTTTAGCTAGATAAACAATTTAAAAGGAAAAGTTATTCAAAATATCAGTTTTTTTACAACGATAATATTTTTGTATTATATATTTTCCTCTTCTTTCTCTCTTCTTCATGTTTTATGTGAAGAAATTTTGGTGAACTTTTTTTGCACCACCATTTGTACTGCCCCCCCATTTGAACTGCCCCCCAGATGAAATTCGCTTGCGACGCGCTTGGTCATAATAATAATCAAATGAAAATTACAATGATAAAAAAAATCAAGATTTAGTATGTATCTATAAAAAAACTACTTTCAAAAAAATTTACTTTTAATAAAATAATTCAAATTTACTTACTCTCAGAAAAATAAGAGATCTTGTGCGTCTTGACCCTCCCTACCATGATCCTTTATAGCACGTGATTTTTTTAAGGATCCCAAATCTATTAAAATTTATTCAACTTATTTCATTACCTCAAGGAACAAAAAAAAATATTTAAATTTATTTTATTTGTAGTATCAAAATTTTACAAATTTGCTTTTTAATTTGCAGTTCATTATGCTTATGTTTTTACAGGAATAACAAGAAGAAAATTTAACAAATTTTTATTGAAAATATAGCATAGATCACGTCATCGTTTGCTTTAAGTAATAAGATGCGTTTACTGTAATTAATAATACGGAATTGAGTAATAAGTAAGAACCGAAGAAATATTGGTATAAAAACTATTTTCCTGTAAAAGGAAACATTTTAAGCTACTGTTTTTAGTGCATTCTAGTAAAAACATTTTTTTTTTATTTTACTTCAGTAAAACATGGGTATGCAAAAATAAGATAAAAACTAATTAGAAATGATTTTATATATTCATTAATTTATCAATGGAAAAACATTTGATTTTATTGAAAAAGAAACAAAAAGAAACAAAAAGAAAACTATGCATTTGAGTCATATAAAATGTCTCAATCAAACATATTTACAATTTCTTAAAAATGGATTAGCTTAACGTCAAAGTTTGCCGAGCGCAATAAAAAAATAAAAACAAATAAATCACAACGAAGTCAGAAGCATAAGTTAACAAAATAACAACAACGCCATTATAGGTAAGCAAACCTATATTACAAACAATTGTAATGAACAATTCTGTTAACCGAAATGATTTTCGTTTAGTTCCTTAATAATTTAGAGATTCAATTCTTAAAAAAAAAATACCACAACGGAAGCTGTTTCCAAAAACCACTTATTTTAATTTCTCTCCGAATTTTTTTTTTAACTTGCGTAAATAGAATAGATTTTCAATAATAATTTCAAAACAATTTCAACAAAACAATCCAAGAAACAAGCTTTAATCTCACTAAAATTAATAGTTTTATAAAACTTGCAAGCTGCTTAAATTCTTGAAACTCCTTTTATAGTTATTTATCAATAGGAAATGTTTTGCTGCAACTTAAACTTAATTTTAAGATTTTAAATCCAGCTTAACTAGTATAACAATGAGTTAGTTCGTCTAAAGTAACAACAAAACCAATAAAAGCAACAACAGAGCAACTACAAGAACTTGAACTGCAACGACAACAACAACAACAATAATAACTCAGAAATGCCGCACAACCAGTATCAAAAGTGCGGAGAAATCGGATCATAATGGATGAGAAAACAGCGGCAACAACAACAATATCAACAATAAAGGCACGTAACTACTAAGAAAAAAAAAATGAAGGCACGGCAAGGATGCCGGACGAAAATGAGTCCATCGAGGTTGTTTACCAACTCATTACCTGGAATTAAAAGCCAGAGAAGATTAAATTGAAAATATATAATAAAGAATGAGACGGGGAAAAGGAGTGCACGGAAAAGGAGTTCGTGCAGCCAGGTCACAGGACAATAATGCAGAAGAGGAAAGATGATAAGGACGACGCAAGAGCATTTGAAAGCAAAAACAATAACGATGATTTTTATATAAGATGATCTCGAGCCACTTCGGCATTGTTAAACGTTCCCGTCTTTTTTTTTTATTTTTGTTCCTAACTGCTATTCTTTTCTCAAAATTTATGCTAGTTTTTATGGAATTATAAAATCATGAGAAGCAAAAATTGCAGGTGGTTGGGTTAAGCGGCTAGATGGTAATGAAAAGAAATAAACGCAAGAAGCCGATGAAAAGGAGTAAAAAATTAAAAAAATACACTGTTAAATATTGTATGAAAACATTAAACAAAGGGCTTTACCAAATAGTCATTATCATGTCGACTCTAAATTAGGTGTAAGCTTTTTGACAACAAATTCTGTGGAAATAATATCAGAAAAGCTTACACTAAATTAAGAGTAGGCATTAAATCGACTATTGATAAGGCCCAAAGCTTTTTTTTATATAAAATTTTTTAAAAAAAAACAAAAATTCTTTAGTTTTTTAGCAAAAGAACACACACAATCTTAAGCAAATTTTAATGTTATGCCATAATACAAATCTGAAAAACAAGCTCAATCAAGACTCAACATAGCTTGTGTATAAATTATAAATTTTTTTTATAAGCATATCTTTATTTACTCAATTAATGGAGTACGCTTATTTTTATTTTTCAATTCAATTTATTACAAAACAGACACGACAAGACAAAAAAAAAACAATGCATTAAATTTTGCTCATCTTTCGACATGTCGACATCTATGTTTCAGGCACCTCACATTGTTGGCAGTTTTCCATCTCTGGCGTAAAGTCCTCAATTTGTATGGTTGTCTCAAAAAAGTTGTAACGCAAATGGACTGCTGTGGTGGCGTCCTGCAGTATTTTCTTCGGATTGGCGCCAGGACCTGGAAAAACAAATAAAAAATACACAACATTAAAACACAAGATAACATGAATGAGAGATAACATGAATGCGGAGAACAAGTAAGGAAAGCCAAGAGAAAATTTTTTTATTGTAACTGCACGCACACTTAACATGTAGGCAAACTTTACGAGCAAACAAAGTTGTTGATCAAGTAAATTGGCAGACAGAAAAAGAGTTAAAAGCCAACTTCATTCAAATCAAAAAATAGTGCTGAAATTTAAGGGCTTGAAATAAAATGTAATGTATGTAATGGAATGAAATGATATTAAATGTTATTTTATGTAATATAACAACGGTGGGAAAATGTGGCTCATTGAGCCGCATGCTGCTCTTTGTTAGGTAAAGTGCGGCTTTTTTCTATTTTAATATTTAAAAATATATAAAAAAAAATTGAAAATTTTTATTTCTGTCAAATTCCATGGAATTTAATGTTATTCTATCGTTGTTGGACCAACGATTTGAAGAAAAATTTGATAATGTGGACCTTATTTTTTCTTTACTGAACGTTCTCTCTGTTAAGTAAAGTGCGGCTCTTTTCTATTTTAATATTTAAAAATATATAAAAAAAAATGAAAATTTTTTATTTCTGTGAAATTCCATAGAATTTAATGTTGTTCTATCGTTGTTGGACCAACGATTTGAAGCAAAATTTGACAATGTAAACCTTATTTTTTCTTTACTGAACGTTCTCTTTGTTAAGTAAAGTGCGGCTCTTTTCTATTTTAATATTTAAAAATATATAAAAAAATTGAAAATTTTTTATTTCTGTCAGATTCCATGGAATTTAATGTTGTTCTATCGTTGTTGGAAAAACAATTTGAAGCAAAATTTGATAATGTGAACCTTATTTTTTTTTTACTGAACGTTCTCTTTGTTAAGTAAAGTGCGGCTCTTTTCTATTTTAATATTTAAAAATATATAAAAAAAAATTGAAAATTTTTTATTTCTGTCAAATTCCATGGAATTTAATGTTGTTCTATCGTTTTTGGACCAACGATTTGAAGCAAAATTTGATAATGTGGACCTTATTTTTTCTTTACTGAACGTTCTCTTTGTTAAGTAAAGTGCGGCTCTTTTCTATTTTAATATTTAAAAATATATATAAAAAAATTTAAATTTATTTCTGTCAAATTCCATATAATTTAATGTTGTTCTATTGTTTTTGGACCAACGATTTTAAGCAAAATTTGATAATGTGGACCTTATTTTTTCTTTACTGAACGTTCTCTTTGTTAAGTAAAGTGCGGCTCTTTTCTATTTTAATATTTAAAAATATATATAAAAAATATTTGAAATTTTTTATTTCTGTCAAATTCCATGGAATTTAATGTTCTTCTATCGTTGTTGGACCAACGATTTGAAGCAAAATTTGATAATTTGGACCTTATTTTTTCTTTACTGAACGTTCTCTTTGTTAAGTAAAGTGCTGCTCTTTTCTATTTTAATATTTAAAAATATATATAAAAAAATTGAAATTTATTTCTGTCAAATTCCATGGAATTTAATGTTGTTCTATCGTTTTTGGACCAACGATTTGAAGCAAAATTTGATAATGTGAACCTTACTTTTTCTTTACTGAACGTTCTCTTTGTTAAGTAAAGTGCGGCTCTTTTCTATTTTAATATTTAAAAATACATAAAAAAATTGAAAATTTTCTATTTCTGTCAAATTCCATGGAATTTAATGTTGTTCTTTCGTTGTGGACCAACGATTTGAAGCAAAATTTGATAATGTGAACCTTATTTTTTTCTTTACTGAACGTTCTCTTTGTTAAGTAAAGTGCTGCTCTTTTCTATTTTAATATTTAAAAATATATATAAAAAATATTTGAAATTTTTTATTTCTGTAAAATTCCATGGAATTTAATGTTGTTCTATCGTTGTTGGACCAACGATTTGAAGCAAAATTTGATAATTTGGACCTTATTTTTTCTTTACTGAACGTTCTCTTTGTTAAGTAAAGTGCGGCTCTATTCTATTTTAATATTTAAAAATATATATAAAAAAATTGAAATTTATTTCTGTCAAATTCCATATAATTTAATGTTGTTCTATCGTTTTTTGACCAACGATTTGCAGCAAAATTTGATAATGTGGACCTTATTTTTTCTTTACTGAACGTTCTCTTTGTTAAGTAAAGTGCGGCTCTTTTCTATTTTAATATTTAAAAATATATATAAAAAAATTGAAATTTATTTCTGTCAAATTCCATGGAATTTAATGTTGTTCTATCGTTTTTGGACCAACGATTTGAAGCAAAATTTGATAATGTGGACCTTATTTTTTCTTTACTGAACCTTCTCTTTGTTAAGTAAAGTGCGGCTCTTTTCTATTTTAATATTTAAAAATACATAAAAAAAATTGAAAATTTTCTATTTCTGTCAAATTCCATGGAATTTAATGTTGTTCTTTCGTTGTGGACCAACGATTTGAAGCAAAATTTGATAATGTGAACCTTAGTTTTTCTTTACTGAACGTTCTCTTTGTTAAGTAAAGTGCGGCTCTTTTCTATTTTAATATTTAAAAATATATATAAAAAATATTTAAAATTTTTTATTTCTGTCAAATTCCATGGAATTTAATGTTGTTCTATCGTTGTTGGAAAACCAATTTACAGCAAAATTTGATAATGTGAACCTTATTTTTTCTTTACTGAACGTTCTCTTTAATTATGTATGTTGTACTTATGAAACCATTATAAGGTAAGCTCAGATTGGAGAGAAGTCACGCAAAAGTTGAGTTAGATGTCAAAGTCAGCAGTTTGAATTGCAGTTCTTTTAGTTGTTGCTGTTGCGAACGGCTTTAACCAATACAGAACCTAGTTTTCAAATATTGGCCAAAGATTTGTTTAAATCTCGTTTTTGTTTTGTTATGTTATTTACGTTAAAAGACTTGATATTAATTATTTATTTTTTTGTTATATGTGCGTAACAAAAAGATGTGGTTATATCCGCACCCTATAAACAAAAGAGCCTAAACTGTAAATTTTTAAGAGAAGTACAACAATTTTGTTTTTCGAGGGACTCTACACAAAACAAAGAGAGAAAAAAATTTTTTTTTTGTTATTAAAGTGTAAGAAGATATATTCAAAATTTTGACAGTCGATGGAGATAATCACTACAAATAGTTTATAGTTTTTATAAAGATTTTTGAAAGGCTGTTACTTCTTGCTTTTTTAAGCTTAATGTTTCTAGTCTAACGGCCGAAAAAAATTTAAAAATTTCTGATTCTTTTGTGCAAAATTTTAAGAAAAAAATTTTTTATTGTAATCATCAATAATTGATGTTTAAGAAGCAATACGCGTGCTCCTAGTTTAAAGTTTGACTATTCGAACCGAAAAAACGGTTAAACTAGCCAGGGCCTTAAGGTATGGAAAGAGCTAAAAAATACATAGAAACATGAAGACTTTTTGGCAATTTTTATTTGCAACATAAGAGATGGTTTTTCAAAACCCCAGAAAAATTCATTTTTTGCACTTTTTTCAAACTGAAATCAAGGATTCAAAAACAAAAAATAAAACACGAATGAATAGCTTTTGCACTGTAAAAAGTAAATATTACTATTAGGTGAAAAAACTGTCTTAAAGTAAGCTGCAACAGCTTTAAGACAGCTTTCGCTGAAATTACACTCGCCTTTATTTGCTACAAACCAGCACCCAACACTGTTTTATTTTAAGGCAGTTAAATAGTAAAAGCAGCAGTAGCTTGGCTGAATACCAGCCCTTATTATTAGTGTAAAAGCAGCACAACCTATCTGAAATTAAGTTCCTGCATGCTGAAAGTACAAACCTTGAGCAGGTTCCCAGGGAAAAATTGTTTATTGAAAATTGTTCATAAACATTTTTTTTAAAATTTGAAATAAAAAAAAACAAATAGTTAAATTGTTCTAATTAAAAAAAAAACGATTTTATTTGTTGATTCAAATTTATTTGCTCAACTTTTGCAATCACCTTTTCTTCAGAAGTAGCAAAAATTGTTTCATTGAATTTAAAATCAACAATTTAACCATATACGTCAAATTAATGTGAGCCCTGCTGAAAATAAGAGTAAGACTGCCTGATTTTCAACAGGCACGCTTAAAAATTTTGAATTTCAACTTCCTACTGTCTGAAATTAAGGCTGCATAAACTTAATATAAAGACGACGATGAATTTAGTACTATTGATGATTTTAAGGCAGTGTTTAAAATAACACTTAGTTTTTACAGTGTGCAGGAAATGTACTTTGGTCTTAAGAACCACACTTAAATTTTCTGTGCGATCATTAGTTGAGATATCGATAATCAAAGACAAAGTTATCCCTTTTCTTTTCAAAGTCTGATATCTTAGCAAAAAATTGACTTAGAAAATTAAAACGTAAACAAAATTTAAGCTTAATGAAGAAGCTAATTAACTTTGTTCCGTCTTTTTTTATGATTGTGCCATAAAATGATTTTTTAAATGCCGGTATGATAATTTTTTAAGAAGTTACAGCTTTGCGAAATAACTAAAAAATTAAAAATTTTTCTGCTCCCTTAATTTTTGTGCTGAGTTTATTAAATTTTGTTTAGGTTCTTTCTTTATTTGAAGTACGGTGTGGCTCTTTGGAAAGTATTGAAAATCTTAATGTGCCCACCCCTGTAATATAATGTATTATTTATTTATTTTTTTAAATGAAATATCATTATAAATAATAATATAACATGAGAAAAAGCACTAGCAACAAAGCCTATCGGCTCGTAATATAATAAGGGTTCTCATCTATGCATGTAACTGACCCGTAAACATTGTAAACCTTGTGAACTCACATGCGCGTAAACTATCTGTCAAAATTTGTATGGGCGTGAGTTTACATCATTTCCGAGCCTGTTTTGTAGTGTAAACTAGCTTGCAAATCTACGTGTGTTAATGAGGGTTGCCTTTGGCGCTAATCATTACATATTTAAAGAAGTTGAAGTAAATAAGAACACGTTTTATTTATTTTTCTATGTTAATGAAGGTTTTTAAAAGGTTTAAAATTAAAAAATGTCATAATGTTGTCGCAGCAGCAGCCGCCATTTTGTCGACATTTAAGCTATTTACACTTTATTCCTCATCAAAAGTTTAAATGCTATACATGTTTACATGTTTACATGCTTAGATGAGAACCCTTAATGTAATAAGAGGTAATAGGTTGAAAAAAATATTTAATATATAAATCAATATATAAATATATATAAATCAATCATATATACACGGAGGGAAAAATCAAGCACTCTATGCTTGAATCAGGCAAATAGGCTATCAGTTTACATTCAAGCGTAAATATCTAAATGTAAGCATTAATTTGCTAGAATTGAGCACATTTCAAGCACATGTTATTCAGAAAAAATGTTTAATTCAAGAAACATTTGCTTAAAACTCCCGAATATTTTTTCAAAATTCAAGTCAAATATTTGCTTGGCATGAGAAAAATTTGCTTGATTCAAGTAAACTATTTGCTAAAACTAAAAAAATTCGCTTCATTTTAGAAAATTGTTTTCCTTGAATTAAGAACAATTTGTTCGCTTCAAGTAAACTTTTTCTCAATTGAGCTAAGAACAATTTTCTAGAAACTAGTAAACAATTTTCTTATTACTAGAATGTTTTGTTTGATTAAGAAATTTAATTTTCCTATGAAGAGCAGAATTTCCTAGATCCAAGTAATGAATTGTCTGAAAATTAGAAAGTTTTGCTTGATATATAAAATATATAAGAAGCATTAATTTGCCAGAAGTGAGCACATTTCAGAAACATAATATTAAGAAAAAAATGTTGAGTTCAAGAAACATTTGCTTAAAACTCACTAATATTTTTTCGAGATTCAAGTCAAATATTTGCTTGACTAGAGAAAATTTTGCCTGATTCAAGTAAACAGTTTGTTACAAACTAGAATATTTCGCTTGATTTTAGAAATTTATTTTCCTTGAATTAGGAACAATTTGCTCGATTCAAATAAACTTTTTCAATTGAGTTAAGAACAATTTTCTAGATACTAGCAAACAATTTTCTTGTTACTAGAATATTTTGCTTGATATAAGAAATTTAATTTTCTTATGAAGAACATAATTTCCTAGATCCAAGTAATGAATTGTCTGAAAGTAAGAAAGTTTTGCTTGATATATAAAATGTACAAGAAGCATTAATTTGCTAGAATTGAGCATATTTCAACATATGATATTAAGAAAAAATGTTTAATTCAAAAAATATTTGCTTAAAACTCCCGAATATTTTTTCTAAATTCAAGTCTAATATTTGCATGAAATGAGAAAAATTTGCTTGATTCATGTAAACAATTTGCTAAAAACTAGAATAATTCGCTTGATTTTAGAAATTTATTTTCCTTGAATTAAGAACAATTTGCTCGATTCAAGTAAACATTTTTTTAGTTAAGTTAAGAACAATTTTCTAGATACTAGCAAACAATTTTCTTGTTACTAGAATGTTTTGCTTGACATAAGAAATTTAATTTTCTTATGAAGGACAGAATTTTCTAGATCCAAGTAATGAATTGTCTGAAAATTGGAAAGTTTTGCTTGATATATAAAATATATAAGAAGCATTAATTTGCTAGAATTGAGCACATTTCAAAAACATAATATTAAGAAAAACATGTTGAGTTCAAGAAACATTTGCTTAAAACTCACTAATATTTTTTGAATCATTTATAAATTTGAATGATTCACGTAAACAATTTGCTAAAAACTAGAATAACTCGCTAAGTTTTAGAAATGTTTTTCCTTGAATTAAGAACAATTTGCTTGATTCAAGTAAATTTTTTTTTTTGATTAAAAAAACTTTTCTATTGTAGATACTTACAAACAATTTTCTTATTACTAGAATGTTTTGCTTGATATTAGAAATTTAATTTTCTTATGAAGAGCAGAACTTCCTTGATCGAAGAAATTAATTTTCTGAAACTGATATATAATTAAGCCTATTTTGTATCTTGTATTTGAAAATAGTAAAAAGCTAAGCTACATTGTGTTTTTAAATTAACTGAAAACATGTAATATTTTAGAAATATTTTCCATTCATTTTACAAATAACATTATATATATCTTATTAAAAGAGATTTTCCAATATCTTGTGATAAAATGAAATGTTGAAAAAGTTTAGAAGCAAAAAAATTAAATTTTTTAAACAAAATTACATATCTCTTAATAATTATTATAATTAATAATTTTATAATTTAGAGATTATAATATCTTAAATATGTATTGAAAACAACTTGAAAAAATTGAAGTTTTTTTTAAGTTTCTCATTAAAATTATTACTATTTGCACAATGAATTGCATATCATCAAATGCGAAGTGAGAAAGTGATTTTTTTTACTCACAATTTAAAGGCTAAAGGTTGAAAGATTTCCAATCATTTATTTTTTCAAAGTTTTATAAATAAATGCTCATTACAAAATTTTTATACCGCTATGCAAATAAAAATACGTAAGGGGTATATTGACTTTGTTACTCTATTAATTCCACAAAAAATACTTAAAATTTCATAAATAAGCCTTATCCTTTAATATGCACTTTAAAATCACGTCTACCTCCCATACAAAATGACTTTATTTAAATTCTCCTTAAATAACACAAAATAATGGCTTCAAATTTTGCAAATAATTTTGAATATTTAAGCATAGTACTATGTTTACTTGCGTGAAATTTCGCTGACAACATTCATTTATTTGTTGCGTAAAATTTCTGACTTAAAGTTTGTTGCGAGGAGTTCCTAAAGCAACGTTTCTCAGAGAGACTCAGAGAATAAGTTCGAAAATTTCATATGATGTCCCTCTTTTTTAACTTCAAAATAAATGGGCAGTACAACAAAATTGTCGTGAAAAAATGTTGCTCAGAAACATGTTGCGATAATTTCACGCAGCGGAACAGAGTACTGCTCTGACGAAAATGTTGTGAAACTGCCACGCTTGTTTCGCAGCTGTCATATTTTGTGTAGAGATTTTAGTGGAATTTCACATGAAACTGAACAGAGTACTATGCTTTACTATGCACTCGATACTAGGATATTAGTTAAAAGGAATTAAAATTCCGCCAACCTTTCCGTTTTAATACAAAGGGAAATATAAGAATAAATTCAAAAGAAAAGTATTGTTCAAACTTGATTAATAAATGTAACATTTAATAAATAAAACGAACTCCGAGTTTTTAAGAACCACGCCTTATAAAAGTGACGTCATCAAACTTATACAACATACAAGACTTCGAATAAACTAAACTAAGGGCGTGAGGGTATTTTAACTTCGGTTCAGTCAAAAAGAGAATTTCCTAAAAGATTTTCTTACTTTTAGTTTTTAATGCTTGATTTTAGCAAATGAGGCTTAACGCATTATTCTGTATCACGAAGAAGCACACCAACGCACAGTGCGCTTTTTTCGATTTTAAGATGACATTTGCATTATCTCAGACTATAAAAGCTAGGGCCATGAAATTTTTTGCAAATGAGTTTAAGCCATAATTAAGTAACAGCAAAAATTCTAAATTAAGAAATTAGAATTCTAGGTCAACTGCATCGCCTACCTCCCATACAAACCATATTATTTTTAATAAACAGAAAACCCGCATAAAAATGCTTATTTGTGTTTTTAAACAGTACATTTAATTTATTTAACCTCACTTTAACGTCATGCTAAAAATATTTCAAATCGTATAATTTTTAGATATATCTCCTTTATTGCCAAATTAACGAAGTTTAAAAAAAAATTAAGAAATGGTAGCTAATACAAAATAAGGTCACAACTTGTTTTAAATTATGAATTCTATTTTATTATTTTTTAATTTAAGAATACCTACAAATTGCCTTGAAAATCAGTGCATTTTAGGGCAAAATTTGATTTTAAGACTTTTTTCAAATTAAGTGGTTTTTCTTAATGGCAGCTAAATGCAGCAGCTTTTTACAGATACAGAAGGTAGAAGTACGATATTTTATGATAGTTATAGCTTTCGACTTTAATAATGCATAATTAGCTGGATATTTTCTATTAAATTTTACTTAAATTTTCATTCCACGAAAAATTTACAGTCACATTTGAACGATTTTTTTTATTTTATTTATTAACATTTTTTAATATATTGTGGCTTTATTTAATATATTATAGTTACAGGTCCAATTTTTAAAAATATCCAAAAACTTAGTTCTTAAAAATTGTACCTATAGCCTAAGTATATTAAATAAAGGCACAAGCAAATACAGAGGTCGATTAACAACTCAACAATTCTTTTTTATTATATTTGATATTAAATTCAATGGCGATTAAGACATAAAAAATTCTAAAAAACAAAACCTTGAAATATACTATGTGCTCGAAGTTATTATTGTTTAAACTTGACTTAATTTTTTGGGTTTAATTGAGCTTATTTTTTTAAAAAAGTTTCAACTTTGACGAATTTTATAAAAAAAAACCATACAATACATCAAGTTTTTAGTACCACATTCATAATACATGTTTTACAATTTGACGAATAAAAATATTTTTATAAAGTTTACCAAAAAAAAATTTACCAAATGTCATCCTAAAATTAAAAAAGCGCACTGTGCAACGATGAGAAAGAAACGAGAAGCAATACTTTTTGTTCATATACAAAATTGTCTTTTTCTTCTTCTTGTCGTGTCTTTTTCAGCGTAGGTGTGCTTTTTTGTGATACAAAATAATGCAGTTATTTTAAAACTTTCTTAAATTAAGCAAAATATTTATTTATATTATATTTGAAGACATTTTTTTTGTACTGACTCATTAATTCAAAAATTATTAATTCAAAATGCCTAAAATTATGCAACATTTTCCTTGCAGTTCATTAATTTTTAATTAGTTATTCATGGCGCGTGGTTTTTTGCTGACCGCCAATTAATTTACGTCGAAATTAATCAAATCATGAGTAACTGCATGCGTAAATGAAGCTTTGAGCAATGCATTAAATTTTGCAGATTATGCAGTTGCAACAACTTTTGTTTACGGCATTCAACAACAATTTGAATGTAAAACATGCGCTAAAGTATGAAAAGACCTAAATTTTAAAGTAGGTAGTAATTTTTTTTATACAAAAAAGCAACAGTTATATTTAAATAAACCACTTAAAAAGAAACGTGAGCCGTTGTACCTTTATTACAATTTTCTGGTGCAACCATTACGACTGCTAAAGATTCTTGACCAAATCTGATCTATTTTGAAGCAAGCTTTAGGCTCTTAGTTAAGGCTTAGGACCAGGGTAAAGATGGAATAACATAATAGTTGTTTATGAAAAGATGGAAAAAAAACATTGTAGAAAAGCAATGCAACAATTAAAAAGACTAGTTGGCTTTTTCTGTACTCGAAAAACTTTGATCGAGCTTTTAATGATCAATTGTGCTGTGCGTGCTATCAAATGATTATTTACAAATGATCGTGAACTGAACCAGAGTGAAGGAGATAAAGAAAAACTATACGTGTATCAGCGTTTTTTAAAGGTCCGTCAGAGAAATTTTTTATTTAGGTTTGAAGTTTGCTCAAAATGTTGCTATTTACTAATAAAAAAAAGTAAGAAAACTACTAATTATTTGCCTTTGACATGAGAATATATGAGAAATTATCAGAAATATTTGCTTTAATAACTTCGCCCTCCAGCGCCCTTTTATTGGGTTTTTTGATCCCTTTTAAAATATTTTTAAAAAAGTATCCTTAAACGAAGTTGTACATGTTTAAGCTGTGCTATGAAAATGCTCTTTTGAAAATTCTACTTTAAGTCTTTTTTGACAAGAGTAACCTACAGCTTATATCAATAGAGAAAAATAACTTAACAAAAAGCTTAAGATTTTTATCCTCAAAGAATATGTTTTTATTGAAGCCAATATTATAAATTAATACTTTTAGTTCAATTATTGTGCTGTTAAATTATCTGCTATAAGAAACGCTCAACACCCTGAATGCTTTAAAAAAAAAACTAAGTAATAGCTTGTTATTTGCAGAATTTTCTAGAAATAAAAACAAAAAACTATTTCAAATTGAAAACAACAATAATGCTCCAGTTGAAAAAGACGCGTCTTGCGCTTCAAGATGGCACAATCTTAAAACAACAAAAACATCAACAACAAAGCGCAAAAATGCAAATTGCATTTTCGCACGTGCAAAGTGCTAAGCAAAATGGTAACGAAACTTAAATAAGAATCAGAACAAGGACATTGCCAGGATGCTGCCTCCACTGCTGCTGTTGTTGCTTTTGGTGTTGGAACTGCTGCCACGTTGCAATGCGCTTAAATTATGTGTTGTTGGCAAAAAGTTTTTGCCAGCTGTTTTTGTTGGCTACGAAATATTAACGAATTTATAACTAGTGCTTTGAAGAAGTTTTGAAATTTCAAAATTTTTAGAGTTCTTAAGTAGATGCGAAAGATTTTTCTTTTTTATTTACCTTAATAAAATTAAAAAAATTGTTTTAAATTTGCTAAAAAATTTTAGAATTTTTCAGGCTTACCTTGACTGTGGAGGCAGAAACAATAAAACTTTTTTTTTAATGCGCTCTAGAAGTATTATTCACACATTATTCACACATTTCACGAGCTTTTGTAAGAGTATTGATAAATTTTTATTTTCTTTCGAAAAAATTTTTCGTTTATTTGTAAAATTTTTTAGCATTCTACAATGGCTTAGTGATTATTGTATTCAAAAACATTTGAAGAACATAAGAAAGTTAAATTTTGCGATAAAGTTTTGGTGTCAAAGCTTTCGAAATTTTATCTAATTTGGAAAAATTTCGAATTAACTTTCCATACTTAATCTAATTTATTTATTTTATTTAATTTATTTATTTATTTATTAATTTTATAATAATTCATAAAACAAAATTTTTATCATCAACTTTATATTTTATATAAATTCAAAAATAATTTTAAAAAAGTAAGGCAAAGCGGGATTTTCTGAGACAGGTTTGGTTTTTGGACGATAACTTCCTCAAAATTAGATATTTTTTTTCTGAAAACGTTTAACTTGCAACATATGCAATTGCCTAACAACCTGCAATTGCATTTTTCTAAGTTCGGGGCCACTCAAATGCCAACATATCATGAAGATCAACAATAGAAGGATTTCAAAAACTGTTAGGTGAGCCTAAAAATTTATACCAATTTTATATTGGGGTCCACTTTTGCCGTTTTTTATATCTAAAAATGGTTGAAGATTTGATCGCTGTGGTATCGAAATTCTTTTAATCCTCGATTTAAATATTCAAACGCTTTGGTGAATAAACTTTTTTTTAATTTCTTTTTTTCTAAAATCCTTTATATTTTTACACTCTAGCGTCTTTATTACGGTTCTTCTTTGAACCCTTTTAAAAAATATTTAAAAAAGCACCAGTAATAGTTAGGATGAAATCGTATAGCGTTAAAAGGTTCTTTGAAAATGTTTCACAATAAATCTTTTTGAACAAAATTTTTGTAAGGCGTACTGTTGTAAGTAAAATAGTCAGTTTTTAATTATTTCATTCAAATTAATTAAATTAATCTCATGAAGAAATTATTATTGCATAGTCTTAGGGAGTTTTCAAATAAAGTTAGCTGGTTTTTTCACTAGATATACGCAGTAGACAAATATTGTGGAGACCTTATAATAAAACTAGCCCAGTCATTTCAGCGTTTTAACTTTAAAATAGTTTTATCTTGTTCTTAGATACATTTAGGAATTCATTATATACAAGAATTTTAGTTTTTGTTTACAATCGCGAACAAAAACCACAATAAAGCAAATAATAATTATGCTCGTAAAACCAAACGTTGCCATTCCGTTTCGTTCTCTATCTCTCTCTCTCTCTCTCTCTTTCTCTCTCTCTCTCTCTGTGTCTTTTCGTCGTATTAGGGATAGTGTTAGTTGTTAAATCGAAGAGCGATACACAAAAGAAGCGGAATAGAGATAGCTCTCTCTAAAATATACAAAACCGATTAAAAAACGAACCGTTCGTTAAGTTTCTTCTATTTCTAGATTGCAATTGCAGTATTAGAATTCCCTTTTATACAGTAGAAGAGAAAAATTCTGGTTTTCTCATATATATACATATATTTCATTATATAAAATTATTTAAAAAATTATTTGTATCATAATTTTTTGTTTGATATTTTTGGTGATTAATTTGTTATTCTTGTTCGTTTTTATGTTTGCTCAAATTAAATGTAATTTAATGTTATGTTGACCCCTACTAGAATAGCAACCTTGGCGTGGTGTAGGGGCTTAAGTTGCTAAGAAGCAAATGGCTATGATGACTGGAGCGCAAGTTTCTGGTAGAGTTGTCCATGTCATACAGGCCGTTGTGGACCAATGCTATTCACCCTTCATAAATCCCCATTCTTCCCACTATACCTCCCTCCCTAAACCTTTCCTCTATTTATCCCCTCCCAGCCCTCTCCTAAGGGCTGAATCAAGGTGTCATGCGAGCCGTGTCGAAGATTTACTAGGCTGGAAGCCCATCAAAAATAGTCCAGGCACCCTTTGGTACTGAAGCCTTGACTGAACACAGGGAGCTCTGTGGAGTGGGACCTTCCATGGTCCCACACGCATGGGATCTACATGTTAAATACAACAACAACAACAAAAAAGTAGCAAACACAAAAACACCATCGGCCACTGGCGGACAAAGGAAGGAGCAGTCCTCACTGCGTTCCTTCAGTAGTCGCACCTCTCCTATGGTTGAAGCAGGCCATAGTGGTTGTAAAGCTACTGCCAAAAACATTGCCAGGGCAGAGCAGGTCCTGGTGATAAGTCAACTACTGCCAATAAACGCATACTACTGCGCAAAGGTGCCATAGTCGATGCAGACTCGAACCACGAAAGCACTCGATCAATTCAGTTGATGAAGACAGGCTTCTCCTCTCCCCAGACAGGCCGGCGGGTTCCAGCTCCTCCAGGAAGGGCCCAAGACCATGTCAAAGGAGGGACTGAAAGTCAAAGCCAACTATAAAGCAGCCCTTAAAATTTGAAACCGGATGTCAGGTTAGATTGATCTCTCTTTCAAGAAGAAACGCCGGCTTGGGCTGAGCTAAAGGAGGGTCACATGCACTTCGCAAGCTGACCAAGCTGTGTGCCTACTACCTCGCAGTTCGCGAATAGAGTAAAAGAGCAGGCTGCTCAGAAACGTCAAAGATCGGTGGAAAATGCGAAAGTCGGAGATACAGCAAGCAAACGACAGAGGCAGAAATCGATCGCAACGCATACCCGCAAACGAAACATGAGCTGAGAGCCGAGGCCATTGATGTGTCTAAATGACATTTGATCGTAGCACGGATCGACCGGAGCGGTACCTAAGGCAAAATAACCCCCGAGAAATGGAAGTCCGTGGAGATGAACCTTTTCAAGGTTATATTCTCGGGTTGAAAACTCAACCTTGCACTCCCATGCCCACCTTTGATGGAGCGGGCTAGGGTAAATATCCTCAAGTGCTGTGAGGATCAAACTCCACACTGGGTGAAAGCAATTACCCCGACACTCCTAGGCCTATAGGACGGCGTCGCACAGCGGACTGTTTGTTTTATTTAGACGAAATTAAATCTGTAACTCGAGTTGGAATGCACGGAATGATTTAGGGATGTAACGGTGCCCCATACAATGGTTGTATCCCCTCACTACGCCACTGTCTCGCTACTTCACTGTGCATACAGCCAATACATTAAGGCATATGACAACCACACAAACACATCATGGTCAAAGCAGACAATGGCCACTACATGAAGGCATACGACACCCACACAAATGCAGTACACCCAAAGCAGACAACAGCCACATGGTAGCGACAAACAAAACAGGCGAATTTGACATGCAAATGATGAGTGGCTCTATAATTCACAAGAGGTTTTCAACCAACGGAATTTAAGAGTGCGCTGTTTCGCTCACTTCGGCAAGGCTCGGAAGCGTAGTGCTTTGTACCGCCCGACACTTGTTATGATTTAACGAGTAGTTGTTTACCGACGAGCTATCAAAAGTGTGCTCGTTACTAATACATTTAGTTTTTAAACATTATAAGTATTTTAAGTTTATTTGTACGGATTACTACATCGGCTTTAGTCGGTCTTTTATTCATCGCAGTGCTTAAGCGGATTACTACATCGGCTTCGGTCGGTCGATTATTCATCTGAAGTGCTCGGTTGAATTACTACATCGTCTATAGTTGGTCGATTGTCCAGAAGTGATCGTTCGGATTACTACATCGGCTTTAGTCGGTTGTTTATTCGTCTGAAGTGCTCGGTTGTATTACTACATCGGCTATAGTTGGGTCGATCATCCGAAGGTGTTCGTCGGATTATTACATCGGCTTTAGTCGGTTGTTTATTCATCATAGTGCTAAAGCGGAATACTACATTGGCTTCGGTCGGTCGATTATTCGTCTGAAGTGCTCGGTTGAATTACTACACCGGCTAGAGTCGGTCGTTCATCAATTTGAACATAGATCTTGATACTTAAATAATAGGGTTATTCACGCCACTCTAGGGCGTAAAATGCGTAATTAGAATTTATAATAATAAAATCATACCGCCTTAAAGCGTAGAAGCATTTACTTTTTTTTTAATAACGTACCAAACCGACCCGACATCAGTACGGGCCGAATCAGCACTCGTTCGCACGACACAAGCGACAACAACTCTACGAACCAACGTATTGTTATTATTTTTGAATTATTATGCATTGTAAAAAAAAAAATTATAAATAGATTTGTAAATATTGAAATTGAAACATACAAATTCTAATTTTAAACTACTTGATTATAAATAAAGCAAACTATTTTAATCGAGGCATCGAAACACCTATTAATTTTATTTATTTGGCGAAAGTTTGAGGGTTTTTCGTCTGATCCTGGAGCGGCTGAGGATACCTCAGCCTTTGAAGAAAAACCTCCCTTACAGGGACTTAGGCTATTTAGTGACATATCTTCCTTACGTGCATATCTTCCTTCCTTAATTTCATACAGATAGACCGTATGGTACCAAAGTTACAAAAATTTGTATGGGAAAATTTGCTTTTGCGCTTCCTACATCATGATTTTCTATTATTTTATGGCATAACTATTAAGCAAATAAAATTACAGAAATGGTATGTTTATGAAATTATTGGGTTACCATAAATTATTTTATCCATTATTAATATGTTTTTGTTTGAAGATACACTCGAATTACCAAAAACGTTAATTTTTGCCATATTTCAGGTGAAATTTTATCTCTCCTTGTATGTTCTTGTATATACTTTCTTGTACTGTTTTGCAATATAATCTCAAAAATCAATCTTCTCAGCTGAAAACATTACTTAATGCATTGCCAATAACCACTGAAGAGATTTTGGGTATTTCTTTTTAATTTTCGAACTTATTTGTAAAAGTTTTCCTGTGCTATTCTATTTCTACATACAAAAATACATTTATTGAAAACTTTAGAGTTGATTTTTTCAAAATATTTTTTGTGTGGCTTATCATGTTTTTGCAATAAGCATTTCATATGTACTTAATATTTTGAATATTTTTAGGTTTGGCAACTTTGTACAACCTTTCTTTTTAAAAGGTTTTCGGCTCTAACCCCTTGAACAAAGACATCTGTGTAAAATCTATGTACTGCATATTCTATATACTTGGTACATTTTAATTCATATACTTAGTAAAATAAACGAAAATTGTATTCAATGCATGGAATTATTTGTTGAATACATTGCAGATTGAAATAAATACAAGCAACGCGTACTCAAAAAATTTTTCTTGTAATGATTTCAAGAAAAGTACTCAAAACATAAAATAAAGACTCAATACATAAAATATAGACGTCTCGTTTATGCGATTAAAGTAAGACATTTATTCAATATATAAAATATGTACTCAGTACACGTCTCGCTAATGTGATTAAAGTAAGACTTGTATTCAATACATAAATTTTGGACTCCGTACACTTCTCGCTTATGCGATTTAAAAGAGACATGTTTTCAGTACATAAAATATGGACTCAGTACACCTCTCGCTTGAATATTGGCTTACGATTTTGCTGTTTTATGTCATTCGTTTCTTAGTTTGCAAAGAAGCAACACATGTGTGAGCGATACATGTAAGTTAAGGTCAAAGTGGCTGCCTCAATTGAGACACACTTAGGCCAATGAGACCCATTTTGGTAAGTGAAGTAAAAGAAACACATCAGCAAGGCCAATTACGAAATGTAAATGTATTAAGGTAAGTCCAAGTAAATTGCATGTTTTTCCTTTTCATGTTTGCTTATGTTCCTGAATATTTAAAAATTTTCTCTTTTGTGCGCTCAGCTATCGATTTATATCTGTGCCCACAAGCAATAATCGCTCAAAGTCGGTTTAAGACAAAAATGTGTTATTGGTGTAGCTGTGTTTCACGCATTTAGCACACTAAACACACACAATCTGCAGATTCGTCTGATTTTCTAGCCAAATTTATGGCATAACAACCAAATAACCTTTCATAAAACGTATATTAAAAACTTTAAAGATTTCTCGAAACATTGAAATCAGACTTAAGCTGTTATTGCTTATCGACACAGATATATAACTTAAAGTAAGAAATTTAATATATTTGCCCATCAATGAATTTCATTATGTTTCTATAGGTTTCATTGATATGTGTTTCAAAGTGTTCCATGTGGTAAATAAAAATTATACAGATGACTGCCGCAACATCTGGACGTTTATTGAAATGTGATTTTACAAGCCACTCTTTGCCACCAATAATGGATGAAATAAAAGTATCAATGTCGCTACTGACAATTTTATTGCAACTCTGCTGCAAATGATATCAAAATCAATTTCAGGTATTCGTCGTTTTTAGAACAAAATTTTTTTTTCAAATTAGAAGCACGTCTCGAGCAGACTATTGGATCAACCCATTTTTAATGCTGGCGCATTGTATATGTGATTTTCGCAAGCCAAAAAAGAATCGGAGCGTAAAAGAGTAAATCCATTGCACTCTCGAATAAAGGCAACGAATGGATTGGAGAGAAATGGCTGGGTTTGTATAAGTAATTATCAATAATTTTAATATGAACAGGCATGAACAGAGTGTGTACTCATTACATTAAATTATGTACTAAAAATATGTAATGAGTAAATTATGTATGTACTTATCATATAAAATTATGTTCTACAAATATGTAATGAGTTAACTATGTATGTACTAAGTACATGAAAATATTTCCCATTCATCACAAATATGCTGTACATAAATTTTGTAATGGGTATCTATGTACTAGGTACACTGGGGCTATACTCATTACACACAATTATTTATTATTTTATGTAATAAGTCAATAATCTATGTACTATTTACATCAGAACTGTTCTCAATACATACAATTATTTATCGTTTTATGTAATGGGTCAATAATCTATGTATTCATTACACACAGTTATTGAATATTTTATGTAATGGGTTAACAACATACGTACTACATACAACGGAACTTTACTCATTACATACAACTATTTGAAATAGTTTTGTGATGAGTACAGTGTGTATGTATAAGAGCTTTCAATCTTAGGATCCCGAATCCCGAAACCCTGGGATCACGAACCAATTTCTAGTCCCGGAATCCCGGGATTCCAAATTGTAAATCCCGGGATTTTATTCATAAGAAAATACAAAAATTTTCAGCAACTATAAATGCAACTGTAATGAAAAGAATGGTTTTTTAATATCGAAATCACCCTGTTCTTTTTTTATCTCTCTACACACTTTGAAAGTCTATTTTTTACTTTATTTTTGTTGTGATATTAGAAGACTGTTTACTAGGCTTTTCAACTTTCATAGTTTTTTACACTAAAAGGAATATTTTATTCACATCATACTTTTTACTAACAGCAACACGGTTAAAAATCTTGGGCTAAACTTTATACTTTTTTGGATTGCATATAGGACAACACCAAGAAAGGGTTACATTTTAATCCAAGGAAAAGTTTAAAATTTTCACATCAAAAAAATAAAAAAAAATTATTCTGACCATTCCATGATTCGAACCCACGTCCCCTG
Source organism: Dichetophora obliterata (assembly GCA_963920525.1). Classification (NCBI taxonomy): domain Eukaryota; kingdom Metazoa; phylum Arthropoda; class Insecta; order Diptera; family Sciomyzidae; genus Dichetophora; species Dichetophora obliterata. The sequence continues at coordinate 8,271,544 of OY986436.1, read as the reverse complement.
ATGTGCTGGTCCAACACTTTTTCTACTCGTCTAACTCAGTTGTAAACAAGGTTTCACTTATTTTGCAATATTACGAATGCAAGTAATCTCCTTTCAGAAATAAGGGTTCGAGACCCAGCTAAATTAAATTAAAGTAGGGATTGAAATAAAAATAAGTTTTTTATTTAAAAATTCCATTAACCAAAGTTTTGATTAAAAAGTATTCCAAAAATTTATTTGACTAGTTTATTTGAACAAGAAATTTTTTTTTCTTTTTAAATTTTTTAAAAGATAAATTTATGTTGTTTGTTTTGTTTAACTTATTTACGTGCATATTTTTATGTTTATGTTTATGTTTAAGTGAATTATTATTTCATATTTTAAATACTTTGGGTTTTCATAACATATTTTATTATAAAAAATATTATAATAAATTTAAATAAACTTATTATGAAAATTAAATATTTAAAAATTTAGAAAACATCTTTTATACCGTAAAGGTTATTAATTTTATTAAAAAAAAATCATAATACCATAATCGTTACTTTTTTATTTAGTTGTCTGATCAGGTGATGTATTTCTTTTTAATCATAAAATTTACAAGTGTTTCCTCTCATAAAAATACAAAATGGAATTTCAAAATTTATTGTTATTGTTGAATTGTTCTCCTTGTATTCTTCTTTGTACATTAAAACTGTAACTTTTGTCTGCATTAGTAATTATGATTTCGTCTTAGTGTTTTCTTTTAAACTTTTATGTGTTTTTCAATATTTTAAGTATGAATAAAGATTAATTTTAATTTTTTTTTTATAAAAAACAAATATGAAATAGTTTTTCTAAAAAGCGGAAATAACGAGATAAAGTTGCTAACGGTCCCTGGTTATTTTAAAATTTTGGCATCCCGGGATCATGAATTTCAAATACCGAAATCGCGGGATTTGCCAAAACCCTTCGGGATTGAAAGCCCTAGTATGTATGCACCACATACATCTATGCATTAACGACACAGAATTATGTGATGAGTACACAACATTCTTTATTGACTATATGTTGCATTGCTTTAGAGCTTTATGAAGTCAATACAGATTTCAACACGTACTCAGTACAAGAAAATCACAAAATTAATGTGTGCAGAAATTTATGTACTCAGTACAAGAAAATCACCAAATTTATGTGTGCAGAAATTTGTGTCATGAGTACATAAACGTATGTAGTGAGTCCATAGGTTTTCCCTCTGTATACATACCATGATTGCCGCGCTTCGTGCCATTTTTATATTTAATATTTTTTTCATTTGCAATTGAATTTATTATCCTTGGCCTAAGTTTTTCAGCCAACATTAATCAAAACTTGCTCGATGCGTATCATATAAATAACTATGTCCATGCCCAATGCTTCAAGTGGCAGCTACGCATCGTGGTACAAAGAAGAGCATGTGGACCCCTTCCCATCTGCCAACTGTGCTCAAGCGCCAACAAAAACATAACCAACCAGCTCACTTCTGGAGTCTATGACTTTTTAAAGGTTAACTTCAGGCACCTCTACGCTTGAGCGCGCTTAGCAAACAACATTTTCTAGTCATTATCTCGAAAATGTCGCAGAAAAAAATAAAAGTTTTGAAACTAAACTGCCGTCCAACTTGCCCACCACCTAAAACTTTTCACGCATCCTAACAATGACAACTTTTCCAACTTTCTACCTCTCTCTCTCTCTCTCTCTTTCTTTTTATCGCTCTAACTTCCAAAAATCCTTAGGCAGGACCTTATTCCACACTGCTACTCGTGCAGCAATCGTAAATGCAACGAAGCATTCAACAATTTCAAATTTATTCCGTTACGTTTATGTCTGTCCAACTCTGCGTATGTCTGTTTGTCTTTGCATAGCTCCATCTATCTATCCAACTGTCCCGTATTCCTGTTGTTTGCCACTGTATGTTTGTTTGCCTGTTCGTCGGAGGCCCTTATGTATGAGTGTGTGTGTTTGTGTGTGATTGTGTGGTCTTGTGTGTCGGCATTGTAAATAGAAAAGTTTGTGCTTAAAGTTTCTGCTAATAATGTCGAGAGTGTTAAAATGCAGAAAATACTAATTGACAAAAATTTTGGTAGCGCTTATTTTCTAAAACTTTTATTTGAAGGTTATTTAATGAGCAGCGCATTCGTAAAGATGAAGTAGTTCTGGTTGCTGAGGGTAGATGAAATGCAATTCGGACGACAAGCAGCATTATTTAATTTTCCAATTAAGTGCAGCGTTGAATTGTTTGTGGTGTGTGCAAAAACTTTTAGCGCTTAGTGTGACTTAGGCTAGATACGGCTACGTATCTCAAAAATGGTAATCATGCACTGACTTACTCTATGAACTGAGAGAATTCATTGCCTAAGTGATATCTGCAATTGATATAGTCTGAAATATCATAATTATTCAATTAAGACAGCTCTTTAAAAAAATAAAACTAATATAAACCAATATATGTACATAGTTGTTGTTTAAATGTTAACCTGTTTTGTAGCTCTTATTACTTAATTATATGTAGTTAAGTATAAGTTTTGAAAACTTGTCGATTTTGAACTTTCGCTAACAGCTGCTTACTTAATAATAAATAACATATAAACATTTTAAAATATGCATAAACTATATTTGCATTTGGTATCTCCCTCTTGCTCTCTTATTGTGCTTCTCTATCTCGCTACATGTCAATTATTAATGTTTCAATTTAAGTGCAACCAAAAGCTAAGTGTTTATATAATCAAAAATACAAAAACAAAGGCTGAAACATAAAATCAGCTCATCAACGGAAACCACAAAAACAACAGCAACATGATATGCAAGCTTATCAGACTAATAAAGGTTAAAATAGTTGCGAATGAGAGTGGGTGTGTGTGTGTGTGTGTGTTTTCGTGTAGTAGTGAGGAGAGCACTAGAGCGAGACGAGAGAAAAGTTTGTGCAATTTAAGCATTTTGCATGCAAGGGAATTAAGCGCACACATAAACTCGCACACACACACACATACACATACGTGCATATTGTCTATCAGTCAGACACATGTATTGCAATCACTGTTGCCTCCAAGCGACAGGTCAAATATTCATAAAACATCAAATGTGTTGGGAGAAGGCTGGCTGGCCGGCCGGGCTCAGCAGCAGGTGTGACACGAATCAACCGGAAGCGGAAGTGTTTTGGCAACACTAAACAAAATTGCGGCGTTGCGAGCTACTTAAAGTTTTTCAAAGTTGTGATGTTGATGTGAATGTGACTGAGATGCAGATAGAAATGCTCTGTAGACAACTTTAAATGCACACAATCATTAATTATAGTTATATTAAAGTTTTTTTGCATTCGTTTTTATTTAAATAAATAGACCAACTTCTAGCTAATGATGGGGCACTAAAATCTAAACAACAACAGCAAAAACAACCTCGTTTAATGAGCTTGTGAAAGTGGAAAAGTTTTCCAAGCGTATTCATGCCAGGCTGCCACAAATGACACATAACGGTCGCTAATAACAATCAGTGTTGATGGGTTAGTATGATGTCATGTGTGTAGTTTTATGAACTTTATTTTTATTGCAACAATTGTTTTAGAGATAGAAAAAAGAGAAAATTAAAAAATGTCTAATATTAGATATGAGATTGTTTTCAGGACGCTTGCAAATATGAAAAAAAAGACAAAAATCTCTCAAGTTTAGAACTTTTGCTAAATTAATATATTAAAGTTATAGAAAGACTTTACTTTGTACTTAATTATATATTATATGGGGAATAAAAAAAACACAAAAAGCGAATTAAAATTATGTGAATTAATGTGAACAAATAAACTTTTGATAAAGTTTAATACTGTTGCCAATAAGCCAAACCCATAAAGAATTTTTTTTTTTTTAATGTTTAAAGTAGGCTAATTAATGCTTTGAATATGAATTATGGAACAATAGTGCCAAGCATAACAAATAATTTAGTGCGAACCATCATCTCCCAAGCAAACTTGAAAAAATAAAATTTTAGAATTTATGAGATTTATCAAATCATCCGTATTAGAAAAATAATGGTAGCTTTCAAGAAAAAATCAGCGAGAATTTTTGTTAAGCATTTTTCCAATTACAACAGCGAATGCTACCTTAATTTATTTTTTATGGTATTTTTTAAATGAAAGCAAGCAAATGAAAATTTTTGCATATATTTTTAATGGAAGTACGGCCTTGTGATAAAAAAACTTTGCTTTATCAAGTTTGTTAAAAAAAAAAACTCTAGTCAAACATAAAAAACATACTTCTTCTCTTCGCCTAGAAAAGAAAACGGCAAAACTGTATCATTTTGATTATATTAATTTTTTTATTACTGTCTAAATATCTTCCCCAGTAAAAATTAGATTTTAACTTGGTCCAAACAGCGGTTGAATAAGGGTCGAATAAGGTTTGAACAAGGGGCGAATAAGCGTCGAATAAAGGGTGAATCAAGGGTGAATCAAGGGTGAATAAAAGTATGTTAAGGGTCCAGTAGCGACCAATCAAGGGTCAAAGAGCGGCCTTTTTATCTCGGCCAAACAAGTGTTGAACAGCAATCGTATAACAGATATCTGTGGGACTTTTTATGCAGAATAATATATACTGAATATAATTACGTATAATAAATTTATTATATATGAAACGTCGGAAAAAAATTGTATTTTTATTTTTAAATTTAAAAATTGCAATTAAAAATTACTGGAATTGACGTATAGGCTATGAAAGTTATTTTCAAATAATTGTTTAAATAAATATTTTGTTTGTCAGTAAGTTTATATAATGTAACGTTTAGTTTGCGTAATTTTAAATTTTAAAGTCAAAATTAATGCATAGAAAAAATATAAAAAACTCCCCTGAAGATGTCGTCAAACAAGTGAAGAAACGTCGGGAAAAAATTGAATTTTTATTTTTACATTTAAAAATTGCAATTAAAAACTACTGGTCAAAAACCTCTGCAACACTAATTGTAAATTTAAATATTAAAAATTTCCCAACAAATAACATAATTACACATATCCATTTTCAAATATATTTCACATACATATGATATTAGGATGAGTCAATTTGATGAAATTAAGTTTTTACATGTATTTTCTATTAGGGTATAAAAACAGAAATTTCTGGCGATAATTTTGTTTTTCTTTGTGTAATAAAACATATCCTATTTTGGCTTTAATGTTCCTTTTTTAAAAAAACTTTATACTATGTAGAGCTCCCAAATTGTTCATTTTTTTAACTATACGAAGCATCAAAAATGATTTTCTCGGCTCAAAAAAACCTAAACATGCTAATTTTGAACACAATCGATCAGTCGAAAACGCAGTTTTAGCACATCAAAAGTCAAAATATTCTTGGTCAGTTTGTAAATTTTAAATATTCTTGGTCAACTAAAAAAAAAAGTAGGTCAACTACTTATTATATGCCTTTTCATATTTGTTGTGTTATCGGCCGAATAGTAAAATTTAATGAGAATTATTTTTGCAGAAAGTTTTGATCCTCTAAGAAAGCATTTCAAGGTACTTGTGTAAATAGTTTTCCAAAAAAGTTTAAAAAGAACACATCAAAAAATTAAATTTGTAAGTTGACACAAACATTGGCTGAATAAGGGTCGTACAAGGGCCAAACAGCCTATAAATACATTTTAATTGAGTGGATCGATTTGATGAATAGTCACCAAAAATAATTGTCCTTAAAATTGACTTAAAGTACGTGAACACAACAACACAATTATATCAAAGACAGAACTGTAAAATCGACTTTTATATTCAGAATATTAAGTACAACTGAATAACTACATAAGAAGGCATTCAATAAATGCAGAATTGATGTATAAATAAAATTTTTAATTCGCATTCATTTTTAAAAAATGATTAATTATTAATTTTTACTATTCATTTTCGTTATTCAGAATACTAACAGCCCCATTCTGGTAACTTGACAATAGTCAACCAGTATTTTTAATATTTCTATGTGTTTGTTGTAATTTTTTATTTCAAAACGAAATTTGAAGCTCAAAAAACAACATTTTTTAATGAAATTGTCAATATCTTAAAAGCAGTTGACAATTTTTATCACAATTTATTATTTTTGAGCTACAAATTTTGTTTTCAAATAAAAAAATTACAACAATAGGGCCGTATATCATTTTTTTTTTATTCATTTGAATGCTATTCACAAAGAATGCAATACACAAAGAATTTCAGTATTTTCAATTATTCTTTTTTTATTCATTATTTCTTTTTTATTTGTTATTCATATTTTATTCATTATTCTTTTGTTATTCATTATTCATTATTTATTCATTATTTATTCATTATTCTTTATTTATTCTTTATTAATTTTTTTATTCATTATTCATTTTTATTCATTATCCATGTTTTATTTTTTATTCATTATTCATTTGTTATTCTTTATTTATTTTTTATTCATTTTAGGATGAATAATGAATAAAAAATTTATAATGAATAGCAAATAAATAATGAATAATAAATTAATAATGATTAAAATATGAATAATGAATATAAAATGAATAATGAATAAAAAATTAATAATGAATAAGAAATTAATAATAAATAAAAGAAGAATTATGAAAACTAATGAATATAAACTGAATGAAAAATGAGTAATGAATAACAAAAGAATAATGAATAAAGAATGAATAACGAATAAGAAATGAATAATGAATAAAAAAAGACTAACTGAAAACTCTGAAATTCTTTGCATTCTTTGTATTCATTTGAATGCATTCTTTGTAAATAGCATTCAAATGAATAAAAAAATTATTTATTATTCTGAATAACGAAAATGAATAATTGAAATCAATAATTAATCATTTTTTTAAAAATGAATGTGAATTAAAAATTTTATTTATTAAATATTATTTTATTTTGCATTCATTGAATGCATTCTTATTTCGTTATTCACTGATACACTTTTTTTTTAATAAAATCAAATTGAATGCATTCTTTTACACCTCTAATCAAAGGCATATATATTAAATAGATATGAGTAAAGTATTTTATGTGAGTAAAAAACTGAATTGACAGTTGAAATCATGACATATTTTTATTTTTAATTTTCTGCAACTCTGTTTTGGGGCCATTTAAGAATAACGTTAGCACTACTGCGAGCAGGGTTTTTGCTTTGCTTATTTTTGAGGACATGAAAGGTGGGGTCTGGATGGTGATTACATCAGCACAATTTGTTTTATTGAATTTTTCGAATTTTCTAATAAATTTAATCAAATTTGGTTTAAGCCCTACACGGAGGAAACTGTTTGCTAATTTTTTATTGTGGTTAAGCAAAACTTGCGCTTGAATCTCAGTCACTTAAAGATTATGCTAGATTTCAGCAAAAACTAAACGAAATTTGCTATTCCAGTTTGTAATAACTTTGCTAAGCAAGGAAAATTTTGCTAAGTTATTATTAACTGCAAAAGCAAATTTTTACTTAATTTAAGCAAATTTTTGCTAAGTTATTATTAAGTGAAATACCAAATTTTGATTAGTTTTTGCTAAAATCTAGCATATTGTGGAAATGAAATAATTATTAATATTAAATTAAATAGGAAAATTACTATTAGCCGGATCTTGAACCTCTGCCATTTGACCATCGCAGTTGTTAACCAATCGTCACCTGATTTTCTTCATTGAGAATAAACGTGTCCTCGTGTGTTTGAAATAAAGTGTTTGAAATTTGCTTAGCAAATATTTGCTTGAGTTTAGTAAAAATGTGCTATTTGAGTTTATAATAACTTAGCAAATATTTGCTTGAGTTTATTAAAAATTTACTATTTGAGTTTATAACAACTTAGCAAATATTTGCTTGAGTTTAGTATAAATTTGTATGAGCTTATAATAACATAGGAAATATTTGCTTGAATTGAATATAATTTCGCTTTTTCCTTAATACATGAGGAGTGATTTCAATTTAGCAATTTTTTTCTAAAATCAAACCGTGATTCAGCAAATTTTTTGCTAATTTGCTTTTAAGCAAAACATTTCAAACTCGATTTTTAAGCAAACTCGATACAAGCAAAATAATTATCTCCGTGTACTTGTCTATGCTTGAAAACGAAACACATTTTCAAGGATTCCTGATGCATGTACCAATGTTTGCGTAAGCACGGGAAGGGGTAAGAGCTTGGCTTACTCTTGCTGACGAGGGCGTGGGGTGTTAATAATTTTAAAAAATCTGCTTACGTAAAACTGGAATGGCCCCTTTCGACTGATCAATTTCATTGAAAATTTGCATTGTAAGGCTTTTTTTAGCCCAGAATCTCATTTTTGACATCACTTGTAAGCAAAAACCAACGATTACGGTCGACTCCTGTAAGAAATTCTGGAAAATTGCAACAAGGGGGAGAAGTTCACTTTATCTCAAGAACTATTTTTTTATCCTTTACTAAAAAATCCATGTAAAATCATAATTTCATCAAATCAAGGGACCATCAGAGGTATTATGTGTTGTTACATGCGCATGCATAAGTTGTCGCATTAGATTTTCAGTACATTTGATAAACAAGGAATGTGATTGCTTTTTTGATGCGCATACGTTTGTTACAGATATCGAGTGTTGTTTATGTGGTTTTTGCTTTTGAACATGTCTCTGTTTTGGCAAAAGCTTTGACTCAAAATTTTTAATACATTTTGCTTCAAAACACCACTGTTCGATCCGTGTTTGGCCACTGTTCGAACAAGTAGGTTTCTTTGATAATATTTAAAAAAATTTCAGTTCCATTTAATCGAGCTGACATTATTCGATAAGCTGTTCAGGCACTGTTCGAGCACTGTTCGGGAACTGTTCGGGCTCTGTTCGGGCGCTATTCAGTCGATTATGTATTAACTCGGTTTTCAGAATTATAGATATTGCTATGCTCTAGCGAAAGACAAATACTTTATTGTCCAAATTGAAATATTTTGCACAAAACCGAAACTTAAGAATATTCCTGGACATAATTTTTTAAACTAATTTCATGAGATTCGTTCTTGTTCGTTCAATTGTTTGCAATCAAATTTAAAAAAAAATTTTTTTTTAAATCAACACCATCAAAAAATTTCAATGCGCATTACTTGAAGACATGTAAATAGCGCTTCATTCTCTTTGCAAATAGTGGTGTTTGTATAGCGCTATATTTGTAGCACTTTCCGTAACGATAACGCTGCACTTGAAAAAAAAATATTAGTTTTTAATGTAAAAAAAAATAATTTTAAAAAACTGTAAGTCCATCAAATCGTTTTAAAATTATGTTTTCTGTTTTTCCTTCATCAAAGAAAAAATCAAATAAAATGCATAAAAATCATACCTTTTTATATTGTCGCTCTAATTCTAATAGGATGTATGTCAAAATTGGGCAAAGTAACGTTTATTACCGGTTTAGGTAGATTGGTCACAACTACATTTATGTCCTTTTTTAGTTTTTAATGTTTGTATGAAAAAGGTAGGTAGAACGTGTGAAACAATACATTATCGTATGAACTTCATACAAATAATATACAGTTTTCTTTGCACTTACGTTGAATTTTCTTTCTTTGAACAATAGAAAATTTTGACTTACGTTGTATAATAATCAAGCCGCCAATATGAACTAATAAAGGAAACAAAGCCCTCGATTCTCAGTTTTTTTTTCTTCCAAATACAAGGAGAACAATATATTACAAGTGGCGACCGTAGCCTAGTGGGTAGAGTGCGTGGCCACTAAGCTAAAGAACCGTGGTAGCCCGGGTTCAATTCCAGCTCAGACAGAAAGTTTTTTCAATTGAATTTATTTTTCTGTTCGATCGTCACCTCTCTGCAAACAATGGCAAACCTCAGAGAGTAAAAATTGCCATGTAAAGCTTCTTGAGAACATAAGCCGTTCGGAGTCGGCATAAAACATGTAGGTCTAGTTCTCGGTCATCTGTGATCAAACATTTTAATAACACGCACAACACAATTGATCAATAGAAGCAAGGTCAAAGTCCTTCCAAGGGCTGAAATGGCCAGTTTATTATTATTATTATTACAAGGAGAACAAAACGCTCGGTAAATACAAGCAGAACAAAGCTCTAGGCTCTCGCTACGATCTTATATTTTCTACAGTGGGAACGGACCGCATACATCTGATGACATGACTATGTTAAAAAATGCGCTATACGCAAGGAGAATAAAGCGCTCTACTTTTTTTTGGAGCGCTTTAGATGCGCTAATGGAGCGCTCACTTTCCTGTTGGGAAGTTTCAATTAAAACTATAACAGAATATTTATTAACCCGCTAATGACAGCTTATTATATATCATACGCAATGAAAGCCTTTTTCAAAAATTCGCAGCATCTATAAAGCTTTTGATTTCAACAGTATGAGAAAGCCAAAAGAAAGTTTTTTCTTAAAAAAATTATAAAAGTAGCATTTAAAGCATTTTTGTTTATTTTTTCGACCTCAGTTCGTGCAGTATTTCAAAGAATAGTGAAAAATACCACGCAGGTGAGCTGTTTTATTTTATTAACATCAAGAAAAAAGAGAATGTTATTAAACAAGTGCATTTGGTTAAAATTTAACGCGTTCGCTACGAAATTAAATTTATCTTAATTCTAATTTTTCTGATTTTTCTAAGTTTTTATTTTATTTATCTACTCATTTCATTCATTTTCACAAATTTTTTCAAGCAAACTTAGGTATGGTAGTTAACACTTTACGGTATACCTTCAGCCTTTAATACTCATAGTACAAAGGAAAAATAAATTCCAAAATGTCAGTAGAGTAGGAATGAAACGAATATCTAGCTAAGAGTTTTCTCACTTATTTAATAGTATCACAAAACAACAAATCTAAGAAGAAGAAATTCATATATTCGTATGAGAAAAGTTACAAACAAGCGCTTCAGTAGCTGCCTATGCTAGCGTTATCGTTGTTGGTTTGGTTGTGGTTGTAGTTGATGTTGTGGTTGTTGGTTTAGTTTGCAGTCGTGTCGTTTGTTATTGTGCTGCTTTTGTTGTTTTTTTTAATATATATGTTAAATGTACATATATATATATATATATATATATATATACACCAGTTGCTTTTATTTTTGTCGTTTGTTATTGGTTTTGTTTTTTTCGGCAAAACAGAAGCGTGTAGCTACAGCGCAAGTATGTATTACTACTACACAGGTTTGCGCATGCGTTGTGTTTTGGAAATTTTATTTATTTTTTAAATATCATTATAAATTCGATTTATTTAAATTGTGCATTACATTTTTTCATATTAAAAATATATGTTGTTAACCATAATTTTAATTTTAAATTATTTTTTAAGTACCCATCCTTACTACGGGAAAAATAAATAATTCCTATTATTCCGAAATATTTATTTCCATTAATTAATAATTACTTTGAATTACATTTAAGTTTACAAACATAAAAGAGAACAATAACAACAAATTCATCACTAAAAATATCAAACGAAAAATGATTATGCAAAACAAATTTGTTTTTAAATAATTTTAATTTATAAGATAAAATGCTTTAAAATGGTTCTGAAAAATATAAAAAAAAACAGAATTTTTCTCTATTACTGCAAGGTTAAAAATCTTTGAATAAAATTTAAACTTTTCTGTACTTTATATATGACCAGTCCAGCTTTGTGTTGAAATCTAGTATTTGCAAAATACTAAAAAATAGTTTTAATACAGCTTTGGTTTAAAATTTCGAACAAGCTTGGATTGATATATAACAAAAAAAATAACAAATACAGTGAGATTCGAACCAAGGACATCCAGTTTTTAAGCTCACTATGTTTACCACTGGACTATTGCGCTATACGAAGCAAAAGCAATAAGCAAGCATATGAACCTAATAGCCTAATTTTGAGTTTCAGCATTGCAATATTTCTTTGGTTTAAATTTTAGTACAGAAAATTTTAATTATGGGTTAGTATTTGTGAAAGTTTAAATTTTAAACCTCAAGGTAAAAAATATGCAGTATTATTTTAGCTGGAGTAAAATTTATTCCAAGATTTTTAATCATGTGTATTAATAGGAATTCTACGTCTATACTTACGATACTATCGAAACTCTGTCTATTGATGAGATTTTCGAACTCATTCATTACTTCATCCTCTCCACTAGATTTCGAAGCGCTCAGTCTTACAATCGAAGATATATCTGATGCTATAGTTAAACTCAAACCATCTTTTCAAAGGGATATCGATGGGATTTCCCCTTTTTTGTAAAAAAGGCTTTTTTCTCTGGTTTATCGTTTACTCCAAATTTTTAATAGATCTCTTTCGACAGGCACTTTCATTAATGCGCGAAAATATGCTTGTGTTGAACCAATCTTTAAAAGTGGCAACAAAAGTGATGTTACCAACTACAAACCAATCTCTAAGCTTACGACGATATCTAAACTATTTGAAAGCATTATTAAAGAAAAAATGTGCTTTCAGTCAAAAATCTCATTTGTCCTTTTTAGCATGATTTCGTTGCTGGTTGCTCTAGGACTTCTAATCTCTTGTGTTTTTCTGAAGATTGCATTTTTCATTCCAGTCTGGACATTATATTGGTGCAATATACACGGATTTCTCTAAGGCCTTTGGCAATGTCTCCCATAAGATTTTGCTTATGAAACAAAAACAGCTGGGTTTTCACTATGTTTTTTTATCATGGATAGAATTTAATTTAGCTAACAGATCTTGCTATATAGTTCTTTATCATTTTCGTTTGCAACCATTTACTGCTATCTCATGGGTGCCCTAGTTCCTGTCACATTGCAAATATCTACTATATGCTGATCCATTCACCCATAAATAGCACTATGGATTCAGATATGTTTAAGTCTGAGCTCAACAATCTCTACAATTGTTACCAAAAAATAAGCTCTTTCTTAACATCAAAAAATGCTTCTATATTTGCTTTTCTAAATGCGCTCCTGTGACCCATACTGCCGTCCTAAGATATAAAGTCACTGTTGCCAAAATTCAAAAATGTAGAAAAGAGCAGAATTGGAAAATTTTATGAGTTTCTGATTTTTGTGTGCAGCTAAGATTACCCATTTTCAACTCCAAATGACTGAAAAATTTAAGTAAAGTAGTCACTTCTAGTGTGTTTCTTAGAAAGATAAAAAACGTAAAAGCTAAATATCTCAAAACTACTCAAATGGAGATATGACTTCTGTACTTAGGAGGGTAGCATATTTCTTATTTCATTAATAATATTAAATTAAATTAAGTCAATGAAATTTCTGATATTGGAGTTCTTTTCGCTTCGAAATTTACTTTCGATCAGTTGATTACTTTCTAAATACATCAGTTGATTAATTTCTAAATCGCATGCGCTTTTATCATTTGTACGGCGTATAGCTCTGATTTTTCTGACCCGTACACGCTCAAGTTACTTTACACTTCATTTGTTCGCTCGAAACGCGAGTATGAGGTTGTGATTTGGAGACCCTTCTATCATATCCACATGAATCGACTTGAACGCATTCAAAAAAGTTTCCTAAGATTCGCTCTTCGGTCTGTTCTATTTACTGAAATGACTCATCATACAATGCTAGATGCTTGCTTTTGAAACTTAAGACCTTTCCTTTCTCTACTTTTTACCTATAATATTGTCTCCGGCATGACTGACTGCCCATCTCTTCTAGAAAGAATAAATTGCAATATTCTTTCCAGAAATTTGCGGAAGTTTGACTTTTTCTATATTGGTTTTAGTAGAACTAGTTATGTTCTTAATGCTCCAATTAATAGGGCATTAATTGAGTTCAATGGACTGCCAAATTTCTTGGCCATAGATTTCTCTCTTTTCAAAATATAATTAAAAATTTACTAAATTCTGTTTTTTTATAAGTTATCATATGCATATAAATATATCATAACTTAATGTCTTAGATTAGTCAGTAAGAAATTTGGAATTTTTTGACTAATTAATAAACTAAATGAATTGAAATTAAATGTATGCTAAGATTTCAAAAACTAAACTCAAAGTGTTCTGTTGGTGGTCGTTAATGGGTTATATAATAAGTTGGGGATTTGCCGAAGCAGACCACAGTGGGTCCCTTTTCGTCCCCTATTGGACAAAGGGTACTACTGCTCGGAGTACTCGTACGTGAGCATGCTCCTCGTGTAAGCATCCTTTGTCACCTCAAGCATATCCTTATAGGTTAGTTGACCAATCTCGGCTTCGCCAATAAATGGGCGTCCCAGAGTGGTCAATCTTATGCTTGCCAGCGCCGGACACTGGCACAGAATGTGTGCTGCTGTTTCCGGCTCCTCTAGGCATAACCTACACGCATCGTCCTCGGTCAGAGTCATCTTCCCGAGATGGTACATGAAGGGACCGTGTCCTGTGACCAGTGCAGTAAGCCAGCTTAAAGTCCTTCGATTGTATCGGATAACTTTTGCTGCCTCACTACGAGACCACTTCACGGCCGCCTTTGATTGCCTGCAATTAACAGCTTCTTCCCACCTTTTACTGTGTTCCGAGTCCGTCCATTGTTTAATAAGGCCTGCCACTATATTGTCGCCTAAGGCGATACGTGGTTCTGGTCCACAGAATTCTTCTGCTGATCCTGTTCTTGCTAAAGAATCAGCTTCTTCATTCTGTTCTATGCCAGAGTGTCCTCTCACCCACATAAGTGTAAGCTCATTTGTCTGGGCGCACCTATTGAGTTTTGTAAGACATTCTATGGCCAACCTGGAAGTGATGTCTGTCCGTTGCATACACCTAATCACAGACTGATTGTCGAGAGCGATGACAATTTTCTTGCCACTGATCCGGCCATCTATCAGGTTGTCCAGCGCATGCACTACGCCAAACATTTCTGCCTGGTATACAGACACAAACCTCCCCAACCTCAGTACACAGGATAGGCTTAACTCTTTTGAGTACACGCCTGCCCCGGCCCGGCCATTCATCAGAGAGCCGTCTGTGAATATACTGATATCGCTACCAGCGATTTCTTCACAAACGGCTCCATCCGTTATAAGAGTTTTATAACATTTTTCTGTTATTTTTACTCTCTGCCTTCCATCCATAGGCATAAACGCCTCCCTGACATCTCTCTGTACAATATCAAGGATGCGAATATGACCATGCAGGGCCGTTGCCCCATGCCACGTAGCATTTCGCAACATCCTGAGGGCTGACAGCGCCGCTGTTTTCTTTATTTCTAAATCCAACGGTAGCATACCTAACAGAACCTCCATTGCGCTTGTTGGAGTGGTGCGTATTGCACCTGTTATTCCAACACACGCCAGCCGTTGGACTCTGTCCAGTCTCTTCTTAATGGTTTTCTGGCTGACTTTTGTCCACCAAATCACCGAAGCGTACGTGATGACAGGTCTAACCATCATAGTGTAAGCCCATTTCATAGCCTCTGGGTTTAGCCCCCATTTGAGACCACAAACGCGTCTGCACTGGAACAGAACCCTCTTGGCTCTTTGAATCCTATCTTCTACATGCTCGTTCCAGTTCAGTTTGCTATCAAGGGTTACCCCTAGATATTTAACTTTCGTGGACATGTTGATTTCAGCTCCAAAAAGTCTGAGTGGTTCTGAACTCAGGCCTACCCTCTTTCTAGTAAAGAGAATATTGTCTGACTTGCCTGCGTTTACGGTAAGGCCTTGTTCTCGACACCACTCCTCCACCATTCGGAGTGCTCCCTTCATGATGTCAGAGATGGTGTCAATGAACTTGCCGCAGACCACCAACGCAATGTCATCTGCATACCCTATCGTGTGTATGCCCGATTCATCCAGTCTAACCAGTAGTGAGTCCACAGTTATGTTCCACAGGGTTGGCGATAACACCCCGCCCTGGGGACATCCTCTACTTACTCTACCTCTAGTCTTTACTCTACCATTCTGCATGTTGACAGCCCTGTGTTTGAGCATATTGTCCACCCAATTTGCTATCATTGGGCTTACATTGCGTTCTGTCAGGGCTTGTTAATGGGTTAAGAAGAACTGTATGGAAAGTATTGATAAAAAGATATAAAGTGTAAATAAAACATTAAATTAACAATTTAAAATTTTTTTTCTATAGTTTATTATTTGTTAATAACATTTAATAAGCAAACGATGAAATCTTGATTTTTAATTTGAAATTAATCTCAAAATAAATGTAAATATTTTGGTTTTAAAAATTTATTTTCTTGTAACTATAGATATTTAAACTTTAAAAATTAAAACTTGTGTTCTTCTTTTCAAAAAATCAATCTTATATGCCAATAGTTTTTATCAATAAACTTAAACTTCTTTTATTTTAAAAGCTGATTTTTTTCTGAGTGTAGACAAAATCAAACAAGCTGATATATTAAGCTAATAAATAAAAGAGCCTTAAATTAGGTTTTTTAAGAACAAAAACCATTTTATAAAATTTACTCTTTTAAAAGGATCCATTTAAAAAATAATTTAAATAATTATACCCTCAACAACAATACCAACAACAAAAGCAAGCACAAAACATATGCTTTACATGCTACACAACAGCTATAAAGATAATTGAGCATACATACGTACAATTACCAACACCACTGAAGCAGCACACACACACACACGCACACAAATTCAAAACAAACAAACAAATTGTACTCACCAGTTACCAAGTGCACAGATAACGCAATTTTATTAATGCTCAGTGCCCAGATACGCAGATTATGGACACGCTCCACGCCCTCGATTTGCTGAAATATACGGAGTACCTCCTCGTAGTGCATAAAGCTGGGGGTGCCTTCCATGAGGACCTATTCATCATGTTGTGTGCGCGCCGCGCCGCGCCCGCCAATTTTGTGTGAGTAACGATTCGGTGAGGGTGACAAAGAGGAAGCGGCAAAGCGGTTCGTAGAAATAAAAGAGAAATAAAATCACAATTGTTAGCAAAATAATCAAATTTGGTAAAACACAGTTAAGAGCAGCTATAAAATTTATATATAAATAACAAAACAATAAAAAACACACAAAATAACACAAAAACAAAAATAAGCAAAAGCGGAAAAACAGGCAAAGAACATTCGTTAAATTAAATGTAAAAAAAAATTACAGAAAACTCTATCGAAATGGGGTAGGAAGCAGGTGGGCGAAATGAGTTGCAGGAGCACTCCGCAGCATAAAATGATAAATTACAGTTGTTTTGGAGTGTTTTGCGAGTGGGGCACAACAAAGAGTTTGAGTTAAGGCCACGGCGTTATTTTTCCTTCTTTTCTTTTCCGCTAGTAAAAGTGGAATTCGCCAGAACTAGGAAATGAACGAATGAGTTATATGCAAATGCGGTTAGGATGTCGGCAGTGCGAGTTCAGGTCATGTGGTTTTGTGGTTGGCATGTTGATTTTTGTTGACGACGTTCTGCGATCGGGGGAAGTTGAAGGGCTATTGTGGTACATAGCGCAGGCATTTTAATCTCATCAGGAGATAGAATAAAAGCACTTTTCCCGGTGATATTGTGGTCGAGTGGGAAGAAGGGGGTGCAACCAAAAATACAAAAATAGAGACATTAAATTAAAATGCACAGTGCTGGAAAATGTAATGCCACGAAACTTTTAAGGGAATTAACATAGAAAATAAAACAACAACAACAAGATTCTATTAATTATGAAAACTATTTAAGTATTTAAAACTTGTATGAAGAAATTTGTAATTCATTCTCAAAATGTAGTTTTCTGCATCTTAATGCTTGTGTGTGTTTTATGTAGAAACATTAACTTTTAAGTTAACAAATTATGGTATCATATCGCAGGCCTGTTGCCAGACCAAGAAGACAGAAGGGGCAGACATGAGTCTTGGTGGGGGGGGGAAATTTTTTGTTTTTTCATTTAAAAAAACAATTTTTTAACGTGTGAAATGAATACATTACACATATTTATTAAAAAACAGTTAATTTTTTAATATTAACATGGATATGGAGATCTTTTTATGCATGAGATTAATACTTAAAAAATAATATAAAAATTAATTCAGGACTTTGTAATGAAATGAAGGTAAAAATACAAGATTAATTTAAAGTGGCTAGAAATATAAGAAAGATTAGCGAAATGTGCTAACATATGTATAATACATTTTTTAAGTAAAACAAATAAAAAAATTGGATTATCCCGCATCCGTCGTTTGCGTCAAATTGATGCAAATTTTTTATTCAGATTTATATATTAAGAACAAACATGCATGTTTTGATTTAAATCTTTTGCTTCTTTAAATGTTTGCTAGAAGTAAGGTTTGCAGTTTTTTTCTTATTTTAAAATTAATAAACATTCATCATGCATAAAAAAAATTAAAAATTAAAAACATTTCAATTAATTATATATTTTTTTTTATCTGCATCAAATTGGTGCACAACGTGCTTTTCATTTCTAGAAAGTTCCTATCGATGCGGGTTAAAAAATTATTAAAATTTAAATCTTATTTTTTGGTAGCAAATGTTGGCGACCCAGTAGAAATTTTAAAAAATTGTAACAATTTGTCTGAAATGTTTTGTTAAACAAATTTTATATACATAATCAAGTCATGAATAAGGTGAATGTGAATATTTTTTGTTATTTTAAAATAAACTAATTTTAAAGTAATAAACAAACATATCTACAAAATACATATTAATTATTCATTTAAAGTTTTTCATTGTCTGATTTGGCAAGGGGGGGCATGGGTCACGGATGCGACATAAGTACCCATAAATCACGAAGAAAAACCAAAAACCAAATATCAATTTTTTAAACCAATTTAATAAGCTATTTATTAATTTTTATTTAAAATTATTCCTCTATAATACATATATATATATATATATATTCCTCAGTGTTTGGATGTGAAATATTTCAAAGTTTTCTAAAATTTTTGTATGTATGTTATTTAAGGACCCATTTAAGTTTTTTAAGCGATTACACTGTGCCACAATTTGAGGGTCATGGAATCTAACCAAAAAGAGACCAACACAGGTCGATAGTACTGATCTAGACCAACAAAACCCTAACAAGGTTTTGCAAAGTTAGCTCGCTTTTAAATGTTATAGCCTTTGAAAGATGAGCTGATTATAATATTTTAAATAAATACTTGCTATTATTCTTTAAAACACATCTAAACAACAATTGTTAAATCAATTAAGACCCAGCAAACGGAAAGCTCAAAAACTCAAAATTTTAGTTTAACATTTTTGTCAATGCTGAGGTTAGTTGTTTTGGCGAAATAATATGTAAATTTCACGCTAGGAAGAACATTTTTTTTTAAAAATCTGAACACGAAAATCGCAATAACAATTTTTTCTGTGGATAGGTTTTCGAGATATATATTTTTGAATTTTTTTTTACCATATCTTCGGTTTTAATTGACTAATTTGGTTATAATAAATATTTCATTAAAGAAAAATAAATTTAATTTACTTCATACTTCATCAGTTTTGCTAATATGTTGAGTAGTGTCGAAAGAAATATAAAAAAAAATAATTTTTGAGGGAATGTTTTCATGAAAAAACCCAGCAGAAAACTTGCTCAGGACTCCTTCAGTCAGACCGGAATTCAAGGCTGAACTTCTTAAAATACTCAGGCCTCCATTTTGCAGTTGTGGTTTCAGGGCTGAAATTAAAATATAATTCAGGCTTTCATTAAACAGATCTGAAATCTAACCCGAAAGTAAACAAAAAATCCTGAGTCTCATTTGCATGACAGATTTCATAACTAAATTTGAAATAAAATGCAGGATTTTTCTACAACGACCACAATTTTTTGCGGCTTTGTTCGGTTACTCGAGTGCGAAAAAATCAATGTAGCTCGAATTTCCAGATATATATCCTTACTTTTGTTATTTCCGTGTACCAAATTTTGTTCTAATTTTTTCAAAATCATTTTCCTAATCTTTGTCCTAATGCTTGTCCTTATCTTAGTTCTAATTCTTGTCCAATTCCTTGTTCCTAATCCTTGTATTTAAATTCTTCCACTATTGTGTAAATTTTTGCAATATTTCTTGTTATTACACTGCGCAACACATTTTTTTAATGGAAATGCGGATAACACAGGGTGATAGTACTAGTGTGTAGTAAGAAAACCCTAAAAGGAATTTGCAAAGTTAGCTCGCTTTTAAAAGATATAGGCATTAAAAGTTTACCTCTTGCAGGGTATTTTTTAAAAATAAAGTGCTCATTAAGGCGTATCAAATTATAATTTTTTTGAATTTCACATTCTTAGAGGTTTTAAAAGTTGCATGGTGGTCAAGATCTTCAAAAAAAAACTAAAGAGAAAAAAAAGATGTCTTCCTCTTACACAAGAAAAAAGTTGTTTTTGAAAAAAATAGTAAAAAATAACGATCTATATATAAATGCCTTGATTTTTGTAAGAAAAACTACATATGTCTTAAAGCAAAATTAAATACAGACTTTAACTAAGAATATCTCGCCAAACAAGATGCAACTCTCGATTTCTACAGGAATTGTCCTGTGTGAGAGGTACTCGAATCCAAAAGTACACTCGAAATAGCACAGAACTTTTGATTGTTATCTGATTGTCTAAATGTTGGTGTTATTGATTGAAGTGTTTGTGTTTTCTTTAAATTTGGCAAATTAAATATTTGCATATTTTTCGCAAATGCATTTTCTTGTTTTCGAGAAGTGTATTTGAAATGCAATTTTATAAGTTTTTCAAAAAAAATTAAGATAAGGTTTTTTATTTTTTTTTTTGCATCAGAAGTGGTACCGAAGATAATTTTGTGAATTTGGGTTCTAAAATATTTTTGAACGAAACACTGTCTGAAAGTATTTTTTTAAAACACCAGGTTAAGACCACGATTCTTTTTTGTGTTTCGATTTTTAAAAAATTTTTCAATGCCTATATCTTTTAAAAGCGAGCTAACTTTGCAAAACCGTTTTTGGGTTTTGTTGGTTTAGATCAGTACCATCAATCTGTGTTGGTCGCTTTTTCGTTAGATTCCATGACCCTTGAATTGTCGCATAGTGTTATCTTTGTTCTAGTTCTCATCTTTGTCCTTACCTATTTTTATTCAAGACATTAAAACTGTTATAAGTCTTAAAGATTTCTTGAAAAAATGTATCCAAAGGCTATCCAATGGCTACAAGAAGTCTAAGAAAATTAGTGTTCATGCAGTAGTGTTCGAACAAAAACAATTTTATGTATTGTCGGAACTTACAAATTTAATTCACTTGTTAAAAATTTGTTTTCAATTCATATGTTTGTTTTTAAAAAAGCAAATTTTGCAGCAATTGAAAAAATTAATAAAAATTTGAACAGTTCAATTCAGCGAAATGAATAAAAAATATAAAAAAATAAAATAAAATTCAGAAATTAAAAAATAGAGTACACAATTATAGGTAATTTTCTGGCCATGATATATTATATTTGTGTAAAAAGAGAACTAAAAAAAAGTTGCAATGACCAAACTGTGGCATAAGCATTAAAATTCTCATATCTGAGTTTTTGTTCACAAGCTCGTAAATGATGGTAGGTACGCATACGGAATTAATTTTAAAAGGCTTTAAAGCTTTTTCAAATGTTTGTTTAATAACACTGTGTGCTTTTTTGTACCTTTTTTCTCTGTATTTGATAATTTGAACGTTTTTTTACTTAGTTTTGGTATAAGGAATCTTGTGGTGGCATTTGTTTTACCACTTTGCCGAACATTTTAGAGCAAAATTTTTCTTTTTTTATATATATCAAAAATTACTCAAGATATGCACTCATTTTCGTGTTGATAACTCTTGAACCATTAGGATTATATTTTGGTTTCTACAGCAAAGTTCTTTCTATAATTCTGGCCAACAACTTTGCTGAACAAATAAATATGTAAAAATCGCTTCCAAGTGGTCTTATCGAGTGATTCTTACAAAAAGTCAAACAAAAAAATTCTAACACCATTGCGTATGAGTAACATTTTTTGCTTTGAGGGAAATGCATGTCGCTTATTAACGGTTTAAAGACAATTTCAAACTATTTTTCGTTATATATTTGTTCAACAAAGTTGTTGAAAAGAATAATAGAAAGAACTTTGCTGCAGAAACCAAAATGAAAATCCTAATGGTTCCAGAGTTCTCAACATCCAAATGAGTGCATATCTGGAGTAATTAAAAAAAATTTGCACTAAAGACTTCGGTAAAGTGGCAAAACGGATGTTACCACGAGATTTCTCATATAAAAATTAAATAAAAAACTTTGAAATTATCAAATACAAATTTTCGTGTAGAATGATAACTAAAAGACGCTCTGTTCGCAATTGATCAGCTGTTTCAGACGAGTTGAGCAAATCATTTTATTTTGGGTTAAATGTCAAGGCCTATCACTCCTCTTGTAAACCCACGCAAACGAAGCGCAAGAACAAACCACCATGGTGCGGTCCGGATTTTACACAGCAAAGACGTGACCTAAAAGATTTCTTCACACTAGCTGAAATAGCTGACCAAGAGGAAGTTTGGGGAGAATACATATGCAGGCTCAAATTTTTGAAGATGCATAGAAAAAACTACAGATACAGCAAGACTAAGGAAGCTACTTCCATTTATAGCCAGCTACGCAAAGACTTTTCTCAGTCTTTTTTTCAGTTATGGTCATTGAAACGATAGCAGTCAGGAATCTCTCGAAGTGCTTGTAAAAGCACTTTTTCCTAGCTGTGCTGAAGCCCAAAACATTACCGCAATACGAAGACACAGGACAAACCCGCTACAGGTTCCACACAACCTAATAACGTCAGACGGAATACTATGGTCTATAAGCTCGTTCTCGGGTCACAAATCTCCGGGACCAGACGATATAATTCCTACAATATCAGCAATGCTATAACAAAATATTTTTAATAAAATTATAGGAAAAACTTGATTCCGTGGTAGAATTTGAATTTTTCAGAGACAATGTTATTTTAGAAACCTCAAAGGACAAAATATTCTCAATATTTTTTTCATTTTCAAGGCAATTGCATAAAGAGTTAATTCTTTTTTTATTTGCATTAACTTCCGAACCAATACATGAGAAAAACTTATTGAATTCATTAGAAATTTCACCAGGATTAGAGATATCCCTACCATCTATTTAAAATATTTTCTATTTAAGTTTCTATTTAAAATATTGTTAACAAGCATCCATTCTTTTTTTGGGCCACCTTTAATTTTAATAAATTCATTCAAACAGTAATTATTTTTACAGGCCTCAGTTTCCTTGATGAGATCCTTGCAAAGTTTTTTATATTAGTTTTTAAGAGCTGTATGATTGGGATTCTGCTTAAATTTCTTGAGCAGAGTTGATGAAGATTGTTTTTAAAACTTATCTTGCTCCGTAGCTCAGGTGTTATTCAAGGTTTTAGACTTTTATGGCTCGAACGATTCTATTATATTTTTTCTAAAGCTGTTCGTATGATGTAGTAATGTTTCTAGAAAAATGGTTCTGGTTCATTGTAAACATTACTCTAAGATTCAAATAAGGGAGTTATTTAATGACCTGAAATCTGTTTTAAAATACCAAGTTTTACAATCTAAATACGCGTTTTATTGATTTTTATTTTGTCAAGATAAAGACAAGTTAGATTGTGATCAGAAAAATTAAGATCTGAAACAGAGCTGCAACAAGAGCATTCAAAACATCGATGTGAACGAACAAAAATTGGATCAATACACGTTTCGGACATACTTGTAATACGAGTAGGTATACTGACACAAGATTCAAGACCAAAGGACTAAAGCAGCATTAGATATCTATCTATCAGTTAGAGTTGATGGCTGCATAATATTAATGTTAACGTCGTCTAACAGAACTAAGTTATCCTAACTATTATCAGCTAAGGTTGTATTCAATTGAAGTCATTTAGGAAAATTTTTTACGAACAACCTGAATGAAATCTATGTTTGCATATTAAAGTGAATGTTTGGCTATTAACTACGCACTCTAATATAAGATCATCAAAACTATTTAATTTATCTTACCTATTGATGCCCAAACTCAAAATTGAAAAAATCAAAATTTAAATTAAAAGCGACAAATTTAAAATACAAAATAGAAAATACCAAAAAATTATTCATAAAAAAAAAATTAACAAAATATAAAAACCAAAATGGTGCTCTTATTAACTCACCAACAACGCATCCTTCATGATCTTGAACGTGGTAAATAGGACAATCACCGAAAAGATAAATGTGCAAATAGGATCCACAATCGCCCAGTCTGGACGAAAATAGATAATCAGAGCTGCTATAAAGACTCCAATACTCTGAATCATATCGCCGACGACGTGTATGTAAGCGGCACGCACATTCATATTAACTGCACCCTTTACTGCTGTATCGTCTTTATTATGTGAACCTGGTGCTGTATCCACCATCACAGTTGACGTTTCTGAATGCACACCATCCACCGAAAGTGATGTATTTTTATTTGTACGGACACCATTTTCAATGACATTGGTTGGTGATCTTGGACAACTGTCATTATTTTCGCAGGATATATTCACTGCATCAGTGGGTTCGGTGATGGTGACGTGTGAGGCTTTACTTGCTTTTGGCGTTCCTAATAAAATTGATGCCTTAAGCTTTTCAACAACCGGCAGTTGTTTTTCTTGCGCAATGCTTTTTTTGCTTGGCGTTCCATGACTGTGACCACCCATACCGCCACCGTGCGTGTGACCATGTTGCAGCTGAAGACCCATGCTGTTGAATAAACGAAGAAAAGCGAATATAAAATAAAAGTTACTAAAACATAAATTAATTCATAATGTAACAGGAATGCAACAATAACAAGTACTTTGCAGAACAAACCAAGCACAACATGCATGTGAAAATAATTTTTTATAATAGACTAGCTGATATACCCGGTCTTACTCGGGAGTTATTTATATAAACATTTTAATGTACACTTCTCGATTAAATGTTTTTTAAATTCTGATATAATAAAAACGTGTTGAATTTTAAGTTTGAGCAACCGTTAGAAAGGTAATTCAACGGACTTTAATCCAAAAAAAGTTTTGTAAAATTTTGGTTTTTCCCTTGCTTTGAGCTAATTAAATTTAAAGAAGGGATACGAAAAATATATTTTAAAAATTCAAAATTATTTAAATATTTACTTATAGCCCTATTCTGGCAAATTAACAAATTGTTAACCAGTATTTTGAATATTTCTATGTGTTTGTTGTTTTCAATACAAAATCAAAAGCTCAAAAAACGAAATATTTTAATGAAATTGTCACTAACTGAAAAGCAGTTGACAATTTTATCAACATTTTTTATTTTTGAACTTCAAATTTTGTTTTGAAATAAAAAAATTACAACAAATACATAGAAATATTAAAAATACTGCTCTTAAATCTAGCAAAATTACCTTTTTTCCACTATAAACAAATATGGTGGGACTCAATGAGTTCTTGAGATATGGACATTTTAACATCTAAACAAAAATTTATATTAAAAAATATACTGAACTTTTTAATAAAAAAATTTTAATGATATATATTAACAACAGCAAAGATATTTGCATCGAAAGTCAAAACTTTGAATATATAATTTTTTCTCATTCTTAGCTATCGATGTTTTATGATTATTGTACTTAAATATATAGTGAGCCAGCCCAATGTGTGAGGTTAAATTTAAAAAAACTTGTGGTAGACATCATTTGGCTATTCACCGCAAGGTGTATAGTTTGTATACACACTACTTACTAATGCGGCGCCATCTTTCTGTGAATTTAAAGCACAGATCAAAACCAATGAAATAATTGTGCTAAACAGATGCGCATATTGTCGCCCTAATTCTAATAAGATGTAAGTCAAAATTGGGCAAAGTAACGTTTATAAGCGGTTTAGGTAGATTGGTCAAAACTACATCTATCCTTTTCTTTAGTTTTTAATGTTTGTATGAAAAAAAGGAGGTAGAAAGTTTTAAACAATTGTGAGGACTCAAATTGTTACACAATTTGGGTCTCACAAAATTATATAAATGAATTGTTAACTGAATTTAAAATATGGAAAATGTAAACAACAAATTTAAAGATTTATTATATATTATGATAAAATGTATGGAAATTATTGTATTGTATTATATCTTATTAGGTAAAATATATAATATTAATGTTATAAATATTCTATTGAAAAAAAAATAATGTATCGAATAACAAATAAGCAAAGAAATAATAAATACACACATACAAACATGCAAAGCCATGTACACAGTCACATATACACAGGCAGGGAAAACAAAACAAGTGAACACGGAACAGAAAGGCAACGGGAGAATATAAAGCAGTCGCGTTTGCTTAGCACAGGCAGTCTTGTCGCAGGCGCAGTAGCATGCACATGCTTTGAGACTGAGTAGCTAGTTAAAACGTAGTTATCTTAAGCGAAGGTGTACTCACCCTTCGAACATAGTGTTTAATCTAAGTCAGGTGTAGTTATCTTAAGCGAAGGTGTACTCACCCTTCGAACGTTGCTTACTCTAAGTTCAAAACGTAGTTATCTTAAGCGAAGGTGTACTCACCCTTCGAACATAGTGTTTAATCTAAGTCAGGCGTAGTTATCTTAAGCGAAGGTGTACTCACCCTTCGAACGTTGCTTACTCTAAGTTCAAAACGTAGTTATCTTAAGCGAAGGTGTACTCACCCTTCGAACGTTGTTTACTCTAAGTCAGGCGTAGTTATCTTAAGCGAAGGTGTACTCACCCTTCGAACGTGGCTTACTCTAAGTTCAAAACGTAGTTATCTTAAGCGAAGGTGTACTCACCCTTCGAACGTTGTTTACTCTAAGTCAGGCGTAGTTATCGTAAGCGAAGGTGTACTCACCCTTCGATCATAGTTTAACTCTAAGCTCAGGCGTAGTTATCGTAAGCGAAGGTGTACTCACCCTTCGAACTTTGTTTACTATAAGTTCAAAACGTAGTTATCTTAAGCGAAGGTGTACTCACCCTTCGAACGTTGTTTACTCTAAGTCAGGCGTAGTTATCTTAAGCGAAGGTGTACTCACCCTTCGAACGTTGCTTACTCTAAGTTCAAAACGTAGTTATCTTAAGCGAAGGTGTACTCACCCTTCGAACGTTGTTTACTCTAAGTCAGGCGTAGTTATCGTAAGCGAAGGTGTACTCACCCTTCGATCATAGTTTAACTCTAAGCTCAGGCGTAGTTATCGTAAGCGAAGGTGTACTCACCCTTCGAACTTTGTTTACTATAAGCTCAAAACGTAGTTATTTTAAGCGAAGGTGTACTCACCCTTCGAACATAGTTTTACTCTAAGCTCAGGCGTAGTTATCTTAAGCGAGGGTACACTCACCCTTCGAACGTTGTTTACTCTAAGACAGGCGTAGTTATCTAAGCGAAGATGTCCTCACCCTTCGAACGTTGTTTACTCTAAAAACAAAACGTAGTTATCTTAAGCGAAGGTACCTCCACCCTTCGAACATAGTTTTAATCTGAGTTCTATCATAGTCACTCACAGCGAGAGGGATCATAGCAAATAACGGAATAAATATGAATAAGCAAGGATTAATTAAATCACTTTAATTTATGTAATGCTTAATAATTAATAATAACTAAGTAACGTACTCATTAAGCAATAAATAAAACAAATGAAAATAATAAAGAATTACACTACAGTTTAAAACTAAAACGCTGGCTTTCTTATTTAAAACAACGGGATCATTGGTAAATAAATTATTTTGTAAGAACCCCTGGTTTACTCACTGAGCCTACCTCAGCAAAAATCAGTAACGAGCAAAAGGGTTCGTTACACAATACATTATCGTAAGAACTTCATGCAAATAATAAGCAGTTTTCTTTGCCTCCTGAACAATAGATAATTTTGACTTACATCGTATTAGAATTAGGCCGACGATATGTTTTATATTGCCATATAGCTGAAACTGGGGCCGAATTCATGATAAAACAAAATTGTACAAGATTGATTGGCATTTTTCTCGTCGTGCCCTTCGTAATTTTGCTTGATCACGGATGCTGTAGTTTGGCCCCTGATTACATGAAAATATTAACTTTTACAGCATTCTATTCACGGTCATCTTTTCGATGAAATGGTGACATAAATACAAAATTTAAATTATCATTGATAAAGAACTGAGTAACAACGATGACAATATAGTGAGAGAAAATAGAGCCATCACAACAAAATAAATTTAACAGATGGGGGGAGGGGGGTGGGAAGGCCAAAAACTAAGTAGATTGCTGTAAGGAAGATTTTATATAAACCAAAATGTTTGTACTTACTCTGAACACACAACTACATTATTAGAGATAAATGGGGTCGTTTAAATTATATAGGAAATTTTAAACCAAAACTGAGTTTTATTAATAGTCTGGTATGGAAGAATAGATTTTTAGCCACAACTTTTGATTGGAAAGAGATATTGGGGTAATTTTTTCACATGAATTATTTTTGAGACTTGATTTTTTTTCAAAAAATATAAAACAACATTTTGGAAAAAATATATTTCGCAAAAAAAATCAAAGGGAGTACCCCTGTTATATTGATGACAAAAACAGTAAAATAATTTTTGCGCTTAACTGGAAGAATTTTTGCAAATAAATGCTTTGTCATATGAAAGGTAACCAGAAGTGCATGTTTTAGTTGATTTATTTTTTACAACAAAAACAATTTTTGAGTAATTTTTTAAGTAAAAAGTCAATATTTTAGACCTTTTTTGACATAATCATAAAACATATATACACACTGACTTAACGGTACAGTTCAACCTATTTTTGTAAAGTGATTTTATTGAACTTTTGAACAAAAAAAAATTGAATGAATTATATTAATGGACAGTGGAGATATTTGCATCGAAAGACCAAACTTTGATTTTCATGTCGTTTTTCTCTTATTCTTAGGTAATGATGTCTTATGAAAAAGTTGTTGTACTGAAAATTTCTGCAATTTTAATATATATGTGAGTGTTTTTAATGTCAAAATAACGGAAATTTTTAAAATGAAATACACAAAAAACTCCAATGGTAAAAAGTATTACAGTGACAAAATTACCGTTAGTTGAAAAATTTTGGAGGGGGCGTGGCAAAAACTAAGTATGTTACATTTTAAGTTAAGACACACTTAATATGTATACTTAGTTTGAGCGAAATCCGTTGAGCCATTTAGATTTGTTGGCATGAAGGCCAAACAAACAAACAGAAATGAGTTTTATTACTATACTGCCCTCCTAAGAAATAAAGTCACATCTCCATTTGAGTAGTTTTGAGATATTCATCATTTTCTTTTTTACCTTTCTAAGAAACACACTAGAGTGACCATTTACTATCATTTTCAGTTGAAAATAGGTAATCTTAACTTAACACAAAAATCAGAAACGCATTCACGGTTCCGAATCTGCCCTTATCTCAATTTTGGAATTTTGACGTTTGTGACTTTCTTTCTTAGGACGGCAGTATAGATAGTCCATTGTATGAAAAAATTGATTTTCAGCCATAAGTTTTGATTGAAAAAAGATATTGGGGTAATTTTTTCACATAAATTATTTTTGAGAATTGACTTTTTTGTAAAAAATATAAAAACATTTTGGAAAAAATAAATTTCGCGAAAAAAATCAAAGGGGGTTATTTTGATGACAAAAACAGTAAAATAATTTTTGCGCTTAGCTGGAAGAATGTTTGCAAACAAATGCTATGACATATGAAAGGTAGCCAGATGTACAATTTTTAATTGATTTAATTTTTATAACGAAAACAATTTTTGAGTCATTTTTTAAGTAAAAAGTCAATATTTTGGACCTTTTTTGACAAAATCATAAAAGATATATAGACTAACCTTACAGTATAGTTTAAACTATTTTGTTGAAGTGCTTTTATTGAACTTTTAAAAAAAAATTGAATGAAATATACTAATGGACAGCGGAGATATTTGCATCGAAAGTCCAAACTTTATTTTCATGCCGTTTTTTTCTCATTCTTAGGTATCGATGTTTTATGAAAAAGTCGTTGTACAAACAATTTCTACTATATATATATATATATATATATATAACTGAATATATGTCAGTTTTTTTATGTCAAAATAAGAAAAATTATTTAGAATTTAATACACAAAAACTCCGATACTAAAACGTATTATAGTAAAAAAATTACTGTTGGTTGAAAAATTTCAAAGGAGGCGTGGCAAAAACTAAGTATGTTATAATTTAATCTAAGATACATTGACTATGTATACCTAGTTTGAGCGAAATCCGTTGAGCCGTTTAGATTTGTATAAAGGTCAAACAAACAAACAAACAAACAGAAAATGAGTTTTATTTAGATTTCACAGCTTTTATCTACTCAAATCAGGTTTGAAGGCTAAAAAAAAATGTGGCTATTGAATCTGCAAAAAAAAAGACACTTTCTGTATTTTTATTGCAATTTTGTTATTCTGCACAGAAGTATTCATGTCGATTCATTGATAAAGTCGATAATACTGTAAAAACGCTTGCTATATAAACTAATTGACAATTATTTGTTTATCAATCGAAATCTTTATGTTCATTTATCTTAGCAAATGACTACTTTAACATTCTCTTATGAATATTTGTAGCTTTGTAGCTATTTAGTCAATAAATGAGGTTTCATATTCATTCGACGGAACGTTAGCAGAACTTTTCTGGTGTCTGTTTTTAAGGTAGTAGTCCGGTGTGACGGCCGGTATTTCGTAGTTTTTTTTTTAATTTTTTTAACAAGAAAATAATATGCGATCGTTTTTTAATTTTTACATATTTATATTAGTATTTTAAAGTATACAACAAATTTTTGACTTAATTTTACATTAATTTATTAATAATTTTTAATGTCAAAGTGGAGTTCTGAAAAGCTGTTTCGGGGAAGCACTGTCTCAAAACTATTCAACTGATTTTGTTAAAAATTTAACTAGTTATTCTTGATACACTTAGCTAAATACCTAACCTTTAAAACATTTTATTTTTTGATAATAAATTAACTTTTTTTAACATTTTATCAACAAAAAAATTTGATTTCGAGTACCTTTTTTCACAAGTCCGCCATTTTTTTTTTTAAATGCATATTATTCATTAGCTCATTAGAATAAAGTCAACACAATAATAATCTCTTTGATTTTTTTATTTCAGATAACTACGGAAGGTTGTGTGCTTCCCCAAAATAGCTCATTATTCTTTCGAGGACTCCACTTTGGCATTAAAAATTATAAATAAATTTATGTAAAATTAAGTCAAAAAAATTTTTTTGTATACTTTAAAATACTAATATAAACATGTAAAAATTACAAAACGATCGCATATTATTATCTTGTAAAAAAAAATTCACGAAAAAAACTTCGAAATTTCGGCCGTCACACCGGACTACTAGCTTAATGCAGTGGGACCATCTGCGGGGAGCAAATTACAACTTCGAATTTAAAGAACTGAAATTTTGTATAAAAATTATACAAATATATCGGTGATTCCATGTCAATTCGACTTTTTTTGAGCAAAACCTGACCTTTGTGTTTCCGATTTTTTTCAAACTTTGAATGTAGGTAGCGCTCGTAAAAATAACTTAAACTGTGTTTTTTGTTTTTGCCAAAAACTTTTTTTTTTTTAAATTATACACTGTGAAAAATATCAAAATATCTTCAAAAATACAAATTGTGCATGTTTTCATTCAGCTCTAACTTCG
The DNA here is from genome assembly GCA_963920525.1 of Dichetophora obliterata. NCBI lineage: Eukaryota > Metazoa > Arthropoda > Insecta > Diptera > Sciomyzidae > Dichetophora > Dichetophora obliterata. The sequence goes on along the minus strand of OY986436.1, from coordinate 8,240,043 downwards.
AAACCGTAAGTCGTATAGAAAAAGAACTAAGGTAGTTTTTAAAGACCTTGACTGTGTCTTTTTGGTGGTAAATTTTTTTTGCAGTGCTTTTATGAAAAAAATTTTTTTTTTAATCTTAAATTTTTTAAACTTATTTTTCAAGGTCATCGCAACAAATTTTTTACCTTTTTTATATAGTGTCTTTTTAAGGAATCAATTCCAAGGGCTAGTTCAAAATTTTAGGATGGAATTTCAACGATTTCTATTTTTAAAGATTTTTTGAAAAAATGCCTACAACAAATTTTCTGTTTTTATAACGAAAATTCAATATTTTCTTTTTAATATGTATTTTTCAGATGAGAGAGGTCATACTGTAATTGTAAACACCAGTCATCGTGATTAACTGCAAGAATCATTGCTCTTAAAAACGTAATAGTGATTAAAAAAATTCCCTCTAATTGTTTAGAAGTTATAGCAGAAGTTATTGCATCAGAATAAAAACTGGCGAAGCAAAGACCATAAAACAAAAAAGATTAGTTCTTTGCAATTTAAAAGAAGCCCATTCTATTTTTAAAACAAAACACCCAGACCTAAAAGTTCAGTTTTCAAAGTTTGCTGATTTGAGGCCTAAAAACTGCATTCTTTCTGGTGCTAGCGGAACCCATTCGGTTTGTGTTTGCTGCATTCATCAAAATGTCAAATTAATGGTTGATGGTGCACAACTACCAAAACTTACAAACGACTCGTTAAAGCTTAAAACTTATAAAGATTTTATTAATTACATTATTTGCAACCCACCAAATTTAAATTGCTTTTTTCAATCATGCAATAATTGTCCTGGTTTACAAAATCTGATCGATCAATTAAAAGAAATTTTTGAAAATAATATGATTGAAAACGTAAGTTATAAGCAATGGTTAGCTGTTGATCGTACATCACTAGAAACATTACAATCTAGTACAGAAGAATATTTGGAGAAATTTTCGGAAAAATTAAAGCGCTTGGTAAGACACTCTTTCATAGCAAAAGAGCAAAGCAATTTTTTGAATAAAAAAAAGAGGACTTGCAAATTGGATTGGACTTGTTATATGCGACTTTTCAGAAAACTACGCGTTTGTTCTACAGGACTCAGTACAAGGTATACACTGGAACAACGACCAAGTGACTCTACATCCATTTTCAATTTACTTCAAGGAGAATGAACAAGTAAAATTTTTAAGTTACGTTGCTATTTCTGATTGCTTGAAGCACGACACCATAGCAGTGCATTTGTTTCAGCGTGGCTTAGTTAATTTTCTTAAAAAAAAATTGGGGATACTAACTAAAATATTTTACTTCTCGGATGGAGCAGGAGCTCAATATAAAAACAAAAAAAACTTTATAAATTTGTGTAAGCACAAAATTGATTTTAATATCTCTGCTGAGTGGCACTTTTTTGCTACATCACATGGCAAAGGGCCATGTGACGGCTTGGGTGGCACAATTAAAAGACTTGCCGCGAGGGCTAGTCTGCAAAATCTCAACGAGCCTATAAATACCCCAAAAAGATTTTTTTAATGGGTTTCAAAGAACATAAAAAATATTGACACTGAATTTTTTTCTTCAGAACAGTACCGCGAAGAAGCTCAAGTTCTCCAAAAACGCTTTAATAAAGCAAAAATAATACATGGAACTTTGACCCACCACTCATTTATTCCTAAAGGAAAAGGAAGAATTGAAATGCGAGTAACATCCACAGCACCTACGTCAAATATTGTACAGGTTTATAAAAATTTAAAAAAAAAAATAAAAAATGTTTGGTTTTGTAAACTATTGACTTTATTTAAGTGATAAACGATATCTTTTTGGATTTTCATTGGTATTGACATAAAAAAATGGAAAACTTTCGATATTAGAATAAGAAATATTTTAAAGACATTTAAAAAGAAAAACGTTAAAAATAGTAATCGTTGAAATTCCAACCTAAAATTTTGACTAAGCCGTAAGAATTGATGCTCTAAAAAGACACTGTATAAAAACGGTAAAAAATTTGTTGCGATGACCTTGAAAAATGAGATTAAAAAATTTCAGCTTAAAAAAAAAAATTTTCATAAAACTGCTACAACAAAAGTGCACCACCATAAAGACCTTGTCAAGGTCTTTAAAATATATCCTAATTTTTTTTTCTGTGCGACTAACGGTTTCAAAGTTACAGCGGTTTGAATACATGCACAGTTCGTATTTTTTAACATATTTTCATATTTTTCACAGTGTATATCTTAAAAAAAAAAATTAAAACCCAAAAACAAAGTACGCAGATATAATACTTTTTAGGAGAACTATCCAAGCAGTGAGTTTCAAAATTTTCAAAAATAGTGATGTCAGAAACGTGGTCGATTTGACATGGAATTACCGATATAAGAAAAATTTTTTAATCTAATATTTTTTTTTTAATTTATAACACACTAGCTGAACCCGGTGTGCTTCGTTACCCCCCTCGTTATAAAATAAAATTAAAAGTATTTATATTGGGGGTTGGAATTAGTTTTAAAGGTTTTCTAAGAGATGGCGTAACTATCAATAGATCGCATCGGGCACACCTGTGACTATATTCATTTCAAAGCACATTGTCTAAGCTTCATTTTTCAGTATGTGTCATTCCACTGAAGTGTAAACAACATATATTTTTTTCTCTGTGAACATGTCGACTTTCGTTCCAACAAAACGCAATTTGCGGGAAGGTTTACTTTTGTGCTTCCATTTGAAGAAAAAAGCGGTTAAAAAAGCGGAAAACGCACGCTTACTGAGGCTTACGGGGACTATGCTCCATCGATTTCTACTTGCGAGTACTGGTTCCGTCGGTTTAAAAGTGGTGATTTTGATACGGAAGACAAAGAGCGTCCGGGCCAGCCGAAAAAGTTTGAAGATGAGGAATTGGAGGCTTTGCTCGATGAAGACCCGTGTCAAACCCTTCAAGAATTGTCAGAATCATTGGGAGTCGACTTATCAACGGTCGGCAAACGCTTGAAGGCCATGGGAATGATTCAAAAGCAAGGAAATTGGGTGCCGTACCAGTTGAAGCCGAGAGACGTTGAACGGCGATTTTGCATGTGCGAACAACTGCTTCAACGGCATAAAAGGAAGAGTTTTTTGCATCGTATTGTCACTGGCGATGAAAAGTGGATCCATTACGATAATCCTAAGCGAAAAAAATCGTGGGGACCACCCGGCCATGCATCAACATCGAGGGCCAAGCCGAATATTCATGGCGCCAAGCTTATGCTGTGTATTTGGTGGGATCAGAAGGGTGTCGTGTACTATGAGCTGCTAAAACCTAACGAAACCATCACTGGGGAACGCTACCAACAACAATTGATGCAATTGAGCCGAGCATTAAAGGTTAAACGGCCGGAATATGCCAAAAGACACGACAAAGTGGTTTTTCAACATGACAACGCACGGCCACATGTTGCAAGAACCGTCAAGGAAACGTTGGAGGCGCTGAATTGGGATGTGCTACCCCACCCGCCTTATAGCCCAGACATAGCCCCTTCCGACTACCACCTATTCAGATCGATGACGCATGGCTTGGCTGAGCAGCGCTTCACTTCTTACGAGGATACCAAAAAATGGGTCGATTCGTGGATTGCCTCAAAAGACGAATCGTTCTTCCGGCGCGGAATCCATATGTTGCCAGAAAGATGGGAAAATTTTGTAACTAACGATGGACAATACTTTGAATAATATACATTGTACCGTTGTTTCTAAATAAATGCTCAAAAACCGAAAAAAAACCTTTAAAATTAATTCCAACCCCCAATACATTTACAAAAATTTATTTATTTAATTTTAATTTAATTATCCCTTTTTTTGTTGTAAACCAATTAGAATTCAGCACTGAACCTCATGTTATTTGCTTCATGCTCCCCCTTTTTATTTTAAGACCAATCAAAAAGCAGCAATTTCACAATCAGCTGTTTTGCAGACAGTTGTCGGAGAAAGAGAATGGGACTACCTTCCTTACTATTTTAGTTAATATGTATTTTAAATTTGAGGTAAAGCCGTTAATAAACGTAGTAAAAAAGTAGGTGCAGAAGTGTGCATTGTCGAAAAATATTATCATGTAATAAGTATTCCTGAGTCAAAGCTGCACGCTGTGAAAATTTAAGATCGGTTAACAGGTCCAACCTCCAATATATCGCAAACAAAGGGGCGTGCTCCGCCCACTTTTCTTTTGGTACGTATTTCTATTCATGCTTATACCATATATAGCAAATATTGCAGCCGTTGGTCAAAAAATGCCCAAGATATGATGATTTTAAATTTTGGGTTATATGGACGAGGCCACGCCCCTTTGTCCACTCACAACTTTATATAATCAAGAATTTATTATTTCGTAAGAATATCCTATTGTGAAAATTTAATGACGTTCGGTCCAGTAGTTAAGACAACATTACGATTTTTAATTTTCCTAAAAATGGGCGTGGCCCCACCCGCTTTTTTCCTGGTACGTATTCCTAATAATACCAATACCATATGTACCAAATATCATCGACGTAGGTCAAAAAATGCCCAAAATATGGCGATTTAAATTTTTGGTTATATGGGCGGTGCCACGCCCCTTTGTCCAATAAAAACTTCATATAGCCTATTATTCCTTCCAGAGTCATAGTAACATACTGTGACAGTTTCAGGAAGATCGGTCCAAGGGTTTGGCCTCCTATAAAGCACAAACAAACAAACAGACAGACATTCATTTTTATATAAATATACCATATTGAAAGCAGATTAATTATAATTAAAGTAAAATGGGGCGAAAAAGGGGGATTTGATAATAAAAAAATCTATGGCTACCTTACCTGTGGATAAAAAGTATATAAAACTTTAGGTAAATACATATTACAAAAAAAGTATTTTGTATGGCAAACATTGTTAGTGGTATAAGTAAGTATCTGAATTAAAAAAAGGGGCGGTGAAGTGGGCGTGGTTCATAGTAATATGGCGACGTTAACAGTATTAAGAGCAAAATACTACCAAATAAAAAATAATCCGTTGGAAGGAACAAATTTGTACAGAGAACAAAAAGTTTAAAACTTAAATTTAGCGTGAAAAGGGGCGTGAAAGGGGGCGTGGCGTAGGAAAAGGTTATTTCTACCTCGCCTGGAGTATAATGTGTATACAATTTGAAGTAAATCTGTTAAAAACTATATGGGAGCAATTACATAATTTAAAAAAGTGGGCGTAAAAGTGGGCGTGGTTGAAAAAAGTACCCTATTAATCATGCCAGAGTCCCAGTTAAATGCTGTGAAAATTTTAGGAAGATCGGTCCATAGGTTTGGTCTCCTATAAGGTACAAACAAATAAATAAACAAACACACATTCCATTTTATATATATAGATTCTAGCAAATCTTCCCTTTTTTTAAAGAAAATTTAAAAAAAATCTTCAAAAAAAAACCTTGTACATAATACATTCCAAAGTAACAGCATAGATATCAGTTAAAATATAAGACAAGTTTATTTGCAAAAACTTAATGACTCTGAGCTCTGTAAATGTGTTTAGCAATTTATTATTGTCAAAATTTTTTTTATTTTCCAATCCTGACATGATTGCCAATGAAGCGTTATGCAAAAGTTATGTTTTTTCATATCATATCTCATCTCATCGCTGTATCAATTTCAGCCTCTTAACTGACCTTTTATTAACAACATGAACACTTTTAACAGTCATTGTGTGTGTCCGTCCACTTGCTTCATATTGAGTGTCATAAAAAACCAACACGTTTGCAACAAATTGTGTTGAAAACATATATTTTTGACAACCCAAAAAATAAACATAATAAAGAGGAAAAAGTGCAAGAATAAAACAACATGCATGTGACAATAGCTCAAATAAGAACAACAATAGCTTAAATAACACCGGCAACAACAATAACAACAATAACAAGAGGCATATCAACAATAAAAAAGCAGCAGCCAAACTTTTCAAGTGACGATAAAACATATTCACATTCAGCATGAAAGGATGAAATAAAAAGTAAGGTAAAAAGTTTCACCCACAACACGAATAGACAATAAAAAATACCCATAATAAAAGAAAAGAAGAGACACAAAACTGTCAAAAAGTAAAGTAGAAAAAAAAAAACACCGGTATAGAATTATAAAACAAGGATATTGACGACACTTCATGTGTGCAAGAGATGAACAAAAAAAATTAAATAAAACAAACGCTGCTGCCAAGGACAAGCAGGCGACTGACTGAAGCGCGACGGGGAGCCAAACTTGTCCCTGAAACTATAAACTGCAATAAATCTTGTAAGCTTCAAAGTTTCTTTAGTTTTTTTTTAAATTTTTTATTTTTTATTTGATTTTCTGATGTTCTTCTTGTAGTTGTTGTTATTGTTGCTGTTGTTGGTGGTAGGGCTTTTTATTGTACTCTTTGTATTGGCCAGTCAGTATTTTGCTGCTACACTTATTTTAAAGTTAGTTGCACGAAAGCAACGGAAATTCTGAAAGTTGTTAAGAATTGCTTTCCAATTATAGCGGAAGCCCGATAAGTAGCTAGCATGGGCTTAGAAACTGACTAACTAACAGAAAGAAAGAGAGAGCGAGAGAGTGAAGTTGAGTGCAGGGTAGGCCAACTTTTTAGGCAACAAAAGCGAAAGGATCGAACTTTCGAAGCCAAAGAAGTACAAAACAAAAAATTTTTGACAAGTTAAAACAACTCTCGATAGCGAAGAGCTAAGAAAAGCTAACTTTTTGGCGCTGCCACCCACGGAGCTGCTGCCCCCCCAAAAACTGTCAGAGCCACAAATCTTCGCACTCGCCACGAACTAAACTTTAGTGTAGCTCATTTTCACCATCAACAAAATATTTTTTGCTATAAATATTAAAGTCTAACGACCGCAGCGCGTCTGCATGCAGCAGTGACAAGAACTGTGTGCGCGCCGACAAGTATGCAATGATTTTTTTTGCAAAACACACAGAGTCAAAGAAGAGGATGACGCACAGTGGCTGAGGCTCATACAAAAGGTATAGATAGTAATAGAAGCACTTCAACTAGAAGGACTTTATAAGTTGAAATTAACTATATGAGATCAAATACAAAAATATTTTAAAATCCCTCAACAACCACACATACATCCCATACAAGACAAAAAATATTAAGCGCTATATTTTTTTTTATTGAGCCTATATAAATACCAGAGAACTTCACAAGCCTACTTGAAGTCTATTTCAATTACTTGCTTAAAATACAAGTTTAAGCTTACTTGAGCTTAAAAATTTTCTATCAATTATAACTTGTACTTGAATCTAAATAAGCTCACGAAAGCTTGCGACTTGCAAGAATGCTAGCTTACAAGCACGAAGTTCCAAGTAAACGAAAACTTGATGCCTCCGACAAAAAGCTTGAAAAGCTTGAAATTGAAGGCAAGTATCCAAAGGCTTCAATGAGCTTGTGTAGGAAAAGCTTAAACGTATTAGGACTTTTAAGGGTTCTGTGGACTCCGTGGATGGCAGTTAAGGGGGGTGGCTGATTTCGGAATTGATGTCAAAATTTAAAATACAAAATGGCAGATAGAGATGCCAACTAGATTTTTTTGTGTTTTTGCGAATTCTTGTCATTTTGAAATTCTGACAATGCATTCGGATTCAGCGACCAATATTTACTTAATGTTTGTGCCAGCAACCCTAACCACCATATTGAATTTTAAAATTCTGAATTCAGATTCGGCATCTCTACAAATTTGCAATCATAGTGCACTGATTTATTTAAAAGAGGCTTATTTGAGAGTGGTCTACTAGAATATGTTGAAAATGCGATTTTGGAAAAAAAACGAGTTACGCCTTTTCTATATTAAGGCATCGATATGTAGATTAGGTTTTTTTTTTAGTGTAGTTTATTTAACAAAAATTGTTGACATATAAGAATAAATCTTTTACATGCCGCATTTGACAATGGAAATAACAACATCAGAAATAATTAGAAACAAATTAAAAACTATTACATTATTATGATACTAAAAAATAACTCGAATTTACAAAAGAAAAATTATTATCAAATCAAAGAATACAAATGTTATTTAGGGAAATAAAATAGCACAGTAAGAATAACAAGAATAGAAAAGAGGAAATTAGGAAAAGTATTTGAAAATGCTTAAAGTTATACTTATTAGTTCATTAAATTTGAGAGCTGTGTCGAGAAAAAAAATTTTCATTTCACGCCTTCAGTCCGACACAACAAGTGAAAATGTATTGACGTTTGTTAAACACAACCAATTAGTAAGTCAGGCTGCTTTCTGCTCAAGCAAGAAAATTGGCAATAAACCATCCGACGCATCATTTATTCTCACAGTAGCTGCTGAAGAGTTTGCTACTGTTCTGAGCTCTAATCTGTAGGCTGATAATATCTTAAAAAATCTATCAAAAAAAAATATATAGGCTTTCCCTTTACTATCAAAATGTAAGGGGATTGCGTTCAAAGACGCGAGACATTTTTTTGTCAACTCAGAATTTTTCTAAAGATATTATCGCGTTAACTGAAACTTGTTAGTTCCTTTATTGATATTCCCTGCTCTGCTAATATCGAACTTATATGCGTTAAGGTTGTACATTGCAATTCTAATGTATATGTTATTAATGCATACGTTCCTCCCAAAAGCAGTGTAGAGGTCTATGCAAGCCTTGCGGATTGCATAGAATTTATCTTAAATTTACTTGACGTTAATGACGACATTTTATTGTTGGGCGATTTTAATTTGCCTGACTTAAAATGGCATTCTTCTGACGATGAAACACTTTTCTGTGCATCTAATTCGAAGACACGCCAAGAACATATATTTGTTGACAATATATGTTCTGACTTACAACAAGTTAGTTGTATTTATAATAGTCTGGAAAGGCTGCTTGACCTAGTCTTAACTACAGACAGTAACAATGTCATTGTTCAGAAGGCACTTCATGCTTTGACAACTATTGATAATTACCATCCACCTTTGAGTATTTGGTATAAATATGATAGGGAGATTATGGTAAATTCAAGCTCTGTTGACACAGTTTATGAATTCAATTTCAAAAATGCTGACTTTTTGGGGTTGAATCATTTACTTTATAGTAAATTAAATATAATTACAGAATACATAAATAATAATAATCTTAATAGTTCAATAAATTTTTTTCTATACGGAGCTCTTTGCCATGTTTTCTCAGTCTGTACCATATAGTCTCAGATTTGCGAAAAATTCTGCGTACCCTTGGTACACAAAGGATTTAAAGACTCTTCGCAACAATAGGAATAGGGCATGGAAGAAATATGTTTGTAGTTTTGACTCAAATGACTTAGAAACATACAAACGTTTATTTCTGGAATTTGAGAATTGCTCAGCTGTATTGTATAATGAGTATTTCGATAATATGAAGCTGAGTATTTTGTCTGATCCAAGAAAGTGTTAAGAAGAAGACTGATGGATTTCCTTCTTCTTTCAAACTTCAGGATGGATTTACTGACGATTCAGCCATTATTTGTGGCTTATTTGCCAATCTTTTTAAAGAATCATTTTGTTCAGATTCTTTTAATCCTGATTTAGCGTATTTTGATTATATGAACAACGCATCCAGAGTTTCTTTGGGGCATATATCTTTTACCTCAGAGGATATTTTTAAGTATATTGAATCAATCGATGAGGATTTTAGCGCTGGACCAGATGGAATTCCTGCCGCAGTGTTAAAACAATGCGGCTCCATTTTGTGTCAGCCACTCTCATTACTTTTTAATAAATCAATTAATGAAAGTAATTTTCCTCTTTTTTGGAAAAAATCTTATATCAGTCCTATTTACAAAAAAGGTTGCAGGAATGACGTCACTAATTATAGGCCTATCGCTAAATCGTCTTCGATTCCTAAACTTTTTGAGCGAATAGTGTATGATCGAGTGAAAATTCACTGTGGGCAAGTCATGACAACTTGTCAGCATGGTTTTGTTACTGGCAGATCCTCTGTGTCTAATCTCCTTGATTTCACTACATTCTGCTTAAAATCTATTGATTCTGGTAGCCAGGTCGATTGTATTTACACTGACTTTAGCAAAGCTTTTGATAAATTACCACATAATCTAATTTTATTTTAACTTAAATTGATGGGATTTCCACAATATTTTGTAAACTGGATCAAATCGTATTTGATGGAGCGATCTTATCAAATACGGTTTCGAGGCGTGTTGTCTTCTGAATTTGTTGCAGAATCGGGTGTTCCTCAAGGAAGCCACCTGGGTCCGCCATGTTACCCACGTCATCAAACATTCTCATTTGCTTATTTATGCAGATGATATGAAAATATACAGAACAATTGATTCTAATGACAATTCAGGCCTGCTCCAGTCAGACTTGAAGTCTTTTGAGGTTTGGTGTTCTAAAAATAACATGTTTTTAAATCCAGATAAATGCCAAATTATGACCTTTTCGCGTAAAAGGAACAATTTTATTTTTGATTACAAAATTACAGATACTGCTTTAAGTCGTGTAACTACCGTCAAAGACCTTGGTATATGCATGGATTCTTAATTGTCGTTTACCATGCATATTGATAGAATTTGTAAAAAAGCGTCTTCTATGCCTGGTTTTATAAAACGGTGGGCCAAAGAGTTTGATAGCTTAATAACAACTACAACTCCGTATTATTCAATCGTGCGTCCTCACTTGGAGTACGCAAGTCAAGTATGGTCCCCACATTACAATGTTCATGTTGATCGTATGGAAGGAATTCAAAAACGTTTTGTTCGGTTTACTCTAAGAGGCTTGAGTGGAACTGACACATTTAACCTTCCTCCATATGAGGATCGTTTAAATTATTAAAGATGAAATCTTTAAGTGAGAGAAGAAAATCTGCTAATATCGTCTACTTACACCAACTCATAACTAGTGTATTCGATTCTCCAGAACTTATTTCTCTTATAAATTTTAACACTAACCGTAGAAGCAGTAGAAACTCTAACAACTTGATTTATTTACCATTTAGTAGAACAGATTATATGTTATCTGCTCCATTAAATCGTATGAGTACCTTTGTTAACAACTGTAGCGTGTTTGATGTTAACTTGTCGAAAGGTCAACTCAAAAGTAGATTGAAAACTAATGAAGGATAAGATCTATGTAAACGCATGGTTAGTTGTTATGTCTTGTGTTGTCCCTGAGCCCAACCCATATTATGGTGGGTAAATTTTTCTCCCTTTTGGGACCACTTTTATTCGATATCTTTGAGATATTTCAATGATATTTGGATTGGTTCTTAAATGATATATTGCGGAGAAAGTGTGAAAAAGCTGTAGTAGCTGAACTCTATTGTTATTGCATTTTATTAGAAACAGTTTTGATACTATTAGGTAGTGAATTCCACGACCTTATAACACCAACGAAAAACAATCTACTAGAGTTAACTAAATTAAATCTAGGGCTCACAATGTTCATGCTTCTGCTTGATCTGCAAGATTTTACTTTATTAAAAAGATACGTAGGACATCGAGTGCAAATAATCCAATGAAGAAAAATACAATGTCTCGCTTCAAGGTATTTAAATAAACAACAGCCAAGTAATTTTTTGCTATACATGGAGACATGATCGAACCTTCTTAGACCATAAACATATCGGGCTGCATTATTAAAGGCAACCATAAGCTTATGCGACGACCGTGAATCAAGATTACAATACACGACTTCAGAGTACGTTATTATCGGCATCAACAGCTGCAATACCAGTATTTTTTTAGTTTTTCCGGGCACAAAACTCGATGTCATTCGAATATTACGAAGAACATAGTAAATTTTTTTTAAGCAGGAGTTGATGTGATCACAACATGATAGAGATGAGTTTATAGGAAATCCAGGTGACCGTACTAACCAGTTTCAGCTGCATGTTTTTTTAAAGAATTGGAGGCAAATCCTCATGATAAAATGGTTTCTTAAATATTGGTAGAACATATGATTTCAGGGGGCTCAACAATAGAATATTTTCTTCTGCCCAAGTGGTTACTACGGTTAAGTCCTCATTTATTCTGGCACATAGATCTTCAACTAGGCCCAAGGGCCTGGACAAGTACAATTGGAGGTGACATGGTGGCATATGCTGAAAATATCGTTTATAAACATGGTAAACAACAGTGGACCAAGTACTGAGCCTTAAGGTACTCCACTAGCAGTGCTTTTTAGCATAGAAAAATTTTGACCCACACGAACTCTTTGAGACCTACCTACCAAGTAGTTTTTTAGGAGACAAACCGCAGATTTTGAAAATCGAAAATTTTAAGCTAGTTTCCTGCAGAGGATAGAGTGACTAACGATATCGAACGCTTTGGAGAAATCAAGCAAGCAGAGCAATGTCAAGTCATCCATGTCAAAAGGTACTCTTATGTCATCTAGTATTTTGACCACAGCAGTAGAACAGCTGTGACCAGGGCGAAATCCAGACTGATGATGAGACATGAGGTTAGAAATACTTAAGTAATGAGATATCTGCTCCGCCTTGAGTGACTCACATATCTTGGACACGGAAGACAAAAGGCTTATTGGACGAAAATCACATGGGCTGCAAGCATTAACTTTTTTTGCCACAGGAATTATAGTCGCTACCTTCCACATTTCAGGATAACACAAAGTCGTGAAGCAGTGGTTTATGATGTGAACAAGCGAACTAAGGACATGTGGCAAAACAAGTTTAATAAACCTAATGGAGATTCCATTTTCTCCAGACGCATTTGACTTTATTTTCCTAATGCAACGAACAACATCTACTTCACTCACTGCACCAAACTGAAATTCATTATTAGAAATTGCAACAGAACTACCATCATCGATGGTATGAGTTTGATTGGATGCACACGTAGCAACAAAATAATCATTTAATTGGTTAGGATCTATGCAACAAGATTCAGAGTCTTTATTGCATATATTTACTTATATCTTTTAAGTTTCTCCACAACTGCTTTGAGGGAAGTGCAGGGTTTAATTTGAATTTAAAAAACCTTACTTTGGATAGCCTAACAGCAGATGTAGCTACGTTCCTAGCATTTTTGTACAAATTCCAGTTTAATTCAGTGGGGTAGCGCTTCCATTTACTATATGCCTTACTACGATTTTTAAGAGCAATCTTAACTGCCTGCGTAAACCAGAGGCAAGTATAATTTAAGACGCGCCGCGTACGCAAGGGGACGTGCAAATCAAAAAGATTATTTATCTTGTCAATGCAAAAGCTTAGTTTGTCATCAACTGATTGCAAAAGCCAACAATCAGACCAGTTAATCATAGCTAAGTTTTGAAACAGAGAGTTTGTATCAATTGACTTAAAATCACGATATGGGAAATAAACTTCAGGGTCAGCGTGTGCAAAGCAATATTTAATGTGCAAAAAATGAGATCATGATCTGATACGAACGATATTTGGTCAAAAAGCAGTAAAGATGATGCATCGGAGACAATGAAGAGATCAAGCAAGCTCGGTGGAGAGTTGTTAGAAAACCTAGTTGACATTGAAGTGTTAACGACAGTAAGTCCAACTTCAGATATTCGATCGAGGAAGTTTCTGGCAATATTGCCATTGGCTAGAAGATTTAAATTAATGTCACCACTTAGTATTAAATAGTCATAGTCAATGGGACAATTAGTCAATGAGGAGAATAAGGGATCCAAGCTGCAGTTCCAATTTGGATTATATGCACAAGAAATAAAAACTTTAGTGCCATTGCCTAAGATTTCAATGTTTAGAAATTCGATATCTGATTGACTAGATTTTTCCAGGATGTTAACTTTGAGATGAGCTTTACAATGTATTGCGACTCCTCCACCTCTCTTTTTCGTTCTACCATTCCGAAAAAGTTGATAGTTTTGAATATTAAGATAGGACTCAATCACGTCTTTATGGAACCATGTTTCTGAAACACAGATAACATCAACAGAGGAATTTACAAAAACATGCCTTGCGTAATCCAACTTATAATCATTCAAGCTTCTTGCATTAAAGTGCACGATTTTTAGGCCATCACATAACTTCAATCATAGTTTTATGATTGTCTCTAACGTCAAAAAAAATATTATTTACAGCAGACATAATAGTAATAAAAATAGATATACAACGAATTGAAAGCATTTAAATAGACAAAACGGTTGAATATAGTAAAAGGTAGACAGAAAGAAAAGGAAAAGAACGTAAAAAGTTAAACATACATTTATAGATATGAATATAATATCTAATAAATAAAAGACAATAAATAAAAAGATTTGAAAATAATATAAAAATAAAACCACTGCATTAGATACCATATCCAGAATCCCCAGCACAAACAATCTTTTGAAGGTCTTCATTATTGTGAATTTGAATACTTTCGCCATCTTTGAGAAGCCTGATGTAAACGGCACCTCAACGAGTAAACACATTAAAAATTCTTTTTTGACGCTTATAAGTGATGGCAGCTTGAAGTATTTTTCGACTGTCAATGGTAAGACTCTCATGTATGCATACATTGTTATCACATTCTATACCAACTTCGCGCAATTTGACCGCTTTTTTATTATTTCTTCGAAAATCCCCAAACGCCTACAAAACACGGCTACGATCGTAGGGTGTGTAAAATTTAACAACCACTATTAAATACACGAAATATGTCTCTCATTAGAGGCGACTGAAAATCAATGAACCTGCATATACCCAGCAAACCATATCTCGATAGTTAAATTTTACGATAGTCTATCGATATCGTTACGATATCTTTATACAGAAATACGCGATATCGTCCCGATAATACTGTTAACGATGGCATTTCGATATCAAAACGATATCTTTATTAACAAAATATTAATTAATTTTTCTACGAACGGACATATATTAATTTATTCATGCAATGCTATGGTTCCAATTGCTTCTTAAATTTAATTCCATCAATCAACTTTTTTTGTTGTTATTACAGCAAACAATCTTTCAAATGCATTATTTTGATTTATCGATAATTTCGATTTGCTTGTTACCATCAATAGTTACCATCACTATATAGATAGTTGTGCGCGCATTTACGAAATTTTTCAAACTGAAGTTAATTTTTGTTCTCTTACAATCATGTAAGTAGTTTGCTTTATGTTATATACATATAAAATTTGTCAAAGTGTTCAAAAGGCGGCAAGGGAACTTGTGAAAATTTAGTTGTGAAATTACATGTGTTTGTAAATATAAATAACAAAATGACGAAAAGTGCAAACCTCAACACATCGATGAAAGCGAATCCAACTCTAGTATGAATTAACAAATTAATTGAAGATGGTAATTTAAACAAAGTTCCAAACGAAACAGGTAAACATTTTTTTAGCGTATTTACTTAGTGACATTTTTGTAAACTTATTTTTTACAGCTGACTCTCCTGATCGATTTGATTATCTCTCTGAGCAATTGAAAAAAATTGATGAAAAACTTGACAAGACAATAAAACTTTTTGGCAGGGTCACTGAAGAAGTTTTTCAATTGAAAAAAGATGTTAAGAAAATGCCAACCACCACACAAGAAAAGCAAAGAAATATCATTCCAGAATCAGCTTTTGTTGATTTCAACGATTTTATTAAATTTGAAGATCAGCTTAAAGATATCGAAAATTTTCAATGTCTTGTAAGTTTTAGTTTGTTATTTATAAACTGCTCAAATTTCTTCTTCAACACCAAAATTATTTTTTGTACCATTTGTTTTGTAAGTTCAAAATTTTGCATTAATAAACGCAAAGTTCAACAAAGAGTTTGTAAGCAAATGCTGGCGATGCATTTTAACGGATAAAGCTGCAAAGCATTTTTTTAGGCAAGGAACGACAGCAAAAAAGTCAGTACGAAAACAACATCAGCAATAGAAACCTTATCTTTAATATTTGATTTATATATCAACTTTTTTAATTTTACAATTTTTTGTTAGGCGCCTTTAGAAACAAGTACCCAAACGATCCAGCTCAAGTTTTTGAAGAAAAAACAAAGAAATTTTTTTGTATGCGAGCGACAGGCAAATGAAAATGAACAAATACCACTTAAATGCTAAAGATAAAACTGAGATTACTCAGTCATTTTTTCTAAAAATTCTTGGATTCATGAAGTGATAAATTTTCATAATTTAATATTAATTTATATCATTATTTAATGCTAATTTAAAACTTTCAGTATTAATAGCAAATTAATTTTCAGAATAAAAAATGAAATAAAATTTTAAAAATAAGCACTTTTTCAATGAACTAAAATACGAAAAAGTTGAGTTGAAAATAGTAAGAATTTCATTTTAATAATTTTCTCAATGAATCTCAATATTAAAACTATGTTTTATATAAAATAAGTTTGTGATTTTAAAACAATTGAATAAGAACTTTTTAAAATCAACAAAAATACGAAATTTTAATTTTCATGGTATTTTTTCTTAATATAAATCGAAAAATGTCCTTTGTTGATAAATCTAAACATATCGCATAACAAAATTATTTTTGAAAAAATATGGTATGAAAACAATATTATAACATTTACGATATCATATCGATATTGAAATGATGTTGATATTTCAATGTCGTTGCGATATCGCATTTACGATGTTTTCGATATCGTTAACGATATGTCCGTTTTTATCGAAAACAACACTTTCTCGATATCAGAACTATATCGTCTCGTGTATCGTTATCGATAGAAATAATCACGTAAACTATATCATATCGATATTGAAACGATGATGATATTTCAATATCGTTACGATATCGCAATTACAATGTTTTCGATATCGTTAACGATATGTCCGTTTTTATCGAAAACAGCACTTTCTCCATATCATAACGATATCGTCTCGTGTATCGTTATCGAGAGAAATAATCACCTTAACGATATCATCTCGATATCAAAACGATATCATTTGGTTTGCTGGGTAAGATTAAACGTATTCTTAAGGTTCTCCTCTGGTGAAAATGGTATTCCAAAGAGAACTACATCCGAGGAATAGGCAGGGGTGTTGTTGTTGTTATTTTTGTAGTTGTACAAGTTGCTATTGCTTACATTGCTGCTGAAGTTGGTTTTACTAAGTTGTTCAGAAAGTACGTCGCAGCGGATAGTAAGAGCACTTAGCTGATCTTCAAGCAAGAGAATTTTGTCGTCGATATCAGTAAATTTCACACTCGATCTCTCTTGGGTTGACGCCACTTCACTTTCCAAGCGTTCAAACCTGTTTATAATATCAAGAGTGAGACGGTGGAATAAGTTCTTGCTATGCAGGCGAAACCGATCCTCCAATTGTTTTAGCTCTTCTACTGCATTAGCCTTTAGTCGATCTTCTAATGCCCTTAATTGAGCAAATATCGAGCTGGAGCTGCTGATACCCAAATTCGGTGTCCCTTCTATTTTGTTATTGCCACGCTGTTGGCGCGTCAACATAGGAGACGGCGTCATGAGTTGAGAGAACTGAAGAAGATGGTACAAGCAAAGAAGGCAATTGCAGTAATATGACTCAGCGAGACGAATGGATCCAGTTAGTATTGTTACACGAGTGATAATGTACAAACGTATATATATTATATGCTTGCCTTTTTCACGAAAAGTAATTTGTGCAAGCTTAATAGAATTTAGTTCAATATTTTTTATATTTTTTTATTTAACCAATATTCCGATTGCAATAAATAGCAAAAGAACACGGCCAAAATAAAACACACTAGAAGATATTGAGGATTAGATACAAGCACGTAATGTTATTGCTTTTGCTTAATTTACATAGGTATTTCAGCAGCTCGAAAAAACCCGACCACTCTCGTTCGCGATAATAATAATAATAAGGTCGGGTCGAAAAAAAAATTTGATAAACTTGTTCTTAAATATTTCCTGGCTAGTTGTTTCCTTAGGCTTGCTGGAATTTTTTAAAAAAGAGCCATTTTTGTTAAATAAAACACTTTTGTATGGGCAAGTCTTTCGTTTCTATCAGGGTGCGGAGAACGTTTGAAATACGATTGTTCTCAATTATCGTTCTCCTCATATAAAATTGTTCTCGCAAATTATCACGAACGAATGGGAAACTCTCTGCTGGCGTCGTATTTTTTATCTCTGAAAAATTTGTCAGTTTCAAACTTATTCGATCGAATTTTTCACAAAAAAATAATAAGCAACGAACGTTCGTTTTTAATTTAACATAAAAATTAAACGTTCAAAGAAAAATTCAGGAACGTTCGTTTCCTAAAAAATGTTATGTTCCGACTGTCAGCATCCACATCGTCGAGCGAGGATTCTTTTCAGTTATGTATGCGTCATCGAGTTTGGTATGTATGGTTTCTTGTATACTTTTTATTTTTGCATTATCGCAAAAAAATTGTTGCGAATGCGTAGCATCGAGCGCTGTTGGTGTTGCTGTTGAATTAACATTTATATATTAATATCATAAAAAAACACAAAAAAAATTGATTTGACCTTGTAGATGTTATCACCATTTCGTACAAGGGCGAATAATTTTGTCATTATATCTGTGTCGATAAGCAATAATAGCTTAATTCGACTTACGACAGATCTGAGTTATTGATGTAGCAGTGTTCTACGCATATAGCTTTTAACATGACCACAAACAAAGTTATGACACAATAACAAAAGACTCTTCCATTTAACTTATCTGGTGATTGAATATATGAAAAACTACTTATTAAGCGGTCATAATACTAAAAACAGTTTTTGGAACTATGCCCTCTTTTTGAACGGAAAAATTTGTAATTTTGGATTATGTTTATTATTCGTAATTTTGGATTACCAGAAAAGCACGATAAATAGCCACTATAGTATTTTTCAACGATTGTGGGATGTGGTAATTCTCGTGTTATTTTGTGAGAAAAATCTCTCGCGTGGGTAAACAAATACCTCAAAACACCACAAAATTACTACAAACTACTTAACCTCGAATTACTACAAAATACCACAATACCTCAAAATAACTCAAAACCCCTCAAATTACTTAAATTACGTGGTAAAAATACGAATTAAGGGAACGTTGCGTTAATTGAATTGTTCAAATGACTGAATGCACTTGTTTGTGGTGGTTTGTATGTATCTATTTTCTTTTTGCTTTTTTTTTTTGAGTTATTGTGGGATTTTGTGTTAATTTTGAGGTATTTTGTGGTTATTTGAGGTATTTTGGGAGTGTGGTAATCTTGAGAATTAAATGCGAGAAAAAGACAATTTTGGTGTTAATTCCATCTTGTGACACTGCCCCTATCATGAATAATTTGTCGCCCTTAATATCCCCAGTATAACTGATAAATTGGCAGATTCGCGATAGGTACTTTCATCATATAAAGGTATCTTATTGACTGAATTCCTCCGGACGCGTTTGTATTCAGCCCTATCATGAATAATTTTTCACCCGAAATCAAAAAAGGGAGTCTCAAAGGTAAATCTCAAGAACATTTTGGAAATTTTTAATGGAAATTCGTTCATCAACCGTCAATATTCATGAGTGTAAAAAAAATCTGCTATGATATCTTTATCTGCTATATTAAAAATGAAAACACCCTTTTTTGATTCCGGGCGAAAAATTATTCATGATAGGGCTGAATAAGAGGGTCTCCAAAGGAAGAAACCTATATATGGTGAAAGTGCTGATCTCGAAACTGCCAATTTATCTGTTATACTGAGGAGAATACGATAACTGATACGCCGCGATTTGACAATGGATTCGTGAAGTACTTTTAATAAAAATAGGAATGGCCGAAAGAAAAATCGATGCATTGATTTGTTTTCGAGTTTTCAATTTTTTAATTTGATTATCATTTAATCTTTCAAACAATCAATATCGATATCAATCAATAGAACAATCTTTTAAATCTATGAGATAATGGTAATGATATAGATATTTTATTGAACAGATCTTGTACCAAGCAACAAAATGTTAAACATAGATAACTAGTTGAGATATCGATTTTTTGTTCGAACAAACACTTTTTTTTTGTTATGAAAAAAAAACACTTTCTAATCGCGGCGCCCCAGTTATCGTGCCTTTATACTTTTGCAGACCAGTGTTATTGAAAACATAGGTATTAAAACGTTCTTCACTTCCTGATGTTCAGTGATGTGTAGAGTATCAAAAATAGACAAAAAATCTCTGGTCATCTATGACAAAATAAGTAAGATTTCCAAATGTCTCTTATCCGAAAAACCTCTCATGGGATGCGTACTAGGCAATATCAAAAGGCATTACGAGAGTGTGAACAAACATAATTTTGACGATGCTTCATCATCAAGAACATCAAGAAGTAATCATACAATCAAATCATATAACAACAATCATAACAAACCATATTTTTTCATTTGATTGGGCAAATCAAGTTCATTTACCTTATTAGAACATTATTTTTTCCTCATATGCATATGTGCAGTTCACATCTGTATTTTGGTTTCATCTTTTCATGTCAGCGCAAGTGTACAAAAATACAACAACAAACTTATATTTTGTCTAATAACTCCACGTACAAATGAACGTTCGTGAATTTTTTCTTCAAACGCTCATTTTTAATGAACAATTCCAAACGAACGTTTGTTGCTTTTTGTTGTTGTGTGAAAAATTCGTTCGAAAAAATACAAAGCTCACAAATTTATCAGTGATAAAAAAACGACGCAAGCAGAGCGTTCCTTTTTCGATTGCGAACGCTCGTCTGCTTTTAAATTTTTCGTTTGAAAAATTCTCACACACAGCAAAAAACGAACGATAAGATCGTATTTTAATCAATTGCGAACGAATTTTTCCGCACCCTGGTTTCTATGAATTTTCAAAAACAAAAAACTTCAAAAATAAACCTCAAAAAATTATTAATATCAGTATAAAAATTTTTAAAAAAGTTATTAATTAATTAATTAATTACCACAAAGATTTCTGATGACGTCCTTAGCCAGACAGAAATTGCAATCAGATCAGCTAGTGATTTTTTCCTTTTCATATTGAAAAAATTTTGTTGTTGTTGTTGTTGTTGTTTCTTTGGAAAGATTCGTTAGAACAAAATAATTGTTCTAACTTTGACCTTAAGCTCAATAAACGATTTTAAACTATCAAACAACTAGAATTTGTATTTAAAATCAAGTATGATTAAAACTATCAAACATTTAGAATTTGTATTTAAATCATATAAAGTCAACTTATTTAAAAAACTTAATAATTTTAAAAAATTTTAAGGTCAATTTCACATTGGACAATAG
Source organism: Dichetophora obliterata (assembly GCA_963920525.1). NCBI lineage: Eukaryota > Metazoa > Arthropoda > Insecta > Diptera > Sciomyzidae > Dichetophora > Dichetophora obliterata. Next base: position 8,218,886 of record OY986436.1, on the reverse strand, counting down.
AGAACTTTTTGTCCTTGTTAAAGACTTCCAACAGCTCAGCCCTTGTATTTGGCTTGCATTGCAGTTGCACTACTTTTTAGTTGCCCCTAATGAAATTTTTGTATGTTTTTGGAAAAAAAATTTTAGATGAATTTTTGGGGGATTTGAAGTCAAATCTAAAGGTAAATGATGAAAGGCACCTGGCAGCACTGTTCAGTAGTCTTTTGATCTAACTGCAGTCTAACCACTTTGATAAGCTTATCCTTAATCTTTTCTCAAAACAACTCAAAATAATTTTACTAATGGGTATCTTAACTGGTTCCAAAATGGCGTAATTTTTTCCTGAAATACCCTCTTTTTAACCAGTGTGCGGCGCATTAGACAGAAATACATGCGCAGAAAAAAACCCCAGAAAAAATTGTGTAAAACTATAAACAATTTCAAAAGAAAAAGTGCAAACAGAGTGTTTGGCTTAGTGTTTTTTTTTTTCTTGCGGTTTTAGTTTTTACTTAAATTTTCAATCCATTAATTTTTGTCGATTTTTTGGCAAGCATTGCATTACGGAAATGTGCCAAAGAAGCCAGCCAGCTAAGTGAAAAGCAGCAGCAAACATTAACAGCAACAGCAAGAAGTGAGCAAAAAATTCAAAAGCTGCCAAAGTGTTGCCAGCTTGAGCTGGCAAACTGCTAAAAGGTAGCCAAAAAACGTTGGGTTTTTTTGTGCACCCACAACAAATAAAGGAAAGCCACAACATGCCAATGTCTCTCTCACTCGTCCCCTTCGTCACTCTCAGCACTGCATTCCTTTTCTTGTCCTTTGTTTTTTTTTTTTTTTTTTTTTAACTGCCAGACAGCTAACCCAGTCGTGTGTCTCTACTTTGTCTGTCTCTCTGCCTGTTTTGACCAAATCATACTTTATCACCATGTTTGTACATTTGTATGAATGCTGTCGAATTTTATTTCTTAACATTCCCCTACATCTCTCCACACACATCCACACCCACTTCCACACGCTTCTGCTACCCTCTTGCAGTCACGCCAACAAACCGGAAATCACTGCAAACAAAGTTGTGCATTTAATTTAGCATTTATTATGCAACATGTGCGAAGCGAAATGAAATGAAAAAGGACTCAAGCGGATGTAGCTAGACATGAGCACGACAAAATGCAGGCAGTTAACAGCTTGGCGTAGTTATTTCTTTTTATTTGTTGTATCCTGTTGGTATATGTTTATTGCATAGTTCTAGCAATGGGATAAATTTTAAACAGCAAGAGGATCATGATGATGATGATGATGACGATGCAGAGGTAGATGAATGCACTCAGATTTGTCATTTTGTTCTTTCATCGGAATGCTTTTGACTGCAAAGTTGAAAAGTAGTGATCTATTACATACTTTGAGAACTTCGATATGAAAGCTTTAGCAGTAAATTTTTTGGTTTCACTTAGTTTTTTAAATTGCAATTAAAACGATTTTTTCATTAGCACATCTTTTTGATAAAGACTTTAACGTGTTTAACAGTTACTTTCAAAAAACAATCTTAAATTATTAAATGTACGGTTATTAGCTTATGTTGAATTTAGTAACTTTTTTTATAGACCAAATATGGGTTGTTTAATGTGGAGTCAGTATGTTTTCCTTTTTGTTTTAGGATATAAGGAATATTTATTTATTTATTTATTTATTCATATATATATCTACTGGGCCCAGCCCTAACAGATATCACTTAACCTAATTCCTTAAATAATATTCAAATAAATTCTTCATAAAAATCATTCTATTAGAACTAAAATCAACATGTTTAGCAACTATATTAAATCGATATAGGCATTTAGATATTGGTTCATTGCTACCATAATTCGTTCTATGATAATATACATAAAATAAACTTGTTTCTCTCATATTTGGAGCATAAAATGGAATGAGAGCAAGCAATTCCGGACTGTCAACCTTGTTATCTACAATATCTTTAATAAATAAGACACTCTGCGTATTGCGTCTAATGGCCAAGCTTTGTAGCTTAAGCCGAGTAGTTTACAACGGTCGCTATACGCAGGCATATTTTCCCACGAAAATAATCGTCTTAGAGCGAATCTCGTAAACCGTTTTGAATTTTCTCGATTCGATTTATGTCACATTCATAGCAAGGATCCCAGATTATGTTCGCGTATTCGAGAATAGATCCTGCCAGACTCACGAAAATTTATTTTAATTTGAATGGGTCTAAAAATTCTTTAGTTTCGCTTTAGAAAACCGAGTTGTGAGTTAGCTCTTGATATGACATATTCCCTGTGGGACCCGAATGATAATTTGGTATCAAAGTAAATACCCAACCAAGTCTTTAATGGACGCGTGTGAAAGTAATATTGGACTTATAAAAATAATTGTGATATATGGTTAATTGTTTGCGAGAATATGTTAAGATATGACATTTAGAAAAGTTTAAATTCATTCCATTTATGCTACACCAGGAAATAAGTAGGTTAATATCATTTTGAAAATTGTTACAGTCCTCAAGACTGCTAATTCTAAAAACAGCTCTCCCAATATTTCGAATACAAAAATAAAACTGTGTCACATTTTAGAATTTCAAACAAATCCAGTAAACAAACAATCTAGAACTACTAGATGTACTAGAAGACATCTCAAAGCAACGGATAGAAAGCACTGGATCTTTTGAATTCAATAAACTGTGAAATTCAAAAAAGACCGTAAGTATTAATTTATCCACTTTCAAATCCTACCATTTTTACTACTCTACTACTACTATTATTTAAAAAAAAAATGTGTTAAAAACTAACAAAAAAATTCAATATGTTGAAAATCTCTATTTTTTGCAATAAAAATTATATGATTACGTTTATGTAAACAACATTCGAAAGCTAAGAAAAAGGCGAATATTTTTTTAAAGACAAATTTTAATATCTTTATCAGTTATTGCAGTATAAGCGATTGAAAAAAGGTCCTTTTTTAAAAATTGTAAAACTAAAAAAAAATTTCTTGTCTTATATTGAAATGAAAAAAAAGTATCAAATATTTTTGAGTAATGAATCATAAAAAGCTTTAATGAAGAAACGAGGGCAATTTGAGAAGTTAGTGAATTTTTTAACTTTTGGCATAGTAACTTTAAGTGCAACACTGATCCTGTAAACTACCATCTGTTAATAGACTACTATCAAAATTTCAACTTAGTTCGTGTTTCACATCCATTGACAGCAGACGATTTTGTCAATTTTGGCGAAAATGGAAAAGAGTGAATTTCGTGTGCTCATCAAGCAATATTTTTTGCGCAAAAAGACTATTTGGATATGAAAAATTTATCCGCAAAATGGGTGCCTCGTTTGCTCACTCTCGACCGATAAACGCGATCGCGTAACTGATTCAAGGGCGTGTTTGGCGATGTTGAACAAAGATAAGAAGGATTTTTCGTGACTTACACTCAAAAAATTTATTAATAAAATTTCTACGAATGATATAAGTACACAAAATATTCCTACATTCTACAAATATTCGTACAATATACAAAGTATTTTTATTGTGATATCTTTAGAAGATAGAAGATAGAAGAGATAGACACGCTGACAATACTTCTGCTGTCGGTGGAGGTGTCTTATTAGCTGTAAGGAACTCCTTCGTTAGTTCCATTATTGTTATTCCCTGCTCTGCTAACATCGAACTTATATGCGTCAAGGTTGTACATTCCAATTCTAATGTATATCTTATTAATGCCTACGTTCCTCCTAAGAGCAGTGTAGAAGTTTATGCAAGCCTTGCGGATTGCATAGAATACGTTATAAGCATAATTGACGTTAATGACGACATTTTATTGTTAAGTGATTTTAATCTGCCTGACTTGAAATGGGAATCTTCTGACGATGATACATATTTTTGTGCATCTAATTCGAAGACTCGCCAAGAGCATATATTTGTTGATAATATATGTTCTGACTTACAACAAGTGAGTTGTATTTATAATAGTCGTGAAAGACTTCTTGACCTGGTCTTAACTACAGATAGTAACAATGTGATTGTTGAGAGACCCCTCATGTTTTGACTGCTGTTGATGAATACCATCCACCATTGAGCATATGGTACAAATCAGACAGGGATAATATAGTAAAGTCTAACTCAATAGATAAAGTTTATGAATTCAATTTTAAAAAAGCTGACTTTTTGAAGTTGAATCATTTACTTCAAAGTAAACTTCATGTTATTTTAGAATATGTTAATAATAACACTCTTGATAATTCAATTAATTTTTTTTATATGGAAATCTTTGCTATGTTTTCTCTGTCCGTGCCATATAGCCTCAAATTTACGAAAAATTGTGCTTACCCCTGGTACACAAAGGAGTTAAAGATTCTTCGCAACAGCAGGAATAGGGCATGGAAAAAATATGTCTGTAGCTTAGACTTGAATGACCTAGAAATCTACAAGCGTTTGTTTCTGGATTTTGAAAATTGCTCAGCTACCTTATATCAAAATTATTTAGACAGTACTAAGCTGAGAATATTGTCTGATCCGAAGAAATTCTGGGGTTTCATAAACACCAAAAAAAAATCTGATGGATTCCCTTCATCATTTAAGACCTCTGACGGATTTACTGACGATCCTGTCGTAATTTGTGGTCTATTTGCCAATCTCTTTAAAGAGTCATTTTGTTCAGACTCTTTTAATCCTGATGAAGAGTACTTTGAATATATGAACTTTACACCCAGGGTTTCGTTGGATTCTATATCCTTTACTTCAGAGGATATTTTAAAGTATATTGGGTTGATCGATGAGGATTTTAATGCTGGACCTGACGGAATTCCTGCCGTAGTGTTAACACGATGTGGTTTCGTTCTAAGTCAACCACTGTCCATGTTATTCAATAAATCAATTAGCGAAAGTATTTTTCCACTTTTTTGGAAAAAATCTTTTATAGGTCCTATCTATAAAAAAGGTTGTAAGATATACGATATAAACAACTACAGGCCTATCGCGAAACTCTCGTCAATTCCAAAACTTTTTGAGCGCCTCGTGTATGATCGTGTGAAAATTCACTGTGGGAAGGTCATGACAACTCGTCAGCATGGATTTGTTACTGGCAGATCCACTGTGTCTAATCTCCTCGATTTTACAACATTTTGCTTAAATTCATTTTATTCAGGTAACCAGGTCGACTGTATTTACACTGATTTTAGTAAAGCATTTGATAAACTGCCACATAACTTAATTCTATTTAAACTAAAGTTAATGGGTTTTCCACAATTTTTTGTAAGCTGGATTCAATCGTATCTGACGGAGCGATCTTATCAAATACGATTTCGAGGCGTATTGTCAGCTGAATTTATTGCTGAATCAGGTGTTCCTCAAGGTAGCCACCTTGGTCCACTTCTGTTTATTTTAGCCATTAATGATGTAACCCACATCATCAAACACTCTCATCTACTTATCTATGCAGATGACATGAAAATATACAGAACAATAGATGCTAAAGACAATTCAGATCTGCTCCAGTCTGATTTGAAATCCTTTGAAATTTGGTGTTCTAAAAACAATATGTTTCTAAATCCAGATAAATGCCAAACTATGACCTTTTCGCGAAAAAGGAATAATTTAATTTTTGATTATACGATAAAAGATACGGCTTTAAATCGTGTAGATTCTGTCAAAGATCTTGGTATATGCATGGATTCTAAGCTATCGTTTAACGTTCATATTGAATACATTTGTAAAAAAGCATCTTCTATGCTCGGGTTTATGAAACGCTGGGCCAAAGAATTTAATAGTATGATCACAACTACAACGCTGTATTATGCAATTGTGCGACCTCACTTAGAGTATGCAAGTCAAGTTTGGTCCCCAAGTTACAATGTACATGTTAAACGTATAGAGAGAATCCAAAAACGTTTTGTTCGGTTTGCTCTAAGGGGCTTAAGTGCAACTGATACTTTAAACCTTCCTCCTTATGAGGATCGTTTAAAACTTTTAAAAATGCAATCTTTGAATGAGAGAAGGAAGTCTGCAGATATCGTCTATTTACACCAACTCATAACTGGTGTATTCGATTCACCAGAACTTCTAACTCTTATAAATTTTAACACTAACCGCAGAAGCAGTAGAAATGCTAACAATTTAATTTACTTACCTTTTAGTAGAACAAATTATATGGCTACTGCTCCTTTACATCGCATGAGTACCTTTGTTAACAACTGTAGCTTTTTTGATGTTAACTTATCGAAAGGTCAACTCAAAAGTAGATTGAAAACTAATGTATGATTATATCTATGTAAACGCATGGTTAGTTGTTATGTCTTGTGTTGTCCCTGAGCCCAACCCATATTATGGTGGGTAAATTTTTCTCACTTTGGATTGTTTTGGACCGCTCTTATCGATATCATTGGGGCTATTCACGGTTTGAGCGTACTTTTAACAAATCGTATTTATAGCATTTGTTATTGTTCGAATTGTGAGCACCTCGCCATGTGACTGTCGTATAAAAAGACTGTGCAACTCTATGACGTATGTGATTATGCGGCTGTAGACAGAGCATAAAAATACGAGGTACAAAAAGCACGTCCAAGGGCTGCTTTTATTTACGAGTGCCTGCGTATTTGCATTTGTATGCAAAACAACAGCAAAGCAAAATGCGCTTTCGTAAATTGGCGTACAAAGAGCGGATCGAACAAATGGCAGACCAGCGTATTCGAACTGTGAATGGCCTTATTGAGATGTTTTGATGTTATTTGGGCTGGTTCTTAAGATGATCCAACGCGGAGAAAGTGCGAAAAAGCTGTAGTAGCTGAACTCTATTGTTATTGCATGTATATATTTACGAATTCATTCGTAAAATTTTTCTAATACCTGATGTACTATCTACGAATATATTTGTTTTATATACTAATGATATTCGTAAACAAAACTAAATTAATTCACATTAGTGCATTGTACGAATGATTGTGTACTTATAATAACTTAGTAATTTCTTTCATTACATTCGTAGTATTTACTAATGCTTTCGTACTATTTACGAATGAAAAATAATATTAGTAGAAACAATTCATTCGCAGGCTGACCGTACGAATTATGAGTTAATATTAGTTGAAACAATTCGTTTGTAGGCTGACGTACGAATTATTAGTAGAATGTACGAATTATTAGTAAAGTATAAAAAATTTAAAACGGAAATCGTTCAGCCTTGTTTGACGAACATCTAAAGAACATATGGAACTGTATGATTGTAAAGTGACTGTAGCCTACTGGTAGAGAGCTTGGCCCGTAAACTAAAGAGCCGATGTTCAAACCGCAGCTCAGACAGAATTTTTTTTTTTTAGAAGGCGAATAAAATATTCGTAACATGTACTAATATACGTTGATTCTACGAATCCTATTCAAATATTTTTGAGTGTAGTAACCATGGACGAAATATGGATCCATCACTACAGACCAGAGATAAAGGAACAGTCAAAACAGTGGACTTCATCGGTCGAACGTGCTCCAAAGAAAGCGAAGACGGTGCTATCGGCCGGAAAGGTTATAGCGACAGTTTTTTTCGGATAAACGTGGTATAATCCTTGATTACCTTCTACCGAAAAGAACGATCAATGGCGAATACTATGCAGTCCAAATAGACCGTTTCAATGACGCTTTGAAAGAGAAATGTCCCCATTTGGCGAGGAAAAAAGTGCTTTTCCATCGAAACAAAGCGCGCGTTCACTCGTGCCCAGCTACCATGGCAAAATTCCGAATTGCTTCCTCATGCAGCATATTCTCCAGATTTGGCCCTCTCCGCCTATTTTCTGTTTCCAAACCTCAAAAAGTGGCTCAGCGGAAAGAGATTCACCACCAGAGAGGAGCTCATCACCAAAACAGAGGCCTATTTTGAGGATCATCCGAAAACGTATTTTCGAAATTGTATTTTTCGGATGGCATCAAAAAGTTGGAAGAACGTTGGATGAAGTGTATCGAGCTAAAAGGAGACTCTATTGAAAAATAAATCTTTTTTGCCGTAAAAATTATTCCTTGTTTCATTTTTTACGGAATTATCAAACAGCCCTCGTAGAGATCAATTTTTTCCTTTCAGTTTATTTTTTTAATTTTTTAATTTGAATTGAGCATAACTTTATGTGAAAAGAATTAAAAATTAATATCGTATATCACTAAGCAGTAAATAAAGTTACCAGCTTAGTCTTAGCCAAAAGCCAGTTTGGCGTAAAGGCATTTCATACTTAAATCTGTAGCAATATAAATCATTTTCTGTTTGTTTGTTATACAAATCTAAACGACTCGACGGGCTTCGCTCAAATTTAATACGCGTAAATATGACGTAGCATTCATTTGTATAAATTCCTCCAACTTTGCGCAAAAATTGTTTTACCGTTTTTTTTTTTTCATCGAAGCAACCAGGGTACTGATTTTTTGGCAAAATTTATACTTCCCAAAATGTTGTTTTTTTTTATTTTTTACAAAAAAGACAAGTTTTTTAAATGATTTTAGTATGTATTAAATATTTAGTACTTTTGATTCACTATAAAACACTGAACTAATATTGCTGTAACTGGTTTCGATGATCTAGCAAAAGAATGTGACAAGCAGTGAGGTTCAAGCTGCTGAAGTATATACAATAAACGTGGATTATATTTATATTATTAGAGCTTGTTTTATTTAAAGAAAACATATTAGTTTGGCGACGAGGATGGGATCAAGCCAACAAAGGAAAAAACGGATGCAATAAAACATGCACCAGCACCTCATGACGTTACAAGTTTAAAATCTTACTTAGGGTTACTGAATTTTTATGATAAATTCATACCGCGTTTGTCATCTGAGCTAAAACCACTTTATGATCTGTTGCGTAAAAACTCGATATTCAAGTGGTCAGATAGTTGTGAACTAGCATTTCAGAAAAGTAAAGATTTGCTCTTGAATAATCAACTTCTGGTGCATTTCGATGCCAGCAAACCAATAGTAGTTTCATGCGACGCTAGTCCTTACGGGGTAGGGGCGGTCCTCTCACATATTATTGAGGGTGAGGAACGACCAATACTTTTCGCGTCGTCAACCTTAAGTGAGGCGGAAAAACGATATTCGCAGCTACATCGGGAAGCCCTGGCTATCGTGTTTGCAGTTAGAAAATTTCATCGTTATTTGTACGGCAACAAATTTATTTTGTATAGCGATCACAAGCCATTGCGAGAAATTTTCGGACAAAACAAACAGACTCCCGCCGTCGCTGCTGCGCGTTTACAAAGATGGGCTATCTTATTAGGGCAGTATTCATATGAAATAAAGTATAAGAAAGGTACGGAGCTAGGACATGCGGACGCTTTATCACGATTGCCGTGTAAAGAGCCAACAGGGGAAGAATATGAAAGGATTTGTAATTTAAATGTACAAGGGTATTTGCACGATATTCCGGTCAAGTTTTCAGAAATTATTGTGGAGAGCCAAAATGACTAAGTTTTGAAAGAAGTATATGAGTACGTTATGAATGGCTGGCCAAACAAAAAATTTTCTAATGAACTGGGGTCATATTTTAAACAGCGAAATTCGCTGTCTTGTGAAAATGTTGCAGTATTTTATGGTACAAGAGTGGTTGTGCCATGTACAATTAGGAGGAAGCTGCTTGAGCTCTTACATGCCGGACATCCTGGTATTGTACGTTCGAAAATTCTAGCTCGTAGTCATATTTGGTGGCCGAATATAAATCAAGACATTGAAGAGTTCACAAAAACTTGCTCAATATGTGAGTTAACGCAAAAAAAGTCGTCACTTGGGGGTAAACAGGAATGGCCGAAGACATTTTATCCTTTTGAACGAGTACATATTGATTTTTTCAAATTGGAAGGCTTAGATTTTTTGATTTTAGTTGATCATTACTCGAAGTGGATTGATGTCGCAATCATGAAGAATACAACGGCTCAATCTGTAATAGAGGAATTGTCTTATAGATTTGCTATTTATGGTCTGCCAAAGGAAATTGTTTCGGACAATGGTCCTCCATTTGGTTCAGGGTTGTTCATAAGTTTTTGTGAGGCAAATGGTATAACTGTTTTCAAAAGCCCACCGTACCATCCTGAGTCAAATGGATTAGCCGAAAGAGGTGTTCAAACTATTAAGAACGCATTAAAAAAGAGTTGCTTAGAACGTCCAAGAACAAAAACTGATTTTAAAAAAATATTAAATTCTGTACTGTTTAATTACAGAAATACACCAACAACAACCAATTGCACGTCACCATCTAATATGCTTTTCGCATACAAACCAAGAACCACAATCGACCTTGTTAAACCGCACTGTGAAAACAAAAATCAAATAAAAAAGAGAGAAAATAGAAGAAATGAAGGCTTTGGAAAAGAGTCTCCTAAAAATTTTAATAGTAAACTTAGAACTAGAAATGAATATAAAGAAAACGAAGTTGTTTTATATAAATGTGAATTTAAAAATTACTTAAATTGGGCACCAGTTAGAATAATAAAGAAATTGAGTTACATAAGATATTTGATAGAAAAAAATGGAAGAAATATTCAGGCTCATGTTAATCAACTTAGGAAGGCATATGCAAAGAGAGTTAGGTTTTCAAATTTTCGGAAGTACTATAATACAAATAAGGAAAGCAATTATAATAACAGAGCTCAAGAAAATAATAATATGGAACAATTAGATATAAAATCAAAAATAATAAAATCTGAAAATCAGAATGATCAAGCACCTGTAGCAAGCAGACTGCGTTCAAAATATGTACAACGAATATAGTTTATTTTAAAGAAAAGTATGTAACTCTTTATTTTTAATTTCCAAATCGCATTCCTGTGTATATATACAGAAACAATGAAAAATTTGAATTATAAATTATAGCTTTACTTTTGTAACTTTTTACTTTATAATTTATCTATATAAATAATGAAAAATTTGAATTATGAATTATAGATTTACTTTTGTAACTTTTTACTTTTATCATTTTTCTATATAAATAATGAAAAATTTTAATTATGAAGTTAAAGCTTAAATTTTAGTTAGGAAGAAGTTAGTATGTATTAAATATTTAGTACTTTTGATTCACTATAAAACACTGAACTAATATTGCTGTAACTGGTTTCGATGATCTAGCAAAAGAATGTGACAAGCAGTGAGATTCAAGCTGCTGAAGTATATACAATAAACGTGGATTATATTTATATTATTAGAGCTTGTTTTATTTAAAGAAAACATATTAGATTTATGTGATAAAATTACCCCAATATCTCTTTCCAATCGCAAGTTATGGCTAAAAATCTATTTATTTTTTCATTCCATTGACTGACTATCTATAGTAATAAATCTCATTTTAGTATTCAAATTCTCTATTTTTCAAGCCCCACCCTCTCTACTATTTATTTGATTGCATCCGTGTGCTCTATCGATCATTGCAAGTTTTCATTCAACCTTAAAAAATACTTATAGTCCTTGATTTTTGCTTTTAAATCTTTAATTCATCGGAAAAGTTACAGTGAAGTATTAAAAATGTGTACAACAACAAAAGTAGAGAAATATGTATATAATACAGTACCCTTCCAAAAAATTAGAATAACTGTGAAATTTCAATGTATTTTTTAAACACGGATTTCTTTTGCAAACAGTTAACTAAAAACCAATAATTCTTTTTCTATATGTGCATTTCCATCGTAAATCACGCGATGTGCGTAAGACTTAAAGCTTCGTTTTCTCTGAAGTTTATGTTATTAATGTACAAAAATTTCTTACGTGCATATGTCTTACAAGACATAGTAATGTTATGATCTACCAAAGTTGTCGTTCCTGTAACCAATTAAGAATGGCAGTCGTAAATATGGGTGTAACTCACACGACAAAAAAAGGAAGTGTGTTTTACAAGCATGTTTAGATTGTAAAAACTCAGCGAATTTTCCCATATAATTTGATTTTGTTTTTAATTTTTAAATAATGGGAAAACAGTTAAGTTTCATAATATACCCACTTTAGCTATGGACTTTGCTTATTTAGAAATATAATGAGTTTCCAAAAAACATTTGCCGTAACAAAATTTCCTTAAATTTATATAAGGTAATTAAGTAATTAGGCAGTAAAGTAATTATGTAATTTAGTAATTAACAAACAAATTTAATATATTGTCCTTTTCTTGCCTCAACCACTTTTCTTTTGTCTTTAGCCAATGCCTTCCATTTTTACTAAAACAAAAAGTTTACGGAAAATTTACTAAAAAAATTTACTAGTTTTAAGGAAACTACATTTGTGAAACGATTTGATCATCATGGTTAATGAATTTATATAGAAATTTCCTTAATTAATAAAATTAAAATGTTAAATTTTAAGTTTTTGGTCAAGGTTGACTTTTTTCTGGAAATGCCCATAGCTATATTGTTTTTTCGGCTTATCTCAGGTGCTATAAAGAATGCCATTTTAAATTTAGTGTTAACTAAATAAGCGTCTATTTAAAAGTCTTCTCAAATTGTAGATGAACACATCTTAATTAATTTAGTAAAGAAAAAACCTCATATTACTTAACGAACAAAGCGACAAAGAGTTAAATTAGATCTTGAAAACCAACGAATACCGGCACATGAAATTATCAAAGAACTAAACAGCGCAGGAGTGGATAATTCGCTTAACCCTCATCGGTCCCCTGTATGCGCACGCATACAATTTTGATCTTTAACCTTGAATAAAATAAAAACGGTTCAGCGGAATGACCTTGTATTTAGCAAAGTAGAATTATTATGCCTGAACAACTAAAAAAACCCGTTTTTGAATTTGTACCCTTACTGCATTTGCCTGTGCAGTTATAGTTACGAATCTGTCCCTGTGTATGTGCGCGCAGACACATAAGCAGGTACTTGGAATTGCCGCTTATTTTTGTGTGTAGCACGCTCTTATTTTTTCGTTTTACGAAATTCAGTTTGTTCTGGAACACACATAAGTGAAGTTTGTTTGCGCATTTATTTGAATTTTGGTTGTGTTTCCAAGTACTTGATAAAAAATGGATAGAGTTTTACGTGAAAGAAGGCAGCGAGATGAACTAGAAATGGATTTTGATTTGGAAAGCGAAGCGGGCGAATCTCCGTGCAATAGTGACGATGATTTTGCATTATAAGACGAGGAGAATGATGACGACATTGAGCCACTTGAGCAAAATTTAGCAGAAGAAAATGCAGCAAATCCTGAAACTAAATATTTTTCAAAAAATAAGAAAATTGAATATTCATCGCAACCATTTGAAATAAATCGAAGAAATTCATTTCGACGTGCAGAAAATTTCACTTCAGGTAAAAACCTACCCTCTTTGTTATGGGTTCATGTTCATTATATGTTTCATTTTTGTTATAATTCAGGTCCAAAAGCATTAGCAGCTGCTACTTAAGTTGATGTTTCATCTGCATTTCACATGTTCCTTGAACCGGTTGAGAATATTATTTTGAACATGACGAATTTATATGGTGTGCGAAAGTACAAAGACGATTGGGAAAACATTGATTTGGACACTCTGCACGCATACTTTGGATTGTTGCTGCTTTCTGGTGTGTATCGGTCATACGGTGAATGTGTCACTAAACTGTGGAATGACAAAACTGTTCGGCCAATGTTTAGAGCAACAATGTCTTTGAAAATGCTCAAGCGTATCCATGGTTGCATTTGATTTGATGAACGCGCACAACGTATGGCCAACACTGCATCTACAAGTACTTCTGTACGTGACAAATTGGCACGGATTCGAAATGTATACGATAAATGGAATCATAATTTGAAAGTTGTATACACACCAGGAAAAGCATTACCGTAGATGAACAGTTAGTTCCGTATCGTGGGCGATGTCCGTTTCGTCAGTATATTCCATCCAAGCCGGGGAAAAAATGTCATCAAAGTTTGGGTGCTATGCGACTCAAAAAGCTGGTATGCATACAAATTTATGTTGGTCGGAATCGTAATGCCACTCCTGAACGTAATCTCGGACGGCGTGTTGTTTTGGATTTGGATGGAAGGACTTTCTAACAGAAATGTAACGTGTGACAACTTTTTTACTTCTTATGAATTGCCAGAAGATTTACATAAGAATCGCATGACTATTTTGGGAACAATAAGGAAAAATAGGACTGAAATTCCTTCAGTTCTACTCGACATGCGTCAAAAGCCAATTTATCATACAAAAGTTGTATATAAACATAAATTGCAAGCATTTATGTTGTCATATTTTCCCCGCCGGTACCGATTTGTGACATTCAGTGCATACCACAATGTTGTCAGCATAAATGAGAATAGTGAAAAGAAGAAACCTAACATCATTGAAAACTACAACAAAACCAAGAGTGGAGTTGATACTATGGATCAAATGGTGGCTACGTACACATGCAAACGAAAAGTCAGTCGGTGGCCAATGGCAGTATTTTGAATCATGCTTGATGTTAGTGCGTTTTATGCATTCGTGACGTTCATTGCATTGTTCCCGAATTGGAAAAATTCTAAAACGAACCATAATATTCGTCGTCGCCTTTTTATCGAGGAGCTTGGATTGAATCTCGTTGAAACACTAAACGTAAAAAACAACCTCAAAGTAATGATGCTTCCAGTGTTATTCAAAGAATTCTGGAGATTCGCCATTTACCAAGTACATCAAAACGAGGCCGATGCTACATCTGCACATATAAAAATAACAAAAATCTTTTTGCTACACGCTGTGAAAAGTGTAGAAATTTTATTTGTGCTGAACATAGTTTCAATTTATGCGAAACATGTACAAATAATTGACAAAAGTTAAAAATTCAATTTGTTTTTCTAATATATGTAATATTCTAATTAATCTCATTCTACCTATCTGCAAATCTACCTTTATGAAGTTCAAATGTATTAATATGATAGTAAACAATGTAATAAACATAAAAAAATCACAAAACATAAATGGTTGTTAATTTTTTTTTTAGCTTTTTTTCAATTAAAAATACATGTGTCTCATAATCAAGACTTTGAATCACCTGCTAAAATGTTCACTATGAATGTTCGGAAGAAATTTTTATACCATAGTTTTTAGTGAGTTTAAAAGTTTAATATTTTCCTTCATAGAAATAAACTTAAGACAAATTTTACTTGAAGAGACTTGAAGTTAATTAAACTGTTTCATAAAATATCTTAACCCAGTACAACTATGTTAATGGATTCTTTTTTTTTACTTTTTTGAATAGATTCCAAATTTACCCATAAAAATGAGCGGTAGAAGGTTGAAAGATTGTGCAAAAATTTTTTCCATAAAATTTGGCTTTAAATGTAAATTCTGTAATTTTTCTACACTTTATGTTAGCATATTGCTGAGTGCGGAGAAAATTTAAATATTTTATTAGAACTTACTCACACGAAAACTTTTACAATGCCAATCAAAGCCTGTATACTTTTTTGTTCCCTCTTCCAGAATCAGTTGGTTGAAGTCATTACTTATTGTGGTTGTAAGACAGTGTAATAATAAAGGCACACTTAAATTAAATTAAGGAAAAATCTCTCAAAGCAGTCTCATGGAAATTGAAACACATGCCATTATTAAACATATCATAAGTCCTTGAAAACAAACAACATATGACAAAGAAAAGTCAACGCTCTAAGCCAATAAATTGTCACATTTATCCTTTTACACATAATGCTTCTTCAAGGTAAGAAAAGAAAAAAGAAGTACATACATGTAATGAATACCCCATGAAACAACAATGGTAACAAGACGATAGGAGACAAAGAACTAATAGAAGGAGTGGATGAAGAAAAAGCCGAAGACGACAAGAAATCACGTTGAAAACAAAATATAATGACAACGTTCAGGTCTTAACGAAGCCATTCGCTAATATTTATGTTGCTGTCAATTAAATCAGGACATGCCAGAACTATGCTTGACCAACGACACGGTGGCAACAACGACAACAACAACAACAATAACAGCACGACCAGCAACAAGCAACAAAAGCAATGAACAAGCAACAACTAACGACAAAGCCAAGACCAACCGGATACGTTTTAGCTACGTTTTAGTGCGAACTTTGGTGAGGCTGACTTACATTACAAAAAAGCTTTGTGTCCGCTCATGGCTGACATCCGCATCCGATATCGGTTACACCGCAGGAGGCCAACAGATGAGTGAGTTGGAGACTTTTTTGGAAATTCGGATATTGCTTTTGTTGTTGCTATGCTGACTGCTGACAGCATATGGCCAATGATCGATAAAAATTCTTTGGCATTCGGATGTATTTCAAGACAGCGAATGTTTAGTGTGGGTGGGTGTGTGGGTGTGTGTGTGTGTGTGTGTGTGTGTGGTGTGCGACCATTAAAGCATCGAGTGCTCACAGCAGCGGAAGTGCACAAATAATATGAGATCTTCTTGTTGCCTTTGTTACTGCTGTTGGTGTTGTTGTGTACTATGTTTACTCTTCTTGCTGCTGCTGCGCTACTCATGCTGAAAACAACGTTGTCGTTGCGGTCGTTAATTTTATTTCCTACTTTCTTTTTTTTAAATAATTGAAGTCGTCACACATACACCAGAGCAGAACAAATAAAAACAAAAAGAATTCCTACACAAACACTCAAACAAGCACGAGCTGTGTGCATTCATACTGACATACATCGTTTACTGCACACACAGTGAACCACAAAAGTCACGACCCAACACAACGTCGTGACGAGTGTGATGAACGAGTAAACACAGACACAAAAACACACATCCGACACATGCACTAGCACACAATGCGCTAGCGCTTGTACCTTAAAAATAGAAAACAAAAAACAGCAAAACAAAAAAAAAAACACAAAAGCTCTGTTCAATCAGCAAGTATCTGTAATGGAAAATTGTTATGGCGTCTAGGAAGCGCGTTCAAGGATAATAACGCAGCGCAAATACATACATATAAAGCGAACAAGAAAAGCTAACGAAGCGACCAATTCTTGTTCAAAAAAAGAAGATTTGTTGAACTTGCCCGAAAACGTAAAGAATTGATGAGAATTTCTAATAAATTTAATATTTTGAAAATTCATCTATTTATTACGCAATAAAAAATTTTGTCAGAGTTAAGCTGCTAAAGATGGTGAAGCTGGCACTTTAAATTTGTTGAGAGTGTTGCTTGCAGTAGGCAACATAAAATGACAAACATGTGAGGGAGAAGGTCCTAGAATATGGGGATATTCTGAAATATTTACATGTGACCTTAAGCCAATGCAAATGAGATGATTTATATTAAAATAATTATTTAAAAATGTTCATAAGCAATTCAGTTTTATTTGGGTTTACGCTGAGCCCACAGCTGATAGCCCAGTTTACTAGAGTATTGAGGTAGTTTTGCATAAAGTCACGAAGATGTATTTTCCAGAGGTAACAATCGCAATGTCATCGGCATAAGCTATCACCTTGCACCTCTCTAGTTCTGGATATACTAGCAGTTCATTTACTGCTAGATTCCAGAGTAGAAGCGAAAGAACCCCCCCCCCCACCAAAGGTGTTACCCTTGGTACAGATCTTAACGTGGATGCCGTTCCGAAATTCGCACTTATAATGCTACCTACCAGCATATAAGCCATATGTATAAGCCATAAGTGCTATCAACGCGGCATCCACCCAACCTCCGTCAGCGCAATTTTGATAGCTTTTGCTTCGGCTTCGACGTTAGTAAGGGCCCCTTCTATATTAATAAGAATCATTGTATATTCCTTCTGATGGAGGGATTTATCAATAATGGAAACTATGGAGTGGAGAGCTGTTTCCATGGATTTGTCCCTGGTGTAACCATGTTGTGCTATTGACAATGGGCGCGTTCTGCTGACAAAACTGTTGCACAACTGTTGACTAAAAGTCTGCTGAAAGAGCTGATACGAGCAACATGTTCGGTAAGCGCTCGCCATTTTTGGTAGCGAAAAAGTTTAATTCAGAAGAAATTAAAAATTTATTTAAAAATTTCATTCAGTTTTTAGCGAAAAAGAAATGAAACAATGAACAACATATAATAATTAATCATTTATTTTAATTTATTTAAATAAATAAATATATGTGTTTACATTTTCAATACGAAAAGTATGAACTGAACAGAAATCAGATATTTATTAAGAAACGGGCAGAGTCAAAACATTCTCGATCGAGTAAAATCTATCCGATTTACTGCGTAAATTTTATTTGTTATTTTATTTATTTGTTATTCATTAATCTTTTTCTGTTCATTATTCATTTGTTATTCATTATTTCTTTTTTATTCATTATTCATTTCTTATTCATTTATTATATATGACTTAGGACTGTAATGAACAAAAAATTAATAAAGAATAACAAGTGAATAATGAAAAAAAATGAATAATGAATAAAAACTTTATATTGAATAAAAAAATAATGATGAAACAATGAATTAAAATTAATAATGAATAAAAAACGAATACTGAATAAAAAATGAATAAAGAATAAGAAAAATAATAAATAAAAAATTAATAATGAATAAAAAATTAATAATAAATAAAAAATTAATAATGAATAAAAAATTAATAATGAATAAAAAATTAATATTGAATAAAAAATGAGTAAAGAATAAAAAATGAATACTGAAATCTATAGTAATAAAACTCATTTTCTGTTTGTTTGTTTGTTTGTTTGGCCTTTATGCAAATCTAAACGGCTCAACGGATTTCGCTCAAACTAGGTACACATATTAACTTTATCCCAACTTAAAATGTTACATACTTAATTTTTGCCACGCCCCCTCATAAATTTTTAAACTAACGGTAATTTTGTTATTATAAAACTTTTTACCATCGGAGATTTTTGTATATTTAATTTTTAAAAATGTTTGTTATTTTGACATCAAAAACACTCACATATATTCAAAATTGTAGAAATTTTCAGTACAACGAATTTTTCATAAAACATCTTACCCTAAGAATGAGAAAAAACGACATGAAAATCAAAGTTTGGTCTTTCGATGCAAATATCTCCGCTGATTAATATATTTCATTCAATTTTTTTTTATTCAAAAGTTCAATAAAATCACTTCACAAAAATAGGGTGAATTGTACCATTATGTCAGTGTATATATGTTTTATGATTATGTCAAAAAAGGTTCAAAATATTGACTTTTTACGTAAATGATTCAAAAATTGTTGTTGTTGTAAAAATTAAATCAATTAAAAATTGCACATCCGGCTACCTTTCATATGACATAGCAATTATATGCAAAAATTTTTCCAGTTAAGCACAAAAATTATTTTACTGTTTTTGTCATCAAAACAACAAGGTGTTGGTGATTTTTTTTGCGAAATTTTTTTTTTCCAAAATATTGTTTTTATATTTTTTACAACAAAGTCAAGTCTCAAAAATAATTTATGTGAAAAAATTACCCCAATATCTCTTTCCAATCAAAAGTTTTGGCTAAAAATCTATTTTTTATTCCAACTATATTAAAATTCTCTATCCTTAATATCTTCCTTATATTAGTACGTCTATATTCTGTCCGCCCCATCTCCCTCAGCCTCCTGTTAAATGTGTTTTGAGGTGATGGAATAATTTTTTCTCACTGCATTTTCAGCGTTGTCACTCTGTAGGAACGAAAAAAAATTTACATATAAAGTACATTGAGATTTTTGACAACGAACAGGCAGCGAAATTTTTTTCGCCAGCTAGTACGCTGTAGAAGTGAAAATTATTGCTATGTTGCCAAATTTCCATTTGTGAATGGAGAGTTAAATTTCAAAATTTCGCTGTCGATTATATGCCCAAACATTTAATTGGCGCGTAAATTTGCCATTCAACAATAAAAAAATAAGCTGTAATTATAAATAACAACATGTAAGAATGTTTAAGTGTTGAATTTGTTATTTAACAAATTTATTGTTGCATTTTAATATTTTATTAATGTGTAGTTTTGCTTTTTATAGGATATTTGTAAGATAAAGGATAGGATATAATTTCAGCAATAAAAATATGAATCTGCCAACCAGAACAGCAAGTGCTTTTTCTCCACACAAAAATTTTGACTCTACACTAAAATTTCGCGTGTAGAGTTAGTTATATGACCAAAAATTTTCGCTCCTACAGCATACTAAGCTTTTAGTAGAAGCGAAAATAAATTTTCCGTAAGAATTGCATTGCGTTTTTGACAGCGAAAAGGTAGCGACATTTTTTTTTTTTCCTTGGTTGGTACGCTGTTGAACCGTAAAATTTGTTCAATGCAGGCAAGTTTACAAACATTATTGGAGAGTTAAAATGTCAAAATTTTGCTGTCTATTATATGTCGATACATTTGATTGACGCGGAAATTTGACATTCAACAATAATAATCGTCTAACACATTCAAAATCACGTTATGGTAAGTATGTGTCAGTGTAGAGTCTACACCAAAACTTTGCGTGTTGGATTTAAATGCCTAAAAATTTTCGTTCCTACAGCATACTAAGCTGTAGTCGTAAAAAATATGCTCGAAAATGTTCTAAATTAGAAGTAAGTACTGCATTACCTACTATGTTAAAATAATTAAGAAAAGTCGGTAACGGTTTGTTTAGTTCTTATCGCAAGCAGCCTAAACTTGCAGTAAAAAATATAATGGCACTTCCTGCACTGTTCTTGCATTTTTTTCAGCTGGATTTATGTCGATCAATTGTTTACGGCGATAATATTGTAGCTTTAAATTAAAAAGCGACTGCTTTTTTAACTAACACCTTTCTGCTCATTTACATTAAGAAACGACTGTACAATTTTTCGCATAAAAAATTAATTCTGAAGATTTAAGAAATTGCATCAAATATCAGACTCAGTTTATTTAATTTTTTATTAAAGACACCAATTGTTATTTTTCATCTGGGAAAACTACAAGAAAAGTTAAGAAGTTTGGTGTCCATTTTCCTTTCTTTTACAAATTTGATTTCTACATGCGAAGTGCAAGTAAAATTTTTACCAGTAACCAGTAAATTCAGTTTAAAACTAAAATATAACTTTTGATTGTGAAAAAACAGTGATAAAATTATTCCTATGTTAAAAAAAGCAGGGTAAATTTTTTAATATTTTTAAAGTGGCCTCAAACTTAAAATTCAACATGTTTTTAAAAATTCCACAATTTTAAAAAAAAATTAATCGAGAAGTGTATATTAAAATGTTTATATAAATGATTCCCGAGTAACACCGGGTATATCAGCTAGTAGTGAATAAAAAATTAATAATGAATAAAAAATGAATATTGAATAAAAAATTAATAAAGAATAAAAAAAAATAATGAATAAAAAATAAATAATGAATAAAAAAATAATAATGAATAATAATAAATAAATAATGAATAAAAAATTAATAATGAAATAGTGAATAAAAAATTAATAATGATTAAAAGTGAATATTGAATAAAAAATTAATAAAGAATAAAAAAAAATAAATAATGAATAAAAAATTAATAATGAATAAAAAATTAATAATAAATAAAAAATTAAAAAAGAATAAAAAAAGAATAAGAAATAAAAAATAAATAATGAATAAAAAATGAATAATGAATAAAAAATGTATAATGAATTAAAAATTAATAAAGAATAAAAAAAAGAGTAATGAATAACAAATTAATAACGAATAAGAAATGAATAAATGAAAATTCTAAAATTCTTTGTGAATTGCATTCTTTGTGAATAGCATTCAAATGAATAAAAAAATTGATTTATTACTCTGAATAACGAAAATGAATAATTGAAATGAATAATTTATCATATTTTTAAAAAGGAATTTGAAATAAAAATGTTATATATAAATCAATTTTGCATTCATTGAATGCATTCTTATGTAGTTATTCAATTGAACATAAAATTGAAACTATGAATGCCGATTTTACAGCTCTGTCAGATGCTAACTGATCTTTCTGAATTGGACCATTCAAAACTTTTAGCATCCCGTGAAGTGGGTTTCTTATAATAATTTAATAAGTAAAAAACATTCTTTTCTTGCAAATACATTTATTTTTTTTAAGCGAGTTGTGTTAAATTTCTTATTTATATTTATAAATCAGCACAAAGTTCACCTTCTCCTTTATAGAAGTCAAAACAACTTTTTGGAGTTACGTAGTTTCGTTAATAAGCTACTTTAAAGCCAACCGAAATCTTATTAGGAGCTTGTGTGCATTTAGTATCTTTCAATTTGATAATTGTTGTCTAATCCATAGCTTCTGACCCTGTTTTAACACTAATGTGCTTTCTAAAGACTCCATTAAAAAAAACACTCCGCTCATCATTGCTTTAGTTACGCGAGAAACGCAAACACGTCCCTCAACTTCCAAAGGAGCAACGCATAATATTGCAGTTCAGCCAAATATCCTAGTTAAGCTGTACACACTCCCTCGCACTTCAACACACTAGACATGGGTTTCAAGGTAAAAAATGCTGCGTTGATACACCAACTCAAGCGCAGTTTGCTGCAACAGCGAAATGAGTTAACACAGAGACTCATAACTCAATAGCGCTATGACGTAGTTTAAGTGTTATGATTTTTGTAACAAAATAACTTTAATCAATGCAGTTACATTTTGAGTATGATATTGCGTTGAGTTATGAGATAAATGTAGTGAATGTGGTAAATCGGTAAGTGCCCTCACTCAAAAACTACAACAAGCTCTAATCAAAGTCTTACAGCAATATGTTTTATTAAAAGAAGGTGATAATTATAAAAGAGTATTGGTCAAAAATTAATTACAAGTAGTTACACGAATAAGAAATCAACTAAAGCTTGTCAGAACAAAGCCGAGTGTCAAGCATTCAACAAAACTAAATAAACCTAAATTGCTTGCAGGCAGCCAAAACGTAGTACGCTGAAGGCTTATACAGCAATCAGACAGAGACATAAAACTTTATTGTATGCAAACCAACACATTTAAAATCATACACATTCTAATAAAAATATAGAAAGAAGAACGAGCAAAAAAAAACATTTGCATCACTGCAATTTTCCGTTACTTTTAATAAAAAAACTGTATCAGCGCAATAACGCAATCAAGTGCTTCAACTTAATAACGCAACACAGTTGAGTTACAGCTGCAACACAGCTGAGTTACTCATGTCTACAACACACACGCACTCCAGTTAAAACATGTGAAACAAGTATAACAGCACAATATCGCAGATGAGTGCTTCAACTCAATAATAAAATACAGCGCTGCGTTATTCATTTGGACAACACACACGCACTCCAATTCTACACATGTAGAACGCAAGAAGAACAACGCAAGAAGAGCAGCTGCAGCAGCAACAACTCTGAGCAACAGCCGCGAACGACAGCTTAAATTAGTGTGAAGAAAATGTTGTTTACAAGGATTTTCTGGTGTAAGGATTTATATGCTCTTCTTATTTTTTTCTGCTACCATGTTGCCTAGATATTTCTAGCTATACTTTTTTTTGTGTTTGCGTTTTTTTGCATCTCTAAAGCTGTGCAAAACGGACTGGAAGAAATGTGCAGACACAAAGCAAAAATGCGTTTTAACGATGTCACTAGAGGATGTTGTTTTATTTGTTGTTTTTAATGCTATCTTCTTGCAGTGGCTGCGTCAATGTGCAATTTGACACAATATAAGAAAATATATAAGGTTTATGTTTTACATGCGTGCTTTTTAAAGAAACTCTTACAATCTCAGCATTTTGCTGCATACTCTTAGGCACATAAAGTAAGTATTTTGATCTTAAGATAATACATTTTACGCTACAAAGATTTTACTATGCCTCGACACAAGTTTTACAATAATTTCTTGGCACGTAATTTTTGTTGCCTCTTTTTTTTTGGGCAACGTGATTTTCTAAATATTTAAAATGCCAAATGAAAATGGCACACTCGACTAATTGAAGCTGTCTAAAAAAATCACAATTACCTTAAAAAAACGTGACACACTTTGATGTGCCCGAAAAACCAACAACGAAATCGGCTCAAATCTCGTCTTTTAGTCTAAATGCGCGGCTTAAATGTATTCGTAATCATTTCTTGGCTGCTACTGCTTCTTGCTACCATCAGCATCATCAATCGTATATTTTGCACAATCCAAACACGTAATCAAACAATTCAAGTGGCAAACAGAAATGGCAAAATGTGGCAACGTTAGCGAAAAACATGAATGCTAACGATTTATGCGCCAAAAACTTAGCCACCAAAACTTGCTAAGAAAAAACATACCTCAGCACATTGAAGCAGAAAAAAAACAGCAAAAAATGCAACAATTCAAGCTGTTGACATAGATTTTGAGCCAACAGCGCAAACAACAACATCAACAACACACACAACATGCAGACCATAAAAAATGCCACAAAAACTCTCAAGGAAAGACATTTAGCTGTCGCAAAAGTGCAGAAATGACGGAAGCAAGATGGATTTGTAAATGTTGCTGATGAAACCAGCAACGCTTCGTCCATTGTTATGCATTTCGGTAATGTTTTGGCTGTTCCTGTTGGCTGGTGTTCTGTCAACTAGCCACACACACACACACACACGTTGCTGGCCACATGCATTAGATGGCAACAGCAAGGACAACAACAACCTGCCACTCGTCATATCTGACAGTCGCTGCACAAAACATGTCACCAAATTTCGTTATCTTTATCTACCTGTGAAACAGAAAAAAAAGGAATAAGCTAAAATATATGTAAAAATGCACCACATTCACACGTAATGTTAACTTTGCTGCTTCTCGCTACGCTGCAGTAAAAATCTGTGCTTCAAGTTATAAATCTTAATTTATCTTACATAAAAATAGCGAAAAAGAAAATATATTCTCTGCTGGACATGAGCACCAAACGTGTGAGTGACAATTTTTGTGTTTTTTTTAACTTTAACACACAAAAAATATAACCATTGTTTGTCTGTCTTGCTGCTTGATTGATATTTATTCACCACACGTGTCCCATATCTGGTCAGCGAAGTGGTCACATCAGCACAGCAATTAGCAGAAGCAAATAAATGATATTAAAGTAGCTGGAGCATGTTCTTGAGAAATAAGTTTTTAGGTTAGCAAAATACAGAAATGTAAAATGTATCAAAAAAATACTTTACACTAAAATTTTATTAAAATGAGGAGATCTTATTCTACAGCAAAAATAGGATACAATCAAAAAGGGAAAAAATTACATCTTAATGCGCATGTTACACTGGTTCCGCCAAAGGATTCTGAGAGAGGGGACCAAAAAAAATATACGTGTATCGATGTTTTGAAAGTTTTCGTCTGAGTTTTATTTTAGAGGGGGTTTAAATTTATCCCCCTTTTTAACATTCTCATAGTGAATCAGCAGACGAAACCATGTGACCCTTACGTTTTTGGTATAGGATGTGTTCAGCACATTTATGTAAAATATTACGAGGAACATTTTCGTAGAACATTTTAACCCTCTAACTCTTCAATGTATGGGTCTTTTTTGACCTGTTTTTGATAAAGGGCAAATAAGACCCATAAAACAAGGGTATAACGGGCTTATATATTCCACAAAAATAATATTTGCCATAAAATTCTACTTTAAGTCTTTGAATACACCAAAGCTCAAAAACCAACTTGAATGCCAAAAAAAAGTGAAAACTTCAAAAGTGTTTAAGGGTTAATTTCTTACTTATTTAGAATTGGTGTTAAAATGTCCCACAAAACTCGGTGTTAGTGTGTTTGTTCCTATAACAAAACTGTTATACGTAAAATTTCACTCTAAGTCTCCATACAAAAGAAACCTTTACATATAATATCTATAAATACAAAGAAGAGATCAAATTTGGGTATTTGAGGAAGCATTTATTTAGTACACGTCTTTTATCTCTAAGCAATTCTATGTCATTATCAAACAGTGTCCAGCATATTTCAGCTATGAGAGAATGAATTCTCTTGCCTTTATAGCGTTTTTCAATAGGTGCACATGTCTGATGAAATCGTTCACCATGTTCATCAGATTCTGTTGCCAACTGATACCCGAAGTAATCCGTATGAGAATTAAAAAAATTTTTTTTTGTTGTCATATGAACACCTAGTTTTTCAAAAGAACTTAGCATGTTGTCGAAGTTACTCTATGCTCAGAAATAGTATGCTTGCCGCAGACATAGCAAAACCAATCAAGTTTTTCTCAACAATTAGACATTTTCACAAAAACTGAAATTTCATTATACACTGCTTCTAAACCAAGTATTTCACAAATCAATTTAAATTCCTTACTTAAACTAGATGTTATTTTGATTAAGTAAATTACTCAGGCTTTGTTTTAATATCCCTGTTTTATGGGTCTTATTTGCCCTTTATCAAAAACAGGTCAAAAAAGACCCATACATTGAAGAGTTAGAGGGTTAAAATGTTCCACAAAAATGTTCCTCGTAATATTTGACATAAATGTGCTGAGCACATACTATACCAAAAACGTAAGGGTCACATGGTTTCGTTTGCCGATTCACTATGAGAATGTTCAAAAGGGGAATAAATTAAACCCCCTCTTAAATAACACTCAGCACATTTGGTCCCGTCTATCAGAATCCGTTGGCGGAACCTTGTTATTTTTCTTTGTGTTGAACAGTGTTATTTAAAAAGTTCCGCAAAATATTGTTTCGCAATTATTACTCACTAAGTAAAAACAAAACGATCAATTTTATTATACGCCAGCAAAGGTTGCTTCTTTGTCCACACAATAAAAATAAAAAAATATTTATAACGTCATGAGACCACAAAAAAAAAATCATGAGGTTGCAAATTAGTCGAAGATGAGATGAGCTAAGTGTTAAAAATATCGAAAAAAATAACGGTTTTCGGGCAAGCCTACAATATTAAGATCAATTAAGACTGACGTCATCATGACACGAAGCAACTAATTTTAGTAAGAACAAAATCTTATAATAATGCAATACACTTGCATGCAATCTACAAAAAAGTGTAAGTTTACTTTTACAAGAATAGTTATAATTTGTAGAAAAGTCAAATAAGGTGTAGTTGTACTACAACTTTTACAGTAAACTTGAAATATTTAAAGATTAGCAAATAGTTCAATATAATTAAACACCTGATATTGAATTATGCTACAATATAAACATACAAAGTTTTATGTCTGTATGTGAATATTAAATAATTTTTTTAAAAAACAATAAATTTTCAAATATAACGCGTTCAGAGCAAAAAAGGCTTTTATTTTTACTGAAAGCAAAAAGGCCCATTAAAAAAGGAGAGCAAAAAAGAAACATACAAGTCGTGTACGGCACTGCGAACTCTGTAGCAAGCAACAAAGGGTTGAGAGCGAACATCAAATGCCAGTAATATGAGAAGGAGTTGCGGGGAAAGACGTTGCTGAGCATGAATGTTTGAACTGTGTTTAATCGTGATGTTGCGAGTTTGTCATTGGCGAAGAAGTTGCGGTGTATTTATGTTCGAAATTTGTGTGACTCTATTGATGCTTTCTAAGCAGAGCTGTAAAATCAGCATTCATATTAAAAATTTTAAGTACAACTACATAACGACATAAGTTTACATTCAATGAATGCAAAATTCATTTATAAGTAAAATTTTTAATTCACATTCATTAAAAAAAATGTTTAATTATTTATTTCAATTATTCATTTTCGTTATTCAGAACAATGAAGCACTTTATTTATTGCATTTATATAATGCTATTTACAAAGAATGCAGTTCACTAAGAATTTCAGCATTTTCAGTTACTCTGTTTTTTATTCATTATTCATTTTTTTATTCGTTAATTATTTTTTATTCATTATTCTTTTATTATTCATTATTAAGTTTTTATTCATTATTTATTTGCTATTCATTATTCTTTTTTTATTCTTTATTCATTATTCATTTGTTATTCATTATTAAATTTTTATTCATTATTCATTTTTTATTCATTATTCATTTTTTATTCATTATTCGTTTTTTTCATTATTCATTTTTAATTCTTTATTCATTTTTTATTCATTTTAGTCCTAAGCCATAAATAAAATATGAATAACAAATAGACAAGGAATAAAATATTAATAATTAATAAAAAAACGAATAGTGAATAACAATGAATAAAAAATTAATAATGAATAGAAAAAGAATAATGAATAGCAAAAGAATAATGAATAAAAATGAATAACGATTAAAAAAAGCATATTGAAAAAAAAGAATAACTGAAAGTTCTGGAATTCTTTATGTATTGCAATTTTTGCATTCAAATGACTAAAAAAATTGATTCCTTATTCTGAATAACGAAAATGAATAATTGAAATGAATAATTATTCATTTCTTAAAAAGTGAATGTTAATTAAAAATTTTATTTATATTTTTGTATTTTTATTTTTGTATATTTTTTATATTTTATTTTGCATTCATTGAATGCATTCTTATTTTGTTATTCACTGATTAACTTTTTTGTGAATAAAATCAAATTGAATGCATTCTTTTACAGCTCTGTTTCTAAGCTAGTCGTTTCTTTACATTTTATTGTTTTGCTTGATTTATTTTTGCTGCAATAGGATTTATCATTTTTACATTTTTGACTGCATTTCGTCGATCGTCTTAAAAGTCTTATTTTTGTATCTCAAACAAAGGAGTCGTAAAACAATAGCTGTACATTTTTTCTAATCGATTGCTACAAACTTAAAAAGTTCATTCAAAATTACAAAATGATTTCATTTCTATTTAAGCATGAAATTCAAAATCATATATCAATAGTGTACAACAATCAATAAAATATTTAAAAAAAAATTTTAGAAGCATATTTTCAAGATATTTCTGAAGTAATTTAACGACGTTGGAAAATTTCGATTTACACAAAAGGTTCAAGAATTGCTGGCCTTAACCCTTTCAGTGAATTTGCCCAATATATTAGATACTCTTTTTTTAAATCAAATAGTTTGGTTCT
Organism: Dichetophora obliterata; assembly: GCA_963920525.1. Taxonomy (NCBI): domain Eukaryota; kingdom Metazoa; phylum Arthropoda; class Insecta; order Diptera; family Sciomyzidae; genus Dichetophora; species Dichetophora obliterata. Next base: position 8,190,113 of record OY986436.1, on the reverse strand, counting down.
ATAAACAAAAATTAATTCGAGATATATTTTACATTAAAATATGTTGGACTTTCGATTTTGTGCCGAAAAAAATCAAAAAAAAAAATTTTATAAGAAAAAATCAACCGGACAAAAATCGAATTCATTTTTTTTTATCTTTTTATGGCTATCATGGCAATAATATAAAGATGGTTTCAAAAACAAAGATTTAAAGGGTGAAAAAAACCCTCAAGGAATTAAAAAAAATTGTGCCGAACAGGAGCAAAACAATTTTTTCTTTATACAAGCTTGCAAAACGTAAGTAGCACATAAAAATCAGAGGTATGTTTTTCATATTTTTATGACCTTAATGATAGGAAAATTACCTCAAAAAAATTAGTTTGTTCTTAGATTAGCCTAGCCATTGAAAGGGTTAAAAAAAAAAATTTCACTATTTTAAGATAATCATTATTCAGGAAAATAATAATGGTTTCAATTTGCGTAGGAACTATAGATAAATCCACCTAACTTTGTTTTAGTTTTTTACCTTGTGAATAAAGGAACCGAACCAAATCGAACGATGCATAATTAAAATATGAAAAATTCATTTAAAATTCGTTCCTAATTTTTTGAAGAAGAGCTCCTTACACATTCTCAAGAATTTGAATTGTAAAAAAATCCACTTAAAATATGCATGATCCCAATGATTTGATTAAAAATTACTGCATGCATTTTTGAGTGTGTACCAAAATCCGCCAAAAAAACAAGGTTTTGAAAAACGTGATTGTTCGGGCCTTTTTATATTGAGGCATCGAAATGTATAACCACAGAGCTTTAAAATAATGAATGGTTATATGGATTTCCTCCCGAATTTGTACTATTTCGTTGCATATCTTTTTCAATGTGAGGCGGAAAGCCGCCAAGAATCTCTTGCAACTTGTCACTCGTTGTGACAATCAACCAATGCGTTGACAGCCCAAGAAAGCCAAAATAGTATACCCTGTTGTTTTTGCTTACACTGACCTGCATATATGTTTGTGTGTGTGTGTGTTTTTGTTTTTGTAATTTTACTTTTGTGCACATTGGAACTATATTTTTTTTCTTGATACTATTCCAACTGGACAGCTGCCTAAAACAATGCTTCAGCTCTATGCACAACATAGCGCAGAGCCAAAAAGTATACAGCAACAACGAACGCGTACGTACATTTGCTCAACATAGTCAAAGCTGCTTGCGGTCGCCTTCAGCGTGGTCGTTATCCAAAGCCAAATGCCAGCAGCGTTAAAAAACATTCACGTCAGCGAAACATCAAAAAATGTCGCTTGATTGCGCTCTTTTCACCGATTCTTATGCTGAATCTAATTTTTATAGCTTTTTTCTATTTTTGTTATGTTTTGCTATTTTTTATGCTGGTCCTTCTTCGAATGCCTTGACGTTTTTACGCTTTGCTGTAACTGAAATACCAACAACATTTCTAAAAATAGCAGTGACAAAAAAATATATATAAAAAATATATATCAAATTGTACAACACGAACAGGGAAAAACAACAACACATTGTCACATTGTTGGCAAAAGCCAAAATTTTCAATTCGTTAATGTTGGTTTTCTTGGTTTTATTTTTTTTTTTTTTTTTTGTTACTTCTATTTGTTCGGCTGCATGCATTTTAGTTACTTCAACAAGCCTTGGCAACCCTATTCATACTTTTTGAGTGTGAGACTGAATGCTGCTTCATTTTAATCACACTTTGAAGCAGTCTACCACTTCCGTTTCCGCTGCTTTGTCGAAGTTTAACACGCTTTCACACTCACACTCACGTACATACAATCCATATTTATAAATATTTAAAATTGACTTACATCAAATTAACCAGTATTGCCAGACCCGATGTGATCAGCATAATAACAGCATCCACTTCAAAGTCCTGATGAATCAAACGTTCTATGGCCAACCATACCAAAATGGCGGTGATGAACCAAATCATTACAACGGAAGCCATCGCGCCAATCACTTCCGCACGATACCAGCCGAAGGACATGCTGCGAAGGAAATTAAAAAATAATAAGTAAAAAAAACACGAAGGAAATGAGTGCAAAAAATGTTTGATTTGATTATAATTAATTTGTAAAAGAATTGAGAGCGTAGCTACAAATGTGCAATCATCATTTTCGAAGAAAATTAAGACTCAAGAGTAGCAAAAAAATTGCATATGCTTAGGCGATGAAAAAGAAAGTGTTGTAACAGAAGTTAAATTATTTTTATTTTCACATCAAAGGCGTCGAATAGGAACTTACAAAAATATTTTAATGTAAAAAATATGGGCATTTCTTAACTGGCGTTACGGACGATTTGTACGAATAAATATTTAAAAAATATAATGAAAAAGACTTATTTTTAAAGTTTTTATTTTATATTTTCGTAGTAATTAAGTAACACTGTATTAAGTGAAAACAATGACAACCATTAACCATAAGGATCTAAAAATATAAGCAAAAGTATGTGCTGGCGGCACGTTACTAAAAATGGAAGTGATTTCTGACTTGTATTACAAAATTTGCAAAACTCTCTGAATTCGGCAAATCGGAAATTTTTTTGTATAAAAATTTTTTAGAAGATTTTAAAATAACATAAGTTTATTTTATCAAGTGATCAAACTTAAAAATCTTTTCCGGTTATTTTTTATTTTATTTTTTATTTAATTTTTATTAGGAATTTAGTTACTAAGATTTTCATTGCAGTTTAATTGGGTATTTAAGTAATTAGGTAGTTAAGTAATTATGCAATTAAATAATTAAAAATCAAATTTAATATGCTGTCCTTTCCTTGGCTAAACCATTTTTTCATTATCTCAAGCCAATCCCTTCCATTTTTACTAAAACAAAAAAACTTACGAAAATTTTACATATTTGTGAAACAGTGCAGACGATTTGATCATGATGGTTAATGAATTTATGAAGAAATTGCTGAAATTAGTAAAATTAAAATGATTCTCTTAAATGATATAATAAAATAATAAGTTTTTAATAAGTTTTAATTTTTTGGTCACGGTAGACTTTTTTCTGGAAATGCCCATATAGGTAAAAGGAAGTGGCATTGAAAAATGCTTAAATTACACTTTTTAACCAATTCTTTACCATTTCCACAATTACAGACATTCAGACCCGGAGACGAAAAATAATTATATGTGTGTTGGCGCTTTTAACATTTTCCTTTTGAGTAATTTTGAGTATAGGTATTAAATTTACTCTAAATTTTGCAGTTGTTGTATATAAAGAAGTACAGTAAAGTTTTATGGCAAACTTAGTCGGCTTTGTGAGAAAACGCATGCGACAAATTATGCATATCGATCTTAAGACCATTGATGTCAAAGCTTTAATTTACCTTGTCTCAAAATTTTAATTTTAAATCTATATATCTATCTATATATATAAAATAGGATGTGTGTATGTATGTAACGTATGGACTCCAAAACGGCTGGACCGATTTTGATGAAATTTTCAGGTAATGTTCATCATGGTACGGTGGGTAACATAGGCTATATTTGGACCCGATAGGTGGCGCTGGTGTGGACTTATATCGAAAATTTGAATTGATGGACCAATTTAACTGAAATTCAGAATGTATGTTTGTTTGATCATAAGAAAATAATTTGTGTATAAATGGCCACGGTAGGTGGCGCTGGGGTGGACTTATTTCGAAAATTCGATGGCGTGAAAAATATATAAATACTTTTAATTTTATTTTATAACGAGTGGAGTAGCGAAGCACACCGGGTTCAGCTAGTAAACTATAAAAAATAAATACACACTTAAAAATATGTATAGAATTTTTGCACCGATCGGTGTTACAGGGAGTCCTACACCGTGTCAAAGTGCTAGAATTTAATATCCGAAGGAGCATATTTTTTTCACACTGATCGATGTATAAAAAAAAGTAAATATCAGATAGGTTGTTTGTCTTGTACCCTGTTAGGTGTATATTTATAATACGCAAAATTATAATTTTTTTAGCAAGGAACGGTGTAATTTTTAAATATTCGAAAAGATGCTTTAACAATTTTTTTAAATTCTCATTAAATTTATGAATTGTCAAATGAAATAAGCCCCAAATAAAATTTGATTTGGGCTTATTTGATTGGGCTTTGTTTAATAATGAAATACGAGCCAAACCAAAAAATTAAATATTTCCCAAAATTTATGAAATAGTCCTCAAAAATGGGGATTATTTCATATTAAGTAACACCCAAAAATGTATGGACATTTTTTGGGGCTTATTCAATTTTTTTGGGGTCTATTTTGTGGTGTCGAAATTACATTTAAGTCTTTAATCAAGATTTACAAAATCAAACTGAACAAATTCAATTGAGAAATTTTAATTTTTAATTTTTGTATCCATGAGAATGTGATTTCAATACTGCTTTTCTTCTTTGCTTTTCTTATTTCACACCGATCGGAGAAGTTCATCATTTCACACCGAAAAAGTGGTGTAAATTAACACCGTTCGGTGTAAAAAATTTAAATATCCGCTCACCGGTGTGAATCTATTTTTGAAATTTTTTAGTGTGTAAATAAAATGAAATTATGTATATAATGGCCCAGTCGCAAGAAAAATATGGCTAATGGCCAGCAGTTTGTTCCGCGTTTGCAGCTATAGCTCAACACCATTTGGTTCATTGTATCCACTCCTGCCTTATTTCAATTGTAGTCAAGGATTTGATTCGGCTTTTTGGAAATGCTTGATACCATAGAACAGCGTCGCTTGGAAACGCAACGCATGGCGCAGCAATTTAGGTTGGAATATTACTGAACTATTATAAATACCACACACACACACACATACCCACACCGCCAGCATTTATAAAAAAACATAATTCGCTCTTCCATGCACACGAAAAAAAAATTTGCATGCTCGAACATGTTTTTTAATTACACAACTAAACCAACAGTTCAAAATAGTTGTGGTCTGGCTAGACCATGAGGGTTACCTTAGCGCTTTTCTACTTTGAACCCAATTTTTGCACTACTAACTTAAGCGAATCAACCCGAAAATAGCTTTAATCCACTCGGAATTCATACCTTATAGAATTTATGAAGTCTTAGATCACTATTTTGTCTTGGGAAAAAGATGTTCAACATCAAATCCAAATTGGGTCTGGCCAGACCCATCCAGGCCCATCCTAGTGTTAATAATCAAAAAAGATTTATTATACTCATTATTTATTATTTGAATTTATTTATACTTTTTAATTTATTGTATAATATATTAAGTTATCTTTGTAATAGTCTGTGAGACACATAATCAGTAGACTGAAATAAATATATTAAAAACAATACATTAAAAAAATAGTCGTAAAGGGTTAAAATAATTTTCGTTCCTCTGAAATGTTTACTCTTTGAACAAAATTTGTCTATGGAAACAAATGGTCAGTTTAAGATACAGTGTTTTTCTAATATTGCCAACCCCTTTATCGAATAACGCCCACTTCCTTGACCTTAATTTGCTATGCCTAACACTGAACTAAATTTCAGTATCCGAACGTCAATATTATTCGACATACAGGGTTTTTCAATATTGAAACGCCCTTTTGTCGAATACTGCCCACTTTTTTAAAAATAAGAACCTCGTGTTCACGTCTCTATCTGTTAGCAAAAAATTACGTCAATCGGGCAGGCAAAATTATCGTTGTAAAAAATTATCGTTGTGTAAACATTAAAATAAAACAAAAAAAGTGAAGCGTTTGGGGAACCCCTATCAGGAACGAAGTTCCTTACGCTTTTTCTTTAAGGCCGAATGTATTCTATATAAAATCGTGATAAACATACTTATTTTTTTAGTATTTTTATTTTATATAATTTTTTCAAAACAAATTAACAACATCGCAGACATCGTTTGTGTGTCAGTCGATTTATATATAGCTATCTTTATAGTGAAAGGCCATACCTACCGTTTTTATTGCTTTACAGAAGAAGAAAAAACTTAATAATAATTTAAGTTTAAAGTCTCGAATTTTTTTTAAACAAATTTTTTTTATTAAAATTGTGTTGGATAGAGTTTTTTGTTAGTTAATTTTTTTTAAATTATTGCAAGATACGGCTTTTTGTGATAAGCTTAAAACAAAACATATTAATGAAATATTTCATTGTAAATATTTTTTGTTAAGCTAAAAGCAACCCAAATAAGGATAAATAAAAAAATTTACTTTTATTAGAATAAAAATAAAAATTGCATGTTGTAAGGTAAGTTATTAAAAAATAATGGCAATCATTAAAAAATAATGGAATGTTATAATGTTATTAAAAAATAATGGAAGGAATAAACTTTTTAGATATTGTAAGTGTCCCATTTTTTTTAACCGACTTCAAAAAGGAGGTGGTTCTCAGGTTTGTTGGTGTCTTTTTGGAGCAAGCTCCTTACGCAGCTTGCGAGTGGTGTGATTTGGTAGAAACAGTAACGTAACAGTGAGATTACTGTGTGTGTATGCTTTGGAGTATCGAACAGACTCAGTGTTGGAATCTACTGCTGTACAAAATCCGCAAAATTTTCCAAAAAAATCAAAATCTAAAAGTTTAATTTCATATTTTAGAAAAAAAAATTTATTTATTGAAAATTAAGTTGTAAAATTCTTGAGATATAAAAATAGGCAATATCCGTTGTCAGCGATGATTGTTTAATGACGCAACAGGGCGTTGAGACGTTGAGGGCGTTCAATGAACATGCATAATTTTTCTTATATGGACCTTGCATTGATTGAAGAGTTAGATTGAAAACTAGACCACTTAAGAGTGTAAAACAAAAAACACATTCTTTAGATCAACCCTAATGTCCAAAAACTTTTTGAAATTCTTACATTAGATGCAAAATCAGCGACCAGCGCATCTACAAAAAGTATTAAACAACAACACGTTTTTAGGGTCCACCCTAGTGTCAAAACAATTTTTTTAATTTTAACATAAGATTCGAAATCAGCGCCCCTTTTATACTGTACATACATACAAAAATAAAGAGTATAAGACCAAACACACATTTTAAGGGCCACCCTAGCGTGAAAAAACTTTTTGAAATTCCTTGCATTAGGCTAGAGTTCAGCGACTCCTTAATACTGCCAGCATATACATATACAAAAAGTATAAAAAAATGCATTTTGAAAGTAGACCCTAGTATAATTGTGAAATTTCAACATCAGGTTAAAAATCAGTGATGCCTTATACTGCTTGCACATAAAAAAACTGTATAAAACAAAAAAAAATAATTTTTTTGGTCCACCCTAGTTTTAAAATTTGTTTAAATTCTAACATAAGATTCGAAATCACTAATCAGAGTATATACAATGAGTATAAAACAGTAAAAACATATCTAGGGTCCACCTTAGTGGCATAAAAGCTTTTTTAATTCTAACATCAGATTCGAAATAAGCGACCGCCAGCACATATACAAAAAGTATAAAATTAAAAACACATTTCTATAGCCCACCCTAGCGAAAAAAAACTTTTTAAAATTTTAACATGAGATTTGAAATCAGCGACCAGCACATCTACATAGAGTATAAATAAAAACACATCATAAGGGTCCACCCTTGTGTCGAAAATATTTTTGGAAATTTTTGCATCAGATTCGAAATAAGCGACTAGCGCATCTAAACAGAATATAAAACCTAACAAACACATTTTAGGGTCTACCCTATTGACAAAATATTTTTTTATCTAAGATAAGATTCGAAATCAGCAACCTCTTACTTCTTTTATACTTACACAAAGAGTAAAAAGCAAAAAAACCACTTTTTGGGGTCCACTCTTGAATCAAAAAAAGTTTAAAATTTATACATCAGATTCGAAATCAGCGACCCTTTACTGCTAGGATATATACAAAGATTATAAAAAAAACCCCAATTTTTAGGGTGCACCCTAGTGTAAAAATATGTTTATAAATTCTAACATAAGATTCGAGATTAGCGATCAGCGCATCAACAAAGAGTATAAAACCAAAAAATACAGTGTAAAAATATTTTTATAAATTCTAATATTTAGGGTCTACCCTAGTGGCAAAAAAACTTTTATTTAATTCTAACACCAGATACGAAATCAGCAACCAGCGCATCTAAATAGAGTATAAAATAAAAACACATCATTAGGGTCCACCCTAGTGTCGAACAATTTTTTTTAAATTCTTACATCAGCTTCGAAATAAGGGATTAGCGCATCTACAAAGAGTATGGCCCACCCTAGTGTTAAAGTATATTTATAAATTCTCACATAAGATTCGAGATCAACTATCTACAAAGAGTATGAAACAGTGAAACACATATTTAGGGTCCACCCTAGTGGCAGAAAAACTTTTATTAAATTCTAACATCAGATTCGAAATCAGCAACCCTTTAATACTGACAAGTATACACCAAGAGTATACAGCAAAAAACACATTTTTAAGGTCCACCCTAGTGTCAAAAAAAATTTTTTAAATTTTAACATCTGATTACACTGTATTACCTACATTTGCTGCAGTTCCTATTTCTTAAAACTTAATTGCAATAAAGATTCTCACGTATGATTTAAAACAAACATACTAATAATAAAAACAAATGCATTTTAACGAAAATTTAACGTGTCAGAAACAGTGATGTGATTTGGTGGGATTTTGCCCTTATTGTGGGATTTTTAAACCATAATAGGGAGAGAGGGCGTTTGAGTTTTTTGGCAGGATTTTAACTGTGTCAAAAGGTTGAAAGATTGAAATCATTTTAAAGAACTTATTGGCATCCCTTATTTTCCATTTGTACCCCCAAAAATTAACTATGGTCTATTTTATGATATTGCCTAAATATTTTGAATTTTATCATAATCGTCAGTGAGCAAAAACTTTTTGAAAATACCTCCAAAACATGTTTTTCGTAAATATATTGGCTGGTGTAATAGTTTTAAAAAATAAAATGTCAGAAAATAAAGGCCGGAAAATGCTCTTCATATATTCACGTATTTTTGATAATTTTTTATTTGATTTGCATACAAAAACTTTGAAAAATTTTTTTAACATCTTTAAACTACTTTCATTTTTTTTTAAATTCTTACAATATTTTTCATTAGGTACTTATTTTATAATTAATATTTTAGCTTTAATATGTAACAACTTAAGCAATTCTGACCAGGAAACAATGCAATCACTCAAAATTTTTTTCAACGATATTTTGAAAGTCGCATTATAAATATAGAAGTTCATTGAATTTTAATAAAAATAACTTAAAAAAAATTCGAAAAAAATTTACCAAAAACAGCTGTATTTTTAATCCGATTGCAAAAATTTTAAGAGTTTGATGCAGATTGGAAGAGTTTTTTCCTTCATTTAATTGCTGATATTTTTTTTTACAACTATATGTGAACATGATAATTAAATTAAAATAAATAAAAAATAAACATCAGCCAATATATTTACAAAAGCATAATTTTTGTAGGTTTTTGCAAAAAATTTTAACTCACTGACGGCTTTCGCTACATCCAAAATATTTTGGAAATCATTATAAAAAAGATAAAGGCTAATTTTTATATTTTTATAAATGGAACTTTTTTCTCCCCATACAAGTCGAGGCATCTCAATATATAAGTTGTGGTGCTTATACTATACAACGCAATAATCATACATATAAAGAAACAAAAATGATTTGTTTTGCTTATTTTAACATTAAAACAAGAGAGATTTTTTACGGGATTTCAGAATATTTTGAAAGGTTTAAAGTGAGCAAAAAAGGGATTTTTACAAATAGATTTGGGATTTTTGAAAATCACATCACTGGTCAGAAACACACAAAGAGAGAGAGGTAGAGAGATAGAGTTGCGCACTCGGCTGCGTACTCGCCTACTCGTTTGTTTGTCTGCTTGAACCTCAATACTCGCACGCAGACACACAGCGCACTCGTCAACTACCCAGTGGGCAAAAGCAGGTCTTTGAAGCGCTTCTAGCAGGCCATCATATGGATTTCTTAGCCCTTCCGTGCTCGTTTCCAAGCCCATAAGTTTTTTTATATGAAACGAGAAAATTTTCTAGGCCTTCCGCTCTCGCGACTCTAAAGAAGCCTGCTAGAAGCCCTTCTTTAGAATGTACATTAGAAAGAAATGCAATATAAATATCAACTTGAAATAAAAAAACTTTTGACAAATTCCAGATTTGAACCGGCGTCCTCTCAGCTGGCGGTCTGTCATCTTACCCACTCGTCCACCTCAGTTCTTAACAAACTTCAGCTTATTTTGCATCATTACAAATGAAAGTAAGTTTTCGGGAGCGCGGGCTCGCAACCCAGCTCGGCCCAAATAAAATTTTTTTTTTTTTTATTTTTTTTTTAAATCTACATTTTTTTACAAATTTTTCTGTCCACTTAAAATTTTTTTGGAACTTTTTTGTAAATTTCTTCATACAAAAATAATAGAAAAGACTTAGAATTTTTCCATGTAAAAGTTTTCATATAATGTGATATGCAATGTGTTAGATTTCGGAGACCTGGGTTCGCGTCCCAACTCGGAAAAAAAAATTTTTTTTTGTTTTTTCTTTAAGATTTGATTTTTTTAATTGATCTGATCATTTATAATTTTTTAAAAGTTTTTTTAAAAATTTTTTTATATAAAATAACAGGAAAAGACTCCAAAACTTCAAAAGGTAGGCCTTACAGAAGCACTCATCAATGCAGCGATCATGAAAGGTATATTGACGCCAATAAGAGCACTACTAGCATGCATTCTTTTGTGTATCGCTAGCTAAAATGCCCACTGGGTAGTTTGTAGTCTGCTTACTGTTGCCAGATTAGCGGATTTCCCGTCACTAAATAAGCGGGTTATGATGTCACATGGCGGGATAAATTATTAAAAGTCCGCTGGAGGAATTTTTGTGTGGATTTTTAAAGTGATACTTTTTAGGTTGCAATTTGATATTGAGGGTAAAATTTTTAGACTCTTGTCACGAAAAACTTTCGTCATGAAAAGTATTTCGAGTCTCGTCACGTTTTTGTGTGAAAATTCAGTTTATTAATTTTAGCTTAATTATTATTGATTTTGAAGATGATTGAGCACTTCTCCGTTAACAATTTTTTAAAAGCAATAAAGGAAGATATTCAGCCTTTTTTCAAAATTTGTGAGTGTAGCGATGGATATCAAAATTATTATCAGTATCAAAAATTAATTTCTTAAAATGGAACACTCAATATATCTTATACAACTAATTTTCGGTTTGAAGTGCTTGATTATAAGGATGCAGCTGGAGATTTAATTTTTGAGAAACTGCCAAACTTTTCACTGCACCGGTTATCATTGCCTTGGTCAAACCCTGATGTTGAACGAGTGATGCCAGACATGATGACATGACTAAAATATACCCCAATAACATCTAATATTTATTGGGTCGAATGAAATTTATGTCAACAAAAACATTAGTGAAGAATGGATTGATTTAAAGTAGTATAAATTTTAAGTTATTTTAAATTAGAACATTAATTTATATTTTCTGTGATTTGTTTACCTTATTTTGTATATGTAGTTATATTAATATTTTGTTATAAATTATGTCAATAAAATTAAAAACACTTTTCAGCGGATTTTAGAGGATTTTTTTGGCAAATGTTGCGGATTTTGAACAGCAGTAGCTGGCAACACTGAGTATGCTCGATACTCCAACGCATTCACACACACACAGCAATCTCACTGTTACGTTACGATTTCTACCAAATCACACCACTCACAAGCTGCGCAAAGGAACTTCGCTCCAAAAAGAAACCAACGCACTTGAGAACCTCATCCTTTTTGAACTCGGTTAAAAAGAAATGGGAACACTTACAATATCTTAAAAGTTTATTCCTTCCGATTGCCATTATTGTTTAATAAATTTCCTTACAACATGTAATTTTTATTTTTATTCTAATATACATTCTTTATTTATCCTTATTTGAGTTGCTTTTAGGCTTACACAAAATGTTTACAATGAAATACCTTATTAATATGTTTTGTTTTAAGCTTATAACAAAAAGCCATATCTTTCAATAATTTTCAAAAAATTAACTTACAAATAACCCTATCTAATAAAAATCTTAATTTAAGAAAAAATCCGCGACTTCAAACTTAAATTATTATTAAGTTTTTTCTTCTTCTGTAAAGCAATAAAAACGGTAGTTATGGCCTTTCATTATAAAGGTAGCTTTATATAAATCGACTGACACACAAACGATGTCTACGATGTGAGTCAGTTAACTCACTCTGCAGGCGTGAATTTTTTTCTTGAAAAATCCTTAAATAAAATGAAAATTTGTTGCCCTATAATAAATGTCAAATCACGCATTGCCAAGCTAGAAAATCAATTTAGCAACCATTCAGCTTTAAGTTTAACATTTTACTATCCGCAGTCAGAAAAGCATTTTAAGATCACAAACAGCAAACCATTCACTTTTCTGCCTTGGTTTGAGGAAATCATATGATATTGCAGCCAGCTTGCTTTGGAATCCAATGATTTGGCAAAAAAATGTACAAATTTCAAATGTAGCTTTTCTCGTAAGTTATTACAAAAAAAAACAAAAAAGAACACATTGAAAAACAAAATTGCACATCATTTGAGTTCTTGTGGCTTTTTAGGCGCGCTGAAAAGCAGTCAAACAAACGCAGTAAGAAACCGAAAAATTCACTGAATTTCAAAATAAGCAATCGAAAGAAGCACACAAAAAAAAGAACCTAAACAAAAAACACAAAAATTCAACACAATAAAAAGCAAAGGAAAGCAAAAAGCAGCGCACGATAGCGGAATGAAATGAAAATTTGGCAAAAACTTTGCAAAAGTGCCTCTGAATATTTCATGAAAATGTGATTGGTTTTCATAGAGATGGTGTTGGTGACGGTGGTTGTAATGGTAATGTTGGTGGTGATGGTGATGGTGGTAGTGTTGGTGGATCAGTTACTACAGGTAGACTCCATGCTAAATATCTTTACTGTATAGTTTTTTGCTTGTGGTTGTTTTTGCCTCACTTTACTTCAGTTTATTTTTATGTTATTTTATTCTATTTCACCTTTTATTTTTCATTTTCATTTCTTTCCTTTTGTTTTGCTTTAAAATGCAGACACATAAAAAAATTCATTTATTTTGATTTTTATTGTTTTCTTTAACTGGTTTTATGTTCTCGCAATTTACAATTGTTTTGTTTTTGTGTTTGACTCTCTTGTTTAACGGAAATGTTGTAAAATCTTTGTAAATTATTTTATTTGGTTATTTTTTTTTTTTGTTGTAGTTGTTTTTGTTGAGCTTGTTTTTTTTTTTTTTTGTTTTTGTGGCTTATTTGCAGCTTAAGGGAAATTTAAGAAGCCATAATTTACGAAAGTAAAAATGCACCTTGAAAGTATGCTGCATTTTTGTACACATGCTTAAAAGTTCGGTTGCACAGTGCGTTGAATGGGCATAAAAAAATTCGAAGTGGTCGTTATTCCACAAAGTAAGCATGCACAATTAAATTGTTACAGTAGTAGACAGCATTTTGTCTTCCTGTATTAGTAAGGAAATGAGAGATTTTACTAACAAAGAGAGAATATTAAACATTTTCTTTTTCGTAAAGAAGATCCCGAGTATATGGAAAATTGCAAATGCCTTTCCCTAGGCTAAAAAATCTAGCCCTTCTGGACCCAATGATTTTAGGCCAATCTAAAGTATTTGAAAAATTTATAAGCCTCCAAAGAAATAATTTTTTGCTCACAAATATCTCTCTTGTTTTCTTATCATTCTGCTTTTCGGCGGAGGCATGGATGTACTACGGCCATTGTTAAAGTCCTTGATGATTTTAGACCCTCATATACTGCATTTGTTACCAAACGAGGTTTCAGACAAGGTGATTCCTTATCGTGCAACTTTTTCAACCTAATGGTGGAGAAGATCATCCGAGCTGCTGATCTGAGACGTAGTGGCACAATATTCTACAAGAGTGTTATGCTGCTTGCGTATGCTGATAATATCGATATCAATGGCCGTAATCGCGCCAAGTCAGTGAAGCATCTTCCAGATTAGAAAAAGAGTCAAGTCGAATGGGTCTGGCAGTGAACGCAGATAAGACGAAAAACTTGGTGTCAACAAACAAACAGTCTCAGCGTCTTGGAACCCACGTTACAGTTGACAACACCTCCTTCGAGGTTGTGAAGGACTTCGTTTATCTGGAATCCAGCATAAGCTCAACCAACGACATCAGAATTGAGATCAAACGAAGAATAACTCTTGCCAACAGGTGTTCCTTTGGGCTCAGTAGGCAATTGAGCAGCAGAGCCCTCTCTCGACGAACGAAAATCACGCTTTATAAATCGCTCATCATGTCCGTTCAGATGAAAAGACTTTAGGAGCATTCGAGAGAAAGATTCTTCGTAAGATCTACGGACCAATCTGCGTCAATGGCGAGTACCGAATACGGTGGAATGATGAACTGTATGAGCTGCATGCTGACATTAACATAGTCAAGCGCACATTGGCGTCGGAAGCCGGGTGCAAGGGGGGCAGTTGCCCCGCCCACTTTTTTAGCTAGATAAACAATTTAAAAAGAAAACTTCAAAAGTTATTCTAAATATCAGTTTTTTTTTACAACGATAATATTTTTGTATTATTGTATATATTTTCCTCTTCTTTCTCTCTTCTTCATAAGCATGCTTGCGGATAACCATTTTCTTTCTCTGTGTTTGCAAAAAGATAGAACAAAATGTAGAGTTTATACTGCAAACCCACCACTTCAGTTTAAAAGCACCCTTAAGTATGTAGCTTAATGCTTGTTAATTTTGCAACTCTGGTAAGAAAAAATTTGACATGCTCTTAGGGGCTTTCCATATTGGACGACATGTTGTATGATAAGTTAGATGGAAAACTAATGGGACTATTTGATTGAGCGTTCGAACGATCCAACTAGTAAAGCAACATCATTAATTGCAAGCTCTCAAGCAGAACACATCCGGCTAATAGCTAAGCAACTTTTAGATGCCCTAACAATTGAGCTGTAATTTTACATAGTTGTACAATATTGTACAATCGGCAGAAAAAACCAAAAATTTCGACTATTGTTTTAGCTTACGCATGGTACGACATGTTGTACAATCGTCTACTTTTCCAATGTTTTGTCCAATGTTTTGGACCATGCGAAAGCCCCTACTGTGAATTAGCTGATGAAAATCCACCTCGACGCTTTGAAGAAACATCAAATCCGGTTCCTTCAGTACAGTTGCCATTGTATGATCGGCTACGAAAAGATTATTTCGAAGAAATTTAAGATCTTCTCTCAAATGAGATAACGGCTAGATTCGATCAAACAGGTTGATATTTTACTTTTTTTTATTTTTGCAAGTTTACACCAGCTTCACTCAACCGACTCACTTTGATTTAACATTCGGTGAGTCGGTTGAGTGAAGCTAGTGTAAACTGGCACTTTGTAAATCTTATTGTGCATTTAAACAAACCCGCCAGAGGACCTTCGGGGAATCTGCCTGTCCCAAGCCAGAAATGGAAGGGTGAGGGTTTGTTATTGGATGGGCAGTTCATGGGGCACGGCCCATGAACTGATCTCATAATGAGTTCTTTCTGGAGGCACGGCTCCTGAATGTTCGTCTGATAACTGTAAAAGAAAAAGGTTTACCTAGAGCCTTGGTTGTTGCTGCCAAATTCTTGGAGAAAGCATTGTTTTGATATTAAGTTATCATAACACCGTTGTTATAATATGCTTTCGATGGACGATCAATCCAACATTACTTGAAGAGCGGGGACAGTGTTCTGCAGACCTATCTTAGAATAAAGGTTATTATGTAGGAAACATTTAACCTTCGGACCGTTGTATAAGCAAATTTGTATACAACGGCTCATGCTTCTTAGTTTTCTGTTAAGGTTTTTTATTAAGTCTTAATTAGGATAACGACGTTGCATAAGTAGAATTGAGGTTTACCCGGTTTTACTGGGAAACCTATGGTTGATTTTTAACCTAGTCATGTACAATTCGAGTGGCTGAAGGTGTCACAGTCAAATATAAATGTTCTAAGAACTTTTGGTCTGTAAGACGGGATGTTGAAGAGCCTTGTCAGGTGGAGCCTTTAGCCCAGGTATTGACTGTCGTATGGGTTAGGCCCACGTGGGGTTTTAATAACGCTCTGGCTTGTGGTTAGGCCAGAAAGGCCGGTGTGAGTTACACTTAAGTTGAACTCGGGTTGGTGATTCCCTTAAATTACTAAGAGAATGATGGTAGATTGAATCTCGCTAATTTCAAACAGTAAATGTTAGGAAGGTAAGCAACTACCGGATCAATATACTGTTACCTTTAGAATTTGAGTACAGGCGACGGGGAAACCTAAATAGTCTGAGTTGTGACCACTGAGATTGAGGAATTTGATTGCATGAGTGACAGGCCTATATGTTGCCTTAATTTTTCATGTCAGAGAGTGATGACCTTTGATATGGATGTGATGATTTTGAGCGGCCAAAAAATATAAAGGGTTGTATTATTGGTATTGATACTGAGATAACCCATGGTTATTAAAATAACCAAGTCATGTTTAAATTCGAGTGGCTGAATGAGTCACGGACATGAATAGTGTCTTTTTGACATCAGTGTTGGGGGTTCTGTGGCATGTGATTAGAGGAACCTTTCAAAAGTGGTCTTTCTTGAATTCCGAAGGGGCGTTGACCGACGCTTCATATTTGTCCCAAGCATTGGAGCACCGTTGAATTAAGCCTTCGCGGCAGGAGTCAACGTTAAAAACATAGTGGCTTTCTGTACATTTAAACAAATCTTGACACTCTGGAATCGTTGGAAAATATTGTAATCGAAGCTTTCAACGGAAAAGTGCCTTCTGAACAAAAGCTAAAAACAAAACTAGATCTTTATGCAGATGACTATGATGTGAGCGACCTCCATGCGCAACTTAAATTGCTGAAGCAATTGCCTGGCCAAACACCTTCAAATAGCAGTGGCATTGTATCCCAATTTGCAAAAAATTCGGATACTGTAAAAAATTATTAAATGAAGTTGAGAAACTTATTGCTGTGCTTTTGACTGTGCCTACATCAGCAGCTTCATCTGAGCGTTCTTTTAGTGCACTAAGACGACTTAAAACGTACCTTTGAGCAACTATGACACAGAAACGACTCACTCATGCGGCACTTATACACATTCACAAAGATAAAACCGAAGAATTGAATTCGATGGAGGTGGTGAAAGAGTTTGTTTCTCGCAAGGACAGAAAGAAATATTTTGGAATAATTTAAATTGATATAACTTTTTGTACCTTATTGCCTTTAAACCATGTAAAGATATACCTTGTCTTGCTTTATAAAAGCAACCATTATTTCTTATATTTTCATATTATCAAATAAAAGATCCTTTAAAGAATGATCTCTAATATTGAAATTGGAAGAACTTTTAAAAATAATGAAATTTTAATATTTTTTATATATTTTTATATTTTTTTTATTTTAAACTAAAATAAAAAAATTGTTTATTCACATTCATGTTTCTTTGAAGAAATTTTGGTAAATTTTTTTTTGCACCACCATTTGTACTGCCCCCCATTTGTACTGCCCTCCCAGCGGCTTCGCTTTCTAGGTCATGTTCAGCGCATGAAAAACGATGATCCAGTGAAGAAAATATTCGATTTGGTACCCAGCGGTGGTCAACGCAGAAGAGGACGACCGCATCTTCGTTGGAAAGACCAAGTAGAGGACAACTTGACGAAGCTTGGAATTTCCAACTGGCGCCAGCAAGCGACAGAACTGGCTACAGAACTGGTGACAGAAATGGCTGGCGCAAATTCTTAGATGAGGCCAAGACCGACATACATTTGTAGCGCCAACTAAGTAAGTAGGGAAGTAATATCTGATGCAAAATTATTGTCCTTACTTTGCCTACTCGATTTCTCTAAGGCTTTTGATAAAGTTAGTCACTCATTTTTATACCAAAAACTAAGGTATCTTTTTGGGTTTCCTACAGTGCTGTTAGTTTAATTTCCTGTTATTTACCAAATAGATCTCAACGAGTTAAAGTTGAATGGGTTAAAGTTGTCCAAAAAGGTTATTCTATCAAACGTAACTAAAGAATGTTCTCAAGCTTATGCACTATTTATTTTAAAAATTAACATTCAAGAAACCTATAGTGTCTGTTATAACTTCCTTTGAGTTATTTTATAGTTGCTTTTAATTATACCATGCGTTTTGTATATGTTTTGAATACGTTTGATCATCTTTCTGGCTTAAGAAATGCAATACTAGGTTGTGGTTTCAATGATTACTTGCACGCTAGAAATTTTATTTCCATCCATAAAATCATTCACACCAAAACTCATCATTATCTTCTTATGAAGAATTTCAATTTAGTATAGCTTTATATAACAACTTGCCGACCGAGCGGAGTATGATATCCGCAACGTCGATCTCCAAGCGTTTGTACAATAAAGCAGGAAGACTGCAAAACGTACTAAAGGCAAAGGTGCCAAATAATCTATATTTGGGCCAGAGTCAAGGACTGCAACGACAGTGGGCTCGAAAGAGGTATTAAACTCTTGAAAGACACAACCACAGCCATCGACAAGTACTGGACTGCAGTCACGACAAACTAGTTTTGGGGAAGTAAGGAAGACTACAGGTCTGAGAAAAGCAGGTACCAATTTGTACCTACACTTTCTCAAGAAAGGCTTAAAGAAAAGGCTAAGGCTAGGAAGGCTCAATGGACTCTGAGGCTAGTTATGCTAGTGCAACCAAGACCATTGGCTGTATTTACGAAATCATTCCCTGACAACAAACTAAGCTGGTAAGAACAGAGACTGATTGAGGAACTCCTAGTAGAAAAAATTAACCAAGGCTGGATGGCAAAACTCCTGTGCGATGGAATCTACTTCACACCAGGACTCATACTAGTGGACTGTGCAGGACTAGACATGGCAGAATGATTGAGAACCACTGTTCCTAATCTGGCTGGCTGGAATGGCTGTTTTTGTTTTGTAATTTTTTTATTTAAATAACCTAAACATTTTTCAGGCTATCGAAAATTTTCAACTAATAAGTACCACTTGAACATATTAAAATTAAATATCTATACCAAATCGCCCAAGCCGTTTTAAATGGTAGTTGCTCAATTAATCTTGCAAACATCAAACCTGGACCGGTAGGACATTCGAGATGGATAACAAAAGCTAGTAGATTGCTCCGTGTGTATATTGCGACAGAAAACCCATCACAAAATTTACAAATTTTGATCATGAAAGTGTATGTTCCCATGTATTTCAACGCCAAATACTACAATTCGGCTGTATACGGTAGTGCTCCGCTTGGAAAATTCATCCAGTGGACGCAATATTTACCAAACAACTAACGTAACATCGTAAATCCCGTAATACAGAATAATTCCTATTTCGCACACAGTGAAAATGTTTTGTTGAGCATGTTATTCGATGATTGTAAGGAAATTCGTAAATTGGCACTCAAAAAAATATTGTATATTGGCGACAACGTATGCGATTTAACTGAGCTTCACATGATCGATTTAGAGGACAAAGCATTGTTATTTGAACCGCCATTTACCAATAAAATTCCTAATGAGCATTTACAACAATACCTCGAATGTGTAGATGATGAAGACTTACCATTTCCAGACCCACTAATACCTTGTCATATTCAAGGTACTCAGCGTCATGTCCAGCTACTAGCTAGTGATGCTAAGCGCTCAATCGACAAAAACCGTGAAGGTATAATGGCCTCCGTATCTGAAGGCCGAAAGAAAGCGCCTCGTATGGAATCTCCAAAAGATTTGGAAGGCAATCTTTGAATGAAAAATACACTGAATTGGAATTTTTAATATGAAATCGTTTAAAACAATAATTGCTTTCTTCTTGATTCATACCTTGTCTCTACCAATACAATTACTTTGTACTTTAAATGAATTTATCATAATTTTCAATATTGAACAAAACAAAAAAAACATTATATTTTTGGATAAACAAACTGGAAAAAATAAGAAACAGATCATTTTTATGATTTTGCGCCATGAACAACTGAAAATGGTAATTTATTAATATTTTCACGAAAAATTTGCACTTTCACAAGGTCAAAACTGCCTGAAGGAGCGTTCCAATGATTTTGTGATGTACAAGAGAGTTCTTAACTTTTGCCTTGGCTACAATTTTTGTCGTAGTATTGGATCGAAAATCTCAATGGTTTGGCTGTTATAGGCCAAAACATCCAAAAAAAAAGGACAAAAGTCTAAGAAAAAACTGCAAGTCAAAATCGGTAAGCTCGATTTTCACCGTAAACGTATGGTCTAGTAGACTTTTTTACTCAGTACAATCCCAAGAATCAGAAACGCGAAGCGCCCATTAAGATGTTCAAATCGCCCCACCCTAATATATATATGGGGCATTCCATACAAAATTTGCCACCAAAATTTTTTTTTCAATAAAATTTATTTTTTATGGTTCATTATTCAAAAATATTTGACACGTATTTTTTTATTTAAAAAAAAGAGGACTTCACGAGAAAATAATTTTTTTATATTACGTTTTTAAAAAAGGACCTTTTTTCAATCGCTTATACTGCAATAACTAAAAGAGATAGAAAAATTTGTTCCAAAGAAGAAATATGCAGCATCTTTTTAGCTTTCGATTGATGTTCATTAAAGTTTTATCACACTACTTTTAGATTGCGAAAAATAGAGATTTCCAAATTGAATTTTTTTTTTTAATTTGGGCCTAATTTTTTTTTTTGTTTTTTTTTTTTGTTAAAAAAAGTGAAAACCTTTTTCTTAATACTGGTAGAATTTCAGAGTGGGCACTTGAATACTTACGGAGCAATGAATTTTTAAATCACAACTTACACGTGCGATGAAATAACGAAATGGAGCATAAGACATTAATAATCATTTCTGACTGCATGAAATATGATGCGATAGCTGTGTGCGTTTTTCCTATGGAAATCCTATGGAAATATGTGCGTTGGAAATCTCTATTTTTCGCTATCTAAAAGTAATGTGTTTAAGTTTTAGTGAACATCAATCGAAAACTAAAAAGATGGTGCACATTTCTCCTTTGGACAAATTTTTCTATCTTCTTTAGTTATTGCTGTATAAGCGATTGAAAAAAGGTCCTTTTTTAAAAACGAAATATAAAAAAATTATTTTCTCGTGAAGTCCTTTTTTTAAATAAAAAAATACGTGTCAAATATTTTTGAATAATGAACCATAAAAAATAACTTTTATTGAAAAAAAAAAAATTTGGTGGCAAATTTTGTATGGATTGCCCCATATAAATATATATCCACATGCTAACAGTATACCTGCACAAAGCAGAAAAAGTGGACTCTAAGAAATTTCTGGAGGTATTGGTTATCCAAAACAATGGACCTTGTACCAATCTGTGGAGGATCCAAAGCACCAAGGATGTAAATAAAGACAAGCTCCTCACGATCAGGATAGATTATAGGTCATTGGAAACAATCAAAGCCAACAACTGTGTCATACACACCCAAAAAATATTTAGGATAAAAATACGAATAAAATCTTTGTAGAAATACATACAGAAGCTATTCGTAGAATGTGCAAATGTTAGCATAGTTGTCGATTAATGCTGTCCACCGGTTTGAAAAACCGTTTTTCGATGTGCAATTTTCATTATCTTCTCTTTGGACGTTTTTGCTTTTAACTACAACAGTTTTTATTCAATTGACTTAAAACTTTCATAGAATATTTTTACGATCTTGTACATTCGAAAAATATATAAAAAAATAAAATCTTATTTTAGGTCACTGAAAAAGTTTAATGGGTCTTAAATGCGACAATGATTTCAGAACGCCAAAAAAAATTAGGTATATAAAATTAATTTAACATGATATCGTTCTTAAATGCTACTTTATTTTGGGTGATCTCAACCGAGCTGCAGATAGTGTTCATATTGTAAACTGGGTCATATCTGCCATAATTAGTCCTTCTGTATGGCATATAGAATAATTGCCTTTGCCTAAAATTTCTTTCAGGTGCATATAATTTGAAAAGAGTTAGAAGTGGCTCACAATCAATATAATTCATCACTACATCCCGGGTAAATAAGGTGAGAAAATACTTTCACCGGAACTCCAAAGACAAAAAAGATAACATAGCGCTTCATAGGAAGGCATAAAATTCCTGTGGAGCTTGAGAATTGCTAACGTAGTGAAACGCCTTTGAATATTTTCAATTCTTTTAATATGTACAGAATATTGAGGGTCCCAGATAGCAAAGTTGTTTCCTAAAACTGTTCTGGCAATTGAAAAGAAAATGGTCCTCACGGTAAAGGGAACAGAGAACTGCCTAGTATTGCGCGACAGAAATCCCTTCATCGCATTCGCTTTTGACATAATAGCATCAAATTGTTTTGCAAAGCCTTACTTTCGCTGAAATAAAACCCCTTAACCTTTCTTCAAGTCGATTCTCTCGAGTAATACCGTATTAATATCATATGATCCTTCGAAAAGTTGGTTTTTCATAGAGAAAGAAATGACATTACATTTAGCCAAATTAAGATGCAGTTTATTGGTCTCACACCAAAATTGGATACTATCCATGTCACGGGGAAGCAATAGAAAGTCTTCGTGAGAGTCCACACATCTAAACATCTTAACATCATCAGCATACATCAGGCACTCAGAAAAGACAACATTGTTCGGAAGATCATTGATAAACAGAACAAACAACAGGGCAGCGACCTTGGAGTACCCCTGAATAATTGTCAATGCATTTTGATAAACTTTTACCAATCTGAACATTTTGCTGACTACCAACAAGGTAGCTCTCTAACCATAGTAGTAGCGTGGAATGAAATCCGAGGTTACTTAACTTATTAATCACAACCGAGTATTTAACTCCATAGAGTAATTTTTCGATAGAGATGCCTTTCGATAGAAAACCTTTGCCAAATCCGTGGATATAACATCTATTTAATGACCTTTTTCCATATTATTGGACAGAAAGTGTGTAAAAGAATTAGATTAGTAGAGGTAGACTTACTTGACACAAATCTGTTGAATTTTAGACAATATAGTTTTAATGGAGTTATAATTTTTTTTACCAGAGATCCAAAAATTTTATAAATAAGTGGCAGTTTAGCTATCAGTGGATAAGTTGCAATATTTTGCCTGGATTCAGATTTAAAAATTGGAGTAGTTGCCGATGTCTAAAAATTTTCCTTCACGGAGTGACATATTCAAAATATGAGTCAACAATTTAAAACATGTCCTCTACATTTTTTGTAAGACTAACGGCTTTTAAGAAATAGTTGCTTGATACATGCTTGATTACATGTCCAAATGACAATTTTTAATTTTTCAATATGTATATATGCAAAAAAAAAATAAAAACTAGTAAGGAACTAAATGCGACATAGATTTACCGATATGCAAGTATGCTAAACTTGAAGAACATTGTGTTTAATAAACAATTACACAAATGTGTTTAAAACTCAGCTGTAACCCAAATCTATCATATCAGAAATTTCAGATACACCCAACAAATTTACCAGTTGCAATAATTTGCCACTTAGTTGTTGTTATTTGTTTGAGTTCATCTACAAAAGGGTTGAATCCTGAGCTTTATTAAGCAATTTTAATAATGAGCTCATCTCTATGCCGAGTATTTTTTGCTGCCAGACAACTTTAATGCCAAAATGTAGACCGCAAAAAATTATATGTTTTCAAATAAAAAAATAAATAGACCATCATCATAAGCAACCGATTTATTTAACGCCCAAAATTTAACAAATTTTCCTAATGTTTGGCCACCCATCTAATTTGGGGAAATTTTTGCACATTTCCGTTTCCTTTGCAGCTCTACTGCTGCTGTTTCTGAACTAAGCTGCTTGTCACCTGCGATTGCACGCTTGCACATTTTCAGTGGTTCTTAGTATCATTTTGTACATTGCATACTTTCAGGCTTGTTTCGTTTCGTTCTATTTTGTTTTATTTTATTGCTTGTTTTTTAATGCATGCCTAGACTGGCAGCCGCAAAGTGAATAATGCAAAAACTTTTGCAATTTGGTGCAAAAGAAAACGAAAACCTTTGCTTGCTGTCAGTGTTGCTGTTGCTGTTCTGTTTCAGTGCAACACACAAGTGGCAACACTGGCCTAACCCAAGACGCCAAGCCTAATTTATCAAAACCAAAGTGGTAACAAAAACACAAACAAAAGCAAAACACTGCGAAAATAAACAGCACAACAACTGCGAGTGAGCGAGCACACACCCAAATCGAGACACATACAAATACCAACACAGTCATAGACATAGCTCTGTGTTAACATGTTGCTTGTGCTGGTTATTTTTTGCATGTCTGTTTGTTTGTTTGTTTGTTTGTTGCGAGTTGAACGCCTTGTTGTTGTTGTTCCTTTATATTAGCACACCGAAATGCGCTACCATGTGTGCTACATGTGCCTGTGTTATGTTTGTGTATGTGTGTGATGGACCTTACCCAGTGGGCATTTTAGCGAGTGCTACGCAAAAAAAGGCATGCTAGCACTGCTATTGTTGGCGTCAATACACCTTCCATGATCACTGCATTAATGAGTACTTCTGTAAGGCCTACCTTTTGAAGGTCCTAATTCTTTTCATTTTATTTTATATGAAAAAATTTACAAAAAAATTCCAAAAAATTTTTTAAATACACAGAACAGGTTGTAAAAAAATGTAGATTTGAAAAAAAACAAAAAAAATTTTTTTTTTTTGCCCGAGTTGGGTCTCGAACCCGGGCTCCCGAAAACTAACACATAACATATTATATTATATGCTCAAAGTCTTTTCTTATATTTTTGTATGAAGAAAATTTATAAAAAAATTCCAAAAAAATTTTTAAATACACAGAACAGTTTGTAAAAAAATTTAGATTTAAAAAAAACAACAAAAAAAAATTTTTTTTTGTCCGAGTTGGGAATCGAACCCGGGCTCCCGAAAGCGTACTTTCATTTGTATTCATGCAAAATTAGCAAGTGATTCTTAATAACCACGTTAGTCGCGTAGGTAAGATGTCGGACCGCCGATTGAGAAGTCCATGGTTCAAATCTCAAATTGATAGTCGATTTTTATTTGAAGATGATATTTTTATTGCTTTTCCTTCTAACGTGACTTCTCGAAAGAGTGCTTCTGGCAGGTCTCTTTTGAGCAAGGAGAGCGGAAGGCCTGAAAAATTTTCCCATTTCATATAAAAAAGCAAGTGTAATTGTATATGAGTGCGGCAGTACTCTAAAATCCATACGAAGGCCTGCTAGCAGCGCTGCCAATGCCTACTGGGTATTAACTGTATTCATGTGTATGTTTCTCAGCAATTTTCGCATGCAATTCAAATGCAGAATTTTACCACTTCAGCCGCAACGTGCAGCTTAAGCGCGTAAAGTAGATTTTCCTTTGCTCGTTCATTCATTCATTCATTCATTCATTTATTATTGCATACTTTCGGGGCGTAGCTGCATCTACTCTAGTAATGAAGTACTGAATAGCACCAAAACGATTTCAGTATGCAAAATATTGCAGCAACAAAGCATAACTTGTTAGTATTCAGCAGCAGAGAAGGTTGGCTTGGAATTTGAGAATAATGAGAATGATTGTTTTTGGCTTTCAATTTTCTTAAAGAAATACTAGTTGTTATATATAACAAACCAATATTTTCTGGAAATAACTTTTATAGTAGTTAAATAATTGCTTGCATAACTTTTTTTACCACTTTTAACATTTTTTTTTTTTTTAAATGGTAGCGCATAAAACCATGAAACCACTCGTTCAATTCAGCAAAGAAACTTATTTAATTGTAACAATTTTTTTTTTTGCGCTTCAAGAACATTTACGTTTTATTATTTAATTTTTTTCTCAACACTATTGAAGTTAAGCTCATATGGCTCACTTTATTTTGGCAGTGAAGTGTAGCATACTCTTTGGCACTCTCACATAACGTATGTATGTGTATTTGTATTCTGTGTATAGGAATTTCAAGAAAACTTTTGTTGATTTTGTTGAAGAATTTCAATTTCATTGCATTGCATTTCATTTCGATTCGTTTAAATTTCACTTAAAAGCGTTGTTTGCGCCACATTGAGCTGGCACTTTATGCACGACATACATACACATGCAAACATGTGTAAATGTGCACGTAAGTGTATGCAAGCGGTTGTGTTTTTCCTCTTATTTTTTTTTATTCGTATTTTCCTTTTATGCATGCAAATTGCAGAGTAGTTGATTACTTCTTTAAATAAATGTTGCCACATTCATTTTCGGAAGTATTTCGTAATGCAGCTGCTCGTGGCGCGGCCGATCGAATTGGCACATTTATATATTTGTCTGGTTAGGTGAGTGTGTTTGGGTGTGTATTTTGTTGTGCTTAAGTAGCTTAAACTAGCAATTGCATGCCAGCCAGCCAGCCAGCCAGCCAGCCAGCCAGCCAGCGTCCATTGAAGTGAAAGCGTCGTTTAGTTGATTGGTAGGAATTTTTTATTGTTTTTTATTTGAAATTTACTGGAGTCTATGAGTGCGGTTTGTATACAAATAAATTGTATTCATCTTTTCTGGAGTGTTTTTTTTTTTCGTATTCATGCAATGGGTGATAGTAATGGCAGAGCATTAAATTTCCTTTAAAAATTCTGCTGAAATCTTCAGTTTGGGCAATGTAAATAATGTCTTACTATCAGAAAATATTACTTAGAACTTGAAAATTCTTTTTCTGATCATTTTACAAAAATTTCCCTGATCAATTCAAAATTTCCCTTTTGTGGGAAATTTTTGAAAATGATTTTTTGAAATCTATTTTGAGTATTTTTACAAACAAATCAGTTTCACAATTTCTTAAAGAAACATATGAGCATTTTGGTGGCTACGCACGTGACAGTCGTACGGCTTTAATGAGTGGTAAAACAAAAAAAAATTAAATTTACAGTTTTTTTTTTTTGATTTTTCAATAGTTTATTAAGTGCACTAGACGATGTGTAAAAGCTTAGAGTTATCAAAAGTTCGGCTCTTAGCCACCAAAAATTATACGTTACGTGACAAAAGAAAAAAAGTGGTTTTTGTCTACACTAATATAATATAATATAAACAAAAATCTGCGAAGTATTCTCGAGTTTTTTATGAAAATTTTTTAATATTAACTGGAATAATGTTGCTACATATTCGTAATTGTTTTATTGAAAAATGTTTTTAAAATTTTTTTATAGAAACCATAATATGATACGTTACATGATATACGTTTCGTGACAGAATTTTCCCTTCAAAGAAGAACAAATATTTTATAGTTTTATTTATCTCATTGAACTAGAATAACATAAAAAGTTTAATTTAGGAACTTCATAATCGAAAACTGAAAAATTTAACTTAACTTTGTATTATACGAGTATACATAAAACTTATTAATTTAAATTTCAACTTTCCTTAAATTTTTTTCTACTTTTGTCACCATTTTTCCACTTTTGTTGCCATTCATCATATTTGCTGCCATTTTTTTTAATTCAAATTGAGATCAGGGCCACTATTCTCTAACTGTGAGTTTGAAGACTGAACTCACCGACTGAAAAACAGTGAGTTTTTGTGGCAGTCCGTGTACACTTTAAAACTCACAGTAACAGAATAGTGCCCCTGCTCTCAGTACTCTCGCTATATTAATTTAAACATTTTTTATCGCTGTAGACCCTTTGGCGAAAACGCCCAAACATACTAAGTATTAATCTTACATTTTTTTATTTTGAACGCTCAAAATATCTAACTGAAAACTCTGTTAGATGTTTCACTTTCAGAATATTTTACTAAAAGCTTGAAAATTATCTTTCTGATCAATTTGAGACAATTTCCCTCAGCAATCAAAAATTTCCCTTTTTTGGGAAATTTTTTAAAATGTTTTTTTAAACTTATTTTAAGTATTTGAAATAATTTTTTTATCATTTTAAGTCGATTTAAATATAAAATCAAAATTTCCCTTTTTTGGAAAATTTTTTTAATACTTTTTTAGAACCTAATGTGAATATTTTTTCAAAACAATAACTGATAGAGCTATAATTTATAAATCCCTCTAATCTATATCTAATTATTACTATTCTAATCTGTAGAAGCTCGTCATGAGAAGGTTCGGCTCTATATTTAAGTCAATTACAAAAATTTTTGAAATGTTATTTAAAAATACTGTTGTTGCAATCAATTTTTTATAATTTTAAGTTATTAGCTGCGTTCCTTTCGCCTTAATATAATCACGTTAACAAATTTTCTCAAAGGAACGGCAAGAAAAACGACTCGTAGAGGGCACTACCGTTGCAGTCAAAATTAAATTCAAACAAGCAATCATGATACAATAACTATTAGGTGTCATGAGAACGTGTGTTGTTCAAAACTGTTGTGAACTGTTATGCTAGCGATACCTTAGTGAACGATGTTTTTCTCTGAATGTGTTTTACTCTAAACGTCAGAAAAGTTGTAAATTATTTTAGTTAATTATTAATATTATGCACTTATATAAATAATTTAAGTGAAATTGTTGACTCCGCTGAATGCGTCCAATGTGTGTGACACACGCGGTTTCTTTTGTTTTCTTTTGTTTAACATTCGATGTTGAGAAAATAGGTAGCTGTCATGGCTATCTAATAGTCATTGTATCAAACAAACGAATAATTCAAAAACTGAAATGACAGCTCATAAAAATATGCAGGTGCTGCACCTGTGTTTCAAATTTTTTAAAGGCTATATCACAATATTATATGGATAGCAAAAATAATCCTATTTGTTACAGGATTATTATTTTTGTTTTTGTTTTGCATGTAAAAAAAAAATCTGGATTATTTTGAAGCGAATGGAACGCAGCTATTATTTATGCACTTCAAAATTGGTCGAATTAAATGACATTCATACGTCAAGTTTTACAATACGTATAGTTTTTTGGTAGAGAACATGAAAGTTATGTGAAAAGTTTCAAAATGTAAGAGGTCATCCGGATAATGTGTCAAGTTAAGGTAAGGGATCTTACATTTGTGACAAAATGTGGAGTGGAGATGGAGGATGTCACAAAAAAAAATTTTTTGTTTCAATATTTTATTCAAAATTTTTCAAAATTTTTAATTACAAAATTTTTTTATTAAAATTTTGAAAGATATGTAAGTTTTTTTGAAAAAAAAAAGTTCCTGTGATTTTAAATAGTGAGATATTAATATGTGATACGTCAAAAAATATTAAATATAGCATGCGTTATGATTATTTTATATCAATTTAATAAAATTAAAAAGTAAAAAAAAATAAAGTATCCATAATAATAACACAAGCTAAATAAACATAAGCATAAAGTCTAAAGTGAAGCCAAAATACAACAACAAACATGAAAATATAAAATGGGAGAAAAACTGAGAAATTGACACTTAAAATCTGATCGTCCTGTGTTGCATTGCGCTAATGCGCGTTTGCACGGCGTATCACAAAGATTTCTGATGAAGCCTTTAGCAGGGCCGAAATTGCAATAAAATGTTTTTCTTTTCATATTGAAAACGTTGTTGTTGTTGTTTCTTTGGAAAGATTCGTTAGAACAATTAATAGTTCTAAACTTGACCTTAAGCTCAATAAACGATTTTAAACTATCAAACAACTAGAATTTGTATTTAAAATCAAGTATGATTTAAACTATAAAACATATAGAATTTGTATTTAAATCATATAAAATCAACATAATAAATAACAAGGTCATTTAGAAAAAAATTTAATTAAAAAATAACTTTATGATCTATTAAATTAATTCATGTTATTAAAAAAAACGCTATCAGAATTTGGAACTCGCCGAAAAATTAAAATTGTCCAAAACAAATGCAACTTAAAGCATGAAATTTTTAAATACTTTCCTTAATACTGCTACTTATATATCTAAACTTACTATTTCTTCATCTAATAGAATAAGAATAATTTTGTTGTTTTTTTCTATTTTATCTAATAATCTGATGATTTTTTTATTCATTCATTACTTGTTGTTATTTATGACTAGCTGTTGTTTAAAATATTTTTTTTTTATTATTATTATTTCTCTAAAAGTAAAATACTACAAATCTAGAAAATACAGCTATAAGCTTTAGCAGCAAAGGCCTTAAAGTTAGTTAGTAAGGTTAGTTTTAAGTTACATTAATTTTTCTAATGATTATACCTTGTTCTTATTCTGAACTGCTTAATGTATTCAAAAGACTATGTCTTATATTAAAACATGATTTCTAAATAAATTAAATTAAATAAAATTAAATTAAATTCTCAAAACAAAAAAACAAAAATTCTAGAAAATATGAGTGTAACGTCATCTCAGAAATGGTGGAAGAGGTAAAAATTTTGTGACCACGTTCGACATAGGCGAATAGGCTTATAAAGGTCCACAACCGTGTTAGAACGTATTACATGAACGAAACTAAATTAATATTTTGGGAAAAAAGCTGTCTGATTACTGATTTAACTTTGAATTAAAAACTTGTTTTTTAAGCATTTTTAGAAAACTTAAATAGAAAAATAAAAATTTCCCTTTTTGGGAAGTTTTTTCAAAATGTTTTTTAACCTTTATAAAAAATACCCAAAAAAAGAAAAATGTCCCTTTGTGGAAAGTTTTTGCAAATGTGTATTTAGAAGCCTGCTATGCCTTAAAGTAAAATTTTTCGTATGGCAAACATTTACTACAGCTTTCGTAGCTAATATTTTAGAATTTCCCTTCTTTCTTAGCTTTTTAACTTTTCTGTTAGCTTAAGTAACATTTTTTGTCAATCACAAATGCATTTAAATAACATAAATGTGTTCAATAGAATTTAAGTATGTGTTAAAATAAAGTGGAAAGTTTGAAACAAGTTGTTAATATTTTAAAGAAAAATTCACAACTTTACGCTGGTTCACAACAGTTTTGGTTCATGGTTCATTTGAGGCCGTGAGCACTACCGGTTAACAGGCTTCTTATGATTTTTTACAATTAAGTAAGTAAAATTGTAAGTTCAGCAGCGAAAGTGTTAAAATTAAATTATTTCATTACAAAAAATATTTGTAAGCTTATATCAGATCATTTTTTAAAATTTCCCAGAAAAAATTAAAATTTCCCTTTATGGGAAATTTTTAAAATTGTGTCCCAATCAAAACTTGCAGTGTCTAGATATGAAAATATTTATATATCAAGTATTTTTTAATTTTTCATGCCTTAAATTATGAATGGCTCTTATATTTACTTTTAAGCAAATTTTTACTAACTCATTCGATTTAAAACAATTACAATACATGTTCAATATTTCTAAAAATATCTTATAATATTTTAATATTTTTAATAATATTTTATATCTTATAATTATATTATATTTTAGTAGTTATCAATATAACTTCAAGGAAAAAGTGTTAAAGTTAATTAGCTTTAAATTTAAATTTGTTGCTAATAAGTCAGTGTCACTGCATTTGATATTAATGTCGCTCATAAGTCACGTTGCACTGAATTTAATTGTTGCACACTTCCAACATACCTACTTAGTCAATCAGAAATGCATGTCAGATATCAGTAAAAGTGAGTGTGCATCGACTGCTTTAATTCACCTTAAATAAACTTTGAAATAAAATCCGTACTCAGCACTTTGCAGAACTCTTAACTAACTTTAGATGATATCGACTACTACCCAGGAAGTATTTGCAATATGCAGTAAAATTGGTTAAAGGCACTCCAACGCACACACACACTAACACACACATATACGCGTAAGTGTCTAAGTTCGGAAGCACACACAAACACATAACTATTCCACGAAGGTATATAAAAATAACTCACCGCTGTGTCGATGGTCGTCCTGCAATCCAAATGGCAAACAATGATATCATAAAACTGGCAAAATCTGTGAGCAAGTGAGCAGCATCTGTTGCAATTGCCAAACTATTCGATAGAACTCCACCTGTGTGTGTTTGGCAGAGATACACGCAGCGATGTAGATACAGGTACAGTTACAGTAACACATACAAACGTGCACGTTTAGCCAGCAGCATGACACAGCATGCAGGCAGCAAAAATACCAGCAGCAGTTGACGTCGAATTTGATGTTGTTGTTGTAGGTAGCAGTGATGAAAAATAACAAATAGTAACGCAAAGTCATAGCAGCATTCAGAGCAGCAGCAGAACACGACAACGAAAAGGAGGAGTTGCAGCAGCATTTGTTGCCAAAGTGATGTGAAGTGAAGTGAAGTGAAAAGTGATGTTATCCAACCAAAAATAAAAAAAAACAAAAAGAAAAATAAGTGAAAAAATACAAAAGTCCAGAGCTGCATATATAAGAAATAAGAAAAAGAAGAGAAAATTAGTAAATTGATTGGAAGTTGGTGAAAAAAAAATCAATGCCAACTCATGTGGGGACCCTTGAGGGAAATGCTAACAAAACGTTACTAGGACAGCAAATAAAAATCCCAAAAAAAGCTGAGGTTAGTCAACATTGTTAACTACACACACACAGACACACATATTTTAAACACACGCAAACACGGAAGTGCCCATAGAATGTTATTTCCGTTAACGTGCATCTTCGTTATGGCATCAATAAAGGCATTGTTCCATATGTAAGAGTATGTGAGAGTGTATGTGTGTGTGTTTGTCTACTTGTTTGCCCCGACAATATTGCAGTTTTAAAATTAAATTATGTTTTTTCTTTCTATTCTCCTTGCCTTCCTAAATAATTTTGCTACCTTTTAAGTTCTAATTTTTTTTACCTCGTTGCTCAGTCTTTCCCTCCCTCACTCCTATCTCTTTAGTAACTTTTTTTTTGCCTTATTTCTCTGCTACACTTGGGATAACAACATTTTTGGTCAGTCGTACATGAAAAAATCACTGCGATATTTGCACGCTTGTTGAAAATTTCCCCCTTGAGGATATTTTCCTGTTATTTTGTGGTTTAAAGTTAGAAATTGAAGAAGTTTGCATTTTGCTTTGGTTTAAATTAATTTGCAATGTTTTTTCAGCAGCAGCAGCAGCAGTACTTTGTTCATATGGCAGAAAATATTTCGACAGTAACATGAGCTAAATTCAAGTTTTTCTCATTTTGCTAAAAAAATACATTGAAAATATTATTTTAAATTAAATTCAATGAAATTTTAAAAGTTAGAATGTATAAAAAGTACGTGCAAAGTTTTGCTTAATACCGCTTGCAAGAGGAACTAGCTTTTTTATTAAAACAATTGCAATAATTTCCCCAAGAGATTTAGAAGTTTATTTAATAAAAATTTAATTTGAGCTTATGCAAATTTGCCTCTTATTAGGCTTTTCAAAGCGGTTTATAAATTTATAGATATACTAAATAAAAATGACTTTAATGTAACAGCTGTTCTTTCAATCGGCCGCTTGTAAAAGACGTGAGAGCCAAAACAACTATGAAAATGTGTGTATATTGTAAAAAATTTTGGTTCTACGCTTATGTAAGGTATAAAAAATGTTTCCCAAAAAGGGAAATTTTTAATTTTTTGGAGAAATTTTCTTAAAATGCTTAGAATTGCAATTTCAAACTTTAATCAACAGTATTTAGTAACAAGTTTTCGCCAATAATTTTTATAATTATTTCGAAGCATATGAATCTCACCAAATTTTTTTTGTGCATAAATCCATCAAGGAATTTTTTCAAAACTGCGTATTACATGAACGAAACTAAATGTGCATTTTCTGGAAAAAGCTGTCTGGTTAAAAAAGTTACTTAACTTGGAATTAAAAAAATGTTTTTAAGCATTTTTATAAAATGTTAATAGAGAAATAAAAATTACCCTTTTTGGGAAATTTTTCAAAATGTGTTTTAACTTTTTTAAAAATATATAAAAAATATAAAAAAATTAAAATTTCCCTTTGTGGGAAGTTTTTGCAAATGTGTATTTAAAATCCTCCTATTCTTTAAAATACAACTTTCCGTATGGCAAACATTTACTACAGTTTTCGTTGCCACTATTTTAGTATTAGAATATAGAATTTCCCATGTTTCTTAGCCTTTAAACTACTTTAAAGTAGTTTATAAAACATTTTTGTCAATTTATTGCAAGTTTGAAACAAGTTGTAAATATTTTTAAGAAAAATTCACAGCCTTACACTGAGTCACATACAATTTTCCATTTGACGCTACCGGTGCTCTTTATGATTTTTTTTTTTTTTAATTAGGTAAATAAAATTGACCTTAAAACAAAAAAACTGCTTTATGGTAGCAGAGAAAGTGTTAAAATGAAATTATTTTATTTCAAAAAATATTTTGAGCTTATATCAGATCAAGTTTTAAATTTTCCCAAAAAAAATTGAAATTTCCCTTTATGGGAAATTTTTAAAATTGTACCCCAATCAAAGCTGGTAGTGTCTTACTATGAAAATACTTAAAAATTTAAACATTTTTTAAATTTACATGCTTTAAATTATAAATTGCTTTCATATTTACTTTTAAGCAAATTCTTACTAACTCATTCGAATTAGAACATAAACAATACATGCTCAATAGTTCTCAAAATATCTTCATCCAGCAATATTTACATACAATTACACAGCTAACATAAAAATGCCTATAACTTCAATAATTAAAACTTTAGCATTTACATATTTTTACAATCACGAGCTTAATAGAAACTTTAATAATAAAGACACTAACAATAGATACAAATAAAAAAACTTTTTAGTAAATCTTATTTTTTAACAGTAATTGTTTCTTTAGAAGCAAAAATTATCGTTGCAGTTCATAAATAACTTCGAAAAAACTTTTTTTTTAATTTCCCATCACAGGGGAAATTTTAGGGAAATTTTTAAAACTCCAAGAAATGAAATAATAAGCTTTAAAAAACTTTTCAGTCGTAGAAAAGTTATTTTTCTTAAGTTTTTTACTTCATGGCTACATCGTTGCTTAATCTTTATTTTCCTTAGTCAATTGTGCCTTAGCAATATTGACTTTTTTTAATAAAATTATGAAATCATGGCTAGTTCTATCACTTTATGTTCTATAATTGTCTCAAAGTATAGCTTAAATGCTATTCAGGTTTTTTTAAAAATTTCCCATTTTAGGGAAATTTTTTAGAAGACCAAAAAAGCTTAATTTTGAATAAGTTACAACTCTTTTTTAATTAAAATAAAGTTTATAGTTTTGTTTTTAACTAATTACTGGCGTTTCTCTAATAATACGATTAATTGATAGCATATTATTCAAAACCTTGTTAGTCGCTTCATGCCGTTTTAGAGGTTACGTTCTGAATTATTTGCAATAGAGTTGGAAACTCAAGATTTATACAAATTTATACAATTGGTTGAAAACTTGTATTAAAAAAGCAATGAAAACGTAAACACTATTTTATTGTTATATAAACCTATATTTTCACTACTAATTTTAACTTGTTAAAGATTTCAATTTTGCCTTTAGTGCAATAGCATGAATTTTGAAGGGCAAATTTTTACAATGATATTTTTACATGAAAAAAAAAATCAATGCTCGCAATATCTTTAAATCTTTATAATCAGCCACTTTTATCAGTAAGCCTTCACCACCTTACACAATCCATTTTCCTTAGTAAGCCTTCACCACCTTACACAATCCGTTTTCCTTAGTAAGGAACTTATTATGCGTACTTTATTCCGTTTAAAAACAAAACAAACGATTCAGTGTTAAACAAAATTTTAAAAACCTTGTCTTGTTCTCTTTTTGCAGTCTTTTTTCCTCTTCCTTTTCATGACTAAGTGTAATTCAAATGCCATGCTATTCGAGGGTTGCCACCGTTTTTAACCGTACTTTTCGCGACTTTGTTCAATTCGTGTACCGTGGTATTCAAGGAACTCCTGTACCTATAAAAATGTTTGTAAAAACAGTAAAAATTTTAATTATTTATTTCTTATTTAATGTTTTCTTCACTTTTGTTGGATTTTATGTTCTATAATTATTTTTTGATAAAATAAAAGTGATTTACAGCTGTTTAATAAATTCAAAATTCTGAAAATAAGGACAAAAATCAACTAATTTAAAAACTCATTGCTGTTATTTTGATTTTTTTTTTTCACTGAAGTATGAGTTATTTCTTGATTTAATATAGAAATATTCAATTATCTCTTAAAACATAAAATTTTAACAATATTCCACCCAACTGCAATCCAAAATTCATATAAAGTTTATATTACAACTTTTTTGCTGAAAAATTAAAACTTTTTTGCTATCAAGTTTTCTAATATTCTAATATTTCAAAAAAAAAATGGTACAGAAAACTCAAGCAAAAGTAAAACCAAACACCTAATAAATGGTAATACGTATGCTATTAATATGCTTGACATGAACTATTCTTCCAACACATAAGAAACAATGACTTTTCTCTAAAACAGTTTCGCAATGTTTGTCATTAACTTACCGATAATTTCGCATATCATGAAAAATAAGCACAACACGCTGGCAATAATGAGTTTCTTTCTAGCTGTCACATCGACGCCTTCACTTCTTTGACGATGACAATGGTCCCGCACTGAAAGAAAAACAAAGAAAAAAATTTTAATAATATTTTTACATACGTCAATTTTTCGAACTACTAAGAAAATTTAAAGTTCACATTTTTTGTAGCATAGTTGAATTTGTTAACTTAACTGTTAGCACAAACAGTAAATTTTTTATTCTGTAAAAGTGTTTGATTCCGAAAATTTATATCAAAGTCGTTTTTGTTCTAAGAAAAGATTCAGTTAATTAATAACATTTAACAAAAATATATTTCTTAAATAGTGACAAATAATGTGTAACTTTGTTCAGTTCTGTTAAAAACTGCTTTAACTTTATTGAAGCATAGCTATATATACAAAGTTGATTACTAAAGATATGCTGACAGAAGGTCATCGCAAAGCAAATTCAAATTTAAATATACCTTTATATAGCCAGAACCATTAAGATTAACCCTCATTACATTATTTATGCTGTCTGCTAACAGACTCAAAACTCACTTAGAAAATGCTTGCTTATCGCTTAGCATGTCCTTTATCTAATGATGTTTTATCGCGATCAGTAATTAGAGCACGACCGTTATAAACCCAGAGGCTTGCTTATCTCTTGTCTTTACTAACGATAAGCAAAAACTAGGGAAGTCAATCCCGGGATCCCTGACGAAATAAGCCCCTTTAACTCCCGTGATTTTCTTTCCGGGATCCCGGGATTTTTAAATAAAAAATTTCTATTACAAATATTCATGTAAATGTAACCATTTCATTTTAAATTGATATGAATATAGAACTAGAAAAACCTTTTATTGGGGCTGAAAAAGATTGTGAGTGTAAATCATTGCAAAAAAGACTTTGCAAAGTTTTAGAAGAATTTACTTATAAAAGAAACATCGGGAAGTTAGCTATGTATTTCAAAATTGTCAAATATTCTGATATAGAAAATAATTTTGTTTTGTGTTTGTCAAATAGCTTAAGACTATTAGCATAAAATACAACTAGCATAGAATCAGAACGGTGCTTCTCATCAGCAGGTTATATTTGTAATAATATCCAAAAAAAAACTCTGTAATGAAAAATAAGACGCGTTTATTAGCTTAATGTACTACTTTAAAAATAATTAAAACAAAAAATTTAATTTTGAAAAGTCTTTCTCAACCTTAATTTGGCTTAAACACAAAAAAAACATGGAAACGGTGTCCAAAAAAAACATTTTTAACATATATATAATAATACCTTAGACCAGGGGTGTCCACTTAGAAAATACATCGATGTTTTTTCGATGTAATGCATCGAGGCAGTGCATCGGTACTTTCCGATATATCGTTGAGAAACATCGATGTTTTCTAAAAATCGAGTACTTTTTCTAGCATTGCATCACAATACTAAAGTCAGCCCCTTCCTTTACTAATTTTATTTAACTATGACTATTTTAATTTATTAAAAGCTCCTATAAAGCCACTGTCCCTGTTCGCGCGCCTTTTATCAGAAAAAGTGCCTCTACACTATATGTTTCATACATATGACACGTCAAAAATTACAAATAGTTTGGAACATATAAAAAGGTCGTTTTGAAATGTCGTTTGCATTTGCGTCTGTAAATTTTTGAATTAGAACAGTCTCTAATTTCTTATGTTTTTCCATTTGTACAAAATGTCAGTTTGGTAAATTTTTTAAGTGAAAATAGAAAAAAAGGCAAATTTTAAGATATTTATTCAATAAATTGATTTTTAAGGAAATTATTCTTAGTTTGAATGACCAAAAGTGGACACTTTAGAGCTTTACGGCTTACAAAAATTTCAAAAGTTGTATTTGATTTTCAAATCACGTGTCAGATAGTGTGGAGACAAAAGAAAAAACTGAATGACAAAAACTAAATTTTGACACACAGATGAAATACGGTATGTAATTTTTTTGACATGTCATCCGTATGAAACATATAGTCTGGGGGCACCTTAACTAAGGAAAAGAAAAACAAAATTTTTTACAATCATTCTCTGATTCAGTTGTTGTTTATTAAAAAAAAATAAACGATATAAACATAAGAATATTGGTTATTCTAGAAAAAAAAGTCAATATAAAAGAATGTTGGTCATAATTATTACAAAAATTAAAAATGAAAAAAGCCTCCACAATCATAGAAATTCCAGTATTAATGTCTTATTTTCAGTGTTTTCCTTTTTAACTATTTTTCTATATAATAATATCATTAGGTAGTTAAAATTTTTTTATATAATAATATCATAAGGTAGTTATAATTTATTCGATGTTATATGAAAATACATCGATCCATCGAGTATATCAAAAGCTTTTCAAAACAACGGATCAAGTCGTTGTATCGAATTGTAAACATCGAGTAAATCCGATGCATCGATGTATATCGAATATCCCTACCTTAGACTATGATTTTTTAATATTTTTTGTTCTTTAAATTTATACAATTTGCTAGTCATTAGTATTGTTTAAGTTTTTTTTGTGTTTATTAACAATAAGGGTATTCACAATTGTGTGGCGTTGTGTTTTTTTTACCATAGTTGAAAACCACAATCATGAGCACCCCTTAAAATAGAAATTGTAGTTGGTAACCTTCCACTATATCATTTTGTTAATGTGCAAATAAATTAACTATCTAATTTGATATATTTTTTTAATATATGGCATAAAAAAGTTTAAGTTGCATTTTGAGCCTTTCCATTTTTGCAATTAGAAAATAACTGGCAAGCGATCAGTTGTATATGGAACCTTAAAAACCACGTTCGTTAAACATATAATTATCATTGGGCTACTTAAAATTATCACACTTTTGTTTCTTAAAGATTTCATGTAAAACAACAAAAAATATAAAAACCGCTCGGTAAAGTAAGGTATCAATACCACGGGGTTTTTAACTACAATGAAAACAACGCAATTGTGAATACCTTTTGTTTTGCTTTGTTTCGTTTTTGTTATTTTGTAAATAAATTCATTAGGAGCACGGCCAAATAAGTTTAATTAATGTCGAATTGATTAAATAATCTAATAATTGATCGATTTCGGTCAAAGTCATGTGTAATTGAACATTTGGTTGTGAAAATAGCCACCTATCAGTTAGAGCACTAGCTTCTGGCGAAGCAAAAAACTCGTTTCATTTCTATGGTGCATTGCGACAAACTATCGAACACCAATGAATATTGAAATAAATAAAGAAGCAACTAAAACAGATGGCAACCCTTGATACGAGTTGATGGCGGTGATCTATAAATAGCCTACTGCTTTGAAATGTCATATGATTAGCAGCCATACAATTCAAAAGAATGAATTCCAAAATCTGCGCACTCATATACTAGTTTAAACAGTGAGTTTGATCACAGCTTAATCACTCAAAGACTACTGAAGAGGAATATGTAGCGATTTCCGAAACAGACTGTCTAGTCAGCTAAGTGATTGACTCTATACAGAGTTGTTGTTGTTGTTGTTGCCTTCTTTAAAAACTTACTTGATCTAAAGCTCACAATTTAATCCATGTAATAATTTCATAGATCATAAAACTAATTAATTCATTTACATTTTAATTTTCAAGTAATAAATAATAAAAAATTGTATTAAAAACTTTTTGAATTATTTACTTCTTAGAGTTTTCAATCCCAAACTAATCCCAGATCCCGGGATTGAAATTTTCAATCTCGATAATCCCGAGATCGAGAAAAGCTTCCGGGAATGGACTCCCTAGCAGAAACTTCTTAACCCTTCTGGAGCAACTTCTAGCATGATACACAGTGATTCGCCTTCATACAAGCAATTGGCATAAAAAGAAGGAGTGGTTGTAATACAAAACCAACTCAACTAGATAGTAATAAAAATAAATTATTTTTCGTAAAAGGTTTTTGAGCAAATCTCTCCCCTACAATAACAAAAGGCAGCAACTAATTTTTACGATTTCGAGTGAATCAACTTTTAAGGTTTTTTATAAGCCCTTTATAGTTTATAACTTTACAAATATAAAATCTAAGTTTTGTACTGTTAATCTTTACGTAAACTTGAAAATTATTTAATGTTAATAGTTCAGCAGTCATAACATAAAATCCTTATATCTTTTTCTTTTGCATGTATGTATATTAGGGCGGGTCAAATTCTGGCTCAGCGAAATTCGTAAAATACATGTAATTTCAAGACTTTTTCTCCACTACAGCATATACAAATTCTGAAAAAAAGCTGTGCGGACTTTCGTAAATAGATTCATACACATACATTCATACATTCATATTTTATAATTGAGAACAAAATCTATTTACGAAAGTCCGCACAGCTTTTTTTCAGAATTTGTATATGCTGTAGTGGAGAAAAAGTCTTGAAATTACATGTATTTTACGAATTTCGCTGAGCCAGACCTCCAAAAAATTCGTCCATACAAATTGACCCGCCCTAATGTATATGGGAAAAAAATAAGAGCTTAAAAGGTTTAGATTTAAAAAGTTGCTGCCTTTTATTTCTGTATTTTTTGTTTAAATTATACTTAAATACAAATTTATAAAGCCACCAAAGTAAGTTACTTCTATTCATCATCGCTACTTATTATAGAGAAACAGTTATATATGTCATAAACACAAATTAACGACACAGATGGAAAGCATAAAATTTACTATAATAATAGTTTAACTTTAAAAAAGACTTATTTTTCTCGAAATCCGCCGAAGTTTGTTCATTATCAGCGCTCATATTTTAGGATTTAATAAAATTACTTGATACTTCAGAATTTTTAACTAACTCTTAACGTAAATTTACTTTTTTAATTTTTATTATATCAAAATTGTGTTAGTTTAGGGTCAAAGTTCTTGCTCAACAAGGTTTGCGAATAAAATTTTCATACCAACAAATTTTTAAGATTACTTCAAAACATTGTTCGATCAGTGTTCGATCATTGTTCGACCCTTTTCCAACCACTCTTTAGCCTACAAAATCTTATTAAGTTATGGGACAAACGCGAATAGACATTTAAGCCATTTGAAAAGAGTTATTTTTTGCAAAAAGGCGCATAAAAGCAGAGGTTACTTCATTTTCCTCATTAGTCCCAGGTTACGACTAATAATTTATGATTAAAATCTTTAACGAATGTAATGAGTATTTTATATAAAACTTTCATCAAATGTGAGTTTTATAGTCGCAAGTTTAAGAATACTCAAAAATTTTTAACATTATTTTATTTGAAAAATTAAAAGACTTAATTTTGTTCTAATTATTGCCCTTAATAAGAGTAAACTTTTACGGCTTTATTAAAAAATAGCAGTGTAAGATTTTTAACTTCTTTTTAAGATACGACAAAATATAAAATTTATTTAAGAACAGTACACTTTTTTTACTTTATTTAAATAAATTTTAAAACGATGCTTTTACTTTTTTTTTTAATTAAAATTTTGCTTTTATAAAGCAGGAAGTCTCAAGCAAGAAAAAACTACAAAAGTCAGATGTTGCAGTACGGAAACAAATATACCGAGAGGGTTAAAGAGTCATTATAACAATCAAGATCGTTATAAAAAACCCAAGTTTATACTTCAACAAATTTTTGTTGTCAACAAAGTTACTATATTTGATGACTTGAGTTTATACGATTTTACGAAATAAAGGTATACTTTGTGTTATTTATAATCTAATTAAGTTTAATTAAATTTTTTTTTTGCAAAAACTAACAAGATGACAACATTTATTGATGAATGAGTATCATTTGACGGCTGCTTTAGCTATGCATAGTACTTTGAATTATATGCGCATAAATTGAGTTCACCTTTCGTCACACCACCACAGATCACCACACCATAAACGGCTCCGTTTAAGCAAAATTTAAACCTACTCTAACGCTTACAACCGAGTAAAACAGCTTTACACAGCTGATCTAACTATTTCCTAATATAATTTATGCAAAAAGCAAATTAAATCCTGTTCAATTAAATAAATATGAGTTAATTCAATTTCATTCCAATTAACCCTTACTTATCCAATAATGCATAAAGATCCAATCGTTAAAAGTTACTTATTAATTAAAATACCTTGAAAAAATACTCAGCAAAAAGTTCATTATCAACATTGTTTCTGCTTACAATCATTATCGCACGTTATATTTTTATACCCTGCAACTATTAATCTTGAACTTGACAGCGAAGTTAATAAATTTCCGCTGGCGATTTTTGCTTCTGAAGTTGAAAAAAAAAAATACAAAATCAAGAAAAACCGCTTTTACTGTTTTACTTTGCATGCTTAAAAAGTATGCAACATAAAAGTGCGCCACAAAGAAAAATCTAGCAAATATAAATAACAGCATAAAAAAGCAACATATAAATAAAAGCTTTGCGGATAGTTTTACACGCCATTAAAAGGACTCTACGCTATAAGTGCAGATGTGTACCGCATACAGCTTCCGGTGAATGCAATGCGGTTAAAAAAGACTAGAGCTGCTGTGTTTTGTTTAGAATGAGCGGTATTTATAAGAAAAATGAGATGATGCTATACAAAAAATTGCTCAAGTAAAGTGAAAAACTTATTTATTCTCTTATCCTAGACGTCAGAAAAATAGATTAAATTGATTATATTTTAGAATCGTATTAATCTAATTCAATTAAAATGTGAGGTAGTTTTATTGAAAATGATAAAATGAAGTTTTTATCAAATACTTTAGTTAGTAAATGAGTTTTTCCAATTGCGTATTTTAGTTACTGGACATTAATAAAAATTATTTTTGGCATTAAGCATATTTTGCTTATCAACTCGTCTGATAACGCCAAAATGTGCTTCATAGAAATAACACGCTACAACAAAATCTAGCGCAGTCAGGTTTTTCTATCACGTCTTTTATAATTTAAACCAGCTCAACAACTTTTAAGTCCCTTTTACTTAAGCATGCAATAAAATTAATTATTGTTGACAAGACAACCAGATCTTACAAGAAATAATTTCAAGACTTTAAAATATTGTAGATATTTTAAAGGTAGGTTATTTTAATTTTTAAACAAATGAGAAAATATTTTATTCCAGAAAAAGAATTTTTATTTTGTGTATCTAAACAGTATGTTCAGGCTTTACTATATTTGCCACTAAGTACTTTTTTAAAGCAATAGACTGATCGAGCCAATTCAATTTCCAGTCCAATATTATACGACATGGAGTTTTATTTTTCATGTCACAAGTTTATGTGATTTAAACCAGTGACTCAAGATTTTTAAATCATGAAAAGTCTTGAAATCGACTCCAAAAATGTTTAACTTCTAATGTGGAATATTATCATACATTCAACAAAATCACAGAAAAGGTGAAGTCATTGAAGTGAAAACCCCAAATTAATAATTCTTTTTTATTCAGTTGACTTTTAGCATGTATATAATTGACATTATTCTTCAGATTCACTTCATTCAAAGTCTTTTTTGTGACTAGGAACAATTCCACGAGCGCAATTTATCATTTTTTCATCATCAACTTGTGAAATAGCATCGAATTTCACGTTGACCTTTTGCAGATCCTGATAAAAACTTGTATTCGGTATGTTGCATGCATGCTCAGTGCATTTAAAAGACACGTGAAGTACCACATTATAAATTAATGGACATTTTGATAAAGCATCAGATTTTTCTTTTCTCACTGCATTTGCACAGAAATGCACTCACTTTGTAATCTTAAAGATAAACGAAAAACAAACACAAGCATATGGTCACCGTTTTTATAGCAAAAAAAAAAAATAATGACAAAATGATCACTACCAAAAATGATGAAAAAACTTTTTTCTAAATGTTTGACACGAATGTAAACAACGCGTATTTTTTCTCCAAATCCATGTGAAAAGTGATTGCGCATAGAAGCGATCAATGACACTGTTATTGTCAAAACATTGGTGATGCCGTTAGAAAATATCGGAGAAAAGTTCGAGTGCCACACGAGAAGAGGTCCCACTTCAGACAACTCTTTCTTAAAATTATGAAAATTATAAACAAA
This sequence comes from Dichetophora obliterata, assembly GCA_963920525.1. Classification (NCBI taxonomy): domain Eukaryota; kingdom Metazoa; phylum Arthropoda; class Insecta; order Diptera; family Sciomyzidae; genus Dichetophora; species Dichetophora obliterata. Next base: position 8,145,828 of record OY986436.1, on the reverse strand, counting down.
ACGGGGCCTAAGATTGATCATCAAGGAACTCTAATGGTAATATTAGTAAAAAATAAGTATCAATGCTAACTCTTTATATTCTGTTAGCCAAATATGAGGAACACCACTCGAAAACCCTTGCCTCTAAAACCTTATTTAAACAATTTATTTAAAAAGATATTGTGGTTAATTGTATCAAATGCCTCCTAAATACTACTGTATTTAAATTATTACAGAATTCATAATTATAAAAAAATTTGATTTACTTTTTCAAAAATATTCGAAACAGTAGAAGGAATACGGATCGATCTATAGTTATTTAGCATAGATTTATTTTAGGCCTGTGCGAGTAGTTCGATCTTTGAGTAACTCGGCATGATTCGAGTCGAGTAACTCGAATCGAAACTCGTACCGAACAACTCGATTTTTCGAGTAACTCGATGGTTCTCGAGTAACTCGATGGTTCTCGAGTAACACGATGGTTTTCGAGTAACTCGATGGTTCTCGAGTAACTCGATGGTTCTCGAGTAACTCGGTGGTTCTCGAGTAACTCGATGGTTTTCGAGTAACTCGATGGTTCTCGAGTAACTCGATGGTTCTCGAGTAACTCGAAGGTTTTCGAGTATTTTGAGTTTTTTCAGTTCCCGTTCATATGTTGATCTCAATAAGTGTTGAGACATACTACTTTTGAAAGTAATATGTTACTGATTACATATAACCGACTTCTAAATGTAGTAATATTATATTACTTTAAAATAAAAGTAATTAGTTACCTGTTACTATTACCTTTTGAATAAAATCGTTACAAATAGAATAACACGTTACAAAAACCTAATTAATTTGATCTTTTATATTATTTTAATTAAGTAACTAGCCAAAAAGCAATATCATTACTGGATGTCATTACTTTTGCAGAAAGTATAAGTTATATTACCGCTTTAGGGATAAAGAAATAATATCGCCTAACATATATTACTTTACGTTACAGTCACAACACTGATCTAAATGTATGTGAGCGCTTTCACTCATCAGCAGTGTGGCCATTTTAGCCTTTTTCAGGCTAGATTTAGCCGGTTTTTTAGCGGTTTAGCCTGTAAATTTACGATTTAGCTTCATGGCTTTTTTTTAGCCTTTTTGCCTTTTGAAAATAGCTTTTTTTGTCTTTTTGGCGAAGTGTCAAAAACGTAGTTTTACCCTGTAGTTCGGTGGACCAACTACTTCGTATGAGAATTCACATACCCTTAGGGCCAATTTTTCAGTGCGAGCTTAAACTCTAGTCAAATTAAACTGAGGTAAGCTCACCAAAATTGGACGTTTAACCTCGGTTTAACTAGATATTTTAGCATTCGTTGAAGTTAAATTGACTTAAATGATCATATAATGTGTTTCTTTTTTGCCTAAAACAAGTTTAAACGTCCAATTTTGATGATTTAACCTCAGTGTAATTTGACTAGAGTTTAAGCTCGTACTGAAAAATTGGCCTTAAGTGGTTGGGCCTAGTATTTTGTACGTCCTTTTAACACATCGATGTCATTGACAGGGGTGAACGGACCCAACGTCCATTCTTCTACCCCATTCGACCACATGGCATGTCTAAAGGGATATGCTGCCATCAGCCAAACTACAGGGTACTAATAAAAAAAAAATTCTGTCGCCGTATTTTACTACGCAATTAATTTCCGATATTGAAAATAGTCTTTACAGCATAATAATAGACGAGTCTACTGACATTTCTGTAAAAAACGATACTATCGTAATAGCCGACAGTATATATAAAATTTTTTGAAATTGATAGAATTAGAAGATTCTACATTGCAGTAGAATTTAAGCATTCTAAATATCATTTTAAAAACACTTCGTGAATTTAAGTTAAGTAAAGCTAATTTTAAAGGGCTAGTGACAGCAGGACCTTCAAATTGATGGGCAACGGTTTCAAAACTTTTTATTTGATTTACTTTTTTTAAAAAATCATGTTTTAGAAGTTTAAAGTACTAGAACGGAGTACTTGATATCACTGACCTTTGGAGCAAAAAAAATTGGTGTCCTTAAAAAACAAACATCGATACATGCATCATGCTTTAAGATCAAACTCTAAATGCAGAAGCTATGACGAAAAATTTAAAACGGTTCCTACGTTCGGCAAAATAAATTAAAAATTTTGTTAAATATATCTACTAAAATAATTGAAATACTTACATAAGAAAAGGTTAATTATTTTATGCGAGCTTAAATTTTCTGACATTGGTGGTACATAAGGATGGTAAGAACTGAGATTTGGTTGATAAGTACTTAAAAGGGGTACTTGAGTTCAATGACCTTTGGAGCAAAACAAAAATACTCTTCTCAAGACAAAAATATCGATATACCATATATTTAGATCGGACTGTAAATTTCGAAGATATGACGAAACGTTTGATAAACAAAAATCTTCGGAATTACCTTCCAAAAATGCTTCGAATTAGATGGTGTGCAGCAAATTTTATTTTGATACGGTCTAGTACCTATATTATAAATAAATTTATGTTAAAAATTAAAAAAAAAACCTTAAAATTGTATGAAAAATATCTGGTTGTTTTTTAGCTTGTTTTTTCAAGTCATTTAGCTTGTTTTGACTTTTTTTTTTGGCAGTTTTAGCTTTCTTTTTTTTAAGCTCGTGGCCACACTGCTCATCAGTAGAAACACCCAGTAGAAAATAGAGCAGCATGCAGCATGGATATTTCAACATATATCCATGATGTAATTATCCAGGTAGAAGCAGTTTTTTCACCACACCACAAATTTTATTTATTTATTTATAAAAGAATTCATTGTACAAATAAAATTTCTCTTTTTAGTAAGTACAAACATTTAACAATTGTATATGCAAATAATAGCAATAAAAGCAAACATGATTGTTGTAGTTAAATAAAATTATAAATTAGGATTACATATTATGATCAAAATAAAAGTATAAAGTATAAAATTTTAAAATATAAAATATAAATTACCCTGACTTGGCAAGATAAAATAAAAGTTTAAAAGGAGGAAAGCAAAGTGAGAAAGTGGAAACGGAGTGGAGAAAAGAAGTTATTGAGAGATACTAAAATGCTGAAAGAGTTTTTGTTTGAATGTGTTTGCGTTGCCTGATGTTTTTATATTAGTGAGGAGAGCATTCCACAGATTTATCGCATGCACAAAGAAATGTCTGGAGGTTAATAAGTATTTATGTACTGGTAATATTAGTTGCGCAGTTCTCTTTATTTTATAGCAACCAGTAATTTTATTTGTGAAGGTAGAGGTATGAGTTTGTCTATTGATGTTAAAAATAAATCTAGCACAACTATTAAAGGCAACATTTAGCTCCCGATTTGACTCCTGGTCCATGCTTGAAAAAAGTTCACAACTATACATCATTATGGGTAGAATGAAGGACTTTACAAGTCTAAGTTTAACATCGGATGACAAATATTGATAGGTTGGGCTTAGACCACTCAAGGCACCATAAGTCTTTGCGACTACTCGGTTTATATGAGTACTCCATGTAAAATTATTATTCAGGTATACTCCAAGATTTTTCAAACATTCAACATACTCGATTGAAGAATTACTAAGGTAAAGAGGAGGACTCTCTTCATTTACCGTACGCCTATCGATAAGCATCGCTTTGGTTTTAGTTGGATTGAGACTCAATCCATTTTCTAATGGCCATTGGAAAACTTTGTTCAACTCCGCATTAATTTCACTTGAAGCAGTGGTCATCAGCATATATATGATGTTCACACGTAGTGAAACAATTAACAATGTCATTGATAAAAGTTGAAAATAGCAAAGGACCTAAAACGGAGCCCTGAGGTACACCAGATAAGACCTTTAGGTTTGACGAGCATTTATTAATTGAATAGACGTACTATGTACGATTACTAAGGTATGAAGTCATCAAATTGCACAGGGAGCTATGAAATAAGAACTGAGCGCCAAGTTTTTGTACAAGCAGCTTATGGTCAATACAATCGAAGGCTTTCGAAAAATCTAAAAACACTATTAAACACAACATATTTTTATCTAAACTGGACCTTATGTCTTTACATACTTTAAGAAGCGCTGTAGTACAACTATGTTTCGCACGAAAGCCAGATTGGTGTTTTGTGATAAGCTTATTATGATAAAAATACGTTTTTAATTGATTGCTTAAAATAATTTCAAAGTATTTGCTAAGAAATGGAATTATTGCTATTGGACGATATTCGGTAATATTAGATGATGTTGATTTTTGTAGTGGAAGAATTTTCGATATTTTCCACAAAGAAGGAAATTTTGACGTTGTTATTGTAGTATTAAAAATGTACGTTATATGACCAAGAATGGCAGGTAAAATAATTTTTAACAAATTCAGTATGAACTCCATCTGAGCCTATGGCTTTAGATTTAATTTTGAGAATAACTTCACCAACACTTATTGCGTCAACACACGACAATGCAAATGCACCATCAGCAGAGCTTCTAGGAACAGAGAAGTGTACGCTGATGGTTGAACTAGCTGGCTGTATAAATTTTCTATTAAGATGATCCAGATTAACGCTATTTGGAATATTTTGCGATTCCTCAGAGAGCCCAGCTTGGCGTATGTTTTTCCAAAATGAGGAGCTGGAGCGACATCTAGCAAATCTATTTTCATAAAAAGATTTTTTATTTCTGCGAATGATGGCAGTTACAGCGTTACATGCACATTTAAATTCAGTATAGATACTAGAGCATCTATAACGTTTCCATCTTGTGTAAAAAGTGTCCCGCTTTTCAATAAGACATTTTACTTCTTGAGTGAACCATGGGTAACTGCTACATTTAAATTTCTTTGTTTTGGCTGGAACATGATGAGTAAATAGGGTGCAGATGTTGTTATATAAAACTTCAACTTTACAAGTAGTATCAAGTAGTATCGTTTGTGGCGTAGATTAATGACCAATCTAAATTCTGGCATTCGAAAAAAAAGTTATTTAACTGTACGAAATTTCATTACTAGCAGTTGGAATGGTGTTTAAAGATAGAAAAACTAAATCGTGATGTGAAAAAGCCGGTACAGGTAGTTGGTCATAGTGTAATATTAAGTTAATATGAGAAACCAAGAACAAATCTAAAAGAGATGGTAAGCAGTTAGGTCTAAAATGAGTTGGAATTTGCTGGTTCGCAAATTTCAAGTTGAATTGTTCAACCATGTCCATAAACGGTTTATTAGCGTTATTCAGTAAGTTTAGATTAAAGTCTCCACATAAAACAATGTTCGAGAAACGAGGAGCAATTTCTTCCAGTGCGTCCCATAGAAGTGTAGAATTAGCAATATTAGGAGCCATATATATGCAGCCAATTAATAAATTACCAGATTCCAGTGAACAATCAACAACAGTCAACAAAAATGAACTCAAAAACATCGTTCGAATTGGATAATTTGACAATGCGAAACTTATGTAAGCTTTTTATATAAATACAAACCCCCGTCAGTTTTACTATGTCTATCGGCTCGAACCAAATTATAATTATTAGCCTTGAACAGACCACCGCTCATCTCCATCTTAAGCCACGTTTCAGACAAACAGATGATGTCAATAGAGCTATTATTAACAAGAAATCGCAAGTCATCAATTTTGTGTTTAAGACTCTGAGCATTTAAATGGCACATGTTAATTAATTAATTAATTTTAAAAATTATATTAAGCAAAGAATGCGATATATGTATGTTGCCCCATAAGTTTGCGCTACATTAAATATTGAAATATACTATTACGCGATACATGCAATACACAGACAGAAGATACTATATTAAAAAATTTAATAGAACAGAGAAAGATAGTAAAGGTTTACAAGGCAAAGTTAAATAAATAGAGTGAAAATATTCGGACACTATATTAAACGTAATGTGAATCAAAAACGAGATCAATAGTAATTTAAAAAGAGAGAGTTTAAACAGAAGAAGAGTTAACAGAAAAAACACAATGAAAAAATCTTTTTAAATATTTTGGGACACAATACAATTTAAATACAAAAGAAATACAATTAAAATTTCCTTAAAAGATAATTAAGATATCACGCTGCATATCGCCACCAAAAATTCTGCTGGCTGCTCAAGCTTCTCCGCAATGCCATATAATTGATTTTCGTAAATTATTTTTATAGCGTTCCCATTTTTACTTTATTTCTGTCACCAAAACAGAGCCATGCCTTGAAAAAACGGAGAAAAGCTGCTTGTGTCGTTTCCTACGAGCGGCTTGTTGGAAGAGCGTACGGTTTCTCAATGTAAGACTCTCGTTCATAAAGATGTGCTCGTCTGAGTCTAAGCCTACATCGCGAAGACTAATTTGCGTACTCTGGGTCTTACGCAGAGCACCAATGCATTTAAAAATCAAATTTTTATCTTGTGGTGATTTAAATTTTATTAAAATGGGTGGATCTGAAGATTGGTTACGAGGGCGAAGTCTAAAAATTAAATTTTAAAGCTGGTGGTTTACAATTTATAGAATTGCATAATCTTTAAAAAGACATTGTTAAATTCTCTTCAGGTATGTAAGGAACACCGAAAAGAATGGCATCTGCTGCAAAATTTCCTCTTTCCAGTTCGTCGCATCTATCAGTGACGCTCGCGATTTCATGATTTTGTTATAGTTGTCAAAAAATTGTCTTAAAAAAGTAAGATGTTTATAAGTGTCAAGTTATTCGTTATAAGAGCTCTTAGAAAAGTATTTGGTCATTCGCTAATGCTACTGTAAGCGATTTTTTTTTATTAAATAGTACAAGTTCTTAAAACAAGCTTAAGCTAATCATAAAAATTAAAAACATGCTATAAGAAACTGTGTGCAAAAGAAGAACTGGCATGTAAGGAAATCGAGCAGCAGCAGCAGCAAACCTAATTAGGCTCAGAGCTGGAAGGCTGGTCTATTACATCAATGCGATTAACTTAAAACACATCCACAGAAGAAGATAAGCTAGTTGAAGGTCTTGGCTATCATATTTATATATCATATGGGCATTTTCATAGTGGCGCACGTAACGTTCGTACTCCTTTAATATTGCTAAAAATAAAGGAAAGCAAGAAAAATTTAAACTTTGTCCTGTTTTGGTTTTTGGTTGGTACTCTCATATTAAGTTTAAAAGATGGAAGCGATCAGAAGAATAGTCCAAAGTTATAAGCACGCAAAAACGGACGCGTTATGTTACAAAAATAGAATTGGTTTGTCATAATTTCATCAGCTCTTAGTACTTTCAGGTACTCAGGTTAAAAATAATTCTCAGTAACATTTCATATTTAACATACCAAGAAGAAAAAATTTATTTTGTATGAATGTGTAAAGAATAACAATAAAGAACTTTTATGTTATGGTGGATTGCGTTAAATTTCATTTGATTTGAATTTCTGTTTCATCTTGAACACCTTCCCATGCATGGATTTTGATTTTGCATGTTTTGGATATATGTTTCCATTTCCTATTGGGTTAAACTGTTTAGAACACTCATGCGTCATGACCAGTAGCTCGTTCTTGTAATAAAATAGGCAAGTTACCGATTTGTGTGACGTCACGCGTTATCGATCCCTAGTAACCGATTTCGTGACAACTAATATTTGTGTACGTTGCAATTGGTAAAAATTCGGTCCGTGATGAAAAAGAACACAAATCGAGAAGAAACGTTGCGAAATTGAGTCAAATGGCAATGCGGAAATAATTAACTATTATGAATGTAAATAATTTGACAATAAGTGATGTGTAATAAAAACTTAGCAAATAATTGCAACCGGGTTCTTTTGCATTGCTCTAATAAATATTTTGGCTCTTAAATTTCCTTCTTTTATGTAAATGGGCATTCTTTTTAAATCGCATTACCTTGAAAATTAAAACAAAAACAGCATTATAATCAGGGTATGACAATAAAAAAATGTAACTTAAACGAAAGTACCTGTTTTAGAATATTAATTGCGAGTACTTGTTATTTCATATATACACAACATTACTGTCATTTATACAGATCGATAGAATTCTCACTTGCCGCAGAGTGAGTGAGAAACACATGAAGTTTTATCGATATATTTTTCTTACACAAACACTTTTTTGAAAGATTCTATTGAAGTGAAATAAGAACATGTGACAACTTATCGATTTGGAACAAACGAATCGAACAGAAATCGATTGAGATTATTACACAAACAGTGTAGGTGAGAATTACGTCAGAGTGATGTCAAAACGGTAACATGGATCGGTAACTGCGATCGGTACGAGTTACAAGAACGAGCTACAGGGCTGGGATTTCGATGACATGTCATATTTTTTCTGCTGGCTCTAAGACATTTCCTGCTTATTTAAAACGTCCATTTATGTTTCCTAAATTCCAAATATGAACAGTTTTTAGGACATTGCTTCATCATTTTTCATCGTTTTTAGTTTTCAGGTCATTTTTACTAGATTTAGGGCATTTTTTTGGTCATTTTTAGAGATTTTTAAGATATATTATTGTCATTTTTGGACGTTATTGATTTATTTCATCGTTTTTAGTTTTCAGGTCATTTTTACTACATTTAGGGCATTTTTTGGTCATTTTGAGAGATTCTTAAGATATTTTATTGTCATTTTTGGACGTTTTTTATTTTTAGTGTAATTTTTAAATATTTTTTTTTTTCGTACTAAAAAATGTCAAAATGTAAATTTTTAAACATATTCCTTCAACACTAGAGTCCCTTCAATCAAAAACGTTATCTCTCGACAAAGGAGCAGCTTTGTTAATAGACTTCAGTGAAAAAAAAAGCTCTGCGCGTGGTGAAACTGACGAAAGGGTATGAGAAAAATGAAACAAGTGTTAGATAAAAACTCAGGATATGCTAGTATAAAATAAATTTTAATTTAGTAATGTTTTATTTTTAAGGCTAAATTTTTTGTTTATTTTTTATGCAATAACTTGCATTTTTTAGTTAATTTTTGTTAGTTTTTAGGTCATTTTCTGCAATTTTTAGGTAATTTTTGTCATTTTTTTAGGTAATTTTTTGCAGTTTTTTAAGTCATCTGAACCCTGGTCATGACTAATAACTGAGTATAGTGGAATGGTTTTAAAATAATTGCTTATACATATATATATATTAGGGCGGGTCAATTTGTATGGACGAATTTTTTGGTGGTCTGGCTCAGCGAAATTCGTAAAATACATGTAATTTCAAGACTTTTTCTCCACTACAGCATATACAAATTCTGAAAAAAAGCTGTGCGGACTTTCGTAAATAGATTTTGTTCTCAATTATAAAATATGAATGTATGAATGTATGTGTATGAATCTATTTACGAAAGTCCGCACAGCTTTTTTTCAGAATTTGTATATGCTGTAGTGGAGAAAAAGTCTTGAAATTACATGTATTTTACGAATTTCGCTGAGCCAGACCTCCAAAAAATTCGTCCATACAAATTGACCCGCCCTAATATACATATAATGAAAAGCATGAAAGTTCTGGGTTTAGTCTTCTTCATTGAATTTACATTGAAAATGTCGTTGTACAACTAACTTCTCATTCAACTAAGCTTTATTTTGTACTAGCTAATATACCCGGTGTTACTCGAGAGTCATTTATATAAACATTTTAATATACACTTTTCGATTAAATGTTTTTGTAAATTTTGGAATTTTGTAAAAACGTGTTGAGTTTAAGTTTGAGACCACTATAAAAATATTAGTTAAAAAATTAATCAAGCTCAAAAATGTATCCTCTTTAGTGCCATTATGTTATTTGCTGCAAGTTTACGCTGTGTGCGAAAAGAACTTAATTGAGTAACAGTTACCGACTTTTCTAAAATATTGGAATCGTGTCGGTAATGCAGTCCATATTTCTAATTTATAATATTTACCAGCATACTTTCAGCATACTTTCGGTTAGTACGCAATTGAACCGAAAAACTTGTTCAATGCAGCCAAGCTTACAACCATGATTGGAGAATTAAAATGTCAAAATTTCGCTGTCTTTTATGTGTCGGTACATTTAATTGGCGTGGAAATTTGACTTTCAACAATATTGTTCAAATAACACATTAAACATGAATAAATTAACTTTTACAGCATTCTTATTCACAGTCATCTTTTCGATGATATAGTGATATATGTAGAGCATTTAAAGTACCATTGATAAAGAACTGAGTGACAACGGTAAAACAATAGTGAGAAAAATGACAAATCACAACAAAACAAATTTAACAGGAGGGGGGTGGGGAGGCAAATAGTAAGTAGATTTACTATAAGGAAGATTTTATAATTACTCTAGACACACAACATCATTCTTAGAGAGAAATGAAGGACGCTCAAATTATATAGAGATAAAATTCTGGTATGAAAAAATAAATTTTAAGCCATAACTTTTGATTGGAAAGAGATATTGGGGTAATTTTTTCACATAAATTATTTTTGAGACTTGACTTTTTTGTAAAAAATATAAAAACAACATTTTGGAAATAATAAATTTCGTGAAAAAAATCAAAGGGGGTCCTTGTTGTTTTGATGACAAAAACAGTAAAATAATTTTTGCGCTTAGCTGGAAGAATTTTTGCAAATAAATGCTATGTCATATGAAAGGTAGCTAGATGCGCAATTTTTAATTGATTTCATTTTTACAACAATAACAATTTTTGAGTCATTTTTTGAGTAAAAAGTCAATATTTTGGACCTTTTTTGACATAATCATAAAACATATATACACTGACTAAACGGTACAGTTTAACCTATTTTTGTAAAGTGATTTTATTGAACTTTTGAACAAAAAAAATTTGAATGATATATATTAATGGACAGCGGAGATATTTGCATCGAAAGACTAAACTTTGATTTTCATGTCGTTTTTTTCTCATTCTTAAGCAACGATGTTTTATGAAAAAGTCGTTGTACTGAAAATTTCTCCAATTTTGAAGATATGGGAATGTTTTTGATGTCTGAATAACATAAATTTTTTAGAATTAAATACACAAAAATCTCCGATCGTAAAAAGTTTTATAATAACAAAATTGCCGTTAGTTGAAAAATTTCAGAGGAGGCGTGGCAAAAACTAAGTATGTAACATTTTAAGTTGGGATGCACTTAATATGTATACCTAGTTTGAGCAAAATCTGTTGAGCCGTTTAGATTTGTATAAAGGTCAAACAAACAAACAGACAAACAGAAAATGAGTTTTATTACTGTAGATACATGTATTTAATTTATTTTCTCGTATCTGCATGTTTGGCACACTGTATGGTGCATTCAAGGTTAACTATAAAACAACATTAAGTAGAATAACGTTAAATCAACTGAGTTCTTTTTGAACAGAACTTAAAGCACTGTTTTTTAACTTACAAATGTATTCAAGAGCCTTACTCTGTAATACAATTCGAAAGGCACATGCGATTCGAAAACAAAATCACACCATGGTTTTTCAATATATTTTTAATTTTTTTCAAATTCAATGCAGACAAAAACAGCATTTTAAAGCAGAGGTAGAAGTTGCTGCCATTTAGTAATCTTAATTCATGTATTTAAATGATGTGATTTTGTTTTTGAATCGTATTAGCTTTTTAAACCGCGTTACATAGTAAAGCCCCAGGATTTCACTCATCTGTAAATTTTTCAGGGATGTATATTTTTACATAAAAATCTTTAGTTTGTAAATTGTAATTTTATTTCTATGGCCAATTCTGCAGTAAAACATCATGATAAATTAATATGCACAAAAGTAGTTCTATATATCTTTCACTTTATCTCTCTCTCTCGCTCTCTCTCTCTCTCTCTCTATCTCTCTCTCTCTCTCATACTTAAAAGAGTTCTAGGGACAAATATAGTTTCCTTGAACCCAACTTGTCTTTACAAAATAATAAGTATTTTATGAAAAGTGGCAACCCAGTTTGGAGTGAAGTGTAGATAATGTAATAAAGAAATAAGCATTGAGTAAAAAAATAATCGAAAATGTACAAGTGACTCGAAAATTTCACGATTTACTCTATAATAATGTTAATGTTAATGTTGTGTGGTGGAGATGCGTACTGCGACCTAAATGAGATCTATTGTACCTCCTTCTCAAAGCTCCGCTGGGTTTGCGGATTACAGAATTTCATCCAGCCCTATTTCTCTAATGAATTTGAGAATATTCTTAGGTTCAAGGGATGAAACCTGCTCTAGACTCAGCTCATAATTCCCCAGTGCTAGTTTACGTCTGCGAGCCACGGCGTCGCAGTTTGTAAGTAGGTGTATTGGAGTCTCCTCTGCTTCTTCACAGAAACGGCAGTTACTATCGGTCTCTATGCCCAATTTCATCAGGTGGTATTTCAGCTTACAGTGTCCTGTAAGGAACCCCGTTAGAATCCTAAGATTCGGTTTGCCTAAGCTTATGCACAATTTTGCTCTCCGAGTGTTAAAATCTCTGAGGAGCAATTTGGATTGTCTTAGCTTTGGGAGGCTTTTCCAAAGGTTTGAACGTTTATGCCTCTCCTCCCTTCTTAGTTCTTCTTTTATAGAATGTGTGCCCAATCCGCAGAATGGTTCCGGTCCTATAAATTTTGTGGCTGCACCCTGTCGCGCTAGACCATCGGCTTCTTCGTTACCCTGTATTCCTTTGTGTCCTGGGACCCAAAGTATAGTAACAGTGTTATTCTTGCCTAGTTCGTTGAGTTTTGTTAGGCATTCCCATGTTATTCTCGATGATATCTCACAGGAAACTAATGCTTTGATTGCTGCTTGGCTGTCTGACATCACAACTATATCCTGACCTTTGTATTTACGGTCCAGATTGAATTGTGCACACAGCTGTATTGCTAGGATTTCCGCTTGGAAGATACTGGGTGTTGTCCCCATAGGTTCAAAGTGCTTAGTTCTTGGCCCGTACACCCCTGCGCCTATACCTTCCAATGTCTTGGACCCATCTGTATACCATGCTATACTATGTGGTTTCTTAACTTGCGATATCATCTCGCTGTCCCACTCTTTCTTGGTACTAAGCTTAATTCCGAAGTGTTTTTCGAAGTTATACCTTTTTACTATATCGTCTCTTGGTAGATCGATGTAGGGAGTGTGCTGTGCAATATCCTCCTTCTCTCTACTGCTGATAGTTTTACCTAAACCTACTTTTACTCTATAATATCTCCCTTATACTCTATAATATCTCGATTAACTCGTAATTTCGAGTTAATTGAAATATCGAGTTACTCGAATCGAAATTCGAGTCGAGTCGAGTAGTGCAACTCGAAGCTACTCGCACAGGCCTAATTTATTTCCTTTTTTAAAAGCGTAATTACCTCTGCTTTTTTATTCATCAGAAAAAAAGCCAGAATTAATGCTTTTGCTAAACAGGTAACAAAGAACTATTTTGTTGAAATGTATCCAATTCAATCCGATTCAAATATTGCCATTCCCTTTTTTATAAAATTATGGTTTGAAATTTGGACACTTGTTGTGACACTATCAGCACAACTTTGACAAAAACATCCCCCAAAACCGATCAAATAAACGTTTAAAAAAAATCTTATCAGACAAATAAAAAATCTTATTTATTCTAATTATGAACCAGCTACAACAATCCGAAGGTCTTACCTCCATATGAATTCAACTCGATTCGTATCTCCATTGAACTTTTGCATACAGTGTTTACTATATAATTAAAATTACTTATCTAAAGGCTTATTAGACGTTTAAGCTGTTTATTGCAATGTTTGAAAAATTATTTTCATTTTATCTTTTATTTTCTTAAAACATCACATTAAATCGAAGCATTCGCATTAAATCGATTTAAAAATTCACATCGAAACTTTACGCGAAGAATTTCGCTGAACACGCGCACATAAATCTATGCAAACACGCACTCAAATTAACGCCTACACTTGAGTGATTTGCTGCCCACTTTGTTTGCCCGCAGCAGCAAAAGCAGTACAAAACGTATGAGAAGTATCGCTTTAAGTCTGTATCCGGTGCTTCCGGCGCATATCGCGTGAATCGCCCGAATCTTACTCGACGCTGTTGCAGTTGCTGTAGCTCTCCGACTTATCACCGGCAGCAATCGAAGCTCAACTGGCATCCAGCACTTCAAAAGCAAGTATCACTGGTGGCGGCGGCTTCATCGTCATTGTATCGCTGGCAATAAACAGTTGAGTGGCTTGCATTTGCCCTGACCAGCTGCGTCATGAGAGCGACGGACGCTCCTCTATCATGGCCAGCCAGGCAGGCAGTGATTCTAGCCAGGGTAGTGGTGGAATGATTTGAGAAAAGTGATGGATAGAAGTCTTGTAGGCGGCTAAAGTTTAATAATATCATTAAACTTAATCGTTTGGAAATTATAGTGTTGAAATTTCTACATCAAAATGATAGCTAATGATGAAAGGGAAACTTTTGCATTAACTAAATTTTACACGGTTTGCGATTAAAATGATTTGTGACGTCGGGCTGCCATGTTTATATGGTAATATTTATTTTTTATTAATGGAGATACAATAAAATGTGGGCCTTTCAAGAACCAAGCAGTTCAATATTATGCAACAATTTTGATGTTATTATTGCTAAAAATGTAAGAAAAATGCACAATACATTAAGTTTAAGTAGCTATTATTGTGCGATCACGTAAAACAACGTTTTTTGTGCTCAAGAAGATAACATTAAAAATATCTGCGCCAATATTTAACTTGCTTATTTATACACGGAGATAAATAATATTCTTATATTAAGTACATATTTTACTTGATTTAAGAAAATTTAAAATTTGGCCTCATTTGCTCAAATCAAGCTTTAAAATCTAAACGTAAGAAATAAAAATTTATAATGAGCTTTTTTTCTAAAATTGACTAAATTGACCTAAAAATGACTTGATTGAAAATGATTGAGTTAAATAAACGGTTGAAAATAAGAATAAAATAATTGGTTTTAGAATCTGGAAGAAGACTTGAAACAAGAAAATATTTTCTTAATTTTAGCAAAGGCAGAGTTGGTTATTAAAAAATTTGTATTTGTATTTGTATTTATTTATAAGACATTAGTACAAATAAGAACTTAGTTCTTTTACAGTACAACAAGTAAAAATACCTATAAATAAGTTAAGATAATAAACAAATTGTTTATATATAACAACAAATTAATAACAGTGACTATAAATAAGATAATGAATTACATTAGATAATGATTAAGAGATTAATAACAATAAAATCAAAATAAAAAATCTTGTATCAATAAATATAAGAATAATAATATGATGAATAATATTATGAATGAAAAATAAGAATATGTAAAAAAAAAGAGAATGGATAGAAAAATAAATTAAGTTGAAGAAGTTAAGAAGTTGAAAAGTGAGTTAAAATAGATTGCCTAAAATTTTCCGCCCGTTCGATTTCTCTTAAGTTACGTGGTAACGCATTCCACAGTCTTATGGCATTAATGAAAAAAAGATTGGAAGAAGTTAGAGAGCCATGTCTTGGAACTATAAGTATCTTGCATCTTCTAGACAAACTTAACTGCAGTTTTTCATATAGGTAATAAGGAGTTTTACTATGTATTATTTTATGAAGGTAGATACAGTTTCTAGCATTTAAATAATCAACCAAACTGCACCTAAGTAATGCATTTCTGAAGTGAGAGAGGTGGTCAAACTTTTTTAAGCCGGAAACAAACCGCGTGTTATATATGCAATAGTTATATGCAATATTAAGTTTTAGCAGGGAAGATGAGTCGAGTTTACTGTACACCACGTCAGAATATGTTATAACAGGTAAGACAAATTGCTTTACTAGCATTCGCCTTAGATCAAGCGTACAAAGGCAAGCAGACATTCTTAAATTTCGCAGGATATAATTAACTTTACTAACAACACTATTAACATGATCAACACAAGATAGAGAAGAATTCATACAATAACCCAGATTTGCAAACCCTAAACCCAGAGCATTTAGTTGGAGTCCATTGCTAATTGCCCACTGATAAATGTTTCTTAGGTCCTCATTAATTCTGTAGCAGAGGGTATCTAGTAGATCAACACTACTTGAGTGATAGATCTGAATATCATCCGCATAAGCATGTATAGAAGAATGATTACAAACAGCAAAAATATCATTTAAAAAGATAGAAAATAAGAGGGGACCAAGGATCGACCCTTGAGGAACACCACTTATTACCGTTTTATAGCTGGAAAAATAATTTGATATGAGACTCACCGCACTATCACTAAACCCAAAGAAAGACTTGAGTTTCAAACATAAATATTTGTGGCTTACCTTGTCAAATGCTTTTGAGAAATCTAATAAGGAAAGTAACGAAATAGAACCAGAGTCATATGCAGGCCGTAAATCATCTATAACCTTAACTACTGCTGAATTATATCCGTGCCCTAACCGAAAGCCAGATTGAAATGGAGACAAGAGCTGATTTTCATGTAAGAATTTATTGATTTGTAGGCTCATTATTTTCTCACAGACCTTGGATAACGGGGACAGTATGCTTATGGGCCTGAAATGATTTGGACAAGATGGATTCAACTTTTTTTCCACAGGTAGCACAATTGCAGATTTCCATGTTGCTGGAAATGTTGAAGATATAAGGCAGTGATTAATAATATGTGTTAATGGTCTAATTTTATGTGGTAAGATTATTTTAATAAATTTAATCGGAACGCCATTGATTTTATTTGCATAACACATTTTCCAATATCTAGTTCACTAACAGGTGTAAGTTCAAAGAGATTAGGAACATGAAGCTGTGTAAGGGAAGTCGTGTTATTGCTTAAATTAGAGGTATTATCTAAGAAAAAATTATTTAGTAAGTCTGGATCAATTAGACATGCCAAGGTTGTCTTATTACGTACTCCTAGTCTTTTTATATCTTTCCACAGAGTTTTATTAGGAAGGGAAAGTTTCAATTTGGAAGAGAAGTATCGGGACTTGGACAGTCTGGTAAGATTGACAGCCGCATTTTGGGCCATTCTGTAAATCTCCCAGTTATCTGAAGATGGGTTTATTTTCCAAAGCTTGTGCAGTTTATTTCTTTTATTTATGGCATTAAGGACATCCTGCGAGAACCATGGACAAGATGAATTTTTCACTGTTATTGTGCGGATAGGAACATGCTTATTGAACAAATATTTGACAGGGCTTAAAAGGGAACTAAGTTTGTCATCCACAGTACTGAGTTGCCAGCAATCATTGAATGAGAACATAGACACATCAAGAAGCAAGGAGGAATAATTAATATTTTTAAAATCACGATACAAAAACGACGTAGAAGTCACATTACGAGATAGATTTACATTTAACGTGCAGAAGATTAAATCGTGATCAGATATGAAGAATATTTGGTCAAACAGAAGAACAAGCGAAGTGCCTGACACAATGAAATAATCTAGTGGACTTGGAGTAGTATTATTAGAAAACCGAGTGGGTACAGTAACATTTATTACAGATAGACCTACTGATGATATTTTATCATGCATTGATTGCTGTAAAGGATCATTATTTAAGAGGTTGATATTGAAGTCGCCGCATACCAAAATTGTGTCGTTATTCAGAATGTGGTTTGACAATTCACAGAACAATGGGTCCACAGGATGACATTTATTGGGATTATACACACATGACAAGAGGATTTTGGTGCTTTTATCAGAAATACAGATGTTTATATATTCAATAGTAGTGCCACTTGATTTACTTACAATTTTGGAATTCAGATAAGATTTACAGTAAACCGCAACGCCACCTCCTCTTACTCTTGCATTAAGCAATTAGTTTGCTTGATTTAAGAAAACATAAAATGATTTCAATGGTGCCAATGTGTCACCAACAAAGATTATAGTACAAGAGTAAGTTCTCAATTATAGGAAAAAACATTTCTCAAATCGATCCAATTCTTCTCGATTTCATCAAATTGTTGAACTTGGATCAAGCATTTTTTATAAAATTAAGTTTCTAGTATTAAGAAAATTGTTTACTTGAATCAAACAAATTGTCCTTAATTCGAGAAAAATAAGGTTTTCTGTATGACCTTGTTATTTATTATGTTGATTTTCTATGATTTAAATACAAATTCTAAATGTTTGATAGTTTAAATCATTCTTGATTTTAAATACAAATTCTAGTTGTTTGATAGTTTAAAATCGTTTATTGAGCTTTATGTTAGGTTAGAACAATTAATTGCTCTAACGAATTTTTTCCAAAGAAACAACAACAACATTTTCAATATCAAAAGAAAAACATCACTAGCTGATTTTATTGCAATTTCGGCCGTGCTACAGGCTTCATCAGAAATCTTTGTGATGCCACTATCGGGAATCGAACCCGGGCGTGGGTCACCATGCCAGTGCATTTTGGCGCATTGCACCACAGAGGCGATGAGATTTCAGTGTCAATTTCTCAGTTTTTCTCCCTTTCATATTTTTTTTGTTGCTGTTCACTTTGCTCACTTTAGTTTATGCTTATCGATGGCGATTTTTCAAAACGCGCTATTTGCACTTTTGTCGAAAATGAGTTTTTGATGGCAATGTGTTCGCTGATTTAGTTGTCATGTATGATATTTATTTTAAAGTGAAAAATTATTTCTACAATCATTTTATTGTAATAATATTGTAGAAGAAAGATTAGTTCTTACTCTTTACATTAACTAAAGAAACAGTTTTTTTGCTCTCCTGAAAAATTGTGATTATGCAAATAGCACGTTTTGAAAAATCGCCCTCGTTATGTTATTATTATTGATCAAAAAAATAAAAGTCAAACTTCAACTTTTATATTTGACCAAAAAAATACAAATGAGTTTTAACTTGTATTATTGATCAAAAAATAAAAGTCAAACTTCAACTTTTATATCAGACCAAAGAAATAAAAGCCAATTTTTAACTTTAAAGGAACTAACACCACTGAGTTTTGAGAGACATTTTAACACCAATTCTAAATAAGTGAGAAATTAACCCTTAAACACATTTTAAGTTTTCACTTTTTTTTGGCATTCAAGTTGGTTTGTGAGCTTTGGTGTATTCAGAGACTTATAGTAGAATTTTATGGCAAATATTTTTGCGGAACATTTTAACCCGTTATATCCCTGTTTTATGTGTCTTATTTGCCCTTTATCAAAAACAGGTCAAAAAAAGCCCATACATTAAAGAGTTAGAGGGTTAAATTGTTCCACGAAAATGTTCCTAGTAATATTTTACAAAAATGTGCTGAACACATTCCATACCAAAAACGTAAGGGTCACATGATCGATATAAAATTGGTCAAAAATATGACGAGTATTTATTGACTTTTTTAAAAAAATCAGACTAAATAAAATCATAAAAGACTGTTATTCCTCAGCGAAAAAGCCTCACATTGCTATATTCAAATATCGAATAGTCTTACTCTTTCCATTTGACTTTTTTTGATAGAAATTTCGAAAATAACTGCAATTTTCGGTCACTGGTTTTTATCATTAATTCGCGCTAGCATCCTCATCTAGACCACAATGTGGCGCAAAGAAAGCAAAACATTGTTAACAAATGTGATAGACGAGTGGATTAGATATCGAACCAGCACACGAGAGGACGTGGGTTCAGATCAGGAGGGTCAAATTTGATTTTAAGTTAATGTTTTTAATGCTTTTTTTAACATAGTTCTGTAAATACACATAGTTCTGTAAATCTAATATCTAACTATTTGGAAGGTAGGATGCAACGGGTTAAAGTAGGAAATGTTTATTCGTCTCTTAGAGCAGTTCATACTGCAGTTCCTCAAGGGTCTATCCTGGGTCCACTCCTCTTCTCTGTATTTATTAATGATATTTTTTCAGTTTGTAAATTCGCATCTGTTCACGCCTACGCAGACGACGTTCAACTCTATCTATCGCGACCTACCGGACTCTTAGAAGACTTGACGTATAGACTGAACTATGACTTGACCTCGCTGAATAATTGGGCTAATAAAAACTTGCTTCTTATTAACCCCTTAAAATCTAAAGTACTGCCTATTGCTAGGAGTAACTCATGCTTCATTGATATCCCTCCCCTGTTTATTGGAGCTCAGCAACTTGAATTTGTGTTTAAAGCAAAAAATCTAGGATTCATTATTAACTCTAACCTTACTTGTATAGACCACACAAACAACACTATAGGGAAAATTTATGGGACTTGACGTTACTTACGCACTTCTTCAAACTTCACACCTCTTGAAACTCGTCGCAGACTAGTGGTACAATTAATAATGCCCCTTATTGCATTTTTTTACGTCGTATATAGTCAGCTTGATTCAAACTCACAGCATAAACTTCTTGTGGCATTTAATAACGCGGCTAGGTTTGTATATGGAGTCAACCGATATGATCACATTTCTTTAAGAAGTAAAGACATTCTTGGCTGTGGCTTATTTGAATATTTGAGCATTCAAAACACTATATTTTTACACAAAATTATCCACACCCTAGCCCAGAATATCTTTTTTTAAAATTCCAATTTTTTCAGTCTGAGCGGTCAACTAACCTAATTGTTCCTAGACATAACTACCTAAATAGTAGCAGATTCTTCTTCATCAGCACCATTTGAACGTGGAATGCACTATCTAACTCTCTTAAACAAATAATCTCTCGAACCAGCTTTAAACATGACATTTTTAATTATAACAAAACTTTAAATCAATAAACCTATAATTCTATTTTATGCTATTTTTCTAATCTCATCTATGCTTTAATCTTAGCTATCTTCCTCTTCATAATTTACTTATTTTTAATTGCCGTGTGTATTACTTGAAAGTCAATAAGACCCTTTATTGTAATCGAATATTTGTTTAATTTTTAATGTTTCATATTGTATTCCTTATATTTTTGCATTTCCTTTAAAATTTTATTGTTAATTGAAATATTTCTAATGTAATGTTAGTTTTCAGTTACTTTTTATAAACTCAATGTTCATGTTTAATGTAGTACTATAAAAGACTTAGTCTTAATGTACACCATAATAAATAATAATAATAATAATAATAATAATAATAACATGCATTCTCAAAAAAGCGCTTTTAGCAGTCCTCATTAGAATCGCGAGAGACGAAGTCCTAGAAAATTTTATTGTTTCATATAATCTACACTGAAAACTATTTTTGTGAAAATATTGCTAGTAACTGCGTCCATCTACGAATTTTATTCGAAAGGATTCGTAGAATCGACATATATTAGAATATATTACGAATATTTTATTCGTATTCGTACAAAAACAAATGTATATTAATCGAATACATTTGTTACGTTTACGAATGATCATAATATCTAATAACGAAAAAAAAAAAATTTAAATTGTGTCTGAACTAGGGTTTAAACCTCGGCTCTTTAGCTTGAAGGCCACGACTAGTAGGCTACAGCCACTTCACAGTCATGCAGTTCCCTATATTCTGTAGTTGTTCGACAAGCCAGGCTGAACGATTTCGGTTTTAAATATTTTAAGCTCAACTAATAATTCGTACATTCTACGAACAATTCGTACGGTCACAACCAACAAATGAATTTTTCTACTAATATGTTTTTTCATTCGCATATAGTACAAAAGCATTAGTAAATACTACGAATGTAATGGAAAAAATTGCAAAGTTTTTCGTACGAGAAATTTACGAATATTATTATTTATATGTACACATTCATTTGTACAATGCACTTATACGAATTTATTTATTTTTGTTTACGAATATCATTAGTATATAAAACCAATATTTTCGTGATACATCATGTATTAATAACATTTTACGAATGAATTCGTAAAGATATCACAATACAAATACTTTGTATATTTTACGAATATTTGTAGAATTTACGAATATTTTTTTTACGAATATCATTTGTAGAAATTTAACTAATAAATGTTTTGAGTGTAGTTAATGGGCTTGGATGGAAGTGTGGAAAAGCTACAAAATCGATATGAAAACCTGCTTATAACACTTCGAAGCCCTGCTTTTGCCTACTGGATCGTAATCCAAATCAATTGTTAACATACTTTCAAGATATCAAGAAAACTAACATTATTTTGATCTTCTGTTTGATTTTTAACAGGTGGACAAAACGATTTAGCATAATTAGATTTATTCACAGAATACTTTTGTCACAAATTATCACAATATGCCAATAACACAATATGTAATTTTTTAAGTCATGGCAAAATAAACATATATGGACATCACTACGTGATAAAAGACCAAACAAAAAGACCCCTGTCTCCCAGTTTTGCCCAAAGTCCTCCAGGTTTTTTTTTATGGGCCCCCAAAGATGTGGGGCCTCGGTGTCATTTTTGCAAGAAATTATCATTTTCTCAAGCTCATATCTTGCAAACCATTTGGAATTTTTATTTACTTTCTGAGGCAAAGTTGTAGTTCTTGTCATAAAAAACAAAAATTGTAAACATATAAAAACAAAACATATTAAAACTTCATCTTCAAGGTCAAAATCGCAAAAAACTTTAAAAAATTCAATTTTTTTTACCTTTTTTCCCCTGTTTTGGTCCATAGGTAGCAAACCGTTCAAAATTCAAGGAAATAATCTACTACAAAAATAAACCTAAGATCTCAATAAACAACTAGAAGAACATATGATCTTTCTAGTAATAATTCTTAACACCGTTTAGGTAGCGCTTAGGTAGCCGCAAAAGTGAAAAATTTTCCGAAATTGTTGTAGACAAACACATGGTTCTGGCCAGGCATATTTAATTTTTGATGGTTAATTAAACATACAAGACATTAAACATGACAAGAGCTACAATGTGAATTCAATTCTGATGTTTGCTTCCAGGTTGTAGTTTGACAGTTTGGGCACGGGAACTCACCCACCAGCTTAAGAATTTTTATTAGAATGCACTTACTATCAGTGAAGGTACAGTGCACTCACACACTCGGCCTCTTGACTGACAATTATTTACGGTCAAAGTTTTGAAATCAACTTTTTTTTTAAGAAATCGCTTATTTTCTTACACTTCAATTGTTTTTTTTTACTAGGGCTGTTTTTTGAGAAAACCAGATTTTTATTAAAAATGTGAGGTTAAAAAATCCTTTTTTTTAATTTGCCCTAGTGAGTTAATAAAAATTAACATATTTATGTACAGATTTATAGCATTTTCAAAGGTCTTCTCAACGATACCCATCTCAACCAGATCGGATAAGAAATGGAACTAATAAATGAAGATAAGCGATGAGGTGAGATATAAGCGATATCTCAGCTATAAAGGCCTATATCTCAAGAAGTTGGATCGGCCTCCTTAAAAAAACTTTGGGGTTTTAATCAGCGCTGTAAGCCCTACAAGGCCAAAGAAAATTGGCGCATTTTTCATAAAGTAAATTTGTTAAAAGCGGAAAATAAAAAAACCCCATTTTTCGCTCATTTTTTAAAGTTTTTTCGATTTTGACCTTGAAGATGATCTACTTTTTCAGTCTACTAGATTATTTTATATGTTCACAATTTTTGTTCTTTATGACAAGAGCTACAACTTTGCCTCAGAGAGTAAATCAAAATTCCGAACGGTATGCAAGATATGAGCTTGAGAAAATGATCATTTTTTTTGCAAAAATGACACCGAGGCCCCACATCTTTGGGGGCCCATAAAAAAAAACCTGGAAGGCTTTGGGCAAAACTGGGAGACAGGGGTCTTTTTTTTTTCTTTTATCACGTAGTGATGTCCGTATATGGTTATTTTTTTCGTGTTGCACTGTGTTATTGTAGGTTGAGCTTTTACTTGCGATTTAGCAACTATTGAGGCAGTGTTTCCCATATTTCTCAATGATTTATGACCTCTATAATATATATTTGCTATTTCAGCATTGGCGTCGGAAGCGAGGGCCAAGGGGGCAGTTTCCCCCACTTTTTTAGCTAGATAAACAATTTAAAAGGAAAAGTTATTTAAAATATCAGTTTTTTTACAACGATAATATTTTTGTTGTATATATTTTCCTCTTCTTTCTCTCTTCTTCATGTTCCATGTGAAGAAATTTTGGTGAACTTTTTTTGCACCACTATTTGTACTGCCCCCCAGATGAAATTCGCTTCCGACGCGCTTGTATTTCAGTTATCACAAACCAATAATTTATTTTATAAAATTTCATAATAATAATTAAAGTAATACTGAATGTAGCATGTAGTATAATAATAAATCTGTGGTCACAAGGAATAACGACTAAGCTCAAAGTATCGTAAAAAAACATATTTTAATTGCTCGAACTAAGACTCATTTTTTTTAAATATATGAACCGTTGCAAACAAAATATGTGCAGACATAAGTGATGATCAATTCTGGGCAAAAAATGGATGTCTGCTTACTTCCAAAAATTGGCAATAAAGTAAATTCCATATCGCTTTTTTACGATATTTTGAGTGTATTCATTATTGCTTGTGACCACAGAAATAATAAAAAATATAAAGGAATGCACCTTAATTTGTGCTTTAAATTTACTTTATATTGTTTCTTCATTTAAACTTTTTTTTTTATTTAATTCTTTATTATATAAAAAATTGAACTTTGAAAAATAGCATTGTACTGCAACATTAAAAAAAACGAGATCTAGGGCTCAAGCACTGACTCGGCAACATTGATTGAATGTATAAACACCAGTTTGTGACGGAATTTAAATAACAACTCGTCAACTTCAGCTCCTCCGTCAACGCCAATACCTAACGTTAAGCTTATCTCTGAAGTATGCGACATAATGACCACTCTAGAGTCTAGACAAACATGCTACAGTAATTTCAACGTGCAGCCGGCCCTTGACACACTGCATTCCTGGACATACTAGGTTCCCTGACACCCAACACTTCACCCTGCATCCCACTCTGCAGACACCTGCCAACCAAAAGACACTTCATAAATAACAACAACATCATTGAATAACTCAACAACGATGAACGAATCAAACAAGCTGACGAACGATAAGCTTGTGTTGAACGCGATTAACAAGCCATATAGGCAGGGCTGGGAGAGGGGTCCCTCTTCCCCCTCTCTTGATAGTAAGCTAAATGTAAAGTGGTAGTGTCAATAAGAGCATAATAACAGCATAAAAAAATATAAGTACTGAATAGCCTAAAAGTGCCGGGTTGGCAGCGGCATCTGAGCCAATTGCTGGCTGATTTATAAACACGCGATTAAGAGCTGCGAAAAATAACAACAACCAGGCACTTCAGCGTAATATATTTACAATTTTTTTTTCAGTACTACATGTTTTCGCTGGCAAAGTGTAGAAAAAAAATGGTCTTAATAGCAGCTGCAGCAGGGTATCTGAGCTGCCTTTGAGGCGTTGATGTTAATGATATTTGGGATGGGTGCTGGGCAATCGATTTGCAATCGATGCAGTTAATAATTGCAAGCAATAATTTATTTCTTGCATTGGTTCTTGTTGTTGTTGTTGTTGTTGTTGTTATAGTTATTGTTATTGCAGTTGTTGTTGTTATTGTTGTTGCTGCCGCTGTCGATTAGTGCAACTTGTGAAACGTGCGCAAAACTGCGCTGGCTGGGAAAAAATGTTGCTGCTTGTTTGTTGGTAGCTACAATAATTTATGCACACATGCCAACGCGCCATTGTGAGCAAGTGTTACACTTACAACATATTGTGTTGTTGTTGTCATTTTAATTGCACCAATGAGTGGCATGGAGTGGGAATAAACTGATTGCAGTCGCTGTTGTTGTTGTTATTGTTGTTTTTGCTGTTGTTGTAAAATTGTTAACTAATTGCTAGTGTCAAAATAATTGCAACTTAAGGGCTTGTTAACAATTTATTAAGTTGTCAATATGCGGCGGCGACCTTTATTGGCAGCATTGTTTGTATACATTTGCGTGTATCTGTTGTCAAAATTAAGCCCTTTAATACATGTTACATTAACTTACGAGGGCTTAAAATACTATATTTCGTTGAAGGCATATTTCAGTTTAAATTGCTGCTTAAGTTCAGTGTTGATTTAAGAATCAGCAACATTTTACGCATAAAGCGTTCTAGCGAATAACGTTGTAAACGATAAAATTGTAATTGTTCACTTTTATTCATTTACAAGCAATTTTATTCATTTTTTTATTAATTTTTTTTTTTTTTGGGTATGCGATAAAAATACCCCAAACTGCTCAACTGCTTATTCAGTTCTGTTTGTATATAATTTCTAACAGGTATTCGCAAAAAAAATCACTTACAAAATTTCGTTTACAACGTTATTTGCGATTATACTTCAAATATTGGGCAACACATCGTCGCTTGAGAAGCTTAATGTCGTATTTGAAAATGTCCACTTTTGAGATTATTAAGAAAAAATGACAATAAATTCTAAAAAAGTAGCGATAAGTCCACAAAAATTTAGTAATCTATTGTGAAATGTGACTGCAAATAGACCTGAAATTCTGAAGAATATTGCGTTGCTAGATTTTGAATTATAGCTCCTTTTTCTCAATAGTCTCAAAAATGGAAATTTTCACATACGACATTCATTTTCTCAAGCGATGACATAAAACCAAGTCTATAACATCCAAAAAAATATTGCTGCTTTTTAACAAATTGTAACACTCCATCCTCATGATAGTAGTATAAATACTCTATAAAACTTATCACCATCTATATTTTCTTGTTCCTCCCTGATTTTTTTGTATTTTAACTTTCAAACTGAATAAATTCTAACAATATCAGCTGTTCAAATGTTTTATGTTGTGGTAGCATCGTTGCTCGGCGAATTAATGTGTAGAGACAGGAAAAATGTTGTCTTTTTAACCCCCCGTCAAACACATATTCTGAAACCTTCGTACAAACACATATGTCTGGCCAGACCCCTATACGTTTTTATGCATTTGTATGGCAAAAAGGGTACCGTAACTTTGAATTTCTAAGTATGCTAGTTTATTATTTTTGTCTTTAGACTTTTTTTTTATTTGTTGATATATGCAGCTACCTTAATGTAAAAAAATTTTTATTCATTTTGTGGAATGCATGCAAAACAAGTATAATCAACTTTAGAATGTTGTTGACACACAGGATTAGTGCATTTGGTGCAGTAAAAACGTGTCTTCCTACGCAGCTTTTCGTCTTGCGTGGCACAAACCCCGTAATCTTTTCTGGAATTCAGTGCACTAGGGCCGCTTTGTTTGTTAGGCAGCATGTTGCTGGGAATATGCAACGACCTTCCAAAGAAAGATTCAATGGCCTTCCAAAGAAAGATTCAATAGCCAAACGGGTTGAATGTTGTCCCAAAATATGGTTGTGCGATTTTCAGTATTAGCAAGCACCAATTGTTTACTCAGCGTGTTCAAGAACATTCGTCGCTTCTCTTTTCTGGTTCCTTCTGTATTTTCATTGCATATGATATAAGCGGCTAATCCCATGACGTCTATCATGTTGCAAAAAAATGCTAATAGCCAACGTCTGGTTGACCGTTTTGTGGAGTAATGCGTTACCATTTGGTCCATTGTATCAACGACGGCCTTTGTTGAATTGTAAAATAATAAAGATTCCGGTTTTTTTGCTACGCCTTCAACTTTCTCGGTGTAGTGCACAGTGCATAGTAGATTTACTGCTTTGTTCTTATTTGGAACGTAGCTGCACAGTGATTCAAGGTTATCACAGAAACCGAAAACAGATGAAAGCACTGGTCGTTTGCTGTCTGTTTTTTCTTCTTTGGGAAGACACTTTTTGTTGGATCTAATGGTGCCAACGTATGCTAGTCCAATCGACGAAAGACGTTTAGCTGCGTCCAATGTTGTAAAGAAGTTATCAGCAGTAATAGTTCTGCTGCTGTTGGCGTATCGATTAGCCAAACTCATAAGCACATTTTCGCCTTGGTTTGTCCCTCGTTGTTCTCCCTCTTTACCAGTGTACAGTTTTCCTTGCAACAAATATTTGGTTTTCGTATCGCATGCCCACCATACTTTTATGCCATACTTTGCGGGCTTTGATGGGATGTTTGGAAATAGCTGCTCATCGATGGTTACACTTTCGTATGGTTCCAAATATGTAAATATGTAAATTTCATATGCATTCATATACACGATTTGTTACTTTGATGCGATGTATTCGATTTGACGATAGTCGTACGCGCGCATTTCGTCAACAAACCGACAAAGCTGCTCCCATTCGCGACATATGGAACTTCTTGAATAACAATCTTGCCAGTAATTTTGAACCATACGAAAGTGTAACCATCGATGAGCAGCTATTTCCATACCGTGGGCGCACAAAGTTCACCTCTGAAACACATGACGTTGTGCTGGCGGAATCTCAGTGTAGCGGGTTCAGCTGTACTCCACTTGGTACCATCTTTGCCAAGCAAAAAACCGTCTGCAGCTTGAGTTGGTGCATTCTCACTTTCTTCTTCTGATTCTTCGTCGCTGTCGAATATTTAATTTGCTTCAATTTCCAATTCATATTCAATGTCCGAGGCGTCATCTTCAGGCACAAAATCTGTGTTTTCACCGCTTTGGTCTTCAAATAAATCTAGTTCTTCGTCTGCTTCTGTGTGAAGTGCGAAATCACGCTGTAACACTGATGATAGTTGTTGTTGGAAATTTTCAGTAAGGCTGCCTGTACGCAAGCGCGTATTGTACACAAATTCTAAATCCTCTGCCATAACAATAGTAATAATTTCTCTTTAGTTTCCGCACAAAAAATTTATATTTCGGACTGTCGATGTTGTATGTTCAGCATTCAATAATAAACTAACTGAACCCAAAACCAAAATCACAAACGAAAGAAAGACATAAGAGAAAAATGAATACAAAACTACCTGGCAGCAAACATCTGCATTGAGTTCACATAAAAACAACCCAAAATATAAAAAAAATACCTGGAAACAACAATCTGCATTGTATTTGCAGAAAAATAACCCAAAATGTGTATAACAACAATTTATTTCATACGAATTGTATAGGGGTCTGGCCAGGCATATGTGTTTGTTCGAGGGGGACCAAATAATAACCAGATGAAAATGAAATTTGAATATGTCATAACAAACCAAATTTGACTGAACACGTTGTTTTAATCATTTTGCTTAAAAAATAATGGCTCTAAATTCAATTTGCTAGCAAAACAAATGCAAATGGTATGGGAAAATTAAAAATGAATTCGCCACCTCTAAACCTTTACCAATTGAGATGCGCTGAGGGTGTTTCTAAGGTCAAATGGAAGTGGAAAATCCGCGGACATCAAAAACTATTTTTTTTTGGGAGCCCTTAATGTATATAATTGTCTATACCTGCTACGCTTCCTTATCAGCGTTACAAACGGAGTGACAAAGTTAATGCAGTATGTGTGGAGTAAACAAAATTTATTCCATACTTTTTTTTCATTTAGTACAATTTTTTAAAATTTGATTTTCTCTTTGAATTAAGAATCTCTTAATCTCTTAGAATTAAAGAGATTGTGTATGCTACAGCAACGATTTTGAACAGTGCTGTGTCGCTAATAGTTCCCA
The DNA here is from genome assembly GCA_963920525.1 of Dichetophora obliterata. Taxonomy (NCBI): domain Eukaryota; kingdom Metazoa; phylum Arthropoda; class Insecta; order Diptera; family Sciomyzidae; genus Dichetophora; species Dichetophora obliterata. The sequence goes on along the minus strand of OY986436.1, from coordinate 8,116,506 downwards.
TTGTCCCATTGAAAAAAAAGGTTCTTATATTCGCCTTGTTTTACCTTTTTTAATGGCAACTTATTCGAATATGATGTAAACTATATTCTGCACATCTATTCGAAAATACTTCCACATCGTTGTAAGATTTATGTGAATATGTTAACGTTAACACAGTTAAAATGGTAGCACAATTTTTTTTGTTCGCTATATGTTGTTATTTAATTAAAAATTATTTTATTCCCTACAACTATCTGTTCAATCTGTGATAATGCGAAGAAGCTCCGCTTTTGCTGAGTGCCCAACTTGACGCACGTCTTTTTTCATTTAAAGATGCTAAGTGAATATCTTACTTCGAACAAATTTTTCCGTAAAAGCGAGCATTATTGGTAAATAAATGTTTTTTTTTTAATTTCCATAGCACATGTTATTTTTAAAATCATTTAAATATATGAATGAAAAGACAAAAAGCATTGAAAGTAAAATATATAAAAATGACGACAAAGAAAACCATTAAAATATAAAGAAAAAATAATTTCAAACCTATTTAGTAATATTACAAAAAATGCAAATCATCTACCTAATAACATGAACTCTGGCCAGAACTGCGAGAAAGTTATTGAAGAATTTCCGTAAGTTTGAGTACAAAAGAGACATCGGAAGAATTAATGTCGGAAGTGTGACATAAAAGAAAGATCATGCTCTGAAGTTGAAAAATATATAGGTACTAAATATTTGCCTGCCAGAGAGAAGGAGTTGATGATGGCAGCGTTAGGCAACATACTGCAGTGGCAGCACCACTCAGAAGTCGAAGTCATCGTCATCATATTGCTAAAGGAGCACTCAGCGGTAAACGTAGTATTATCAGCATTATCGTCATCATCATTATCATCAACAGCAGCGGCAGAAGTTGCAGCAGTAGCAGCAAAACTTTGATGATAATCATTTAAAAAACGCTTTGCTCGAACAAAACATGTTCCTACCTCATGGTGCTCGCAGTTTTTTGTGCATTTTTTTTTAGAACTACTTTTCGTGCTTCGCCCTCTAGCACTTTGGTTATTTGATGCTTGCCATTTTAAATGAAAAACGAATTTTCTTTCAATTTTATTTGAATTTCTCTATCTCTCTCTCTTAACAAAGCAATGACATTCAATTTATATCATTCGATGATGGGAGTGTGTATGTATGAGTGTGTGTAGATTGGTGTATGAGAGTTTGTTTGAGTCATTCCGTATCTAACATCACTTCAGCACCACCACCTACTTTTAGCAAAAGTGGGCCACGAAATGCAGCTACTCATACTGCCAAGCACTCTCACACACAAAAGAATATCACTTGCTTCCGCTTCCGGTAATGAAATTGATACTCTTCCTTCGCCTTTTATATTTACAGAATATATTTATTTCTGTTGCATTACTATGTAGTTTTGTGAGAGTATGAGTGCTTTTGGGTGTGTGTGTGTGTGTGTGTGTGTGTGTGTATGTGCCTCTCTATTTCTGTGAGTATCTGTTGGAATAAACGTTTTTGTTTGCATTGATTTGTGACAGCCATCGACGGTCAAATTAAATAAAATGGCACAAGAATGCAGAAATTAATGCCTGCAGAGTTTGCCCATGGGAATAAGTGGCAGCACTGTTGTTCACTTCGATGTATGTGTGCGAGTAATAGAAATTCCCGACATAGACTCAACGAGGGAGGGAAATTGTCAATAAATTAAAATTTTCCTCCTCATCTCGTACAGCGAGAAGAATTCAAGGATTTGATGTTGCTTTATTGACTTAGCTGCTATCTTCTGTTCTTCTTTTTGACTTTTAATAATATTCCTTTTGTGGCACTTTTTTTAACGATTTTCAATTATTTTTCTCTGTTATTCAGTATATTTTTCGATTGATATTTAATTGAATTGCCTGATGATTGTTTATCAGCAACATTCCTCTAGAAACTATGCAGCATTTAATTTTTTGCTGATTTTTCTTCAAATTTGTTACAAGTCTAGACATTGTTAATTTGATTAGAGCACATTTTTCCCATAACAAACGTTATTAGAGTCAATGTGATCTGTGCGCCAGCCAAGCAGACAAGCATGAATTTTAATAAACCGATAATGTTTAAGCCGTTAATGAGGTTATTATAGGCTAAAATGTTTTTAAAAACTGCTTGTTGGAGAACGTTTAGAATGTCAGATGGAAAAACTGATATTTTGATAGCATTTAATGTGATTTTTAGAAGTCCCTTAAATTATTTCTGATTATAACTGTAGTTTTTATAATTGTTTTAATTATCTTGATAAAAAATAACTACAAATGGGTACATTTTTTAAGTCGAATAAAAACTAATTTATAACTTATTGAAACTTTTAAAATAAAAAAAAGGTACAAAATTAAAGACCTCAACAAAAAAAAATTACAGTGGTAGAGCCTCATACAAAAATTGTCTTTAAGTATAATTTGACGTAGAACAATAAATTTTAGTATAGAAGTTGCAATTCGCTAATACATTTTGTCAAAAAAGTATGGGGAATAGATCATTCAAAATACCAGTTTAAACTTGTTTGGCAGTACTCAGTTATTTTGCTAACTTTGAAGTGAATAAACGCATTTGTTCGCTTGCTGTGAGCAATGAAAAATAAATTCAAAAAAAAAGTCAACACAATAGTAACTTTTGAATATTGTGAGAGTGCGATAAATTGAAGTGAATTAATTTAAAAGAAAATTTTATGCATTATTAATGCAGTATTTTCATTGTATTTTATGATGAAACATAAATTTATTTATATATCAAAATATGTTTACCATTCAATTTTGAATGCCACTTTCGAATGACTGCTAATCCCAGTTGTGGGACAACTCATGTAACCAGTTGTGGGACAACTCATGTAACTAGTTGTGGGACAACTTGTTTTTACATATAAAGTATGCGTTTGAATTACAAGCTGCATAATATCAAGTTTTGTGTCAACACATCATATTCAAATTGTGTTTTCTTTCATTTTTTCGCATTAAGAAGATGATAAATAGTATGAAAGAAGTGGCATTTTTTGTGATTTTTGTGCCATTGAAGGCTTCTAAAATGAATAATTTTTTTGTTTTTCGTATGTTTGGTAGCTTTTCTTTATATTTTTCTTTGATAGTTAATTTTTCAAGGTGTCCGGGTGACCGGGCACAATTTTTTTTTTTTTTTTGTAAATATTAAAACTTATTCTGAAATGAATAAATATTTTATTTTTCGTATTTTTGGTAGCTTTTCTTTATGTTTTCCCATTTTAAGTGGATTTTTCAAGGTGTCCCATAACCGGGTACAATTTTTTTTTACAAAAAAATAAAATTGCGTGTAAAATTTTCCTGGCTAGCTAAACCAATATAGTTACTTCAGCCCAAATTTATTTTATCATAGATATGCATATGTTCACATAATATACACTTGATCAAAAGTTACGAGCCAAAAATGAAACGTATCCCAAAACCGGAGAAACTCCTTTACTCTTTACGTAAACAGTGGTATTCAAATTATTTGCCCCATCCTGCACCGAAACATTTTTTTTTTAAATTATATTTTCTTATATGATATTTCATTCAAAAAACAAAAAAGTTTCACTCAAAATTAAAACATTTTAGACCATCTGAAAGACTGGACATTGCCCAGAACATGATGAATACTTTAGTGCATGACTTTAGAGCTTGTCTAAAAGACTTGACCAACAAATTATTTTGAAAAAACTTTGAGTGATATCTGGTCCAAAAATATCAGGCTTAAGATATGTTAGCAATAAAAAAAAGCTGTAAAATTAAGTAAAATTTAAGAACTACCAGTTGAATTTCAAGCAATGCTCAAATAAAATATATATCTTTGTATGGAAAAAAATCTTTATATTATAATACAAACCTTGTGTTCCTTTGAAACGTATAGCGATTTACTCCAATGTTCTACATAGTTTAGTAAGTTCAAGTCAAATTTTTCTAGTTTAAAAATATCTTTTTATCAAAAAATTCCTTCAAAGACCACTAAAATGGCTGACAATCTTTAAAAAAATATAATAGTCTTTATGTACAATAAAAAAAACCATAAATCCTATTTAAGTAAAGTTGCAACTAAAAAAACCGAATTCCACTATAACTTTTGGCTATTCTTTGTGTTATAAACTCTGATATATATTCTTTTTAAAATATTTCCTATTTATTTATTTATATATATATATATAATATTTATATTTATTTAAATATTTTATTATTAACTTTCTTTAGAGGCATTTGCATAAAAACAATGTTAAAATTTCATCGAAATGTTTTTTAAATTTTTTAAATAAGCCTTTCTTTAATAATGCATATGAAAATATTAGCCACTTTTTAACCACTGTGACTCCCGCCAGCTGAAAAAACCTTGCCATCGTGCTATAAACAAATTATAAAACAAATCTAACAAAATTCATCGTTCTAATATAATCAATAATTTAATAGACACACACACACACACAAACACATATTCATAAATCACGTCTAGATTGAATTACGTAGAGTCAACAAATTAGAGTTAATAACAATTGCATGCCATGAAATTGCATTTGTTTTAAGTTTGAGCAAATAAAATAAAATGCGATAAATTAAATCACGAATCAAGTCAGAAAACGATTTACAAATGCCAATAAAAAGAAGAGGCGAAAGAGCGCATTTTATTGCCAACCAAGTTCCTTGCTATGAAATTGAAAATAGAAAAAAAAACTTTTTAATTTTATTGACTTGTTCGAGCAGTGTCACAGCAAAGCACCGTAGTTTATTTTTGCTTACATATTGTTGTTGTTTGAAATTTGAATAGAAAAATAAAATATAAATTAAAGATTTAATAACACGTTTTTCTTTTAATTCTTTAAATGTGAGATCAATATTTATTCATTCAGGTATCAAAATTAGTTGTTATGCAAATAAAAATATTGTCTTAATTCAATTTTCCCCCACTTTTTGGGGATTTAGAACATTGTCAAGAAATTTTTAATGTAACAGAGCTTAAATATCATTGTGTTACATTCTTATTTAAAATATTTTTATATATTGTGTAATCTTTACTTTTAAAAATCAAATTAAGTTTTATTAGCAAATTTCCTCCACAATTTATTAACTGTAGATCAATCAGAAAACTGTTGCTGTTTTTAAAAAAAAATTTCAACTAAAAATAAGAAAGCATAAATAAGTATAACTTTTAAAAGTTAGTGTGTTTATACAAAAATATAGACTTTTAATATGTATTTGAAGCTGAAACTAAATATGATACTTACAAAGTACTTACTTACTATACAATGACACCAAACTCATCATCCCATACCAACATATACCTAAATACCATACCATATCATTACAACAACTATACACACGAAGTGGAAAAATTCGTAGAAAAATAAGTAGAAAGAGTAGTAGAAATAGTAGTAGAAAAAGTAGTAGAATCTAATTGAAAAAAATATTAGAAAATAGTAGTACAAATATGCATTATACCTAATGCTACCAACTCATGTTATTAAAAAATAAGTATATTTGCTACTTAGAACACTGAAAAGTAAGTATTTGTAAGTATAATTTTTAAAAATAAGTATAAGTAAGTATATCACCTTAGAAAATTTTTTTTAATATTTTCTTGATATTATTTACTTATATAAGAACCAATAGAACCCACAATATTCCGTAAGTCTTGTCACGCCCTCTTTTTGTTCTTTTCGAAAAGTTTTGTGTAGGCACTCTAACTAAAACAAAAATTCTTCAGATAAAAAAAAATTAATTTTATATATTTGCAGTTCATATACCCAGTGAACTAAAACTATCTTTGTTTTAATTCATTTATGAAGTTTTTCGGGTAGTAAAATTCATTTTCGACACTCATAAATTAACCCTTTTGGACTCATTCGTCGGACTAAAATGCCCCTCGAAAGCGAACCTTTTTTTCTTTAGTAGTGAGTTAATAAAAGAATTATCAACTGTCCATTTTTTATTCGGAAACGAGTTGAAAAAAGCTACTGAAAAGTTATTTTTCGGCACTCATACATTAACAATTTTTAGCTTTAACTCATTTGCCGGACTGAATTGTCTCTCAAAAACGAACCTTTTTTCGAAAGTGAGTTTAAAAATGAACTATAGAAATGCATTTTTTAATAATTAACATTTTGTTATGGAATAAATTTTCACGAATTTAATCTTCTCTAGCAAGAACATTGATCACACAAATTAAAAAAAAACCAAAATTTACAAAAAAAAATTTCTTTCCAAATCGTACTCAAAACTATCACTTAACGCAAAACATTCGCATATGGTCCGGTAAGTATATTTCATATGTATAAAATAGTTTGAAAACAAACAAAAAAAAAGGTAAAAGTAATACGTATTTTCAAAGTAGTGAAATAAAAATAAAATAAAAAAATCAGATTCAAATGAATAAGGCTGGGTCGATTTCCAAGCCTATGTTGCCTGGGAGATTTTCGGATCGGGCGTGAAAATTTATTAAAAAAGGGGCGATAGGGGTGCACTTTACCCTATCACATCTTCAATTTTGTGAACTTTTTCTTTAGGAATTTTTTTTCAAAAATTTTTGTATAAAACTGATGCCAGATTCAACTTAAAACCGGTCTCACATTGATACGTTTTAATACAAAAATTTATCGTTTTTTGTTTTTTAGATCCCCCTAGGTGGCGCTGTGGTCGATTTTTAAAAAAACTTACATTTATAAACCTATAAAAATCGACCACAGCGCCACCTAAGGGATCTAAAAATGTCGGATTTCGGAGGACCATACAAACACATGTAAATATAAGGTGGATAGCTTTTGTGGTTCAGCCGTGATGGTCAAAAACCTTGAATTTATTGTATTTTTCTATAGTATTGCTCTATCTGTTCTAAATGTGTATAAACAAACATTTTTGGAAAAAAATTCCTAAAGAAAAAATTCATAAAATTGAAGATGTGATAGGATAAATTGCACCCTTATGGCCCCTATCGAGCCAGCCTAAAATGTATACAGAGATCAAAGCAAAGTTATCATTATTCGCAATCACTGTCACTAAATTGACGTGCTATATTAACTGGTTTGTTTTCTTTTTGCTTGGAATCGTATTTGTCTTGGCTGGAAATGTCAGAGCTGAAAAGTAAGCATGAATAAGTATAAATCTTAAAAGTAAGTATACTTATAAGCATGGAATTTTAGTAAGTATATGAAGCTGAAAATAAGTATGATACTTACAAAGTAAGTATAGTTGGCAACATTAATTATACCTAACCCATCACACCATACCATCATTCCACACGATCATATCGTCGATCATATAAGTCGAAATAAAAAGTATAAGTAGTAGTAAAAAAAGTCAGAAATTGTACTAGAAAGATTAGTAGAAAAAGTACTAGAAATTGTAATAGAAAGTAGTACATATTAGAAAAATTATAGAAAATAGTAGCTCAAATATACCTACACGGAAAGAAAAAATCAAGCAAATCGGCTATCAGTTTACTCTCAAGCGTGCTCAATTCAAGCATTAATTTGCTAAAATTGAGCAAATTAAAAAAACATGATATTAAGAAAAAATACTCAATTCAAGAAACATCTGCTTAAAACTCTAGCATATTTTTTCTGCATTCGAGTCTAATATTTACTTAAAGTGAGAAAAGTGTGCTTGATGCAAGTAAACAATTTGCTGCGAACTAGAATAATTTGCTTGATTTTCGAAATTTATTTTCCTTGAATTGAGAACAATTTGCCTGATTCAAGCAAACAATTTTCTGAAAACTAGAATAACTTTCTTGATTTTAGAAATTAATTTCCCTTGAATTGAGAACAATTTGCTTGATTCATGTAAAAAATTTGCTGAAGACTATTATAATTGGCTTGAATTGAGAACAATTTGTTTGATTCAAGTTAGCAGTTTACTGAAAACTAGATTAATTTGCTTGATTTGAGAAATTTATTTGTCTTGAATTGAGAACCATTTGCTTGATTCAAGTAAGCAATTTACCTAAAATTTGTTGGTTTGTGTTGTAATTGTTGTTGTATTAAGCAACTAGTTAAGCATGTTGAAAGTTCTACAAAAACTTTAAAGAAAAAGAATCGCGTATTGAAAAAATTAAACCCTGGATAACGAATGACTTGCTTCATAAAATAAAGGCCAAAAATAAGCTATTTAAGCGTAAAAAAAGATTCCCAAATGATTCTTTAATTAATTCTTCTTATAAAGCTATTTGTAAAGAAGTGTCTAAAGATGTAACGTTATGCAAGAATAACTTCTACTGTAATGAATTCCAAAAAGCAAAAGGTGACATTCGAAAAGAATGGAAATTGGTAAATAATATACTCAATAAAGGGACAAATAATGAAACCATTCAAACATTGTTTATAAATAATTTACCTGTTTCTAATTCCAAAATTCTAGCAGATAGTTTTAACAAATTTTTTTGTTTCAATAGGCTCCGAAGTAGTTGCTGATAATGCTACTGATATGTCCTTGTGTTCTTGTTTTTCCAGTGAACCCTCTTTATCTAAGAGCTTTTTCTATGATGCAATTTCTTCGTTTGAGGTGTATAAAACTATTATGTCGTTAAAAATTTCGAATTCTGCTTCAAATTATTATTTTACAAATAATTTCATTAAGAAAATTTCTTTTAATATTTGCGATGTTTTAAGTCATTTGTTTAATTTAAGTGTTGAGACAGGTACATTTCCGAGTGAAATGAAGATGGCTGAGGTAATTCCTCTCTTTAAGAAAGATGATCGTTCCAATATTAACAACTACAGACCCATATCGCTTCTTCCGGTCTTTGCTAAAGTGTTTGAAACAGCTATTAAGGCTCGTATCGTAATATTTTTGGAAAATAATTGTCTTCTTAATAAATGCCAATATGGCTTTAGATCTGGTCTGTCAACAGAAGATGCTCTTTTGAATTTTTGCTCAAATGTCTACTCAGGTTTAAACAATAAAAAGTTAACTGCGGCTCTTTTCGTTGATATTACCAAAGCTTTCGATACAATCAACCATGATATTTTATTAAAAAAATTGCATAATTTTGGCTTTAGAGGCTTAATATATAACTGGCTTGGTTCTTATTTATCAAATAGACAGCAGAAAGTTAAGTTTAAAGGTAACTTTATTTCTTCATTGCACGTTAAATTAGGTGTACCACAAGGCTCGGTGCTAGGTCCTATTCTGTTCTTAATCTTCATTAATTCACTTTTTTCTCAGAAGTTCAAAAGTAGTGCAAATGCATTTGCTGATGACATGGCCTGTACTTTTACGAGTAACTCACCACTAAACCTTGCTATAGCTTTAAATCATGATCTGGCAGTTTTAAGTCACTGGTTTAAAGTCCATCGATTGGTACTTAGCAATAAAACAAGAATTATGTTTTTTAGTGCTTTAGGTAAAGAAGTTGCTTTTCCACAATTTTACTTTCATGATGGCAGTTGTAAAAAGTTTATGTCTAGTAAAGATATCTGTTCTTCATCTGATGTTTTTCATACTTATTCTGAGGCTTATTGTTGCTCTTATAAGTGTTTTAGTATTGAACCTGTTAATTCTTTTAAATACCTCGGATTAATGTTGGATAACAAGATGAGTTGGTCGGAACCAGTGATCTGCAAGCGATGGCATTTTCGCTACTTGCAATCTACCCTCAACAAATACAGTGACAGTCTGACCGCACTACGCAAGCGCTGCGATTGTTGTGTCGAACATACTTGCAACATTAAAGCCAACTGTGTATGAGCGTGTCGGAAGACCACAATAATGCATGTTCGAGTTGTTGGTTTGATAACCAGCGCAGGGTCTTTTCAACTTCTGGTATGCAATGGTAAGTATGGTCATTTACAAGCAACAAAACAAAGACATAAAGCGTAACTCCTGCATAAAAAAACCAGCGCTTATTTTGTTCTTCGAACACAAAGTATTTGCAGTAACATTGCAGTTACTTTGCTTGACTTTTGAGAGCTTGTAGCTCATAAGCTAATGGTTCAATTGAGCTGATTTCTTTTTTAAAATAAATTCTAAAGTTTAATTGAGTGAGTGGTAAGATTTTGTATGCATGCAGATCTTTAATAAAGCTACAACTTTTGTTCAATTGTTCAAAATTTTGAAATAATAGGGTCGCCACCTAATAATACGTCTTTTCAAGAGTTTAAAACTGATAAATGACGTTTATAACTCTTGAAAAGACATATTATTAGGTGGCAACCCTATTATTTCAAAATTTTTTAATTTTGAAATTCTGAAAACGGGTTCGGATTCAGCGACCCATTTTTGGTGTACCTTTTTTTTGCCAGCCCCGAATTCATAAAACTTCAAAAAATTAAGGTGGAAACCCTATCCACCATCTTGAATTTTAAAATTCTGACTTTAGATTTGAAATCAGCGACCCCTTAACACTGATAAATGACGTTTAAAACTCTTGAAAAGACATATTATAAGGTGGCAACCCTATTGTTTCAAAATTTTATAATTTTGAAATTATGACAATGGATTCAGATTCAGCGACCCATTTTTGGCGTACCAATTTTTTTTTGCTAGCCCCGAATTAACAAAACCACAAAAAATTAAGGTGACAACCCTATCCACCATCTTGAATTTTAAAATTCTGACTTCAGATTCGAAATCAGCGACCCCTTAACACTGATAAATGATGTTTAAAACTCTTAAAAATACATATTACTAGGTGGCAATACTGTGGTAAAAATTTAGGTGGCAACCCTAACCTCCATCTTAAATTTTAAAAGTATGACATTATATTCGAAATCAAATCCGTTGTCAGAATTTCAAAATTACAAGAATTCGCAAAAATTAAAAAAAATCTAGGTGGCAACTCTATCCGCCATCTTAAATTTTAAAGTTTGACATCATCTTCGAAATAAGTTTCCCCTTAAACTTCCTAATTCATACTGAAGTAATCTACAAACACTTGAGTAAAAATGCAGTGTACCCGCTGATTTCATCGTTCGTAAGCTTACTTCTGTATCACTGCTTAGCCGAAGTTGAAATCAACCTGCAATGGTACACGAGGCAGTAGCTCAAAATAATGCATAATTATAACGATTGCCGTTCGTGCGCTGTGTTTTATACACATAATTATTTTATGCAAACATCTATACTTTCCACTGAAGTCGAAGCACACATCACACAGTGTTTGACTTTGGTACAATTGGCTAATGCAACATGCTTGATGTTGTAAGTGAGCTCGATGGCGTAGAATATCGTCGCTGCGCCAACAAAAACGGCTATGTGTTTTTTATCGAATTTTTTTTATTGCATATTTTATTGACACTATCTATTGCCCACATTTCTGCATTCACCGTTTTTTTGTATCTCTTTTGGTTTAGAAGTGATCAAAAACAGCTATGTGCTCGCAGTACTAGAAATACTCTGAAAAAACGGGTATACGCTTACTTGCTTATAACTGTTTTTGATCGCAGGCGAAAAAAAGACGTGTGTTGTTCGCATGTAAAATTTGACCATTAACAAAGGTAAAAAATGTTCAGTTTAAAATAGCCACTATCTCAAAAGATAGCTGTTTTATAGTCTAAGGGCCGTTTTCTCAATGTCCGGTTAAGCACTAATCAGAACTGGCGGTTAGCAAAAAAGCATTTTCTCAATGTTCGGTTAGGTCTTAAGTGCCGGTTAAGTTAACGGCAAGTTGAGGTTCCGGTTAGTTGCTAATCGGAAGAACAGCTGTGTAGCGTAAAAAATAATTATATATTTTATAATTAAAAATGGATAGAATTTCGAGGATTTCGTTTTTTTCTTACTTGAATTCGATCCAAAACATAAAAAGGACATATGCGCATAGGCGTGATTACGTGGAAGAGTAATGCACTTTCTTCATATGCAGTGAAGTTCGGCACTCTGTTGCGTTTTCAAATTATTTAGTAATTAATCCTTGTTAGATATTTACAACTTGCACATCAAAAATATTATAACAAACAAGCGTACACAGCTGATATGCAGTTTAGCGTATTCACTATTGAAAAAATTCACAATTAATGACTTAACCGACAGTTACTTAACCGACACTTGGTGAAAACGAAATTGTTTTTTTAGTTATCTTACGGTTAGCTAACTCCCGGGTCAGAGTTTTGCTAACCGGACATTGAGAAAGCGGCACTAAATATGGAAGAATGCAATGCTACTCTCTATAAAAAAACTGGAAATTGAAGAAAATCCGACTGCAGGTGGTAAAATATCACAGAGGGAAAATATTTTCAAAAATCGTAAATTAAGACTATTGCGTAAAAATATTATGTTTGGATATTAAATTAAATATTTAGGCTGTGTGCGAATTGATCTAAATGCGACCTAAACTAAACAGTGTCGATAAGGCAGTGCTTCCTAATTTAGGAATCATTTAGGTAGCTCGAGAATTTCCTAAATTATTTAGGAAGCAGTGCCTTATCGACCCAATTTAGTTTAGGTTGCATTTAGATCAATTCGCACACGGCCTTAATATACATTTAATACTTCTTTTCACAATTTTATGCCAATTACTGTGTTATACAATTTTGTTTAATTTATAAAAATATGTACCTATGTTAGCAAATATATAATAAAAACAGAATAACTTTTGTATTCTCTCAATGGATCTCACTCAACGAAATTTGGTTAAAACTCACTTGGTTCAGGTTTTATGCTGACCAATAAAGTAGTTCACAACTCTGGCAATGTGTGCCAACGCATTATTCTTTTGTTTAAAAACCCAAGAAATGCGTTTCGAACAATTTTTCATTGGTAACAATAATGGACCACCATTTTGAATTAAAAAGTATCCTTCGGTAATGCTTGTGAGTTTAAAAACATATCTGCATTAAAAAAAAATTGCAAAATGTTATACATGAACAGTTATTTAGACATTTATTGATCAAAACCTTTGTTTAAAATATTATTTTTTAAAGAAAGCAACCTATTTATTACCATTTGCCACAGATTTTCACTTTTTTTAGCAAGATTGGAGACAAGATGCTCAGTAACACATCATTATAAATTTTTTTTATATAAAACCCAATTTAAGTAGAATTTAAGCACTTCTAAAAATATTTCTAGGAGCGGGGTTTTTTGGCACGGGGTGTAACAGGAGCAACGACCAGTTAACTAATCGAGTCCTCAACTTCTCCACATTTCATCTAGGCCAAACGGCAGTATTCTGTACAAATTGCAATCGATTCCATACCACCAAAAGAGAATTGAAATCATGTATAAAAACAGCTATGTGCTTTAAAACAGCGCAAATGTTTACCACGTCGTAATGTGCAAAAAAAATTCTTTTTTTTTTCAACAAATCAATAACATATTTTTAATATAATAGTATCCAAAAAAGAAATTTGAAAAATAATGTCCTTGGACACAAGGAAACAGTTTTTTTCACCTCCTGAAAAGTTACTGAAAAACACATAGCTGTTTTTGTTGGCGCAGCGACGATATGTTGCATGGTATTAATGATATTGAAGTCATACAAAAACCAAGTATGTACTGAGTGTAAAAGCAGTTGCAGTTCATCGCTGCAGGTCTCTGGTCGGAACATACTCGAGCTCTAAAAAATTATCTAATGGCTGCCACTAGACATTTATTTTTGTTAAGACCTTATTGTTGTTCTGAACTTCTCAAGTTAATTTACTATGGTATTTTTCAATCCAAATTGGAATACGGTTTAGTTTGCTGGGGTGGCGCTTATGCTAACAAAATTACTCCTATTTTTATATCTCAAAAACATGCAATTCGTCTGATTTGCAATAGATCTCGCCGTGATAGAAGTCTGATTCTTTTTAGAACATTAAACATCTTACCATTAAAGCATTTATACTGTTTCAAGGTGTTAAAGATATTTTTTATCAAATCTGGGTATCTACTAAGTAGATACTCAATAAGCTATAACTTAAGAATTAATCTTCAGAATCTTGTCACTGTACCACAGTATTCACTTCAATTATTTCTGCAGTTATACTTCAGTAGCTCCCAGACTCTTTAACAGCTTACCTAATAGCATAAGATGTATTCGTAATAAATGTATGTTTCTTCGTAATGTTAAAACTTGGCTTTTCAGTCTTAATTACAATGATGTTGATTGTTTGTTCAGTGTTGGTTAGTAGTTAATCCTTTTTTGTTTTTTGAGCTTCTCCACGTTTTTTTTTCTCATTATATATTTATTTTTATTATATTTATTACACTTCTTTTTTGTGATTATTTATATTATATATTTATTCTTTGAAACCACTTCACTTCACGTTATAATAATAATACGATTATGTTTAATTATTTCAATTATTTACTTATGTAACTGCAATCGTCTCTAGTTCTTTGTGAACTATAGATTGCAGATCTTTTTCATTCCAAACTGCAGCTTCCTATGTAATGTAATTAATGAATTTTTTGTCTATTTAAGTTATGTTATGTAAGTTGTTAATAATGAATAAATGAATAAAAAATAAAGATAGATAAAAGAAAGATAAAAGATATTCTTAAAACAATTTTTGGCGATCCCTATTTAAGGGTACTTGTCGGTACAACCTATAATATAATAACTAATTTTTGCCTCGTTGTAAGAATTTAGCGCTGTACGCTGTCATTTGCATTTTATTTGACAGAAAATAGCAAAAAAATTCCATTTTTGGTGGTCACTAAGAATTATAATAAAACATAATTTTAAAAACTTTTTATGCCAAAATGTTGGTATGAGTAAGAAATTTAACATTTTAGCAGATGTGGGTATGAGTTCTGTGAAAAATAAAAAGTTAGAACCAAAAACCTTGTTTTTTACCAAAAAAACCTTCAGGAGAATCAAAATTGCTTTGGTGCATTTTCTCCAATTTGAAAAAAAAGTATGCAGAAATCATTTTAATGAGTTATTCTTACTTTTGAGACCCCGAACGGCAGAATCTAAATTTTAATCCGGTCTACTATACATATACTTTAACATAAAATTTAAATACAAATTTATATTTACCATTTAACTCCAAAAGTACTGAACCTATTTTATTGAAAAAAGTTGTTTAATGTCATATTTAAGGTACAGCACGTTATAGCGATAGTATTCCTTTTGAAATAATAATAAGTATGATATAGAAACCCTCCCAGATGCCACACATTGCTTACAGTCCAACCTAAATTGGTGCATCAGCTTCATTTACCTGTCAAAATTTGTTCATACTCATACATTTTGTATGAAACCTACCGAAATACGCACTAGCGCAACTCCATTCTAATTTCCAATTTTGACAATGCGTTCGGTAGTGAAGTTGTCTGCAACAAAGAGAACGAAAAGAAAAACAAGAACAA
Source organism: Dichetophora obliterata (assembly GCA_963920525.1). Lineage (NCBI taxonomy): Eukaryota > Metazoa > Arthropoda > Insecta > Diptera > Sciomyzidae > Dichetophora > Dichetophora obliterata. The sequence continues at coordinate 8,101,258 of OY986436.1, read as the reverse complement.
AGGCAATGATTGTTGAAGTTCACGCAGCGTTCAGTTTCAGTAGCCCTACGGTTGCCACCTTTGTAGGAAAAATCCCATTTGTGGTTATTTTTAATTGCCGTGGAAAATGGGAATTCCTATAGAATTTTTTAATTGAGTGTGATTTTTTTTTAATTCACGTGGGATTTTTTTTTTTTTTGTTTTTGTAAGATTTCTTTTTTTTTTGAAGGATTTATTTTTATTTAGTTTTCAGTTAAAATATGTATAAATATATATACATAAAAGTGTATATTTTCCATATTTTGTTCATTGTCAAAATCGTATTAACCCATCTACATATATGATTTTTGCAACGAATTCGTTAAGATTTCAGTTACTTTGGTTTGGTGGGAAATTCTTTCATTCTTGACATAATTACATGCATTGCGAAAATATGTTTCAGTGATTTTTTTTTTTTTTTTCAATATACCAAATTGGTATGTCTTAAAATTGATTTATGATTGATCTTTATTACGAGTTTCTTCCGACGTAATCTTCGCTGGTTATGAAACAACGAGTATCGAACGTCAAACCCTATCGAAATGTTCGTTGTTCATCGAATTTTCAATCGAATAAAATTTTGCTTTTGATGCGGTGCGTGCTGAGCAATAATTGAGCCGCTCAGTGCACACTTCGATTAACTCCACTTTTTGAAAAATTTTAAATTTAAGTGTCAAAGGCCTTGGTATAGTCATAACTTTTTATATTTATAATAACTTTCCCGAATAATAAAGATTAGCACCGTTAAATGACAATTTTTTTTGGCCATTGAATAATAATTAATTAATTAATTTCAGATTAATTTCCATTTCGATTTACTCCATACCCCAATGTAAATCGTTTTGGAAACGCTGTATCTGTTCTAGCTGACCATAGACACTTATTTGTTTTTAAACATCCGAAGATGCCCTCTCCCTCTCAATAATATAATATTGTGTGTCAGCGTTGTATTGTTAATTTTGCCCAAAAATGAACGAATTTACAATGCTGTAGCTGAAAATCCCCCTTGCCTATATGAAAACGCAGTATTAGTGGGAATTCGCAAAACTCATCATGCAACAGTGAGAAGCATAATACATTACCATCTGTCGCATATGTTTCCAAATATAGCGTTGTTTTAGTTTGAGGATAGTCTTTCTAATACCTAAGTGTCCTCCTTGTGGTGTGTCATGGTATTCTTGAATTATTTTGTGTTGCATGGTTTTGTTTGTAATTCTTTTAGGGGGTTGAAATATCATAATTTTTAGCGATTCTTTATTATTTTCTATTTTGTTCTTCTGCTGCAACATGTTATATATTCTTTTAAATTCTTCTTTCTGTATGATTTCAAATATATTATCTTTTTCATCTAGCGCTAGTTCTTTTATATCAAATTTATTCATTTTAGATACTAATTTCTTCAGAATCGGCTCTAGAGTCGCTGAGTTATCATTAGATCTTGCATGCATATTTTTATTATTTTTATTAATTTTTGATGATAGCTTCATCGATGTCGAATCTGGATTCGTCAATTTATCGCTACATCGCACGTGCACAATATCATTTATAATTTGGATACTAGTATCATTTTTATTCATATTCATATTTTTATCGCTTATTTCAAATTTTAATTTACGTACGTTTCTGATATCTGTGATGTGCAGTCCCATATAAAGAGTTCATGACGCTCCCGTTGAGATGTGCAATCATCGTCTGCAAGTTCTTCTTACTTCTTTTTATTTCCCCTTGTAATTACCATGGCTTTGCTTGTTTCATCATTTGGTGTCATTGTTTTAAGTATGTCCGAATCTATTTTTATTCGTGATAGCGCGTCGGCATTGGTATTTATTTTTCCTTGTGTAAATATTATTGTAAAGTCATAATCAGATAAGTCTAATCTGATTCTGGTCATTTTTGATGATGGGTTTTTATGAGCAAAAAGTGAGACTAAAGGTCTGTGATCCGTAACTACTATAAATTTCTGTCCGTATAAATATGGTTTAAAAAAATTAATGCCCCAGTGTATTGCTAAAAGTTCTTTTTCTATTATTGGTTTATTTATGTCATGTTTTTGTAAAGTTTTGCTTGCATAAGATATTGGTAAGTCTTCTCCAATTTCACCTTGTGATAATACGGCTCCTAACGCGTAGTTTGACGCGTCAGTCGTTAAAATGAATGGTTTTAAAAAGTCTGGATACTGTAATATTGGTGGTTCTATTAATTTTTGTTTTAGTGTCTCAAACGCTGTTTGGCATTGTGTTGTCCAATCAAAAGTTTTGTTCTTTTTAAATAAAGCATTTAAGCATTGTGCGATTGTTGCAAAATCTTTTATGAATCGTCTATAATAATTGCAAAAGGCAACGAATCTACGCACATCGTCTGCATTTAAAGGAGTTGGATAATTTTTTATTGTTTCATATTTTGCTGGATCGGTCTTAATGCCGTTTTGTGTTATCAGGTGTCCCAAATAGACAACCTCTGGACGTAGAAATTTGCATTTGTTTGCGTTTAATTTAAGATTGTATTTAGATAATCTATCAAAAATTTTAATTAAATTATTGTTGTGATGTTGCAAGCTACATCCAAAAACTATTATGTCATCTACATATAAAAATGCTTCTGAGCTTAATCCTGTTAGTGCTAATGTTAGCATTCGTTGAAAACTGTTCGAGGATATTTTCAATCCAAATGGTAGTCTTTTGAAATGGTAGTGACCATCGTTGGTCGAAAAAGCTGTTAATGGTCTTGAATTTTTTTCTAAAGGTTTTTGGTGAAAAAAACTTGTCATGTCAAGTGTAGAAAAGTATTTTGCTCTGCCAAGTTTGTCTAAGACATCTTCTATTCTTGTTAAAGGGAATTTATCACTAACTATGTTATTGTTTAATTTCCTAAAATCAACTACCAAACGCCATTTTTTGATATCGTCATTATTTTTCTTAGGTACTATTAGGAGAGGTGAATTGTATGGGCTTATTGATGGTTCAATTATATCGTTGTTTAATAGGTCTTGAACTTGTTCATGTATTTCTTCGTTGTGTACATGTGGTAATCTATAATTTTTTATGTATATGGGAGTATCATTTGTTGTGATTAGTTTTTGTGTATAAAAATTGTTTATTGTCAGCTGTTCATTTGCTAAATGGAATATATGTTGATATTTTCTGAAAATATTTATGAGTGGATGTTTTAATTCTATGCCTAATTCTTTTATAACTTCTTGGAATCCAGTTTCATTTTGACGTGTGTCTCGTGTAAAATATGAGTATTCTGATAGAGGTTTGAATTTTGGTGTTAGTTTGTTAATTTTTATTTCTGTTTCGGTAGTATTTAATATTTTTACGTGACATATTCCTGTTGATGGAACTATAGAATTTGCTATAAATACTCCTGTTTGAATTTCTTCGTTCAAAATAACACTATCTTGATTTAAGTTTAAATTTATTGGAGCTATAATTTCTGTTCTAGGAGGTATTCTGATAGTATCAAATGCGTTTTTATTTAAGTATAAAGGTGTTACTATGTCGGTGTTGTTTAGTATTATTGTGAGTGTATGTGTTTCATAGTCAATTTTACACATATATTTTGATAAAAAGTCTCTACCTAAAATACCGTCAGTGTGAATGGGGAAGTCGTTGTCTACGGCTTGAAAAATATGTTGTATATTAAAGTTTTGTAAATTGAGTCTTTGTGCTTTTGAGCCTAGAGTGAAAGTCTCTTCTTCTGTTATACCTGTTAGTTTACAATTTTCTCTTGTCATCAATTCTCTATCATTATTTATATTTTCTATTTTGCAGATTGATATGTCTGCACCTGTATCAATTAAGAATTTCAATTGTTTTTTTGTATTGCTGCATGTTATTATTATATAATTTGTTGTATAATCCGATATTTTGTATATTTTTAGTTGCGCTGTCCCGGATGATCTTCTTTGTTGATCTCCGAGCGATCGTCGTTTCCCTGGTCTTCATTATTAAATACGTACATTCTGTTGTTATATCTTTGATTGTTAGAATTTCTGTATGTGTTGTTATTATCAGAATTGCGTCTTTGCGCATTTTGGCCATTATTATTTCTCTGGTTACTATTTCTAACAAAGTTGTTTCTATTGTTATTGTAATTCTGATTGTTGTTATTTTGGTTATGTCTGTATGTGTTGTTTTTATGGGTTCGTTGCATAAATGTATTGTCATTTCTGTTGGTTTGTAGTCGTGTATTATAGTTTCTGTTATGTTGTTGTCTTTTTCTGTAATCTTCAATAGTGATCGGTTTGGGTCCGGCAGTTTTGGATGTTGGAGTGTAGATTGGTATATTTTCTATTGGTGCTGTTGACTGTGGAATATATTCTTCTGTTGGCTTTTCCATAAAGTTTTTTGCTTCTCTTAGGACTTTCTCGAATAATTTGTGAAATTTTGTTGAAGACATTTAAGGTGTTTTTTTTTTTTATAGTGTACTGTTTGTTTAATCTATAATCGTATGGTCTGCAGGATCGGTATCGGCAGGATCGCCATGTAGGGGGTGATAATTTCTGGTCTATTGGATTCAGTGATTCAAAGAAACATTTCGATGCCTAATCGAAATGTTACTTTGGTGTTTTTAGAGCGCACCAACGCTCAAGTTAATATGGCTAAAGTGCCGCTCTGTATTTTTGTTTTAGGCTAAGGAGCCAAGCTTGAGAAGTAAATAAAACAAGGAGCTGAAGAGCTCAGTATAAGTCGTCTTTAAATTCTAATTTTATTACTGAAAAGTCTTGACTTATAAACTAAAAATACAAGTATTTTTCTTAAAATAATTTTACCACTATTTCCAAGACTCCGCCCTTTATTCCAATACTTTTTTGAATTTAATTTTTAGAATCGATAATCGACCAATCACTTTCAGTTTAATAACCTCTAATCTGTTTCCCCTCTATTTAATATTTTTGACAACATTAATTGGTTCGCTTGAATTCGTGGCCTTGACTTTAAAGTGTCATAGGCACTTGTTCGACTCACCGCCTGTTGTTGTTGCGTTATGTCTTTCTGTGCAATGCACTTGTAATTCAACACCCGCTGTCGCAGCTCAGCTTGTGTGGTATCTAGCGGCATAAGCGTAAAGGGTACAAAATACATTTCATAAGAATTCGAATTGCAATTAGTTGCGTTTACGTTGAGGTTTTTTATACAGATTTAAATTTGGGAATGTGTGAACATATTATGTTGATGTTTTCTTTTTATTGTCGTCGTATGTTAGACAATTTTAGGTCACTAAAGTGAAGGTCTTTTTTTTAGGTGGTTGTTTGCATGATGTGTGTACGTATGTATGTATGAAAGTACACTACAAATGGTAGTTAGTATAGAAGTGATCTCGCACTCTGAATGTTACTGTGTACTTCTTAGTCTTTTCAATATTACTCCCACGTTGTTTTTAAAGAAATAATTATTATACCGTTATAATCAAGATGAGTAAGACTAATAATGTGAGTGAGGAAAGCAGTGAAGATTCTTCAATACGATTTATCAACAAAAGGTCTGGCCCAAGCAGACGTTTATCGTTTTCCTCGGATTCATCGGATTGCAACAGTACAAACCCTACTAACATATCGATTGGGAGGAAAATAAGTCGTAATCCTGGTAAATGGAAACGAAATTTACAAAAGCATAACAGGATAAAAGGTTTGGCATACAGAAATAGAGGTGGAAAATTAATACCTGCAAAAACATTTGTCGATATACAATGCAAATGCAGTCAAAATTACAATCAAAAAATTAGTTCGGATGAAAGAGAGGCTGCCATGAAAGACTTTTATAGTTTGCATAGTCATCTTGACCAAAATATTTTCTTAAGAGGTTGTATCAAAGTTAACGAAATAAAAAGAAGACGCCCTACAAATGAAACTAAAAAACGAAGATCACATTTGTTTGCATATTACTTTCGAAAACAGAGACGTGATATTCCCGTTTGTAAAAAATATTTTAGAGACACTTATCAGGTGAGTGACGGGCGGATATACGATTGTTGTTCTAAAGAACAAGTTACAACTTTAGTAGATAAGCGCAATGACGGCGTTGCAAGCAATAAAATAGATGATACAAATGTTATAAAACATATAAAGTCATTTCCAACCTACAGTAGTCACTACACCAGAGCTCATAATCCAAGACGACAATATTTAAATCCTCACTTAAACATTAAGAAGATGTATGAACAGCCATCAAAGGATACGTGTCAAACTTGTGATGCTTTTCAAATAAAAATTCAATCTTTAGACGATGAGGGTATTCAGATGGCAAAAATTGAAAAGGAAACTCACTTAGAAGAGGCTGAACGGGCTCGCAGTCAAATGGCTGCCGATCGAATGGCAACATCAGATAAGTTGTTCGTATTTTCTTTTGACTTGGAAAAAGCTTTAGCCTTTCCCAAGTTGACCACATCCGTAGCTTATTATAAGCGAAATTTATATGTGTATAATTTTGGATGTCATGAATTCAATAAAAATACAAGCCACATGTTTGTTTGGCCAGAAACTGAAGGATCACGTGGGTCTCAAGAAATTTCATCTTGTCTAACAAAGTACATAAAGACTTACGCTGCAAATTACGAACAAATAATAACATATTCGGATTCGTGTACCGGCCAAAACAGAAACATTAAAACCGTCTTAAGTTTATTAAAACTTGTTCAAAGCACGGAAATCAAAGCTGTATCAACTGAAATGAAATTTTTGGTAAGTGGACACAGCTATTTACCCAATGACTCGGATTTTGCCATTATTGAGACATGTGCGAAAAAAAATCAAAACATCTTTTCACCAGATGATTGGTACCATATAATCAAAACATGTAAAAATAAATCGCCATTTCATCTAATACAAATGACTCACCAAGATTTTTTGTCAACAAAACCTTTAGAACAGTCTATCATTAACAGAAAAGTGACCGTCACAGGGCTTCTAGTAAATTGGCTTAAAATACGCTGGATAAAGTTAGAAAGGTCAAAACCCTATCTCATACAATTAAAAAATGACTATAAAGAAGATACTGAATTTCAAGCCATTAATATAAAAAAATCTTTAAAGGGTAGACCGCAAAGTTTGAAAAATATTGATCAGCTTTTATTATTTCCTAAAGGAAGAACTGTGACAAAGGAAAAATGGAGAGATATGATGGACCTGCTAAAATTCATTCCTACTGTTAAACACGATTACTATAATAATTTGTCAACAAAACGAAATGACGAATCCTCGCCTACAGCTGATGAAGACGACATTATGTATAATATTGCTGAAACATCCCAAAGAATAATGCCCCAAACATAAAGCTGCTATAAATTAATTAAAAAAAATTAAAAGCTGTGCTTAAAATGTATAAAATTTGACTTTTTCTTAATAAAAACTTAAAAATGTAAAGTATAAATTTAATCTTATTATTTTTTTTCAGTTGCCAAATCGATTAACTCCACCAGTCACATAAAAACTGTAACATTACTGACGATTGTTTACTTTTTTATTTATTTTATATACCGTTAGATGAAAGCTATATCTGCAATTGTGCATTCTACATTACATATTTGAATTCATATCATCACAGGAATTTTTAAAAACAATATATATTACATCATTGCGTTTCTCAACTTTTTGTTTTATGGAGTTAATCGATGTGTGCTCTGAACGGCTCAATTGTTAAAAAGATAAGAATTTCGTGATTGAGTTTTGCTTTTTAAAAACTAAAAACTAATTTGGAACTCTTTTTGTAAACTTTATACAGGTTTAAGGTGGATTAAAAAATATTTTTCATTGAATATTATTACTAAAAGACTAATTAAAACACAGACGAGGAAATATACTAGTTCTTTTAAATATTTTCAATTTCTTGTTTCATTTTTGGCAATTTGTTATGGCTATATTATTTACTGTGGTAATTTTTAATAGAAGAGAGATTTTTTGTAGTTTTTTTAATACAAATGGGATTTTTCGTGGTTTTTTTATTTGGGATTTTCGTGATTATATTAAATGTCCGTGGAATTTTTTGTGGTTTTTTAATTGCGATGGGAATTTTTTTTTCAAATTATTACCATGGGAATTTTCGTGGTTATTAAATTTTGCTATTGTGGTAATAAGGTTTTTTCGTGGGAATTTGAGGTTGGAACCGTGGTAGCGCTAATTGAACATTTGCGTAGCACTTTTAAACGCAACGCAAGGCGCACCAATTTAGGTCGGACTGTTAATCGTTTTCTGTTCACGCGTTTGTGTTGCGAGAGTTTCAATAAACTGTTGCTCTCTACTTTTCTCTTTTTTGCTCAGCTAGCACAGCGCAACAAACTTCGAGTTGTTCACAGCTTAATCACGCAAAATTACTGAAGATGAAAGGGTAGCGCCTTTTGAAACAGTATGTCTAGTCTGATGTGTGATTAACTGTATGTACAGAGTTGTTGTGCCTTCTTTCATAGGCTACTTGATCTAAAGCTCTAAATTGAAATCTTGTAAAGTAACAATTAGGGTATTCACAATATGTGCTATCATGTCATAATGTCATATTATCCTACGATTTTGCACTAGTTTAAACATTTTACTGTTGCCTTCCATATAAAAAAGTACTAAACTCTGAAAGCTATGTTTGTGTCGTAAATTTGAAGTAGCGTAATCAAACAGCTGTTTCTTATTTGTATTTATTTATCTTGTAAATTTTAGTTGTAAAGTTTTAGGATAATATGACATGATAGCACACCTTGTGAATACCCTAATTGTGTATGTTACTTTCATTTGATTTATGCAAATCTTGATCTTAGATTGAGCTAATATTTTATTGATTTATGCACCAATTTTCACAATTGAAAAGAAAAAAGGTCGTGAAAACGTTTAATGTCAAAAAAGTTTTACAAACTTGCAACTAAAAGCTTTTTTAAGCTTAACTTGGCCGCAGTCTCTTCACGTACTCCAATTATGAGATTAAAATTAATGCCTCTAATGACACTCCTCTAATTAGAAGCTTACGTTTACGCGCTCATGCTTCACATCTAAAGCTGACCCATTTAATTTCAAGTATTTTTATTCCCGTCAATTTTGACCCTAATTTTTAATTCTATTTTTAAATATTAGCCACGTATTCTCTTTATGCTATATTTTCGTTTACTTTGGACATTTTCACATCATGTTTCCGCACATATTTTCTATGCGAATTGCATACTTTTAGGTGAAAATAAATTTCAATTTTGAATAACATCAATCTGTGATTTTTTTTATATATATATTCAACTACACTCTGCACACACTCTTTCCTTTCACACTCCCCTGACATTAGTCTCTTTCTTCTGCTAACACACCACCAAAAACATGACCAGCCAGTAAATTTGTGGCCAACAGACAGTCCGACAGACAGACAGCAGCATAAGGCTAAATGTTGACTAATCTGAATTTATGGAACGTGGAGCAGCAAAGTAAGAAAAAGTTTTCTAAATGCCCTGTGTCTGCAATGTGTGGACAGTGAACAGCATCCAACTGAATCGCCGAAATCACAAGGTAATTCTTCATATTTAAATCGTTGGACGAATGGCGCTGGTCTTGCGGATGGTGGAGGTGTTGGTAGAAGACATTAATTTTTGCCCGATTGCACATAAATTGTAATGAAAAGCTCATATTTCATATATTACTGTGGATGGTGGAGAGAGTGAAAGCTAAAGAGCAGAGGGAAAACTAAAGACCTTTGCTGGAAATCGAATTTGTAGAAATTTTAGAGGAAGCGCCATGTTACAATAAATTTCAGCCAAAAAGCAATAATGACGCCAGTCTGTTCGGGTCTAGTCGAAGGATTTTCTTAGCGAGCAGAAGAGCAAATCAATTCTTAGGCAATAAATATGGCTTGAGTGCCAAAAAGCAGACTCCAAAAACTTATTGGCAAAAATAAAGATCCGAACGTGTTGAGAATTTAACGAGAATTTTATTGTATAGTGTAAACTGACTCTGGAGACTATATGGGTAGCATTTATTACTCATTTATTTCTTATGTAAGTTATTAAATTCATTTCCAAATATTCTAATCAACTTTTTCACCTGTTCGACATTTATACAAAGCAAAAAAAAATCTTCATCTCATGTCAAAAATATTACTAAATCCAGCCGTCATACAGCTGCTTTTAATTAAAAACTCACATATAAAACTAAAAATGTTCAAGCGCACGAGGCACAGTGGCTGAGTAACATACAAAAAGTGTCACTAAATAGAAGGATACGTCGTGAAGCAATAAAATTTGACACATAATTTGAAATTAACTTTACGAGATCACATTCAAAAATACTTTGAAATCCAACGACCATCACGCCTACCTTCAATATAAGACAAAAATTAAAAACGCTATATTTTTTCGTTATTGAGCCTTTATAAAGCCACTCCTTCCGAACTCTTACATGCTCTTTGTAAGGTCAGAAATCAAAAGGTTCAGCGAAGGATACATAGACCGACTCGAAAGTCATAGCAACACTTTAGCTATAGCCCTTTTAGACAATACCTCAGCAACAAGAAGACTGAAACGCTTCCATATTTTGGATTTGCCTCATCGTTAGATAAAATATGTTTCAATACGAATCTGTGATTATTACATATGTAAATGTCTTTAAGTAACTAATATAAGATGTAATATTACCTTGCTTTTATGTAGCTGCACTCATTGGAACATATCTATACTGTTATTTTAATTTCTAATACATCTGTTTACATTTGCTTATTGTTAATTTCGATATATTGCAAAAATATATACACAGGGTTGCCAATATTCGAAGCGCCTATTTTATTTTTAAATAAATCAAAGAAACCACAATTTTTTGTCTGTTCGTCATGAATATCATTTAATTGGGTTCAAGTAGATTTGCTTACATTATTTCTTGAACATGATATCTCGTAAATGGTCGCCATTGGCCTCTACGACATATTGTGCCCGTTTTGCAGCATTTTCCATGGTTTTCTTCAACATTTCGATGGGAATGGCGGTTATTTCTTGACGGATGTTGGTTTTCAGCTCTTCTAGGGTCTTTGGCTTGTTGACGTAAACCTTTGATTTCAAATAACCTCACAAAAAGAAGTCTGGAGGCGTTAAATCTGGTGATCTTGGCGGCCAATCGAAATCACCATTTTTTGACATCAAACGGCCAGGGAACAATTGCTTCAAAAAATCGATTGTAGTGCGGCTTGTGTGTGGTGGCGCGCCGTCTTGTTGAAACCAGTAGTGCCTGATACGCTTTCGACGAACGATTGGCATGAAAAAATTGTTTATCATATCGCGATAACGCTCCTGATTGACAGTAACTCTGTGGCCATTATCATCTTCGAAAAAGAACGGCCCAATGAGCATTTTAGCACAAACGCCGCACCAAACAGTGACTTTTGCATCGTGAAGAGGTACCTCTTGAATCTCTTGTGGATTTTCAGTGGCATAAATACGGCAATTTTGTTTGTTTACCGTTTCGTTCAACTGAAAATGAGCTTCATCGCTCATGATAATTTTATGCCAAAATTGCTTGTCTTCTTCAGCCATTTCGATGACTCTTTGGGCCCATTCCAATCGACGTGGCTTATCGGTAGGCAACAATTTGTTTACCAATTGAATTTTGTACGGAAACAAACTCAAATCAACACGTAAAATGCGTTGTAAAGTGGATCGGGGAATGCCGAGCTGCTGAGAACGGCGATTTTGGGATGTTGTTGGTGACTGCTCAATACTGGCTCGTACGGCTGCAATATTCTCATCCGATCGCCTTGGTCGCTTTTTATTTGGCCTCTTTGGGTTACCAAGAGTATTACCAGTTGTAAATCTTTCATACAAACGATAAATTGTTTTCTTGGAAGGCGCACTTTTCACTTTATTTATTTTTTTGAAAGCACGTTGAGTTTTCACTATTGACTTGTTTTGTTGAATGTAAATTTCAACAATTTTAGAGCGTTCGCGTGGCGTGTACTGTTCCATTGTAAACATTTGCTTGGAATGACGCTTCAAACGCGGTATGTCATTAGTCGATTTGGCATCACTGCGGAAAGTTACAGTGTTGCCAGATGGGCGCTTCGAATATTGGCAACCCTGTATAAATAAAAAAAAAATAAAGCCACTGCTTCAGAACTCTTAAATGTATTTAATAAAAAAAAAATTTTATGCCACGCCCACCTCTCTGTTTCAGTGCACGTAATTTTTACAATTTCTTATAAACTGAAATAAGCTTAAGTAAACTTTCATGAGGCATAGAAATAACACAAATAAATTTTCTATTATTCAAAGCTATTACACAGTGAGACACGAAAAAATAACTTCAAATATCTCAATGGTTTCTAGTAGTGCATGGTCTATATATTATGAACTCATACCCAGTTTTATCGGATTAGATCAAATAAGAGAGAAATTCAAGGTAAAATTTCAGCTTTAAGTCACAAATCGTTATAACTCTTAAACTAAATTTAAATCCTATGTAGCAATGGCATCTAAATATTTGCAATGGATGGTTCTTTACATTTTGAGACCCTTTTTTGCTCAAAAAGTTACGTAAGGTGTTTAATATTTTCTTCGAAAACAGGGCTTTTTTAAGAAAAACAAAATTTTCAATAGTTCAGTTACTTTGTATTATCTTCAAAAACAATCAGATTTTGCTGAATTTTTGCATACACTTTAACACGAATCACCCTGAGTAAATTTTTTTTTAAATTTTCAGAATGACCTGTTAACGAAAATATAAAATGGTTTAAACTAAAATGAGCACATTTTAAGAGTTTGTATTTGCGTTGCCATATGGCAACGACAGGGTGTTTCGGGTTAAGTAAAATAAAAAAACCCACCTCTGAAAAGATTATAACCCTACAACAAAAGATTTGCCCACCCCTACTTTTAATGATAGTGAGCTTACTCGTAGGATTTCATTTGCATATCTAACAGTTAGGTGTCTAGCTGGGCTGTAGTCGCCTTTAGGTGAGGTGTCAAAACAAAATTTGAAATACGATCATTCATTTGATATATTTGAGTCGGAAATTTTCAAAAATTTTGTTTATTAAAATAATTTCGCATTGTTAAATTGATTTTTGGTAATGAGTCTCTGCATTAATAAACTAAGTTTGTATTGCTGTGTTTGTGGTAAAATACCTTTAACAAAAAGCATTGCGTTCTTCAGTGCGGAAGCTGAAATGGCTTATGAGTAATATTTCGTAGAGCCAATACTAAAAAACGTGACGTGGACACCTAAAAAATTATGTCGAAGTTTCTATATTTACCTTCTGGCATGGTTAAAAGGAAAACGGGCTGCTATGCCTTTTGGAGTACCGATGCTGTGGATGGATCCTGCAGAGCAAGTAAGCGAGAACTGTTATGTGTGTGCAAACCCTTTCTTTGGTCAAAACAGAATCAAAAACGACAAATTACATACGTAAGCGTTCAGAGTGCGCATATGCCTTTGCCACATTTGAATAATATTCCAATTCCAATACTTCCAACTTGTTATGATATAGCTTCATATCAAACACAAACAGTTCACGCTGACTTTTATTTGGTTTATGAACCAGTACCATCTACATTGCATAGACAGATTCCAGTATCGCAAGAACTTATGGATATTATAATGGCTAAGCTCAATTTGTCGCAACGAAAATGAGAAAAACTAGCTACTCTTTTAAATCTGGGAAATAATTTAGCTCCAGGAGTAAAGGTTATTGGATGCCGCAATCGACAAAGGCAGTTTCAAATCTTGTTCACAGTCAATCCTGAAAATACTTTTGTTTTTTTTACGGCATTGAAAAATTGATGGAAGCAATGGATGTGTCTTATGATTCGCAAGATTGGAGATTATTCATAGATTCGTCTACAACCAGTTTGAAAGTAGTTCTGCTTCATAAGTTCAATAAGAAACCATCCATTTCGATTGCTTACAGTACAGATATGAAAGAAACATACCAGCAGCTGTTCAAATAGTGGCAATAATATCATACGTCCTTCACTTGTTCCAAAGGAAAACATTTTAATGCCAACGCTTCATATTAAACTAGGAATAGTAAAAAATTTTATTAAGACTGTTTTTCAAAGATCAGAAATTTTATATTGCTTAAAAACTGTATTTTCTAAACTAAGCGACGCAAAAGTTAAGGTAGACACTTGCAAAAAGTTACTCTTTATTTTTGTAAAATAAATCTAGAAAGATATTTGACTGAGTTGGCGTTTTACCTATAAAGTTATTTATTCCCGTCGTTATAGGTGTATTAAATGAACCTGATATCCGAAAGCTTATGAAGAGCCAGAGTTTTGTAGCAAAGTTATCCGATGCAGAGCCCATTGCTTGAAATGCAACCAAACAAGTTATAGAAAACTTTCTTGGGAAAAATCGATTAGAAAACTACCCACAATTAGTAGCCGCAATGCTCAGATCATTTGAAAGAATAGGTGTTTCTATGTCTCTCAAGATTCATTTCCTGCATTATCATCTTGAGTTTTTCAAACTCCAATTAGCATCGGAATCAGACGAACATGGAGAAAGATTCCACCAAATAGCCATGCCTATGGAAAAGCGCTGTAAAGGTAAAAAGCTCAATGCTTTAATAGGTGATATTTGCTGGTGGTCGCACAAAAAATATTTTGCTGAAGATGATGATGGAGATAATGGTGACATGGAAATAAACTAATTTACAATTTTGTTAATAAAATCATAATGGCAACTATCATTAAAAGGTTAAGCAATTTATTATTTTTTAACCTTGTTTAAAGTAGTCATTTTAAATAAATTCAAATAAATTTCAAATAAACAATAACATAAATATTAATTTCCAAAGTTTTAGTTTTTGTATTGTTCAATGGCCTAATTCAGTTTACTTTGTGAACACTTTGGTTTTAATTGAAACTTAAGAAGAAATAGATATAAAAATAATTTTTATTTTAACCGTTTTAAGTTTTCATATATGTTCTAATTACACATTTACGAGCATATTTTAAAACGGTAACTCTTTCGGTAAAATTGTTAAGGACAGTATTGAAGAAAATTGTTGGATCTATAATTTTCATCTGAATGAATTTACGCTAGGGCTTACATTAACGAAGTTATCATCTTTGGTAATCTTTGAATCCAAATATCTGTGGATGCGCACATATAATTGTTGTGATCTTCAGAGGTAGGTTATTTTATTTTACTTAAGATGTATGCAAAAATTCAGCAAAATCTGATTGTTTTCGAAGGTAAATACAAAGTAACTGAACTATTGAAAATTTTGTATTTTTTAAAAAAACCCTGTTTTCGAAGAAAATATGAACCCTCTTACGTAGCTTTTTGAGCAAAAAAAGTTCTCAAAATGTAAAGATCCATCCATTGCAAATATTTAGATGCAGTAACTACACAGGATTTGAATTTAGTTTAAGAGTAATAAGAAAAAATTTGTGACTTAAAGGTGAAATTTGAACTTGAATAATACTCTTATTTGACCTAATCAGTTAAAACTGAGTATGAGGGCATAATATATAGAACATGCACTATTAGAAACCATTGAGATATTTGAGGTTATTCCAATTGACCCTTGAATTTTCACACAGTGTTATTTGCCTGGTTTTTATTAAAAAAACATCACACAAGAAGTGCTGACCATTTCGTTATTATTAAAAACAAATGGACTGAACCTCATGCATTTGCAGCAAATTATTTCTGATCGTCGTTTTGTATGTGTACGTCAGAATTTTTTTTAATGTTTTAAGTTCTTTAGTGCAACACAGTGGGATAGCTCCATATATTTTCTGGAAAAAAAATAGAAGGATTTGTTAGAATTAGAAAAAACTTTATTTCTAAACGTATAACGATACGCTGGTTTCAAATTTAGTATCGATTTTTTGTACCAGGTTTGTTAAAGAACCGGGTTTTTTTTGTAATTTTTTTTATACCTTAATACTTTATACGGTAATTTCAGAAATCCATTTGCTTTTTTTGTGCCAGTTACGCTTTTATTTTTTCATACATTCATTTCACAATTATAAAAATTCACATAATTCGTTATGAACATAATTATTTATTGAATTACGTATTGAACATAATGTTGGGAAAAAGCGGAATGTTTGAGTAAATAAATGATTTTAAAGAAACTGGGACCTTTTATTTTTGCGTTTGAATGCATTTGTCTCAGTATTGCGACAAATAGACCAGCAGTATTCGCCAATAAAAGCCGTAACCGGTATAAAAAAAAACAAATGAATTTCTGAAATAACCACATAAAGTATTTAGGTATTAACAGGAAGTAAACATAACTCAAAGTCAACGGACGCGTTTTAAACTCGGTCCAAGTTAAATCAAAAATTGTCACTAAATAAATCATTATTAACTTGCTTCTTGGACATTATTAGATATATAAAGCAACAGTGAATCGATTGACAAACTCTTTTTCGATAAGTAACATTGTTTTTTATGTGAAATTGGTTTCTTATAACATAAATTTTTATAAATATAAACCAAAAACAATTATCTAATTGGTGACTCATAATATTATAACTGAAGCACCGCTGTTCCAAGAGAAATAAGAGAACTAGATTTGTAAACAATAAGTGTCTCTTTAAAGTTTAATATGCCTTGCATCTGTGGCTCCAAAGTTGAGCGTCATCTGGATGATGACAAAAAAGTGAAATGTGGTGCGTGCAATGAGTATTTTCATTGTCATTGCGTAAACATAAAAAAAGCTGATTTAGTATATATGCAAAAATTAAAAAAAGCATATAAGTGCCAAAGCTGCTCTCGACGCATTTCAATCTGTTCACCGCCAATTACCACACAACCCAATCAGCCGTCAACTACAAGCTTAGATTCGGGCGGGAAAAAATCAACACCTACATTGGTAAATATGAGCGAGAGCAAAGTTGCCAACTCTATTCCTACCAATACACCGACACCGTGCTCCACGCCGCTCTCTTCAGTGTCTCTCATAGATTTCATCGATAAAAAGCTGGATAAGCAAAACTCGCTGATGGAATTGCGTCTTTCTCAGCAAAGTGAGTTAAAAACTAATGAAATTAAAGAGAAACTCATTTCGACTCTTAAGGAGAGTGAGGATAGAATATTAACAGAGTTACGAAATAACGTGAGTGAACTAAAGAGCGGGCTGTTGGCTGTAAATGATAGAGTTACCCAGCTGGAAACTGAAGCTGAAAGGCAAGGCCTGCTTAAGGAAGATATAAAGGCACTTAAAGCTGAAATGGATAATTTAAAACTACAATTAGCTAGACATGATAACGCCGCTGTCGCCTGTGACCTAAAAATTAACGGGGTACCATATGTCCATGGCGAGGATCTTTACAGCGTTTTAAATAACATATGCACTTCGGTACAAATGGAATTACCTAACGTTAAAAGAATATTCCGAGCTAGACCGTCAAACCCTCAGAACACCTCTAATGACACTACAATCATCGCAAAATTTGAGACAGCTCATGGCAGAAACACTGTTTTAAATACCATCTCTAAATTCAGACGTGATAGGAAGGATTTACTACGTTTGCACCATGCCGGCTTTCAGTCCAATAAGGCCATTTATGTCAACGAAGGCTTAACGAAGGCTAACGCACATATTCTTCAAGCTGCTTTGCGCTTCAAAAAGCAGCAAAGATTTTCCGCTGTTTTCAGCCGTCGTGGCTTGGTTCACATTAAGTTCAAACCAACCGACAATGCCATTCCAATCGACTCCATCAAAAAGTTGAACGATGCTGCTGGGTCGCTATCAAATAATAACCTCAGCAACGACAACATCGAGAACAATATAAATAACAACAACTATAGCAGTAACAACAACAACATTAACACTGAGGATGTTTGCTTATTTCGCGCTCATATGGAACCGCAATAACTCCAGTTTACTCTCGTTGCATAATAAGCTGACCATGTTATTTAAACGTTATTGGCTGACCATGCGTTTTTCTTTTTCATATATGTTTATGCATCAAACATTAATATATAATATTTTTTATGTTTCGTTATTAACTGTTATATTTTTTTCCCTAAACTTTTTAATCTTTTCTATGTTTATGTTTCAAACTTTAATGTTTAATATTTTTCATGTTTTTTATGTTTTGTTATTAACTGTTATATACTCTTCCCTTAATTTTTTAATATTTTCTATTACTTAAAACTATACTATAATTGCACAGGTAGGTAAATACAATATAACAAATGAATTCTTTAAATAACATTAATAGGTGTTCCACTGACAATGCATATGCTTTAATTCGTGTTCTATGTCAACAAAAAAATGGTTTAAATGTCTGTCACATTAATGCACAAAGTCTCTTAAAGAAAATTGATGAGTTCAGATTCATCTTTGAAAATTCCAATGTACATGTGATATGTGTCTCGGAAACGTGGTTCAATATTGACATGCTCGACACTTTACTTACTGTTAATGGCTATAGAATATTCAGGGCTGATCGTCTTAGTCATGCTGGCGGTGTTGCTGTATTTGTAAGAAACGAAATTTCGTGCAAGTTGAATTGTAAGTCTCAAAATGGTAGTTCTATAGAATATTTGTTCGTGGATGTCTTTTATGGCACTCAAAAATTACTTATTGGCACTGTATACAGACCAAATCGTCAGGTTGATTTATCTTCATTTTTGGAAACAGTTCAATGTTTGTCCTTGTTTATAAAATATTAAACTAATATTTTAATCGCTGGTGACTTCAATAGCAACCTTTTTTCTGATGATAGTTTGATTAGCGAAATGATTTCTATAGGCCTATATTCTGCTAATACTACCCAACCTACACATTTTTCACAGAATTCTAATACTTTACTTGACCTTTTTCTTTTAAATGACTTATCAAAACTCTTACTTTATGATCAACTTTCTTGTCCTATATTTTCAAAACATGACTTAATTTTTTTAACATATGACTTTCAAATGTGCAATGAACCCATTAATTTTAGTTTCAGAGATTTTAAAAATATTGATTATATTCAACTTGCATCAGAGCTTGATTTGATTAACTGGAATTCAATATACTATACTTCTTCCATCGACGAACAGGTGGCTACATTAAACAGCGGCTTAAGTTATTTATACAATAAGTTCGTCCCTATTAAAACAAAAAAAGCTAAGCCAAGTGATCGTCCTTGGTTTAACTCAAATATCAAATTACTGATTGAACAACGAAACTTTGCTTATAATCGCTGGAAACGTTTCAAAACTCCTGAACTACACATCCGATTTAAGCAATTAAGAAACAAAGTTGCTAGTGCCATTAAAGCAGGAAAAGTAAAGTTTTACGAAAACAAATTCAGTAATGCAGTTAACAGTCAGCAGACCTGGAACTTAATTCGCGACATTGGTATCAGTAAAAAAAAAACATATTTATCAAATGAAATAAATGTTGAAGAGCTTAACAATAATTTCGTTAATATTCCCATGCCTGTGATACAAAGCAATGTCTATGAATATTCAACCAGTGATAATAACTGTGATATTAGTTTTAGTTTTAGTTGTATTGACGAAGTTGATGTTTTAAGTAGTTTTTTGTCCATTAAATCGAGCTCTGTAGGTTTTGATGAAATACATCCAATGTTTTTAAAAGCGTTACTTCCTAAGCTTTTGTCAATTATTACTTTTGTTTTTAATTCGATCTTTACTCAATCAGTTTATCCATCTTGTTGGAAGAAAGCTAAAATTATTCCTGTCACTAAAACAGCCAATGAATATAGGCCAATCGCTATTTTACCGTTTATCTCTAAAGTTTTCGAGCGGTTGATGTACAGACGCATGTACAAGCAATTAAACAAGTATTTCTGTGATAATAGTCTCTTTACTGATCGTCAATCTGGCTACAGAACAAAAAGAAGTTGCATAACGGCACTAATAGATGTAACGGAAGATATAAGAGTTAATCTTGATGCCAATAAAGCCACTTTACTAACCCTTCTTGACCATTCAAAAGCATTTGACACAGTTGATCATGGTATTTTGTGTTCTAAGTTAGTGAATATGTATGGTTGTTCGTTGTCTGCGTCTCGCTTAGTTTCGTCCTATTTAACCGGCCGCTCTCAAGCTGTGTCTGTAAATAATGTAACGTCTCAATTCATCGCAGTAAAAAGAGGGGTGCCCCAAGGTTCTCTGTTAGGTCCCTTGTTGTTTTCTATTTATATTAACGACTTGCCTAGTGTGTTAAAGTTTTGTAAGATACATATTTACGCTGATGATGTTCAACTGTATGCAGGTTGTAACTTGAATTTAATCAATAATTGTGTTACTAATATTAATGATGACCTAAGTAACATAAATGACTGGGCTCATAAAAATGGACTCTGCTTAAATCCAAGGAAATCAAAATGCATTGTCATCTACAAAAAGAAAATTGACATGTCTCTTGTTCCTGCGTTAACTTTAAATGGATCAAGAATAGATTTTTGTGGTACGGTCAAAAACCTTGGCATAATATTTAACAAACACCTGTCTTGGAATGAACATATTAACTGCACAATCGGTAAAATCTACGGTATGCTTCGTTCCCTTTGGGCAACTCAGTACTTCACTCCACAAAGAGTAAGGGCTCTTTTAGCAAAAACCTACCTAATTCCTACGCTTCTTTATGGTTGTGAATTATTTGCTAACTGTGACACATTGGGTAGACGAAAACTTAACGTTGCTTATAACGATATAGCCCGTTATATCTTCGGACTCAGACGATTCGATCACATTTCCATGTTTTCTTGGCAAATCTTTAATTTGACTTTCGATAACCTATTAAAACTAAGAACACTTGTGCTGTTACATAAAATAATTGTTTACAAAGAACCCACGTATTTATATGCACGATTACGCTTCCTTAGATCAAATAGATCAAATCAGTTAATGCAGTTAAAGCATTCTCAATTATGTTCGGAAAGACAATTTTATATATGTTCAATCCGTTTGTGGAACTCTCTACCTAATTATATTAGATCTATAACAAATCCTGTGCAATTTAAGGTAAAACTTTATGCTTATTTCTCCACTTTATAATTATTTCGTTTTTCTCCAATTATTCAGTTGTTAAGTCTTAATTTAAACTGGCTTTGGCCAAAGGAGTGTCAAATAAATTGTTTAAACTTGCTCTTGTAATTCATATTAATTTGAATTAATTTATTTTATCTTGCTTTTATATATTCTAAATGTTCTATCTAAATTAATTATAAATAAATCTCAATGTCTTAAAGTCAAGCCTAATTATGTCTAATGCTATAATAAGATATTTATCTTTTTGTATTAGAAACGAAATGTTAAATTAATAATAAAAATAACTCTAAAAAACCGGTTATTTAACAATCCAAAACCGGTACAAAAAACCGATACCAATTTTAGAACCAGCATATAGAAATAAAATTTTATCAAATTCGAACCACTCCTTCTATTTTTTCCAACAAATATATGGAGCAATCCTACTGTTATCTACAAAAACCTACAATCATACTGATAATGCACCAAAGAACTTAAAACATTAAAAAAAAATTCTGACGTGTACATGAAAAACGACGATACACGTGTGTTTTTATTTGTTCCCCTCTTTCTGAAAAGGTATGTTTAATTCCTAGGACAGAATGTGTGCAACGCAGTGTAATAATACCAACTAAAATTTATTTAACGCTACTCTGACGCATACAGTTTGAAATCAGAATATCATTATCATTTTTTGTAATTAACTTTTATAAAAAAACTGGTTGTAGGAAAAATGATAACCGGTTTAAAAGACAAAAAAAAATAAAACTGATAATCGGTTAAAAGGACCATTTTTTTAAATTAAATTAAATTAAATTAAAAAATAGCTTTTTTTTAATTTGATTTTCCTTGGATATTTTGGTTTTTAGCAAAAACGCAAATTAAAAATTCTTTTTTCATATTTTTACATACGCTTCGTTAATTTGCTTACCCTTTTTGGGGGGATTTTATTGCGTTTTTTAATAAAATCGCTGAATTCTAAAAACTTCTTTCATAATAACCAGTGTTTCGAAGAAATGGTAAGTAATTAGTTTAGTAAAAACTTATTTAAGTTCGGACATGGTCCGAATATGATCCGGATATGGGGATATCTCTTTTAAGGAAGCCTTATCAATATCTGATCAGATAACAATAATGTTTTGTGATGTTATCCTCACTTCAGAAATCCTTTTCAAAATCTAATCAGGCTATTGTGAGTATCCAGTTACCTGATCTGGACTAATATCAAAAAACGCTTCACGTTCGAAATCAGTACCTCATTAAAATAAAAAATTTCCTGATAATTTTCTGATTCTATCCTTGGCAAATTTCTATTCTGGTCCATCTTTTTTTGTCCCTACCTTCTATTAATTCGCGACACTGTACGTGGCAGGGAAAAAGCGGTTACAGCTTAACTTTCAGCACTCACACACACCACCGTAAGCCAAAAGAGCTTACTTGACTTCATAATTTGTAGTTTCAAATCATTTGAATCAAAGAATCCGCACCGTGTGACTAACAAAAAAGCTAGCAGAGGCTAGCATTTAAAGTGAAAGTCGTACGATTAAAAGCTTAAACTTTCAATTAAAATTCAAATTTTTGCCAGTTGATACAGTGTGCCAAACTAAAGCTCTTATTTTGGTTGTATGGTTTTTTTCTTAGTTTTTAATTAAAATCCAAAAAACCAGAAAAACTTTTCCATAAGTTGTGATTAAAACACTCACTCACTCACCTTCAACATTTTTTTTTCCATGCAAGCAGTACAGGGTGGACGGTGTCCCGCTCACACGTGCCGAATCGTTGTTGTTACTACTGCTGCTGCCTGCTGTATTAGTAGCGGAGCCATAATTGTTGTGCCTCTGTTGTTTTAGTTCACTGCAAAGTAGAAAAAGAAAGAAGAAAAATCATGAAATCAAGTTAAATAATGGCAACATGAATCGACTTTAATGAAAATAATTGCATACATTTAGGTGACCTCATAAACCTAGAACAATTGCATTTTGGTCGAATTGTTTTTGTTAATTGCTCTCTGGTTGTTGTTTGGTTTGCAATCACCAATTTTGGTGCTAATTAAGTATTTGTTGTTACAAGATTAGAATGTTGTGAGTGTTTATTTCAATGTGCAGTTGGGTTAGTTTTTGATGTGCCATATAAATGCTATACTTGTATGAAGCGGGTCCGGCAAACATTGTTCTACCTTTTCAAGTAATAGCATTTGTACTAAAGCGTCTCTGGTATTCAAAAGAGATAAAACAAAAACCATTTCCGTACTCAGAAACCCAAACATACAATTATTCTTTTGAAGTTTTTACGACTTTTACAGCGCCCTGTTCAAATATTCACACGTAACTAAGTTAAGTATTTTTTCTATAACTTTTTTTTAATTGATAATTTACGATTTATTGACAAATCGTTAGAAAGACTTTGTTTTTAGTAAAATTCACTATTTGTATACAAAAATGAAAAAAAAATTATTAAAATCAAAAATTGAAGATCCGACTAGGTGAAATTATATACATACTCATTTTTATGTTTGTGGTTGTAAAGCTTTTGCTTCAAAAGTTTGCACTTGAAGAAAAGCTCGATTTAAACAACGAAACGAAAGCAACAAACTTTCAGTAGCGGTCCAGACTCAGTGTGACCAGAGTGGAATATTATATTCCACTTTGGCATATTTTACCTTCGAGAAGCATATTTTTTTTTTTATAAAAATATGCAGCATAAAAAGTGGAATATTTTGCGAACTCCTATATTTTTTAAAATTAACAAATATTGCAATAAAAATGTCTATTTGGTTACTAAGTGGTTATTTTTGGCTATCGACATTTTATATTTTTTTTCATCTCTGAACCACGTTGTGCAACGCAATATAAGGAACTCGTTTTGTGGTTAACTTCTTCGTTGTCAATTTTATTGCAATTAATTTAATAACTTGAAGCAGCTTAAAAAGTGAAATAAATTTGCTTATCTGTTTGGTTGGATTTTTTAGGAGTTATGTTACAGCAGTAAGTAATTTACTTAAGAAAACATTAGGGGTATTCACGATGTGTTGTATTTTCCCTTGTATTGTGTATTTTTGACAAATTTGATATTTGTAGTAAATTTTGTAATATAACAAAAACAAAATGCACAGTTTTCAAAATAAAACCCTGTGGAAAAAATACAACGATGGAACACTATTGTATTCTGTGTAAATTTCGTTGTGTATAAGATCAGCTGATTGTAAAAGCATTTATACTCAGCATGGAGCAAGCTACAGGCTACGCTGTGAGTTTATTTAATAAAAATTAATATAATTTATTCTTTCATATCAATTTTTGTATGATTTCCATTAGTTAAATGATGATTTTAAATTAATATTTCCAAACAGAAGTTCATACTAAAATCAGCTGATTTTAAAAATACAATATGTACTTTACTGAAGGTTCGTTCACAAAGTTGTAAGTATTGTAAATTTTGCAAAAATTTATTACAAATGCACCACATCGTGAATATCCCTATTATTGCAAACAATATTTATTTCTTTTAACTATTTTTAAAAGTGGATTCAAAGCAACAAAGCAGAAAAAAGTTATTGATCAAAGTTGGGAATCTGAAGAAGATTTATCAAAATTTGTACTTTCCTCGCATAGTTTACCATTTAGCAATGCTGAGGTTGAGAAAATTTTTAGTTATATGAATCTTATTAAAACGAAAATTCGAAATGGAATGCAAGAAAAACTCTTACATAATTTGTTGAATGTAAAAACATGGCTACATGTTTAAAAAAAGTGTTGTAATACCTATTAAATACCAGATAGCTTAATAAAAAAATTTAGAAATGCGAACTTCTATGATAATAATGCAAGCAACAATTTAGGTATTGATCTCGGAGATGTGCCTGAATTTTAATTTTATATATTGTATATCGTTACTTAATATTAAAAAAACCATAACAACGTTCATACTTTTTTATAGGAGAAGCCAAAACGTTTTAGAATAGCACATATAGTAGATTGTAAAGTGATAATTTCTTCATAAATTCGTTTATTAAGTAGTCATTTTTAGGCATTTGTCCAAAAAACGGCTTTTAAATCGAAAATATGTCCCATTTAAAAACGTTTTTGGCTTCTCCTACACTCAGAAAAAAATTTCTCAGAATATAAGAAAAAAAGGCATTATATTTAGAGAAAAATGGTATTGAATTTGCTCCAGAGAATGTTTTTCTCTAAATGTGTTCCCAAAAATGTCCTAAAAATGGTAAAAAGCTTCCATACAAAAGAGAAATATTTTCTCATCAATAAAGGCTCCTTCTCCTTAATAGAAAAATATTTCTTTATAACAGATTCAAACGTTTCCTTTATTGTGTAAAAATACCCGAAAGCAGAGTAATATTTATTTAATTTTAATAAATCCTTTATTAAAATTGCGTTTATAATTTCTCAGTAGAGAGATATATTTTCTTAATATTGGTACAACATATATCCTTAGTGAGTACATTTTTCTCTAAAACAGAGAAGTATATCTGAAATTACAATTAAAAATGTCTTTTTGTGAAACATTTGTCTTAACTCAGGTCTACGCAAAATAAAAGTATTATTATGGTGTTGTGATTCGGTTGTAAAAATATTAGCTAAAAATATGTAAGAGGAATTTCTAGGATAGAAAATATTCTACCTCTTGAATTATTGCTGTGGCGTTGCTATTGGGACCCCTTATAAATATTCCAGAACTTTCTTCTGAAAAACTATTTTATAAACGCATTCAAAGAACCGGTGGTAATAAACAACATCGCTTTGTGTAACTATGTTAAATTAAAAATCCTTTTGAAGGAACAATCACCATAATATGAGAATATGCAACACGTGCTTTTCACAACATCATTCAATCGCTCTGACGCTTTCTATTTTTTTTTTTCTTAACAAATTCAGTACAAGTAAAAATTAAATTGAATTGAATTGAAATATATCGTTTAAAGAGAAGAAGACTTTTTATTTTTGAGAAAGGATTTGTTTTTATTAAAGAAAATATTTAGCATGATGAATTGTTTATCTACAATAGAGAAAATTTTTTCTTTTTCTATAAATTTTTCTCTAAAAATGAGAATTTTTAGTGCGTGAAAAATACTTATCATTACTGCAGACATGAAATATTTTCATTTTCCACAAATGAAGAAATCTTTCTTCGAATATATGAAAATTTATTCTAATTGAAGAAAATTGTATTTGAAGTAGAGAAAATTGCTATTATCGAAAATAGAGAAATTTTTTATCACAAAAAGATAGGTGCTTTTTTCTGAGTGTACAAAAAATTAAAAACATTGTTGGGGTTTTTATTTTTTAGGTGACAATATGTAATACACCTATAAGTTTCTGATTTAAAAATTAAGTTTTCTCTGTAAGAAAAGTATTTCACTATTTTTAAGAGAATACAATTCTTGAAAAGACTTTTAGTAAGTACAAATCAACTGACATATCCTTTGTTTACGTCTTATTAATATAATTTATTTAATATTAACTTATGTTTTATAATTTTAAGTGCGATAGTTATCAAATAAAAAAATGCTTTTAAACTTGCTTCTGTGTTTTTTTTTATATGTATATTTAGTCTTATTTAGATAAATATCTTTGAAATTGAAAGTGGAATATTTTTGTGGAATATAAAAATTGAAAGTGGAATATTAAGCATATTTCTTTAACAAAAAGCATATTTTTTCAAAAATCTTCTGGTCACACTGTCTAGACTTCATGCCAGTAGGTTGCGATTGCTTGCTGTTCTGTTTGTTTTTTTTTTTTTGTATGCGCCATCTTGATGAGGCTAAAATTGAATCAACAAAGTATCTTTGATTCATTACTTCAAACATGCATTAGGTTAGGTTGCATTCTTTGGTGATATTTGTTTGATGCTTAATGAAGATGTTTGACGAAAATTGGGAAAGGCATTTTTATTTGTTCAAAATTTCTTTGGTGAGGCTGAGTGCCTAGTATGTTAAAACAAGGAAAAACGTATTAGAGAAGAGTTGTTGTATTGAAATTTTTAAGAGTTCTTTTTGGGTTTTCGTATTAGTGTTTTAGTCCTAATAAACAAAAAATAATAAATTGACTTTATTACATTTCCTTTATGTCAATGAATTTTATATATGCTTAAAAAAAATAAAAATAAAAAAATTATTTTTATTATATTTTTCAGTAAAAAGTAATTTATATTTTTCTGACATGTATTTTTTAATTAAAAAAGATAACTAACAAAAACTGTTTGTGTTCAGTTTGTATATATTTTTTTGTTGAGTGCATAATTTACGTAATAACAAGAACATATTAAGAAGCGAGCAACCGCAAACTATCTGCTTGAAGTCTGGATAGCTACTAAAAGCTTTTTTATTTTCGTGTCAACAAATGCGTGTGAAAGCTCTCCGCCCATGGTCGGCCTTCTGGGTACCCTGAATTAGATGTCTTGAACACTGGCCCGATTTTTTTTGAGTTTTGGATGCAATTTTAATTTTAGACTTGGTTTTTAATAGAAATTTAATTTTTCAATAAAAATTGTGCAAAATACAAAATGAAAGTCGAATATACGACTAGAAAGGTTAATAGATAGTTCAAATACGAATACATAAAGAAAATTGTCGTGTTCAATTCTTTGACGAGAAAATCGGGGAACAGTAGGACTTCGCTGCATACCAAGTCCATAAGCACTTTTTGTAAAAAATACACGTCATCAGTGCTTAAACGATCATGTCCGAATAAAATAACTAGATACCCAGTGGGCAATTCAGTCAGGCCTCTTGAAAAAGGCATGTATTAACTGCTTGTTTTGGCGTCAACACAACTCACAACATCACTGCATCGACGAGGGCTTCTATAAGGCCTACCTGTTAAAAGGAAGGCAAGAAGATTTCGTTATTTCTCTGTGATGTGTATGTGAGTTGAAAGTGCTGTGTTTTTGTTTATTGATCTTGCGGTTTAAATGTTATTATAGAACAAAGAAACTAAAATCTAGGAAGGTTTTTTATTTCCAATATGCTTAACAGTTTTATTGATTACTTACATACGAAAAACTTTTAATTAAATGTCAATGCTTAAAAGGAACTCTGCTTTTATTAAACAATGGAGTTGAACTATCTATTCCAGAAAAAATAATATATAAAGATTCGTTACAGAGGTACAATGCAGTATATAATAACTTATAACTTTTGATAATTCTATTGGTTTTTCGCTAAAATCTACCTTCGAAAATATTTTCTCTATCCCCTATAGCCAATATTTAAAGACACACTTTATGGCAGAATCAAAATATTGCGTGATTTTAGTAATATATTTTTACATCAACTTATACCGGAAAGATAATATTTCCCATAATATTTCTCATATGAAAATAAAAATAATGTTATGTATTTTTTTATAATCGATATACTCTTAAATATCATAAACACCTACATTTATAATAATACAAATTCAATTTTATGTTTATCTATGTACCCCTATACAACTTTTTCTTAATGAAACTCTTCAAAATATTCCCCCAGATACTTTGACTGATAATAATGACTATGGTGATGAGTGTGAGAGTGATGGTGAGTTTTTTTTTACTTTGCTTATATATCATATTTTTCGGTGTGAAATGTCTCCTGAGACTCAAAACGGGGCAACAATAACGGGAAAAAATTAGACGTATTTCAATTCATATTCACATTCATGTTGAAATTAATTTTTTTATATAAATTCACATTCATATTTAAATTCACATTCATAGCTATCCATCCTTTTAGGAAACAAAGCTCTTCAAAACCACTTTCAAAGCACTTTCTAAAATCACAATTGCACTTTGTTCTCGCCTAGTGACTAGT
The DNA here is from genome assembly GCA_963920525.1 of Dichetophora obliterata. Classification (NCBI taxonomy): domain Eukaryota; kingdom Metazoa; phylum Arthropoda; class Insecta; order Diptera; family Sciomyzidae; genus Dichetophora; species Dichetophora obliterata. The sequence continues at coordinate 8,072,540 of OY986436.1, read as the reverse complement.
TAATAGCCACTAGTGACTAGTTAATAGCCACTAATTATTAGATCCTAGAAATTATCTTTAAGGAATTTATTTTAAGATTTAATATTTTGCATGAATAATTTATTTAAAAAAATTATTAAGAGCCAACCCCTCAAAAATGTAGTGAAGGGTAATTAAGCCAAAATTTTATATAACTATTTATATAAATTTATATTCTAATTAATCCAAATTACTATATCATTATTATAACTTTCGAAATATTACTTCTTAATTATCCAAAGGGGAGAGTTTTAAGAAGTTGAATTAAATATATGAAATAAATGAATTTACCACTAATAAATATTGTTACATAAACAACTATTAATAAGCCCTATTTAAGCGCTTTCAAATATTACTGGGATTTCTGTTCTTAACGGCTACGTTCTGTGAACAGACACGATGCCAAATTGGAATACCTTAAAGACATTCAAATGAAGACTATATCTTGAAAAACTTGGATGTGATCTTGTGCAGGAATTAATTCGATGTAGAGATAGAATGACAAGAACTCAATCGTATGTAGATGTTATCCGATAAACAAGAAGTCTAGCAACCCTCTACTTCTGCAAATCCTGTAAAAAAATAAGCCAGCCAACGAGCTATCTGTCCATCCATCATATATTTGTCAAAAAAAATTCCTCACAAAAATTTGTCACACGATCTCGAATGAAAAAATTATCTAAACTCTTTTTTTAAATTTGTTATTTAATGACTATTTAATGATTCTTTAAATAGTCAATTAATGTAAATTAAATATATTTTAATGTAATTGCCTTAATAATCATATATTAAGTATTATCTATACTAAATAATGTACATATAAATGAAATGTTTTACAATGCCAAATTACCAAATTGCCTTAAATGATCAAATGATATCAAATGAAAAAAATTGTTTTAATTTTTTTTATGAATATATATTATTTAATGACTAATGATTTCTTATTTGATAAAGTGCAATAGCAAACATAATAAACAAAGTAGTAAAATCAGGGCTTATGACAAAGTACTATAAGAATGCATTTTTAAAAAAGCGCTTTTAGCAGGGCTTTTTAGCAAAGTAAGTGCGGAAGTACTGACAAATTTTCAAATTCCATACAGACAATAAAACGATGTTTGCAATTAGTGTGAAAGGTATATTAAATTTTAACAAAAGCCTGCTCGAAGGCCTGCACCTATTTCAGGAATAATGATCGAAGTGCAATAACCAGAGCTTATAAAGAAAGTACTTTAAGAATGCATTTTCAAAAAAGCGCTTTTAGAAGGGCTTTTTAGCAAAGCGAGTGTGGAAGTACTGACAAATTTTCCCATTTCATACAAGAAATAAAACGGTGTTTGCAAGGAGTGTGGAAGGCCTAATAAAACCTAACGCAGGCCTGCTAAAAGGCCTTTGGACTCCTGCAATTGCCTACTGGGTAATTGTAAACTAGGCTTTTGAGGTCTCACAGTTAAATTGTAGTTAGTAAAAATCGATTACTTCCTGTGTATATTTACAACTGGGTTATCACATTTCCAATCTCTCTACCCAAGATAGAGAATTTTAGGAAAAACAAAATTCAAACCGAATCATTTGTGATGGAAAAAAATATTGATGCCATAAAACAAATAACATCAAAATACAATTTAGAATAGTTAAATAGTATGAGCTGTCAAAATCAACAATATTTTCTCTTCCTGAATGGTACTTTATTTTTTTTTTTTTTCAAATTGAAAAACTCATAAATTCTGGTTACAAGCTAGTTGTTGAGTGCAAAAAAATGAAAATATACCATAACCGAGACAAAACAAAAAGAAACAAGAAAAAAAATAACATTGTCAACAAATCAATAAACTATCAACTATTTGACAACAATGTCAAATAACTGCATTATCTAGCAGCAAAAAGGACAAAAATCGTTTACTACTCAACACAAACTCAACCTAGTAAAGTTACTTGACTGTCAACCACCTCACCACACTGGGTCATTCGCTATATTGCCTCAACTAGCGGTTATTGAGGGAAAAATCAAGCTATTAAAAACAAAGTCAAGCTCTGCCAACATTGAACCAGGCAATCAATCCAACGGCAAGCAAACAACCATTACCAGCACGTCCATAACCGATGCTATCATTACCAACGTTGACGGCATCATCATCATTATCATCATCATTGTCGTCATCATCGTCATCGTCATTCTCATCATCAACATTCAATGTAACCACTAACAATGTCAACGTTTATGTTGCAAGCGACAAACAATTTTTTAATGTTGTTTTTTATCACAATTTTGCACTCTTTGTTTTGTGTCATTGTTCTGCTATGTTTTGCTCTCTACCCGTCCTTTACCTTGATTTCTGTTGCATATCATAATCGTTGAAATATGATAAAAATTTTGCATTTACGATGATATTCGATGAGGTTGCAGGGCAACTCAAGTGATGTTAATGACAATGCTGTTTATGATGATGATGATAATAATGACTACGGTGATGAGTGTGAGAGTGATGGTGAGTATTTTTTTACTTTGCTTATACACCAAAACCCCAGTCTGCGTCGTTAATTGGGACCAGTGAAACGCGACTCAAATCAAAACGACGCAAATCGAATTAAATGTTCTCACATATTTTAACGAAATTTTGTTTTATTAGTACTAAAGTAAAATATTTCACAAAAAATCTATTTTTTTTATTAATTTTTATTGGTATATTTAATTTTATTGCAACAAAAAATTAAATTAAAAGAAAAGAAGATAGGAACATATTTCATAAAATTGCATACATTCTTTTTAATAAAACAAAAAAATAATCTTAAAACTAAGTCTACAGAAAATTTAATATTCAAGTATTCAATCAGAACTGCAGGATTCTAAATCAGTAGTAATTGTTGTCGAGGGATTTGATTGCTGTGTTGATTTTGTCAAAAACTTGTCCATAGTTAGTTGAAGTGTCTTCGCTTTGTTTTTCAAATAAATTTCTTCGTAACAATTGATAGCTTCCGCAACGGATTGTGTCGCTTTTAAACTACGTTTGTCGTCAGGATCATTATCAGAAAATATAGCCATTCCCTGGGTTATTAGTTGCATTGCTTCCGAAATAAGAACAGTAGTAAGTTTTTTTCTTCAATAATCACCTCAGGTGCAACAATTTTATCTTTTCAAATGTTCATTACTTAGCTCTTCTTCGTGGGATATCAGCAACTCGTCAATATCGCTCTCCTCCATGCCTTGAAAGTTTACTTCTGCAGCTATTTCTGCAAGTTCTTTACGGACAGTTGGTACATCATTGATATCTTCTATATTTTTACTTATGCATTCTGGCCATCTTCACGCCAAGTTCCGTTCATACATATTTTCTTTACTTCTATCCATGACAAGTTGATATTTTTGATCGCCGTTATGTTGTAATTTTTCCAGAAGTCTTTCATAGATGTCCATCAGTTTCTGCAATAAGCTGACTAAACGTCCGTCTTAAATAATAACATTTAAAGTTAGATATTACACCTTGGTCCATTGGTTGTATGATGGAGGGTGTATTTGGAGGCATAAAAACAACTTTTATATTTTCAGAAAATTCATCTGAATAAATAGGATGTCCTGGAGCATTGTCTAATAACAACAACACTTTAAAATCAATATTTTCAGAAGAACAATAGGCTTTTAAGTCAGGAACAGCGCAATTTTCTATCCAGTCTTTAAATAAATATGCAGTCATCCAGGCCTTCTTGTTGGCGCGCCAATAAATTGGAAGATCGCTCTTGTTTACATATTTAAAAGCTCTTGGATTTTCAGAATGGTAGACTAGAAAAGGCTTAAATTTAAAATCCTCTTCTGCATTTCCTCCTAAGAGAAGGGTAAGCCGATCTTTGCTGACTTTATATCCAGGGCAAGATTTTTCAGATTTGGAAATGTAGGTTCTTCCCGGTAGGCGTTTCCAGAATAAACCGGTTTCATCGTCATTTAGAACTTGCTTAGCAGAATATCCACCCTCATCAATAATGGCTTTTAACTTAAGTTTAAATTTATTAGCAGCTGAAATATCTGCACTAGCTGCTTCTCCTTTCAACACAACATAATGCAAATTTGCTCGAGTTCTGAAGCGGTTGAACCAACCTTGGCTTGCTTCAAATTTTTCTAAACATTCACCGCTTGATAAAGGACAGTTGTCTTTCAGATCATTAAATAAACTCAAGGCTTTATTCTGAATAACCATCTTGCTTAGTGGCATCCTTCGTTGGTTTTGGTTTTCTATCCAAATGCTAAGAAGTGACTCCATTTTAACCATCAAAAGACTCCTCTGTTTTGTAATTTGTTTAGTCTGTAATGGCGTCGCAGATTTAGCAAACTCATTTATTTTATCAGCATCTCGGTTACAGATTGTCCTTACTGTGGTGGGAGGTAAATCAAGATTTCTGCCAATGTCAGCAGCTTTTTCACCAGATTTAAAACGTTTTAAGACTTCCAGTTTTAATACTAAACTGATTTGTTTTCTCTTTTGGCTCATTTTGATTAGGAACGCCAAAAAGACACTTCACTGCTGCAAATATTTGCAAAACTGAATGAATTAGGATAAATCTTAATTGCCTTTCTACAAATAGAGCAAAAAGGCAAAGCCAATTTCTACAAACTAAATAAAAAGGAAGATCCTTTTTTTAAAAATTGAAGAAAAAAAAATTCACCGAACTTAAAAAAAGGAAAGTCTTTTCGAAACTAAAAAATTATCTAACGACGCAAACTGAAATCAAAACGACGCAATTCGAAATCACCAAATTTCTTAAGCGACGCAATGCGAAACGACGCAGATCGGAACGACGCAAATCGGGGCTTTGGTGTATATCATATTTTTCAGTGTGAAATGTCTCCTGAGACTCAAGACGGGGCAACAATAACGGGAAAAAAATTAGACGTATTTAAATTCATATTCACATTCATGTTGAAATTAATTTTTTATTTAAATTCACATTTAAGCTATCCATCCTTTTAGGAAATAAAGCGCTTCAATACCACTTTCAAAGCAGTTTCTAAAATCACAATTGCACATTGTTCTCGCTTTAAATAGTGCTTTTTTTAACATATTTATGTCATTGGAAAGAATACCTTTGTTCTCTCTATTGAAAGTGATTCAAAAAAGTGCTTTGCACTCCCTTCGAAAAGAGCGCTTTTTTCGTTCGCACCTGCATGCGCTACTTAATTTTTGATGGTGTATATTTTTGCACGAACTAATCTTTTACATTTACTTTTGAATATTGCCAAACCAACCACTTGCCAATTACAATACTCATTTTATGTATTACTTTTTTAATGAAAACATTACATTTTAACAGTTTATAAACCGGTTTAACCTTATATTTTTCACTATTTTGTTGCAATACTTTTTCTCAAATTAAGCTTTTTGCGTATACTAGTGATGAGTAATGATGAGTAATGATGAAAAAAGTACAAGTTATGTTAGTGATGCGAGTACGAGTAGTGAGCAGAGTAGATAACGAAAGAGAACAAAGCATCTCGAAAGCAAACAGCTTTTTAGCAGCTTAATTCGTAGCGAGAGCAAAGCACTTTTAAAAAGCACTATTCATAGGCAGAATGAAGTCCTTTTTTTCTGGTCTTTCAATAAAGCACTTTAAAATTTCCGAATATTCATTTTCACATTCACTGTCTTCTTTTCGTTTACATTCGCATTCATGTTCATATTGATATTTATATACAAAATTTTTACAAAAATAAATTAAATCTGAACACGTGTTGTGGCAATATGTTTCATTTTCAAACTTTTTGACGAAATTCAATTTAAAGAATTCAACAAAGGTAGGTTTTTGCATTATATTTAAAAAAGTAACTACATAAAATATAAGAAATGTATCATCTTTTACGTGATACACTTCTTCTTGTAATACATGCAAGATATAAGAAATAAATGCTTCTAACGTTTGAATACTTTGAAACAACTTTAAGATCTACTTTAAGACTTTAGCAAAAGGTACTAGTTTGGAAATGTGTATATTGGAACTACCCAGATGAAAAACAAAGCAGGCCTGCCGATGGAAGCAATGTGGCTGGTTATAATTTTAATGCAAAGAGGTCTATTTTTTAATTTTAAAAACTTCCTCTTTACTTTTAAGTGAGGTGAATTATTATTATTATTATTATTATTTCTAAGCAAAAAGCATTAGTACAGTAAGAACTAAGTTCTTTCATTGCACAACAAAAATACATGCAATATAATAAGTATAATAGCAACTGCGTCATAATAAAGTATCATGTTTGCTAATGCAAAATTCTTGTTGATTCTAAGGGACAACCACTTCAATATTTTCATGATTGTTGTAATTATCCGACACTTTGTGTTTTCGTCGAAGCACTTTTGATAGCAACAATGTTGTAATGTATATTATTTCAACAAAATCACAACAGTGCGATTGGCTCAGTTGGCTGGGGCTTAAGTTTTTATTCATGTATTTTGTAATCTTGAATAGTGGTTTCAAATCCCATCAGAGACATAATTTTTTTTTTTCTTAATGGCTTTTAGTTTTGTTTTGGTTTTTTTTTAGTTTGTTCTTTTTTTTAGTGATTTCGTTTTGTATTTTGCATTTATTGCTTATAAAAACAAAGCAAACGCGTTAATTTTCTTACTCTGTGCTGGTACGTTTATTTTTAATGAAGCAAATTAAGCGAAGACTAGTTAACAGCTGCAATGGTCGAGTGGATACACTCACGCGGCCGAGGTTCAAGTCTCCGGATAGTGGTCATTTTTCAACTGGTGTCAACATTACTTGGAAATTCAGCAGAAATGCTCGCCTTCATATCCGCTTATATCATTTTTCTATAGGCATGTCCTAGGACGGCATGTCTGTCAAATGAACTGCCGTAGCAGCAATGCAGCATGCATCTCATGGTATGAATGCAGCCTAAATGCCGAGAGATGCATGGAGCATTGCTGCTAGGGCAGTTCACTTGGCAGATATGTATACCAGAGATCTGCAATAAGCGCTTCGCTCTCTCCTTCTTCACTGCATTTTCTGTTTTCTCAGGCATTCGCATTCCTCAAAAAATTTTGTTTGCTTCGCATTAACTCACTCTCTTTTTTAATGTTGAGTGCGAATTATGCTCTCACTCTCTGATCCACAATATGTGCTTGCTTCGATCCTCACGTTGAGAGTTGGGCGAATAAACGCACAAACATAGTGAATATAGTGATAATTTTGCCTGCTACGCGATTCAGCTGAGAGTTGTGAGAGTCTTCGAACAAACATTGCGAATATAGTGATAATTCTGCCTGTGTAGAGATAAAGCTACGTTGGTAATGGGACTCGCCAAATGCTTTGAGTTGTGCAATTTACCTTGTAACAAAAAAGTTTTCATGGTGCTCTGTATTTCATTGTCGCCGCGTGTCTTATTTGAAAAACCTATTATATGCAGGCAAATCTATTCTAGCTGATGTTCATGATCTTCGTAATTGAATCCTGCGACATTCATCTTGTAATCATTCCTTTTTTATTTCATGTGCACGATAAACATCAGCGTAGTTGAAATCAGCGCTGTAGCTAATCGCGTAGATGACTCGCTGTGATTCGCTCAAGCATTGAGAGTCATGCGAATAGTTTATCAACTTTCTGCGAATAGGGCCGGTGAGGAGCTTTGAGAGGCTGAGTGTTTGTAGCACGATAGTTACTCTCATTTTCAACGAGTACTTATATGTATTAGTGAAGCCACTGATGCAGTTCTCTGATGTATACCTTCTGCATTCATACCATAATATGCATGCTGCATTGCTGCTATGGCAGTTCATTTGGCAGACATGCCGGCCTAGGACATGCATATACAAAAAAGATATAAGCGGGTATGGAGGCGAGCATGTCTCCTGTCCTTCCGAGGCATGTTGCCGGCAGACATACAGTAAGGCTCCTCTTCCAACTGGGTAGTTGAAGTATAGGGAAAAAGGAATGTTTTTGGGTATAATTGTCTTTTCCTATAAAATCAACACCTAAAAAGCATCAGTTCAATTAATATGAAAGGGTGTTGTAGAGAGACCAGTACTGGTTCTTTTTGGAACTAGTTCAACACTAATTAAAAGTGGGCCCAATTTTCTGCAGGGCATATACACACTCATACTCATACTCATACTCTTTTCTTCTCAATTAGTAGCCCAAAGAAACATCGTTTTGCGAGAGTTATCCTTCGTTTGATCTCAATACTGATATCGTTGGATGAGTTAATGCTGGATCCCAGATAAACGAAGTCCTTTACAACCCTGAAGGAGGTATTGTCAACTGTAATGTGGGTTCCAAGACACTGGGACTGTTTGTTTGTTGACACCAAGTATTTCGTCTTATCTGCATTCACTGCCAGACCCATTCGACTTGACTCTCTTTTCAATCTCTTTCTAAATGCTGCGCTGTCTTCGCGCGTATTATGGCCAATGATATCGATGTCATCAGCATGTGCAAGCAGCATAACACTCTTGTAGAATATTGTGCCACTACATCTCAGATCAGCAGCTCGGATGATCTTTTCCATCATTAGGTTGAAAAAGTCGCACGATAAGGAATCACAAGGTCTGAAACCTCGTTTGGTAACAAATGGTGGGGAGTGGTCCTTCCCGATTTTAACTGCGCTGCTGGTGTTGCTCAATGTCATCCTGCAAAGTCGTATTAGTTTTGCAGGGATACCAAAGTCAGACATGGTGGAGTAGAGGTGCTTCCTAATTGAGCTGGCGAAGGCGGCTTTGTAGTCGACAAAAAGATGGTGGGTGTCGATTTGTTTTTCTTGAGTCTTCTCCAAGATTTGTCGCAGCGTCCGGTCGATGGTGGGCTTTACAGGTCTGAAGCCGCACTGATAAGGTCCAATCAGTTGGTTTACCATTGCAATCTTTCACATAAAACGCTCGACAGGACCTTATATGCGATATTAAGAAGGCTTATCACACGGTAATTCGCACAAATAGTGGAATCGAATTTCTTGTGGATTGGACAGAGCACACTAAGATTACCATCGTTCGGAATACGTTCCTCCGACCGTGTTCTGCATAGATAGACCTTTGCTTCCGCTTCTAAACAGCTCACCAGGTAAGCCATCGGCTCCCGTGGCTGTACTATTTTTAAACCAAGCTATAGATCTCAGAACTTGAACTGACACGATGAAGTGGTTGCATATTTCTTCATTCAAACGATTTGTGACTGCTGTTAACTTAGTTGAGTATTTAACTAAGCACTCATCGGTCACAAAAGAACAACTAAGATGCAGTATTCTAATTAAAAGAGGCGTCAATATTGAATCTCTTCAAAGAGTTAGCTTCAAACTGGGTATTATCTCTTCTAAGTACGAAGAGATGCTGGAATCTTCTCTATGGCCTGCAGGTATCAAAGTATGCCCTTTTCAATTTTTTCAGAAGAAGAAAGCACCAATACCAACAAAATAGCTGTGTATCCGCCGATAGCTGCTCATGATGTAACAATGTTACTCCCCGTCCATAATGTCAACGCCACTGGGTTAACATCTTAATATTTATCTGTTTATTTTCACAATGCTGGAGGTCTTCGAACCAAAACTACACTTTTGAATTCAGCTGTTGCTTCCTTGGACTATGGCGTTATAGCGCTTGCTGAAACTTGGTTAACACCTCATTTTCTATCTACCGAGCTTTTCGACAATCGATATGAAGTAAATCGTAGTGACCGTCTACTTTCCCACGAAATTTCCCGAGGTGGTGGAGTGCTCTTAGCATTTTTTTCAACATATTCCAGTAGACAAATTGAACTCCCTTGCTGTGCAGAGGACGTTGAACAAATTTGTGTTGCAGTTACTATCAAAAACAACTTAATGTTAGATATAAATGAAATATTTTTTATTTTAAGTTATGTTCCTCCCAATAGTGGAATTGATCTTTTCTATAAGCACATTTTTAATATTAGCTTCATTATCGACAACTTAAAACCCAATCAAACGCCTTGTGTTTTAGGTGATTTTAATCTAGGTAATATTGAGTGGCGATTCAGTTGTGATGACAAGGCATTAATTCCTTTTAATTTGCATAGAGGTGTAGAGTCAGTTTTCTGCGATTCAATGTATGCACATAACCTCTTCCAAGTCAATCATATCAGAAATGATATCAACAGAATATTAGATCTCATATTTATTACTAATGATCTTAAATTTTTGATTTCCAGATGCGAATTGCCGCTATCAAGTGAATCTATCCATCATAAAGCGCTTAATTTAAATTTTAGTTTTTATGAATACAAGAGATGCACTCTGGACACTTCTTCCTCAATTTACGATTATAGTAAAGCCAATTATTTTGCCATTAATAACTTCTTTGATTCTATTAATTGGAATTTAATATTCGACTCTCTTAGCCTAGATGCAATGTATTTTAAATTTAAAAGGGCTCTTAAGGAATGTATTCACTTATATGTACCAACAAGATACAAAAAGCGTCAATTCAATCTTCCATGGTATAAAAGAAGCCTCCTCAAACTGAAGAATTTAAGAAATAAAGCTCATAAAAAGTATAGGAATACGATGTCATCAGATGACAAGTCAAATTTTCATCTACGTCGGAGAGAATTCGATTTTTTGTCTAATTTTTTGCATAAAAAATATATTGACTCCATGGAGGGTAATATAAATCCAATCCGAAATCTTTTTGGTCATTTTACAATTCAAAACGTAAAAGTAACGGTCTACCTAAAACCATGGAATTCCAGGGTTCAACGGCGATTAATACCCAAGAAATTTGTGAACTATTTGCGTCATTTTTTGGATCCGTTTTCTCAGAAAATAACGATGCAATAGCAACGAGTATAAATTATACCAAGAGATTGCTTCATCCAGCGTTCCAACTTCTTTCCAGACTATCAGCCATCCACCGACAGAAAAACCAAAACAATGACAACCAACGAGTTTTTGTACTCGTTATTGACGCATTGCTGTGAGTAAGAAGAAGTAAACATGAAAATGAATACGACAAGTAACGAAAGGAGAAGAAAACAATATTATAAGTATGTATGTGAATGAAAATGTAACTTCTATTTGCCACAACTTTTACAGCTTATTTTTTTGTGTTAATTTTTGGGATCTTCTTGTGTTTGACGAATTGATGTTGTTTCTAGCTGGACATTGTTGTTGCGATTTTGTTCTTGCTAGATTTTGGTTGCATCTGCAAATAATAATTTTTTCATTAGCCGAATAAAAAGACGGAATTCAGATTCGGCTAAAGAAATAATTATTCTTTAATAAGGAGTTGCAAATATGTTTTTTTTTTTCATGAAGAGAAGAAAATTGCTTGTTACCCATTTGCTTTAATGTTGTTGAAATGGTTTTTATGTAGGTATTTTATTAAAAGATACCAAAGTTACAAGCAGTCATGATTTTATTTTAAGAAATTTATTTAAGAAAATGATTTTATTTTTTATTAAAATGTCAATTTTACGACAAAACCATTGATCGTAGATGCATGTATATATATATATATATAGTATAGAATAGTATAGATATATATTAATATTATATTTATTATTATATACACATATACTTATAATTTTATTAGTAATCTTATTAGGTTATCTTAAACCACCAACAAAAATATACCTATCTGCCCAATCAGAAAACCCTGCAAGCATAATCAAAAGTATATTTTGATTCAATTGGAAAATATTTAAGAATTCCATTTCGTTATATTTAGATATTTATTTCAGATAGATTTTATGTTGAAATGTACATAACTAATCCGAGTAAAACAATTTCATTTAGAACATTTTATTTTTTTATATATTTTTATATTCTTTGTTTATCACGTAATTAAAATGCAATGATAAAATTTTTAACATTTATTAGAATAATTTTGTAAAAATGTAATATTGTGACGAAATTTGTTGTGAGCATTTTTATCATGCATTTCTTAATTGGTTGGTTTTAAGCATTTGAAACATTTTAAAAATAAACAGTTTTAAACATAATATATATATACAGTTTTAAACATTCATAATATATATGAATTCTTTCATATATATTGCTTTTGAGTAAAATTTCATGTGAGTATAATCTATATAATTGTATAATAGCATATATTGAAACGATGTTATTTTTTTTTTATTAAATATTTACAAGTTATTAGTTTATTTTATAAAGTTTAAGGTATTTATTTAATACAATATGTGACTATTGTCTTCTGTACATGCTTTTATTGGGTAAATTTTTATGACCTTTTTTTGGTTTTTAAAGCATTATTAAAGCACAAGAGGTTTACATATTTTTATGTTTTTGTTCAATGTAAAAAGTGAACATTTCTGTATTTTATTACTATGTTTAGAGGTCAGTTATATGTAAATGCAGACGTATTAACCTCGTATATGATTATTGCCATTTTTTTAAAAGTTTGAAGAATACGATACTTTTGCATCATCGGGAGAATTAAATGGCAAGTTTCATAGTTCCGTATGGTTGATCAATGGATTTAATTGTTGCGATAAATGCCAATTTTCACAGTTCTGTAAGGTTGATCAATGAATTTAATTATTGCGATATTAAAACTGCAAGGACCCCAATTTCAGGAAGCGTCCTGTGTTTAGGTATTGCAACAAAATTGCTTATATAAAGGAATTTATTGGCTTCTTGGAAACTCTTCAGCTTCTGGGAGATCGCAACTGGGGAGCAACACGGAACCATTAGTGAGAGAAGTGCAATACCTTTCTGCACAGATAATGTCCATGAAATTCCTGACCCATAATTTTCAGAGTCGCAGCAAAAATTGCGAAAATGACGATGATTTAATGCTAGAATGGAACTTTAACCCATCCGATGAAGACGAAAAAATTAATAAAATAACAGTGGAAGAGTTTGAAGAATCCAGTATGAACATACCACCCTTAACTCCTTTGGAAATTTCTGTGGGCGATATTTTGTAGGATATGGATTGAAGGCAAAATTTGGAAATAAAATAAAATGCGACGCTTGTCAAGAAAATCTCTTCAAGATGGAAAGTTATTCTTTTGACTCGGAGACTTTTCTTGAAAAGAAAAATTATAGTGACACTTGGCTTCTTTTAAAAAATCCGTCAGATGAATTTTTTAACATTTGCTCACAACATTTTTCTATTTACAAATACCTATTTGAAAAAATTTGTCACGAAGCCAACTTAAAAAAGCGAATTATAGAAAGTTGCATACAGCAAACAAACATAACAAACGCTTTGTGGTTTGATAAAACACAAGAATGTTATGAATATCGACTGATTATTCTTGACCACCTCATCAAGGTTTTGATAAGAAAAAATGTGGAAAAAAGGTGGTTAAAAGAAAGATAGTTTCTGAAGAGTTTAAGAGAAAGGCAGATAACAGAGAAAGTAAAAATAAAAAAAAAATGCAACGACTGTTAGAATAAGAAGTATGCTGTATGCAACTTTTTGTAGTTCGCGTTTTTAGTTAAACAATTGATTTCTCAAAAAAGTATTTGTAAATAGAAAAATGTTTTGCGCAACTGTAAAAGACTTCATCTCATGATTTTTTAAATGTTCCGACTGTTACTATAGTTTTTGGTGCGTTTTGTTTTATTTATAATTTTCGCTCTAATGCCAAACCGAACGAAAACTGACCCACTGTAGGTAATGGATGGCTTAAGGTACATTCTAACATAAAATTATCATCATTTTTGCAATTATTGTTCAGGCATTTAAAAAAATGTGTCAAGGAACAAAATTACAAAATTCTTGAAGATAGGAATTGAACTTATTTTACGGACGTTTCTGTAATGTAACAGAGTTGCGATCGAATTGGTTTAATCTTCCAAATATTCAAAATTTTATGTCAGGCTCAAGAGGTCACCAACCAAGGCTGTCATGGTTTAGGGTAATAATTACAACATTGATGGATCGCATGTTTTAATGCATACGTTTTACTTAAAAGCTTAATGATTTCTAATTAAACAATAAAATCTTAAATTTTTCGGTGCAATTAAATGTTTCTATATTGAAGGATGCTTAAATAGATTTGTGTCCCAAAGTCTTGATATCGCAATAATTTATAATTTATACTCGTTGTAAGATTCTTGAAAAAAAATCAAATTCCAGAAAACTTTTTTCTGAATATGCAGTCTTGTGTATATATGTATTAGAAACAATTTGGTGTATAAATCGTCCTTGTAGGATGTATGGTTTGGGAGTTATGACGGAAAAAGCACATGTTTTTGGCCAGCTTCCACTCCAAAAAGTGTTCTACAACTCCTAAACTACAAGAGATAGAGCAAACGGCATTTGGACAAAGGAGTATCCCTTCTTAAGGACGAGGACCTGGTGCTCATTTTAATGCATGAATCGTCCTTATCTGATATGTAGTTTTTATTTTAGAAAATAAATAAAAAAAAAAAAATTGACAAAAAATGGCACATGAAATTAACATGAAATCTAATTTTTAAAATTATTTTAAGGATACAGTCTTGTGGGCAGTAGCTTAAGGAACATTTTGATGCATAAATCGTCCTTTTTAGATGTATGGTTTAGAAGTTATGGCTAAAAAATCAAAAAAATCGCAAAAACCCACGTCAAAAACTATGATTCATGTAAAAAATTTTAACTAAGATTCTTGAAAAAAAATCAAATTCCAGAAAACTTTTTTCTGAATATGCAGCCTTGTGTATATATGTATTAGAAACAATTTGGTGTATAAATCGTCCTTGTAGGATGTATGGTTTGGGAGTTATGACGGAAAAAGCACATGTTTTTGGCCAGCTTCCACTCCAAAAAGTGTTCTACAACTCCTAAACTACAAGAGATAGAGCAAACGGCATTTGGACAAAGGAGTATCCCTTCTTAAGGACGAGGACCTGGTGCTCATTTTAATGCATGAATCGTCCTTATCTGATATGTAGTTTTTATTTTAGAAAATACATAAAAAAAATAAAAATTGACAAAAAAGGGCACATGAAATTAACATGAAATCTAATTTTTAAAATTATTTTAAGGATACAGTCTTGTGGGCAGTAGCTTAAGGAACATTTTGATGCATAAGTCGTCCTTTTATGATGTATGGTTTAGAAGTTATGGCTAAAAAATCATAAAAATCGCAAAAAACCACGTCAAAAACTATGATTCATGTAAAAAATTTTAACTAAGATTCTTGAAAAAAAATCAAATTCCAGAAAACTTTTTTCTGAATATGCAGTCTTGTGTATATATGTATTAGAAACAATTTGGTGTATAAATCGTCCTTGTAGGATGTATGGTTTGGGAGTTATGACGGAAAAAGCACATGTTTTTGGCCAGCTTCCACTCCAAAAAGTGTTCTACAACTCCTAAACTACAAGAGATAGAGCAAACGGCATTTGGACAAAGGAGTGTCCCTTCTTAAGGACGAGGACCTGGTGCTCATTTTAATGCATGAATCGTCCTTATCTGATATGTAGTTTTTATTTTAGAAAATAAATAAAAAAATAAAAATTGACAAAATAGGGCACATGAAATTAACATGAAATCTAATTTTTAAAATTATTTTAAGGATACAGTCTTGTGGGCAGTAGCTTAAGGAACATTTTGATGCATAAATCGTCCTTTTATGATGTATGGTTTAGAAGTTATGGCTAAAAAATCAAAAAAATCGCAAAAAACCACGTCAAAAACTATGATTCATGTAAAAAATTTTAACTAAGATTCTTGAAAAAAAATCAAATTCCAGAAAACTTTTTTCTGAATATGCAGTCTTGTGTATATATGTATTAGAAACAATTTGGTGTATAAATCGTCCTTGTAGGATGTATGGTTTGGGAGTTATGACGGAAAAAGCACATGTTTTTGGCCAGCTTCCACTCCAAAAAGTGTTCTACAACTCCTAAACTACAAGAGATAGAGCAAACGGCATTTGGACAAAGGAGTATCCCTTCTTAAGGACGAGGACCTGGTGCTCATTTTAATGCATGAATCGTCCTTATCTGATATGTAGTTTTTATTTTAGAAAATAAATAAAAAAATAAAAATTGACAAAATAGGGCACATGAAATTAACATGAAATCTAATTTTTAAAATTATTTTAAGGATACAGTCTTGTGGGCAGTAGCTTAAGGAACATTTTGATGCATAAATCGTCCTTTTATGATGTATGGTTTAGAAGTTATGGCTAAAAAATCAAAAAAATCGCAAAAAACCACGTCAAAAACTATGATTCATGTAAAAAATTTTAACTAAGATTCTTGAAAAAAAATCAAATTCCAGAAAACTTTTTTCTGAATATGCAGTCTTGTGTATATATGTATTAGAAACAATTTGGTGTATAAATCGTCCTTGTAGGATGTATGGTTTGGGAGTTATGACGGAAAAAGCACATGTTTTTGGCCAGCTTCCACTCCAAAAAGTGTTCTACAACTCCTAAACTACAAGAGATAGAGCAAACGGCATTTGGATAAAGGAGTATCCCTTCTTAAGGACGAGGACCTGGTGCTCATTTTAATGCATGAATCATCCTTATCTGATATGTAGTTTTTATTTTAGAAAATAAATAAAAAAATAAAAATTGACAAAAAAGGGCACATGAAATTAACATGAAATCTAATTTTTAAAATTATTTTAAGGATACAGTCTTGTGGGCAGTAGCTTAAGGAACATTTTGATGCATAAATCGTCCTTTTATGATGTATGGTTTAGAAGTTATGGCTAAAAAATCAAAAAAATCGCAAAAAACCACGTCAAAAACTATGATTCATGTAAAAAATTTTAACTAAGATTCTTGGAAAAAAAATCAAATTCCAGAAAACTTTTTTCTGAATATGCAGTCTTGTGTATATATGTATTAGAAACAATTTGGTGTATAAATCGTCCTTGTAGGATGTATGGTTTGGGAGTTATGACGGAAAAAGCACATGTTTTTGGCCAGCTTCCACTCCAAAAAGTGTTCTACAACTCCTAAACTACAAGAGATAGAGCAAACGGCATTTGGACAAAGGAGTATCCCTTCTTAAGGACGAGGACCTGGTGCTCATTTTAATGCATGAATCGTCCTTATCTGATATGTAGTTTTTATTTTAGAAAATAAATAAAAAAAATAAAAATTGACAAAAAAGGGCCCATGAAATTAACATGAAATCTAATTTTTAAAATTATTTTAAGGATACAGTCTTGTGGGCAGTAGCTTAAGAAACATTTTGATGCATAAATCGTCCTTTTATGATGTATGGTTTAGAAGTTATGGCTAAAAAATCAAAAAAATCGCAAAAAACCACGTCAAAAACTATGATTGATTCATGTAAAAAATTTTAACTAAGATTCTTGAAAAAAAATCAAATTCCAGAAAACTTTTTTCTGAATATGCAGTCTTGTGTATATATGTATTAGAAACAATTTGGTGTATAAATCGTCCTTGTAGGATGTATGGTTTGGAAGTTATGACGAAAAAAACACATGTTTTTGGCCAGCTTCCACTCAAAAAAGTGTTCTACAACTCCTAAACTATAAGAGATAGAGCAAACGGCATTTGGACAAAGGAGTATCCCTTCTTAAGGACGAGGGCCTGGAGCTCATTTTAATGCATGAATCGTCCTTATCTGATATGTAGTTTTTATTTTAGAAAATAAATAAAAAAAATAAAAATTGACAAAAAAGGGCCCATGAAATTAACATGAAATCTAATTTTTAAAATTATTTTAAGGATACAGTCTTGTGGGCAGTAGCTTAAGGAACATTTTGATGCATAAATCGTCCTTTTATGATGTATGGTTTAGAAGTTATGGCTAAAAAATCAAAAAAATCGCAAAAAACCACGTCAAAAACTATGATTCATGTAAAAAATTTTAACTAAGATTCTTGAAAAAAAATCAAATTCCAGAAAACTATTTTCTGAATATGCAGTCTTGTGTATATATGTATTAGAAACAATTTGGTGTATAAATCGTCCTTGTAGGATGTATGGTTTGGGAGTTATGACGGAAAAAGCACATGTTTTTGGCCAGCTTCCACTCCAAAAAGTGTTCTACAACTCCTAAACTACAAGAGATAGAGCAAACGGCATTTGGACAAAGGAGTATCCCTTCTTAAGGACGAGGACCTGGTGCTCATTTTAATGCATGAATCGTTCTTATCTGATATGTAGTTTTTATTTTAGAAAATAAATTAAAAAAATAAAAATTGACAAAAAAGGGCCCATGAAATTAACATGAAATCTAATTTTTAAAATTATTTTAAGGATACAGTCTTGTGGGCAGTAACTTAAGGAACATTTTGATGCATAAATCGTCCTTTTATGATGTATGGTTTAGAAGTTATGGCTAAAAAATCAAAAAAATCGCAAAAAACCACGTCAAAAACTATGATTCATGTAAAAAATTTTAACTAAGATTCTTGAAAAAAAATCAAATTCCAGAAAACTTTTTTCTGAATATGCAGTCTTGTGTATATATGTATTAGAAACAATTTGGTGTATAAATCGTCCTTGTAGGATGTATGGTTTGGGAGTTATGACGGAAAAAGCACATGTTTTTGGCCAGCTTCCACTCCAAAAAGTGTTCTACAACTCCTAAACTACAAGAGATAGAGCAAACGGCATTTGGACAAAGGAGTATCCCTTCTTAAGGACGAGGACCTGGTGCTCATTTTAATGCATGAATCGTCCTTATCTGATATGTAGTTTTTATTTTAGAAAATAAATAAAAATAATAAAAATTGACAAAAAAGGGCCCATGAAATTAACATGAAATCTAATTTTTAAAATTATTTTAAGGATACAGTCTTGTGGGCAGTAGCTTAAGAAACATTTTGATGCATAAATCGTCCTTTTATGATGTATGGTTTAGAAGTTATGGCTAAAAAATCAAAAAAATCGCAAAAAACCACGTCAAAAACTATGATTCATGTAAAAAATTTTAACTAAGATTCTTGAAAAAAAATCAAATTCCAGAAAACTTTTTTCTGAATATGCAGTCTTGTGTATATATGTATTAGAAACAATTTGGTGTATAAATCGTCCTTGTAGGATGTATGGTTTGGAAGTTATGACGGAAAAAACACATGTTTTTGGCCAGCTTCCACTCAAAAAAGTGTTCTACAACTCCTAAACTACAAGAGATAGAGCAAACGGCCTTTGGACAAAGGAGTATCCCTTCTTAAGGACGAGGACCTGGTGCTCATTTTAATGCATGAATCGTTCTTATCTGATATGTAGTTTTTATTTTAGAAAATAAATTAAAAAAATAAAAATTGACAAAAAAGGGCCCATGAAATTAACATGAAATCTAATTTTTAAAATTATTTTAAGGATACAGTCTTGTGGGCAGTAGCTTAAGAAACATTTTGATGCATAAATCGTCCTTTTATGATGTATGGTTTAGAAGTTATGGCTAAAAAATCAAAAAAATCGCAAAAAACCACGTCAAAAACTATGATTCATGTAAAAAATTTTAACTAAGATTCTTGAAAAAAAATCAAATTCCAGAAAACTTTTTTCTGAATATGCAGTCTTGTGTATATATGTATTAGAAACAATTTGGTGTATAAATCGTCCTTGTAGGATGTATGGTTTGGGAGTTATGACGGAAAAAGCACATGTTTTTGGCCAGCTTCCACTCCAAAAAGTGTTCTACAACTCCTAAACTACAAGAGATAGAGCAAACGGCATTTGGACAAAGGAGTATCCCTTCTTAAGGACGAGGACCTGGTGCTCATTTTAATGCATGAATCGTCCTTATCTGATATGTAGTTTTTATTTTAGAAAATAAATAAAAATAATAAAAATTGACAAAAAAGGGCCCATGAAATTAACATGAAATCTAATTTTTAAAATTATTTTAAGGATACAGTCTTGTGGGCAGTAGCTTAAGAAACATTTTGATGCATAAATCGTCCTTTTATGATGTATGGTTTAGAAGTTATGGCTAAAAAATCAAAAAAATCGCAAAAAACCACGTCAAAAACTATGATTCATGTAAAAAATTTTAACTAAGATTCTTGAAAAAAAATCAAATTCCAGAAAACTTTTTTCTGAATATGCAGTCTTGTGTATATATGTATTAGAAACAATTTGGTGTATAAATCGTCCTTGTAGGATGTATGGTTTGGGAGTTATGACGGAAAAAGCACATGTTTTTGGCCAGCTTCCACTCCAAAAAGTGTTCTACAACTCCTAAACTACAAGAGATAGAGCAAACGGCATTTGGACAAAGGAGTATCCCTTCTTAAGGACGAGGACCTGGTGCTCATTTTAATGCATGAATCGTCCTTATCTGATATGTAGTTTTTATTTTAGAAAATAAATAAAAAAAATAAAAATTGACAAAAAAGGGCCCATGAAATTAACATGAAATCTAATTTTTAAAATTATTTAAAGGATACAGTCTTGTGGGCAGTAGCTTAAGGAACATTTTGATGCATAAATCGTCCTTTTATGATGTATGGTTTAGAAGTTATGGCTAAAAAATCAAAAAAATCGCAAAAAACCACGTCAAAAACTATGATTCATGTAAAAAATTTTAACTAAGATTCTTGAAAAAAAATCAAATTCCAGAAAACTTTTTTCTGAATATGCAGTCTTGTTTATATATGTATTAGAAACAATTTGGTGTATAAATCGTCCTTGTAGGATGTATGGTTTGGAAGTTATGACGGAAAAAACACATGTTTTTGGCCAGCTTCCACTCCAAAAAGTGTTCTACAACTCCTAAACTACAAGAGATAGAGCAAACGGCATTTGGACAAAGGAGTATCCCTTCTTAAGGACGAGGACCTGGAGCTCATTTTAATGCATGAATCGTCCTTATCTGATATGTAGTTTTTATTTTAGAAAATAAATAAAAAAAATAAAAATTGACAAAAAAGGGCCCATGAAATTAACATGAAATCTAATTTTTAAAATTATTTTAAGGATACAGTCTTGTGGGCAGTAGCTTAAGGAACATTTTGATGCATAAATCGTCCTTTTATGATGTATGGTTTAGAAGTTATGGCTAAAAAATCAAAAAAATCGCAAAAAACCACGTCAAAAACTATGATTCATGTAAAAAATTTTAACTAAGATTCTTGAAAAAAAATCAAATTCCAGAAAACTATTTTCTGAATATGCAGTCTTGTGTATATATGTATTAGAAACAATTTGGTGTATAAATCGTCCTTGTAGGATGTATGGTTTGGGAGTTATGACGGAAAAAGCACATGTTTTTGGCCAGCTTCCACTCCAAAAAGTGTTCTACAACTCCTAAACTACAAGAGATAGAGCAAACGGCATTTGGACAAAGGAGTATCCCTTCTTAAGGACGAGGACCTGGTGCTCATTTTAATGCATGAATCGTTCTTATCTGATATGTAGTTTTTATTTTAGAAAATAAATTAAAAAAATAAAAATTGACAAAAAAGGGCCCATGAAATTAACATGAAATCTAATTTTTAAAATTATTTTAAGGACGAGGACCTGGTGCTCATTTTAATGCATGAATCGTCCTTATCTGATATGTAGTTTTTATTTTAGAAAATAAATAAAAAAATAAAAATTGACAAAATAGGGCACATGAAATTAACATGAAATCTAATTTTTAAAATTATTTTAAGGATACAGTCTTGTGGACAGTAGCTTAAGGAACATTTTGATGCATAAATCGTCCTTTTATGATGTATGGTTTAGAAGTTATGGCTAAAAAATCAAAAAAATCGCAAAAAACCACGTCAAAAACTATGATTCATGTAAAAAATTTTAACTAAGATTCTTGAAAAAAAATCAAATTCCAGAAAACTTTTTTCTGAATATGCAGTCTTGTGTATATATGTATTAGAAACAATTTGGTGTATAAATCGTCCTTGTAGGATGTATAATTTGGGAGTTATGACGGAAAAAGCACATGTTTTTGGCCAGCTTCCACTCCAAAAAGTGTTCTACAACTCCTAAACGACAAGAGATAGAGCAAACGGCATTTGGACAAAGGAGTATCCCTTCTTAAGGACGAGGACCTGGTGCTCATTTTAATGCATGAATCGTCCTTAACTGATATGTAGTTTTTATTTTAGAAAATAAATAAAAAAAATAGAAATTGACAAAAAAGGGCACATGAACTTAACATGAAATCTAATTTTTAAAATTATTTTAAGGATACAGTCTTGTGGGCAGTAGCTTAAGGAACATTTTGATGCACAAATCGTCCTTTTATGATGTATGGTTTAGAAGTTATGGCTAAAAAATCAAAAAAATCGCAAAAAACCACGTCAAAAACTATGATTCATGTAAAAAATTTTAACTAAGATTCTTGAAAAAAAATCAAATTCCAGAAAACTTTTTTCTGAATATGCAGTCTTGTGTATATATGTATTAGAAACAATTTGGTGTATAAATCGTCCTTGTAGGATGTATGGTTTGGGAGTTATGACGGAAAAAGCACATGTTTTTGGCCAGCTTCCACTCCAAAAAGTGTTCTACAACTCCTAAACGACAAGAGATAGAGCAAACGGCATTTGGACAAAGGAGTATCCCTTCTTAAGGACGAGGACCTGGTGCTCATTTTAATGCATGAATCGTCCTTATCTGATATGTATTTTTTATTTTAGAAAATAAATAAAAAAATAAAAATTGACAAAAAAGGGCACATGAAATTAACATGAAATCTAATTTTTAAAATTATTTTAAGGATACAGTCTTGTGGGCAGTAGCTTAAGGAACATTTTGATGCATAAATCGTCCTTTTATGATGTATGGTTTAGAAGTTATGGCTAAAAAATCAAAAAAATCGCAAAAAACCACGTCAAAAACTATGATTCATGTAAACTACAAGTACTTATTCTAAACTACAAGAGATAGAGCAAACGGCATTTGGACAAAGGAGTATCCCTTCTTAAGGACGAGGACCTGGTGCTCATTTTAATGCATGAATCGTCCTTATCTGATATGTAGTTTTTATTTTAGAAAATAAATAAAAAAATAAAAATTGACAAAATAGGGCACATGAAATTAACATGAAATCTAATTTTTAAAATTATTTTAAGGATACAGTCTTGTGGACAGTAGCTTAAGGAACATTTTGATGCATAAATCGTCCTTTTATGATGTATGGTTTAGAAGTTATGGCTAAAAAATCAAAAAAATCGCAAAAAACCACGTCAAAAACTATGATTCATGTAAAAAATTTTAACTAAGATTCTTGAAAAAAAATCAAATTCCAGAAAACTTTTTTCTGAATATGCAGTCTTGTGTATATATGTATTAGAAACAATTTGGTGTATAAATCGTCCTTGTAGGATGTATAATTTGGGAGTTATGACGGAAAAAGCACATGTTTTTGGCCAGCTTCCACTCCAAAAAGTGTTCTACAACTCCTAAACGACAAGAGATAGAGCAAACGGCATTTGGACAAAGGAGTATCCCTTCTTAAGGACGAGGACCTGGTGCTCATTTTAATGCATGAATCGTCCTTAACTGATATGTAGTTTTTATTTTAGAAAATAAATAAAAAAAATAGAAATTGACAAAAAAGGGCACATGAACTTAACATGAAATCTAATTTTTAAAATTATTTTAAGGATACAGTCTTGTGGGCAGTAGCTTAAGGAACATTTTGATGCACAAATCGTCCTTTTATGATGTATGGTTTAGAAGTTATGGCTAAAAAATCAAAAAAATCGCAAAAAACCACGTCAAAAACTATGATTCATGTAAAAAATTTTAACTAAGATTCTTGAAAAAAAATCAAATTCCAGAAAACTTTTTTCTGAATATGCAGTCTTGTGTATATATGTATTAGAAACAATTTGGTGTATAAATCGTCCTTGTAGGATGTATGGTTTGGGAGTTATGACGGAAAAAGCACATGTTTTTGGCCAGCTTCCACTCCAAAAAGTGTTCTACAACTCCTAAACGACAAGAGATAGAGCAAACGGCATTTGGACAAAGGAGTATCCCTTCTTAAGGACGAGGACCTGGTGCTCATTTTAATGCATGAATCGTCCTTATCTGATATGTATTTTTTATTTTAGAAAATAAATAAAAAAATAAAAATTGACAAAAAAGGGCACATGAAATTAACATGAAATCTAATTTTTAAAATTATTTTAAGGATACAGTCTTGTGGGCAGTAGCTTAAGGAACATTTTGATGCATAAATCGTCCTTTTATGATGTATGGTTTAGAAGTTATGGCTAAAAAATCAAAAAAATCGCAAAAAACCACGTCAAAAACTATGATTCATGTAAAAAATTTTAACTAAGATTATTTAACCCACAAGAATATGCAGTCTTGTGTATATATGTATTAGAAACAATTTGGTGTATAAATCGTCCTTGTAGGATGTATGGTTTGGGAGTTATGACGGAAAAAGCACATGTTTTTGGCCAGCTTCCACTCCAAAAAGTGTTCTACAACTCCTAAACTACAAGAGATAGAGCAAACGGCATTTGGACAAAGGAGTATCCCTTCTTAAGGACGAGGACCTGGTGCTCATTTTAATGCATGAATCGTCCTTATCTGATATGTAGTTTTTATTTTAGAAAATAAATAAAAAAAATAAAAATTGACAAAAAAGGGCCCATGAAATTAACATGAAATCTAATTTTTAAAATTATTTAAAGGATACAGTCTTGTGGGCAGTAGCTTAAGGAACATTTTGATGCATAAATCGTCCTTTTATGATGTATGGTTTAGAAGTTATGGCTAAAAAATCAAAAAAATCGCAAAAAACCACGTCAAAAACTATGATTCATGTAAAAAATTTTAACTAAGATTCTTGAAAAAAAATCAAATTCCAGAAAACTTTTTTCTGAATATGCAGTCTTGTGTATATATGTATTAGAAACAATTTGGTGTATAAATCGTCCTTGTAGGATGTATGGTTTGGAAGTTATGACGGAAAAAACACATGTTTTTGGCCAGCTTCCACTCCAAAAAGTGTTCTACAACTCCTAAACTACAAGAGATAGAGCAAACGGCATTTGGACAAAGGAGTATCCCTTCTTAAGGACGAGGACCTGGAGCTCATTTTAATGCATGAATCGTCCTTATCTGATATGTAGTTTTTATTTTAGAAAATAAATAAAAAAAATAAAAATTGACAAAAAAGGGCCCATGAAATTAACATGAAATCTAATTTTTAAAATTATTTTAAGGATACAGTCTTGTGGGCAGTAGCTTAAGGAACATTTTGATGCATAAATCGTCCTTTTATGATGTATGGTTTAGAAGTTATGGCTAAAAAATCAAAAAAATCGCAAAAAACCACGTCAAAAACTATGATTCATGTAAAAAATTTTAACTAAGATTCTTGAAAAAAAATCAAATTCCAGAAAACTATTTTCTGAATATGCAGTCTTGTGTATATATGTATTAGAAACAATTTGGTGTATAAATCGTCCTTGTAGGATGTATGGTTTGGGAGTTATGACGGAAAAAGCACATGTTTTTGGCCAGCTTCCACTCCAAAAAGTGTTCTACAACTCCTAAACTACAAGAGATAGAGCAAACGGCATTTGGACAAAGGAGTATCCCTTCTTAAGGACGAGGACCTGGTGCTCATTTTAATGCATGAATCGTTCTTATCTGATATGTAGTTTTTATTTTAGAAAATAAATTAAAAAAATAAAAATTGACAAAAAAGGGCCCATGAAATTAACATGAAATCTAATTTTTAAAATTATTTTAAGGATACAGTCTTGTGGGCAGTAACTTAAGGAACATTTTGATGCATAAATCGTCCTTTTATGATGTATGGTTTAGAAGTTATGGCAAAAAAATCAAAAAAATCGCAAAAAACCACGTCAAAAACTATGATTCATGTAAAAAATTTTAACTAAGATTCTTGAAAAAAAATCAAATTCCAGAAAACTTTTTTCTGAATATGCAGTCTTGTGTATATATGTATTAGAAACAATTTGGTGTATAAATCGTCCTTGTAGGATGTATGGTTTGGGAGTTATGACGGAAAAAGCACATGTTTTTGGCCAGCTTCCACTCCAAAAAGTGTTCTACAACTCCTAAACTACAAGAGATAGAGCAAACGGCATTTGGACAAAGGAGTATCCCTTCTTAAGGACGAGGACCTGGTGCTCATTTTAATGCATGAATCGTCCTTATCTGATATGTAGTTTTTATTTTAGAAAATAAATAAAAAAATAAAAATTGACAAAATAGGGCACATGAAATTAACATGAAATCTAATTTTTAAAATTATTTTAAGGATACAGTCTTGTGGACAGTAGCTTAAGGAACATTTTGATGCATAAATCGTCCTTTTATGATGTATGGTTTAGAAGTTATGGCTAAAAAATCAAAAAAATCGCAAAAAACCACGTCAAAAACTATGATTCATGTAAAAAATTTTAACTAAGATTCTTGAAAAAAAATCAAATTCCAGAAAACTTTTTTCTGAATATGCAGTCTTGTGTATATATGTATTAGAAACAATTTGGTGTATAAATCGTCCTTGTAGGATGTATAATTTGGGAGTTATGACGGAAAAAGCACATGTTTTTGGCCAGCTTCCACTCCAAAAAGTGTTCTACAACTCCTAAACGACAAGAGATAGAGCAAACGGCATTTGGACAAAGGAGTATCCCTTCTTAAGGACGAGGACCTGGTGCTCATTTTAATGCATGAATCGTCCTTAACTGATATGTAGTTTTTATTTTAGAAAATAAATAAAAAAAATAGAAATTGACAAAAAAGGGCACATGAACTTAACATGAAATCTAATTTTTAAAATTATTTTAAGGATACAGTCTTGTGGGCAGTAGCTTAAGGAACATTTTGATGCACAAATCGTCCTTTTATGATGTATGGTTTAGAAGTTATGGCTAAAAAATCAAAAAAATCGCAAAAAACCACGTCAAAAACTATGATTCATGTAAAAAATTTTAACTAAGATTCTTGAAAAAAAATCAAATTCCAGAAAACTTTTTTCTGAATATGCAGTCTTGTGTATATATGTATTAGAAACAATTTGGTGTATAAATCGTCCTTGTAGGATGTATGGTTTGGGAGTTATGACGGAAAAAGCACATGTTTTTGGCCAGCTTCCACTCCAAAAAGTGTTCTACAACTCCTAAACTACAAGAGATAGAGCAAACGGCATTTGGACAAAGGAGTATCCCTTCTTAAGGACGAGGACCTGGTGCTCATTTTAATGCATGAATCGTCCTTATCTGATATGTAGTTTTTATTTTAGAAAATAAATAAAAATAATAAAAATTGACAAAAAAGGGCCCATGAAATTAACATGAAATCTAATTTTTAAAATTATTTTAAGGATACAGTCTTGTGGGCAGTAGCTTAAGAAACATTTTGATGCATAAATCGTCCTTTTATGATGTATGGTTTAGAAGTTATGGCTAAAAAATCAAAAAAATCGCAAAAAACCACGTCAAAAACTATGATTCATGTAAAAAATTTTAACTAAGATTCTTGAAAAAAAATCAAATTCCAGAAAACTTTTTTCTGAATATGCAGTCTTGTGTATATATGTATTAGAAACAATTTGGTGTATAAATCGTCCTTGTAGGATGTATGGTTTGGGAGTTATGACGGAAAAAGCACATGTTTTTGGCCAGCTTCCACTCCAAAAAGTGTTCTACAACTCCTAAACTACAAGAGATAGAGCAAACGGCATTTGGACAAAGGAGTATCCCTTCTTAAGGACGAGGACCTGGTGCTCATTTTAATGCATGAATCGTTCTTATCTGATATGTAGTTTTTATTTTAGAAAATAAATTAAAAAAATAAAAATTGACAAAAAAGGGCCCATGAAATTAACATGAAATCTAATTTTTAAAATTATTTTAAGGATACAGTCTTGTGGGCAGTAGCTTAAGGAACATTTTGATGCATAAATCGTCCTTTTATGATGTATGGTTTAGAAGTTATGGCTAAAAAATCAAAAAAATCGCAAAAAACCACGTCAAAAACTATGATTCATGTAAAAAATTTTAACTAAGATTCTTGAAAAAAAATCAAATTCCAGAAAACTTTTTTCTGAATATGCAGTCTTGTGTATATATGTATTAGAAACAATTTGGTGTATAAATCGTCCTTGTAGGATGTATGGTTTGGGAGTTATGACGGAAAAAGCACATGTTTTTGGCCAGCTTCCACTCCAAAAAGTGTTCTACAACTCCTAAACTACAAGAGATAGAGCAAACGGCATTTGGACAAAGGAGTATCCCTTCTTAAGGACGAGGACCTGGTGCTCATTTTAATGCATGAATCGTCCTTATCTGATATGTATTTTTTATTTTAGAAAATAAATAAAAAAATAAAAATTGACAAAAAAGGGCACATGAAATTAACATGAAATCTAATTTTTAAAATTATTTTAAGGATACAGTCTTGTGGGCAGTAGCTTAAGGAAAATTCTGATGCATAAATCGTCCTTTTATGATGTATGGTTTAGAAGTTATGGCTAAAAAATCAAAAAAATCGCAAAAAACCACGTCAAAAACTATGATTCATGTAAAAAATTTTAACTAAGATTCTTGAAAAAAAATCAAATTCCAGAAAACTTTTTTCTGAATATGCAGTCTTGTGTATATATGTATTAGAAACAATTTGGTGTATAAATCGTCCTTGTAGGATGTATGGTTTGGGAGTTATGACGGAAAAAGCACATGTTTTTGGCCAGCTTCCACTCCAAAAAGTGTTCTACAACTCCTAAACTACAAGAGATAGAGCAAACGGCATTTGGACAAAGGATTATCCCTTCTTAAGGACGAGGACCTGGTGCTCATTTTAATGCATGAATCGTTCTTATCTGATATGTAGTTTTTATTTTAGAAAATAAATTAAAAAAATAAAAATTGACAAAAAAGGGCCCATGAAATTAACATGAAATCTAATTTTTAAAATTATTTTAAGGATACAGTCTTGTGGGCAGTAGCTTAAGGAACATTTTGATGCATAAATCGTCCTTTTATGATGTATGGTTTAGAAGTTATGGCTAAAAAATCAAAAAAATCGCAAAAAACCACGTCAAAAACTATGATTCATGTAAAAAATTTTAACTAAGATTCTTGAAAAAAAATCAAATTCCAGAAAACTTTTTTCTGAATATGCAGTCTTGTGTATATATGTATTAGAAACAATTTGGTGTATAAATCGTCCTTGTAGGATGTATGGTTTGGGAGTTATGACGGAAAAAGCACATGTTTTTGGCCAGCTTCCACTCCAAAAAGTGTTCTACAACTCCTAAACTACAAGAGATAGAGCAAACGGCATTTGGACAAAGGAGTATCCCTTCTTAAGGACGAGGACCTGGTGCTCATTTTAATGCATGAATCGTCCTTATCTGATATGTAGTTTTTATTTTAGAAAATAAATAAAAATAATAAAAATTGACAAAAAAGGGCCCATGAAATTAACATGAAATCTAATTTTTAAAATTATTTTAAGGATACAGTCTTGTGGGCAGTAGCTTAAGAAACATTTTGATGCATAAATCGTCCTTTTATGATGTATGGTTTAGAAGTTATGGCTAAAAAATCAAAAAAATCGCAAAAAACCACGTCAAAAACTATGATTGATTCATGTAAAAAATTTTAACTAAGATTCTTGAAAAAAAATCAAATTCCAGAAAACTTTTTTCTGAATATGCAGTCTTGTGTATATATGTATTAGAAACAATTTGGTGTATAAATCGTCCTTGTAGGATGTATGGTTTGGAAGTTATGACGGAAAAAACACATGTTTTTGGCCAGCTTCCACTCCAAAAAGTGTTCTACAACTCCTAAACTACAAGAGATAGAGCAAACGGCATTTGGACAAAGGAGTATCCCTTCTTAAGGACGAGGACCTGGAGCTCATTTTAATGCATGAATCGTCCTTATCTGATATGTAGTTTTTATTTTAGAAAATAAATAAAAAAAATAAAAATTGACAAAAAAGGGCCCATGAAATTAACATGAAATCTAATTTTTAAAATTATTTTAAGGATACAGTCTTGTGGGCAGTAGCTTAAGGAACATTTTGATGCATAAATCGTCCTTTTATGATGTATGGTTTAGAAGTTATGGCTAAAAAATCAAAAAAATCGCAAAAAACCACGTCAAAAACTATGATTCATGTAAAAAATTTTAACTAAGATTCTTGAAAAAAAATCAAATTCCAGAAAACTTTTTTCTGAATATGCAGTCTTGTGTATATATGTATTAGAAACAATTTGGTGTATAAATCGTCCTTGTAGGATGTATGGTTTGGGAGTTATGACGGAAAAAGCACATGTTTTTGGCCAGCTTCCACTCCAAAAAGTGTTCTACAACTCCTAAACTACAAGAGATAGAGCAAACGGCATTTGGACAAAGGAGTATCCCTTCTTAAGGACGAGGACCTGGTGCTCATTTTAATGCATGAATCGTCCTTATCTGATATGTATTTTTTATTTTAGAAAATAAATAAAAAAATAAAAATTGACAAAAAAGGGCACATGAAATTAACATGAAATCTAATTTTTAAAATTATTTTAAGGATACAGTCTTGTGGGCAGTAGCTTAAGGAAAATTCTGATGCATAAATCGTCCTTTTATGATGTATGGTTTAGAAGTTATGGCTAAAAAATCAAAAAAATCGCAAAAAACCACGTCAAAAACTATGATTCATGTAAAAAATTTTAACTAAGATTCTTGAAAAAAAATCAAATTCCAGAAAACTTTTTTCTGAATATGCAGTCTTGTGTATATATGTATTAGAAACAATTTGGTGTATAAATCGTCCTTGTAGGATGTATGGTTTGGGAGTTATGACGGAAAAAGCACATGTTTTTGGCCAGCTTCCACTCCAAAAAGTGTTCTACAACTCCTAAACTACAAGAGATAGAGCAAACGGCATTTGGACAAAGGAGTATCCCTTCTTAAGGACGAGGACCTGGTGCTCATTTTTAAGCATGAATCGTCCTTATCCGATATGTAGTTTTTATTTTAGAAAATAAATAAAAATAATAAAAATTGACAAAAAAGGGCCCATGAATTTAACATGAAATCTAATTTTTAAAATTATTTTAAGGATACAGTCTTGTGGGCAGTAGCTTAAGGAACATTTTGATGCATAAATCGTCCTTTTATGATGTATGGTTTAGAAGTTATGGCTAAAAAATCAAAAAAATCGCAAAAAACCACGTCAAAAACTATGATTCATGTAAAAAATTTTAACTAAGATTCTTGAAAAAAAATCAAATTCCAGAAAACTTTTTTCTGAATATGCAGTCTTGTGTATATATGTATTAGAAACAATTTGGTGTATAAATCGTCCTTGTAGGATGTATGGTTTGGGAGTTATGACGGAAAAAGCACATGTTTTTGGCCAGCTTCCACTCCAAAAAGTGTTCTACAACTCCTAAACTACAAGAGATAGAGCAAACGGCATTTGGACAAAGGAGTATCCCTTCTTAAGGACGAGGACCTGGTGCTCATTTTAATGCATGAATCGTCCTTATCTGATATGTAGTTTTTATTTTAGAAAATAAATAAAAAAAATAAAAATTGACAAAATAGGGCACATGAAATTAACATGAAATCTAATTTTTAAAATTATTTTAAGGATACAGTCTTGTGGACAGTAGCTTAAGGAACATTTTGATGCATAAATCGTCCTTTTATGATGTATGGTTTAGAAGTTATGGCTAAAAAATCAAAAAATCGCAAAAAACCAGGTCAAAAACTATGATTCATGTAAAAAATTTTAACTAAAATTCTTGAAAAAAAATCAAATTCCAGAAAACTTTTTTCTGAATATGCAGTCTTGTGTATATATGTATTAGAAACAATTTGAAAAAATTTTAACTAAGATTCTTGAAAAAAAATCAAATTCCAGAAAACTATTTTCTGAATATGCAGTCTTGTGTATATATGTATTAGAAACAAAATTCCAGAAAACTTTTTTCTGAATATGCAGTCTTGTGTATATATGTATTAGAAACAATTTGGTGTATAAATCGTCCTTGTAGGATGTATGGTTTGGGAGTTATGACGGAAAAAGCACATGTTTTTGGCCAGCTTCCACTCCAAAAAGTGTTCTACAACTCCTAAACTACAAGAGATAGAGCAAACGGCATTTGGATAAAGGAGTATCCCTTCTTAAGGACGAGGACCTGGTGCTCATTTTAATGCATGAATCGTCCTTATCTGATATGTAGTTTTCATTTAGAAAATAAATAAAAAAAATAAAAATTGACAAAAAAGGGCACATGAAATTAACATGAAATCTAATTTTTAAAATTATTTTAAGGATACAGTCTTGTGGGCAGTAGCTTAAGGAACATTTTGATGCATAAATCGTCCTTTTATGATGTATGGTTTAGAAGTTATGGCTAAAAAATCAAAAAAATCGCAAAAAACCACGTCAAAAACTATGATTCATGTAAAAAATTTTAACTAAGATTCTTGAAAAAAAATCAAATTCCAGAAAACTTTTTTCTGAATATGCAGTCTTGTGTATATATGTATTAGAAACAATTTGGTGTATAAATCGTCCTTGTAGGATGTATGGTTTGGGAGTTATGACGGAAAAAGCACATGTTTTTGGCCAGCTTCCACTCCAAAAAGTGTTCTACAACTCCTAAACTACAAGAGATAGAGCAAACGGCATTTGGACAAAGGAGTATCCCTTCTTAAGGACAAGGACCTGGAGCTCATTTCAATGCATGAATCGTCCTTTTCTGATATGTAGTTTTTATTTTAGAAAATAAATAAAAAAAATAAAAATTGACAAAAAAGGGCCCATGAAATTAACATGAAATCTAATTTTTAAAATTATTTTAAGGATACAGTCTTGTGGGCAGTAGCTTAAGGAACATTTTGATGCATAAATCGTCCTTTTATGATGTATGGTTTAGAAGTTATGGCTAAAAAATCAAAAAAATCGCAAAAAACCACGTCAAAAACTATGATTCATGTAAAAAATTTTAACTAAGATTCTTGAAAAAAAATCAAATTCCAGAAAACTATTTTCTGAATATGCAGTCTTGTGTATATATGTATTAGAAACAATTTGGTGTATAATTCGTCCTTGTAGGATGTATGGTTTGGGAGTTATGACGGAAAAAGCACATGTTTTTGGCCAGCTTCCACTCCAAAAAGTGTTCTACAACTCCTAAACTACAAGAGATAGAGCAAACGGCATTTGGACAAAGGAGTATCCCTTCTTAAGGACGAGGACCTGGTGCTCATTTTAATGCATGAATCGTCCTTATCTGATATGTAGTTTTTATTTTAGAAAATAAATAAAAAAAATAAAAATTGACAAAATAGGGCACATGAAATTAACATGAAATCTAATTTTTAAAATTATTTTAAGGATACAGTCTTGTGGACAGTAGCTTAAGGAACATTTTGATGCATAAATCGTCCTTTTATGATGTATGGTTTAGAAGTTATGGCTAAAAAATCAAAAAATCGCAAAAAACCAGGTCAAAAACTATGATTCATGTAAAAAATTTTAACTAAAATTCTTGAAAAAAAATCAAATTCCAGAAAACTTTTTTCTGAATATGCAGTCTTGTGTATATATGTATTAGAAACAATTTGAAAAAATTTTAACTAAGATTCTTGAAAAAAAATCAAATTCCAGAAAACTATTTTCTGAATATGCAGTCTTGTGTATATATGTATTAAAAACAAAATTCCAGAAAACTTTTTTCTGAATATGCAGTCTTGTGTATATATGTATTAGAAACAATTTGGTGTATAAATCGTCCTTGTAGGATGTATGGTTTGGGAGTTATGACGGAAAAAGCACATGTTTTTGGCCAGCTTCCACTCCAAAAAGTGTTCTACAACTCCTAAACTACAAGAGATAGAGCAAACGGCATTTGGATAAAGGAGTATCCCTTCTTAAGGACGAGGACCTGGTGCTCATTTTAATGCATGAATCGTCCTTATCTGATATGTAGTTTTCATTTAGAAAATAAATAAAAAAAATAAAAATTGACAAAAAAGGGCACATGAAATTAACATGAAATCTAATTTTTAAAATTATTTTAAGGATACAGTCTTGTGGGCAGTAGCTTAAGGAACATTTTGATGCATAAATCGTCCTTTTATGATGTATGGTTTAGAAGTTATGGCTAAAAAATCAAAAAAATCGCAAAAAACCACGTCAAAAACTATGATTCATGTAAAAAATTTTAACTAAGATTCTTGAAAAAAAATCAAATTCCAGAAAACTTTTTTCTGAATATGCAGTCTTGTGTATATATGTATTAGAAACAATTTGGTGTATAAATCGTCCTTGTAGGATGTATGGTTTGGGAGTTATGACGGAAAAAGCACATGTTTTTGGCCAGCTTCCACTCCAAAAAGTGTTCTACAACTCCTAAACTACAAGAGATAGAGCAAACGGCATTTGGACAAAGGAGTATCCCTTCTTAAGGACAAGGACCTGGAGCTCATTTCAATGCATGAATCGTCCTTTTCTGATGTGTAGTTTTTATTTTAGAAAATAAATAAAAAAAATAAAAATTGACAAAAAAGGGCCCATGAAATTAACATGAAATCTAATTTTTAAAATTATTTTAAGGATACAGTCTTGTGGGCAGTAGCTTAAGGAACATTTTGA
This sequence comes from Dichetophora obliterata, assembly GCA_963920525.1. NCBI lineage: Eukaryota > Metazoa > Arthropoda > Insecta > Diptera > Sciomyzidae > Dichetophora > Dichetophora obliterata. The sequence continues at coordinate 8,038,082 of OY986436.1, read as the reverse complement.
TGCATAAATCGTCCTTTTATGATGTATGGTTTAGAAGTTATGGCTAAAAAATCAAAAAAATCGCAAAAAACCACGTCAAAAACTATGATTCATGTAAAAAATTTTAACTAAGATTCTTGAAAAAAAATCAAATTCCAGAAAACTTTTTTCTGAATATGCAGTCTTGTGTATATATGTATTAGAAACAATTTGGTGTATAAATCGTCCTTGTAGGATGTATGGTTTGGGAGTTATGACGGAAAAAGCACATGTTTTTGGCCAGCTTCCACTCCAAAAAGTGTTCTACAACTCCTAAACTACAAGAGATAGAGCAAACGGCATTTGGACAAAGGAGTATCCCTTCTTAAGGACAAGGACCTGGAGCTCATTTCAATGCATGAATCGTCCTTTTCTGATATGTAGTTTTTATTTTAGAAAATAAATTAAAAAAATAAAAATTGACAAAAAAGGGCCCATGAAATTAACATGAAATCTAATTTTTAAAATTATTTTAAGGATACAGTCTTGTGGGCAGTAGCTTAAGGAACATTTTGATGCATAAATCGTCCTTTTATGATGTATGGTTTAGAAGTTATGGCTAAAAAATCAAAAAAATCGCAAAAAACCACGTCAAAAACTATGATTCATGTAAAAAATTTTAACTAAGATTCTTGAAAAAAAATCAAATTCCAGAAAACTATTTTCTGAATATGCAGTCTTGTGTATATATGTATTAGAAACAATTTGGTGTATAATTCGTCCTTGTAGGATGTATGGTTTGGGAGTTATGACGGAAAAAGCACATGTTTTTGGCCAGCTTCCACTCCAAAAAGTGTTCTACAACTCCTAAACTACAAGAGATAGAGCAAACGGCATTTGGACAAAGGAGTATCCCTTCTTAAGGACGAGGACCTGGTGCTCATTTTAATGCATGAATCGTCCTTATCTGATATGTAGTTTTTATTTTAGAAAATAAATAAAAATAATAAAAATTGACAAAAAAGGGCCCATGAAATTAACATGAAATCTAATTTTTAAAATTATTTTAAGGATACAGTCTTGTGGGCAGTAGCTTAAGGAACATTTTGATGCATAAATCGTCCTTTTATGATGTATGGTTTAGAAGTTATGGCTAAAAAATCAAAAAAATCGCAAAAAACCACGTCAAAAACTATGATTCATGTAAAAAATTTTAACTAAGATTCTTGAAAAAAAATCGAATTCCAGAAAACTTTTTTCTGAATATGCAGTCTTGTGTATATATGTATTAGAAACAATTTGGTGTATAAATCGTCCTTGTAGGATGTATGGTTTGGGAGTTATGACGAAAAAAGCACATGTTTTTGGCCAGCTTCCACTCCAAAAAGTGTTCTACAACTCCTAAACTACAAGAGATAGAGCAAACGGCATTTGGACAAAGGAGTATCCCTTCTTAAGGACGAGGACCTGGTGCTCATTTTAATGCATGAATCGTCCTTATCTGATATGTATTTTTTATTTTAGAAAATAAATAAAAAAATAAAAATTGACAAAAAAGGGCACATGAAATTAACATGAAATCTAATTTTTAAAATTATTTTAAGGATACAGTCTTGTGGGCAGTAGCTTAAGGAAAATTCTGATGCATAAATCGTCCTTTTATGATGTATGGTTTAGAAGTTATGGCTAAAAAATCAAAAAAATCGCAAAAAACCACGTCAAAAACTATGATTCATGTAAAAAATTTTAACTAAGATTCTTGAAAAAAAATCAAATTCCAGAAAACTTTTTTCTGAATATGCAGTCTTGTGTATATATGTATTAGAAACAATTTGGTGTATAAATCGTCCTTGTAGATGTATGGTTTGGGAGTTATGACGGAAAAAGCACATGTTTTTGGCCAGCTTCCACTCCAAAAAGTGTTCTACAACTCCTAAACTACAAGAGATAGAGCAAACGGCATTTGGACAAAGGAGTATCCCTTCTTAAGGACGAGGACCTGGAGCTCATTTTAATGCATGAATCGTCCTTATCTTATATGTAGTTTTTATTTTAGAAAATAAATAAAAAAAATAAAAATTGACAAAAAAGGGCCCATGAAATTAACATGAAATCTAATTTTTAAAATTATTTTAAGGATACAGTCTTGTGAACAGTAGCTTAAGGAACATTTTGATGCATAAATCGTCCTTTTATGATGTATGGTTTAGAAGTTATGGCTAAAAAATCAAAAAAATCGCAAAAAAACACGTCAAAAACTATGATTCATGTAAAAAATTTTAACTAAGATTCTTGAAAAAAAATCAAATTCCAGAAAACTATTTTCTGAATATGCAGTCTTGTGTATATATGTATTAGAAACAATTTGGTGTATAATTCGTCCTTGTAGGATGTATGGTTTGGGAGTTATGACGGAAAAAGCACATGTTTTTGGCCAGCTTCCACTCCAAAAAGTGTTCTACAACTCCTAAACTACAAGAGATAGAGCAAACGGCATTTGGACAAAGGAGTATCCCTTCTTAAGGACGAGGACCTGGTGCTCATTTTAATGCATGAATCGTCCTTATCTGATATGTAGTTTTTATTTTAGAAAATAAATAAAAAAAATAAAAATTGACAAAATAGGGCACATGAAATTAACATGAAATCTAATTTTTTAAATTATTTTAAGGATACAGTCTTGTGGACAGTAGCTTAAGGAACATTTTGATGCATAAATCGTCCTTTTATGATGTATGGTTTAGAAGTTATGGCTAAAAAATCAAAAAATCGCAAAAAACCAGGTCAAAAACTATGATTCATGTAAAAAATTTTAACTAAAATTCTTGAAAAAAAATCAAATTCCAGAAAACTTTTTTCTGAATATGCAGTCTTGTGTATATATGTATTAGAAACAATTTGAAAAAATTTTAACTAAGATTCTTGAAAAAAAATCAAATTCCAGAAAACTATTTTCTGAATATGCAGTCTTGTGTATATATGTATTAGAAACAAAATTCCAGAAAACTTTTTTCTGAATATGCAGTCTTGTGTATATATGTATTAGAAACAATTTGGTGTATAAATCGTCCTTGTAGGATGTATGGTTTGGGAGTTATGACGGAAAAAGCACATGTTTTTGGCCAGCTTCCACTCCAAAAAGTGTTCTACAACTCCTAAACTACAAGAGATAGAGCAAACGGCATTTGGATAAAGGAGTATCCCTTCTTAAGGACGAGGACCTGGTGCTCATTTTAATGCATGAATCGTCCTTATCTGATATGTAGTTTTTATTTTAGAAAATAAATAAAAAAAATAAAAATTGACAAAAAAGGGCACATGAAATTAACATGAAATCTAATTTTTAAAATTATTTTAAGGATACAGTCTTGTGGGCAGTAGCTTAAGGAACATTTTGATGCATAAATCGTCCTTTTATGATGTATGGTTTAGAAGTTATGGCTAAAAAATCAAAAAAATCGCAAAAAACCACGTCAAAAACTATGATTCATGTAAAAAATTTTAACTAAGATTCTTGAAAAAAAATCAAATTCCAGAAAACTTTTTTCTGAATATGCAGTCTTGTGTATATATGTATTAGAAACAATTTGGTGTATAAATCGTCCTTGTAGGATGTATGGTTTGGGAGTTATGACGGAAAAAGCACATGTTTTTGGCCAGCTTCCACTCCAAAAAGTGTTCTACAACTCCTAAACTACAAGAGATAGAGCAAACGGCATTTGGACAAAGGAGTATCCCTTCTTAAGGACAAGGACCTGGAGCTCATTTCAATGCATGAATCGTCCTTTTCTGATATGTAGTTTTTATTTTAGAAAATAAATAAAAAAAATAAAAATTGACAAAAAAGGGCCCATGAAATTAACATGAAATCTAATTTTTAAAATTATTTTAAGGATACAGTCTTGTGGGCAGTAGCTTAAGGAACATTTTGATGCATAAATCGTCCTTTTATGATGTATGGTTTAGAAGTTATGGCTAAAAAATCAAAAAAATCGCAAAAAACCACGTCAAAAACTATGATTCATGTAAAAAATTTTAACTAAGATTCTTGAAAAAAAATCAAATTCCAGAAAACTTTTTTCTGAATATGCAGTCTTGTGTATATATGTATTAGAAACAATTTGGTGTATAAATCGTCCTTGTAGGATGTATGGTTTGGGAGTTATGACGGAAAAAGCACATGTTTTTGGCCAGCTTCCACTCCAAAAAGTGTTCTACAACTCCTAAACTACAAGAGATAGAGCAAACGGCATTTGGACAAAGGAGTATCCCTTCTTAAGGACGAGGACCTGGTGCTCATTTTAATGCATGAATCGTCCTTATCTGATATGTATTTTTTATTTTAGAAAATAAATAAAAAAATAAAAATTGACAAAAAAGGGCACATGAAATTAACATGAAATCTAATTTTTAAAATTATTTTAAGGATACAGTCTTGTGGGCAGTAGCTTAAGGAAAATTCTGATGCATAAATCGTCCTTTTATGATGTATGGTTTAGAAGTTATGGCTAAAAAATCAAAAAAATCGCAAAAAACCACGTCAAAAACTATGATTCATGTAAAAAATTTTAACTAAGATTCTTGAAAAAAAATCAAATTCCAGAAAACTTTTTTCTGAATATGCAGTCTTGTGTATATATGTATTAGAAACAATTTGGTGTATAAATCGTCCTTGTAGGATGTATGGTTTGGGAGTTATGACGGAAAAAGCACATGTTTTTGGCCAGCTTCCACTCCAAAAAGTGTTCTACAACTCCTAAACTACAAGAGATAGAGCAAACGGCATTTGGACAAAGGATTATCCCTTCTTAAGGACGAGGACCTGGTGCTCATTTTAATGCATGAATCGTTCTTATCTGATATGTAGTTTTTATTTTAGAAAATAAATTAAAAAAATAAAAATTGACAAAAAAGGGCCCATGAAATTAACATGAAATCTAATTTTTAAAATTATTTTAAGGATACAGTCTTGTGGGCAGTAGCTTAAGGAACATTTTGATGCATAAATCGTCCTTTTATGATGTATGGTTTAGAAGTTATGGCTAAAAAATCAAAAAAATCGCAAAAAACCACGTCAAAAACTATGATTCATGTAAAAAATTTTAACTAAGATTCTTGAAAAAAAATCAAATTCCAGAAAACTTTTTTCTGAATATGCAGTCTTGTGTATATATGTATTAGAAACAATTTGGTGTATAAATCGTCCTTGTAGGATGTATGGTTTGGGAGTTATGACGGAAAAAGCACATGTTTTTGGCCAGCTTCCACTCCAAAAAGTGTTCTACAACTCCTAAACTACAAGAGATAGAGCAAACGGCATTTGGATAAAGGAGTATCCCTTCTTAAGGACGAGGACCTGGTGCTCATTTTAATGCATGAATCGTCCTTATCTGATATGTAGTTTTTATTTTAGAAAATAAATAAAAAAAATAAAAATTGACAAAAAAGGGCACATGAAATTAACATGAAATCTAATTTTTAAAATTATTTTAAGGATACAGTCTTGTGGGCAGTAGCTTAAGGAACATTTTGATGCATAAATCGTCCTTTTATGATGTATGGTTTAGAAGTTATGGCTAAAAAATCAAAAAAATCGCAAAAAACCACGTCAAAAACTATGATTCATGTAAAAAATTTTAACTAAGATTCTTGAAAAAAAATCAAATTCCAGAAAACTTTTTTCTGAATATGCAGTCTTGTGTATATATGTATTAGAAACAATTTGGTGTATAAATCGTCCTTGTAGGATGTATGGTTTGGGAGTTATGACGGAAAAAGCACATGTTTTTGGCCAGCTTCCACTCCAAAAAGTGTTCTACAACTCCTAAACTACAAGAGATAGAGCAAACGGCATTTGGACAAAGGAGTATCCCTTCTTAAGGACAAGGACCTGGAGCTCATTTCAATGCATGAATCGTCCTTTTCTGATATGTAGTTTTTATTTTAGAAAATAAATAAAAAAAATAAAAATTGACAAAAAAGGGCCCATGAAATTAACATGAAATCTAATTTTTAAAATTATTTTAAGGATACAGTCTTGTGGGCAGTAGCTTAAGGAACATTTTGATGCATAAATCGTCCTTTTATGATGTATGGTTTAGAAGTTATGGCTAAAAAATCAAAAAAATCGCAAAAAACCACGTCAAAAACTATGATTCATGTAAAAAATTTTAACTAAGATTCTTGAAAAAAAATCAAATTCCAGAAAACTTTTTTCTGAATATGCAGTCTTGTGTATATATGTATTAGAAACAATTTGGTGTATAAATCGTCCTTGTAGGATGTATGGTTTGGGAGTTATGACGGAAAAAGCACATGTTTTTGGCCAGCTTCCACTCCAAAAAGTGTTCTACAACTCCTAAACTACAAGAGATAGAGCAAACGGCATTTGGACAAAGGAGTATCCCTTCTTAAGGACGAGGACCTGGTGCTCATTTTAATGCATGAATCGTCCTTATCTGATATGTATTTTTTATTTTAGAAAATAAATAAAAAAATAAAAATTGACAAAAAAGGGCACATGAAATTAACATGAAATCTAATTTTTAAAATTATTTTAAGGATACAGTCTTGTGGGCAGTAGCTTAAGGAAAATTCTGATGCATAAATCGTCCTTTTATGATGTATGGTTTAGAAGTTATGGCTAAAAAATCAAAAAAATCGCAAAAAACCACGTCAAAAACTATGATTCATGTAAAAAATTTTAACTAAGATTCTTGAAAAAAAATCAAATTCCAGAAAACTTTTTTCTGAATATGCAGTCTTGTGTATATATGTATTAGAAACAATTTGGTGTATAAATCGTCCTTGTAGGATGTATGGTTTGGGAGTTATGACGGAAAAAGCACATGTTTTTGGCCAGCTTCCACTCCAAAAAGTGTTCTACAACTCCTAAACTACAAGAGATAGAGCAAACGGCATTTGGACAAAGGATTATCCCTTCTTAAGGACGAGGACCTGGTGCTCATTTTAATGCATGAATCGTTCTTATCTGATATGTAGTTTTTATTTTAGAAAATAAATTAAAAAAATAAAAATTGACAAAAAAGGGCCCATGAAATTAACATGAAATCTAATTTTTAAAATTATTTTAAGGATACAGTCTTGTGGGCAGTAGCTTAAGGAACATTTTGATGCATAAATCGTCCTTTTATGATGTATGGTTTAGAAGTTATGGCTAAAAAATAAAAAAAATCGCAAAAAACCACGTCAAAAACTATGATTCATGTAAAAAATTTTAACTAAGATTCTTGAAAAAAAATCAAATTCCAGAAAACTTTTTTCTGAATATGCAGTCTTGTGTATATATGTATTAGAAACAATTTGGTGTATAAATCGTCCTTGTAGGATGTATGGTTTGGGAGTTATGACGGAAAAAGCACATGTTTTTGGCCAGCTTCCACTCCAAAAAGTGTTCTACAACTCCTAAACTACAAGAGATAGAGCAAACGGCATTTGGACAAAGGAGTATCCCTTCTTAAGGACGAGGACCTGGTGCTCATTTTAATGCATGAATCGTCCTTATCTGATATGTAGTTTTTATTTTAGAAAATAAATAAAAATAATAAAAATTGACAAAAAAGGGCCCATGAAATTAACATGAAATCTAATTTTTAAAATTATTTTAAGGATACAGTCTTGTGGGCAGTAGCTTAAGAAACATTTTGATGCATAAATCGTCCTTTTATGATGTATGGTTTAGAAGTTATGGCTAAAAAATCAAAAAAATCGCAAAAAACCACGTCAAAAACTATGATTGATTCATGTAAAAAATTTTAACTAAGATTCTTGAAAAAAAATCAAATTCCAGAAAACTTTTTTCTGAATATGCAGTCTTGTGTATATATGTATTAGAAACAATTTGGTGTATAAATCGTCCTTGTAGGATGTATGGTTTGGAAGTTATGACGGAAAAAACACATGTTTTTGGCCAGCTTCCACTCAAAAAAGTGTTCTACAACTCCTAAACTACAAGAGATAGAGCAAACGGCATTTGGACAAAGGAGTATCCCTTCTTAAGGACGAGGACCTGGAGCTCATTTTAATGCATGAATCGTCCTTATCTGATATGTAGTTTTTATTTTAGAAAATAAATAAAAAAAATAAAAATTGACAAAAAAGGGCCCATGAAATTAACATGAAATCTAATTTTTAAAATTATTTTAAGGATACAGTCTTGTGGGCAGTAGCTTAAGGAACATTTTGATGCATAAATCGTCCTTTTATGATGTATGGTTTAGAAGTTATGGCTAAAAAATCAAAAAAATCGCAAAAAACCACGTCAAAAACTATGATTCATGTAAAAAATTTTAACTAAGATTCTTGAAAAAAAATCAAATTCCAGAAAACTTTTTTCTGAATATGCAGTCTTGTGTATATATGTATTAGAAACAATTTGGTGTATAAATCGTCCTTGTAGGATGTATGGTTTGGGAGTTATGACGGAAAAAGCACATGTTTTTGGCCAGCTTCCACTCCAAAAAGTGTTCTACAACTCCTAAACTACAAGAGATAGAGCAAACGGCATTTGGACAAAGGAGTATCCCTTCTTAAGGACGAGGACCTGGTGCTCATTTTAATGCATGAATCGTCCTTATCTGATATGTATTTTTTATTTTAGAAAATAAATAAAAAAATAAAAATTGACAAAAAAGGGCACATGAAATTAACATGAAATCTAATTTTTAAAATTATTTTAAGGATACAGTCTTGTGGGCAGTAGCTTAAGGAAAATTCTGATGCATAAATCGTCCTTTTATGATGTATGGTTTAGAAGTTATGGCTAAAAATCAAAAAAATCGCAAAAAACCACGTCAAAAACTATGATTCATGTAAAAAATTTTAACTAAGATTCTTGAAAAAAAATCAAATTCCAGAAAACTTTTTTCTGAATATGCAGTCTTGTGTATATATGTATTAGAAACAATTTGGTGTATAAATCGTCCTTGTAGGATGTATGGTTTGGGAGTTATGACGGAAAAAGCACATGTTTTTGGCCAGCTTCCACTCCAAAAAGTGTTCTACAACTCCTAAACTACAAGAGATAGAGCAAACGGCATTTGGACAAAGGAGTATCCCTTCTTAAGGACGAGGACCTGGTGCTCATTTTTAAGCATGAATCGTCCTTATCCGATATGTAGTTTTTATTTTAGAAAATAAATAAAAATAATAAAAATTGACAAAAAAGGGCCCATGAATTTAACATGAAATCTAATTTTTAAAATTATTTTAAGGATACAGTCTTGTGGGCAGTAGCTTAAGGAACATTTTGATGCATAAATCGTCCTTTTATGATGTATGGTTTAGAAGTTATGGCTAAAAAATCAAAAAAATCGCAAAAAACCACGTCAAAAACTATGATTCATGTAAAAAATTTTAACTAAGATTCTTGAAAAAAAATCAAATTCCAGAAAACTTTTTTCTGAATATGCAGTCTTGTGTATATATGTATTAGAAACAATTTGGTGTATAAATCGTCCTTGTAGGATGTATGGTTTGGGAGTTATGACGGAAAAAGCACATGTTTTTGGCCAGCTTCCACTCCAAAAAGTGTTCTACAACTCCTAAACTACAAGAGATAGAGCAAACGGCATTTGGACAAAGGAGTATCCCTTCTTAAGGACGAGGACCTGGAGCTCATTTTAATGCATGAATCGTCCTTATCTTATATGTAGTTTTTATTTTAGAAAATAAATTAAAAAAAATAAAAATTGACAAAAAAGGGCCCATGAAATTAACATGAAATCTAATTTTTAAAATTATTTTAAGGATACAGTCTTGTGGGCAGTAGCTTAAGGAACATTTTGATGCATAAATCGTCCTTTTATGATGTATGGTTTAGAAGTTATGGCTAAAAAATCAAAAAAATCGCAAAAAACCACGTCAAAAACTATGATTCATGTAAAAAATTTTAACTAAGATTCTTGAAAAAAAATCAAATTCCAGAAAACTATTTTCTGAATATGCAGTCTTGTGTATATATGTATTAGAAACAATTTGGTGTATAATTCGTCCTTGTAGGATGTATGGTTTGGGAGTTATGACGGAAAAAGCACATGTTTTTGGCCAGCTTCCACTCCAAAAAGTGTTCTACAACTCCTAAACTACAAGAGATAGAGCAAACGGCATTTGGACAAAGGAGTATCCCTTCTTAAGGACGAGGACCTGGTGCTCATTTTAATGCATGAATCGTCCTTATCTGATATGTAGTTTTTATTTTAGAAAATAAATAAAAAAAATAAAAATTGACAAAATAGGGCACATGAAATTAACATGAAATCTAATTTTTAAAATTATTTTAAGGATACAGTCTTGTGGACAGTAGCTTAAGGAACATTTTGATGCATAAATCGTCCTTTTATGATGTATGGTTTAGAAGTTATGGCTAAAAAATCAAAAAATCGCAAAAAACCAGGTCAAAAACTATGATTCATGTAAAAAATTTTAACTAAAATTCTTGAAAAAAAATCAAATTCCAGAAAACTTTTTTCTGAATATGCAGTCTTGTGTATATATGTATTAGAAACAATTTGAAAAAATTTTAACTAAGATTCTTGAAAAAAAATCAAATTCCAGAAAACTATTTTCTGAATATGCAGTCTTGTGTATATATGTATTAGAAACAAAATTCCAGAAAACTTTTTTCTGAATATGCAGTCTTGTGTATATATGTATTAGAAACAATTTGGTGTATAAATCGTCCTTGTAGGATGTATGGTTTGGGAGTTATGACGGAAAAAGCACATGTTTTTGGCCAGCTTCCACTCCAAAAAGTGTTCTACAACTCCTAAACTACAAGAGATAGAGCAAACGGCATTTGGATAAAGGAGTATCCCTTCTTAAGGACGAGGACCTGGTGCTCATTTTAATGCATGAATCGTCCTTATCTGATATGTAGTTTTCATTTAGAAAATAAATAAAAAAAATAAAAATTGACAAAAAAGGGCACATGAAATTAACATGAAATCTAATTTTTAAAATTATTTTAAGGATACAGTCTTGTGGGCAGTAGCTTAAGGAACATTTTGATGCATAAATCGTCCTTTTATGATGTATGGTTTAGAAGTTATGGCTAAAAAATCAAAAAAATCGCAAAAAACCACGTCAAAAACTATGATTCATGTAAAAAATTTTAACTAAGATTCTTGAAAAAAAATCAAATTCCAGAAAACTTTTTTCTGAATATGCAGTCTTGTGTATATATGTATTAGAAACAATTTGGTGTATAAATCGTCCTTGTAGGATGTATGGTTTGGGAGTTATGACGGAAAAAGCACATGTTTTTGGCCAGCTTCCACTCCAAAAAGTGTTCTACAACTCCTAAACTACAAGAGATAGAGCAAACGGCATTTGGACAAAGGAGTATCCCTTCTTAAGGACAAGGACCTGGAGCTCATTTCAATGCATGAATCGTCCTTTTCTGATATGTAGTTTTTATTTTAGAAAATAAATAAAAAAAAATAAAAATTGACAAAAAAGGGCCCATGAAATTAACATGAAATCTAATTTTTAAAATTATTTTAAGGATACAGTCTTGTGGGCAGTAGCTTAAGGAACATTTTGATGCATAAATCGTCCTTTTATGATGTATAGTTTAGAAGTTATGGCTAAAAAATCAAAAAAATCGCAAAAAACCACGTCAAAAACTATGATTCATGTAAAAAATTTTAACTAAGATTCTTGAAAAAAAATCAAATTCCAGAAAACTTTTTTCTGAATATGCAGTCTTGTGTATATATGTATTAGAAACAATTTGGTGTATAAATCGTCCTTGTAGGATGTATGGTTTGGGAGTTATGACGGAAAAAGCACATGTTTTTGGCCAGCTTCCACTCCAAAAAGTGTTCTACAACTCCTAAACTACAAGAGATAGAGCAAACGGCATTTGGACAAAGGAGTATCCCTTCTTAAGAACAAGGACCTGGAGCTCATTTCAATGCATGAATCGTCCTTTTCTGATATGTAGTTTTTATTTTAGAAAATAAATTAAAAAAATAAAAATTGACAAAACAGGGCCCATGAAATTAACATGAAATCTAATTTTTAAAATTATTTTAAGGATACAGTCTTGTGGGCAGTAGCTTAAGGAACATTTTGATGCATAAATCGTCCTTTTATGATGTATGGTTTAGAAGTTATGGCTAAAAAATCAAAAAAATCGCAAAAAACCACGTCAAAAACTATGATTCATGTAAAAAATTTTAACTAAGATTCTTGAAAAAAAATCAAATTCCAGAAAACTTTTTTCTGAATATGCAGTCTTGTGTATATATGTATTAGAAACAATTTGGTGTATAAATCGTCCTTGTAGGATGTATGGTTTGGGAGTTATGACGGAAAAAGCACATGTTTTTGGCCAGCTTCCACTCCAAAAAGTGTTCTACAACTCCTAAACTACAAGAGATAGAGCAAACGGCATTTGGACAAAGGAGTATCCCTTCTTAAGGACGAGGACCTGGTGCTCATTTTAATGCATGAATCGTCCTTATCTGATATGTAGTTTTTATTTTAGAAAATAAATAAAAATAATAAAAATTGACAAAAAAGGGCCCATGAAATTAACATGAAATCTAATTTTTAAAATTATTTTAAGGATACAGTCTTGTGGGCAGTAGCTTAAGGAACATTTTGATGCATAAATCGTCCTTTTATGATGTATGGTTTAGAAGTTATGGCTAAAAAATCAAAAAAATCGCAAAAAACCACGTCAAAAACTATGATTCATGTAAAAAATTTTAACTAAGATTCTTGAAAAAAAATCGAATTCCAGAAAACTTTTTTCTGAATATGCAGTCTTGTGTATATATGTATTAGAAACAATTTGGTGTATAAATCGTCCTTGTAGGATGTATGGTTTGGGAGTTATGACGGAAAAAGCACATGTTTTTGGCCAGCTTCCACTCCAAAAAGTGTTCTACAACTCCTAAACTACAAGAGATAGAGCAAACGGCATTTGGACAAAGGAGTATCCCTTCTTAAGGACGAGGACCTGGTGCTCATTTTAATGCATGAATCGTCCTTATCTGATATGTATTTTTTATTTTAGAAAATAAATAAAAAAATAAAAATTGACAAAAAAGGGCACATGAAATTAACATGAAATCTAATTTTTAAAATTATTTTAAGGATACAGTCTTGTGGGCAGTAGCTTAAGGAAAATTCTGATGCATAAATCGTCCTTTTATGATGTATGGTTTAGAAGTTATGGCTAAAAAATCAAAAAAATCGCAAAAAACCACGTCAAAAACTATGATTCATGTAAAAAATTTTAACTAAGATTCTTGAAAAAAAATCAAATTCCAGAAAACTTTTTTCTGAATATGCAGTCTTGTGTATATATGTATTAGAAACAATTTGGTGTATAAATCGTCCTTGTAGGATGTATGGTTTGGGAGTTATGACGGAAAAAGCACATGTTTTTGGCCAGCTTCCACTCCAAAAAGTGTTCTACAACTCCTAAACTACAAGAGATAGAGCAAACGGCATTTGGACAAAGGAGTATCCCTTCTTAAGGACGAGGACCTGGTGCTCATTTTAATGCATGAATCGTCCTTATCCGATATGTAGTTTTTATTTTAGAAAATAAATAAAAATAATAAAAATTGACAAAAAAAGGCCCATGAATTTAACATGAAATCTAATTTTTAAAATTATTTTAAGGATACAGTCTTGTGGGCAGTAGCTTAAGGAACATTTTGATGCATAAATCGTCCTTTTATGATGTATGGTTTAGAAGTTATGGCTAAAAAATCAAAAAAATCGCAAAAAACCACGTCAAAAACTATGATTCATGTAAAAAATTTTAACTAAGATTCTTGAAAAAAAATCAAATTCCAGAAAACTTTTTTCTGAATATGCAGTCTTGTGTATATATGTATTAGAAACAATTTGGTGTATAAATCGTCCTTGTAGGATGTATGGTTTGGGAGTTATGACGGAAAAAGCACATGTTTTTGGCCAGCTTCCACTCCAAAAAGTGTTCTACAACTCCTAAACTACAAGAGATAGAGCAAACGGCATTTGGACAAAGGAGTATCCCTTCTTAAGAACGAGGACCTGGAGCTCATTTTAATGCATGAATCGTCCTTATCTTATATGTAGTTTTTATTTTAGAAAATAAATAAAAAAAATAAAAATTGACAAAAAAGGGCCCATGAAATTAACATGAAATCTAATTTTTAAAATTATTTTAAGGATACAGTCTTGTGGGCAGTAGCTTAAGGAACATTTTGATGCATAAATCGTCCTTTTATGATGTATGGTTTAGAAGTTATGGCTAAAAAATCAAAAAAATCGCAAAAAACCACGTCAAAAACTATGATTCATGTAAAAAATTTTAACTAAGATTCTTGAAAAAAAATCAAATTCCAGAAAACTATTTTCTGAATATGCAGTCTTGTGTATATATGTATTAGAAACAATTTGGTGTATAATTCGTCCTTGTAGGATGTATGGTTTGGGAGTTATGACGGAAAAAGCACATGTTTTTGGCCAGCTTCCACTCCAAAAAGTGTTCTACAACTCCTAAACTACAAGAGATAGAGCAAACGGCATTTGGACAAAGGAGTATCCCTTCTTAAGGACGAGGACCTGGTGCTCATTTTAATGCATGAATCGTCCTTATCTGATATGTAGTTTTTATTTTAGAAAATAAATAAAAAAAATAAAAATTGACAAAATAGGGCACATGAAATTAACATGAAATCTAATTTTTAAAATTATTTTAAGGATACAGTCTTGTGGACAGTAGCTTAAGGAACATTTTGATGCATAAATCGTCCTTTTATGATGTATGGTTTAGAAGTTATGGCTAAAAAATCAAAAAATCGCAAAAAACCAGGTCAAAAACTATGATTCATGTAAAAAATTTTAACTAAAATTCTTGAAAAAAAATCAAATTCCAGAAAACTTTTTTCTGAATATGCAGTCTTGTGTATATATGTATTAGAAACAATTTGAAAAAATTTTAACTAAGATTCTTGAAAAAAAATCAAATTCCAGAAAACTATTTTCTGAATATGCAGTCTTGTGTATATATGTATTAGAAACAAAATTCCAGAAAACTTTTTTCTGAATATGCAGTCTTGTGTATATATGTATTAGAAACAATTTGGTGTATAAATCGTCCTTGTAGGATGTATGGTTTGGGAGTTATGACGGAAAAAGCACATGTTTTTGGCCAGCTTCCACTCCAAAAAGTGTTCTACAACTCCTAAACTACAAGAGATAGAGCAAACGGCATTTGGATAAAGGAGTATCCCTTCTTAAGGACGAGGACCTGGTGCTCATTTTAATGCATGAATCGTCCTTATCTGATATGTAGTTTTCATTTAGAAAATAAATAAAAAAAATAAAAATTGACAAAAAAGGGCACATGAAATTAACATGAAATCTAATTTTTAAAATTATTTTAAGGATACAGTCTTGTCGGCAGTAGCTTAAGGAACATTTTGATGCATAAATCGTCCTTTTATGATGTATGGTTTAGAAGTTATGGCTAAAAAATCAAAAAAATCGCAAAAAACCACGTCAAAAACTATGATTCATGTAAAAAATTTTAACTAAGATTCTTGAAAAAAAATCAAATTCCAGAAAACTTTTTTCTGAATATGCAGTCTTGTGTATATATGTATTAGAAACAATTTGGTGTATAAATCGTCCTTGTAGGATGTATGGTTTGGGAGTTATGACGGAAAAAGCACATGTTTTTGGCCAGCTTCCACTCCAAAAAGTGTTCTACAACTCCTAAACTACAAGAGATAGAGCAAACGGCATTTGGACAAAGGAGTATCCCTTCTTAAGGACAAGGACCTGGAGCTCATTTCAATGCATGAATCGTCCTTTTCTGATATGTAGTTTTTATTTTAGAAAATAAATAAAAAAAATAAAAATTGACAAAAAAGGGCCCATGAAATTAACATGAAATCTAATTTTTAAAATTATTTTAAGGATACAGTCTTGTGGGCAGTAGCTTAAGGAACATTTTGATGCATAAATCGTCCTTTTATGATGTATGGTTTAGAAGTTATGGCTAAAAAATCAAAAAAATCGCAAAAAACCACGTCAAAAACTATGATTCATGTAAAAAATTTTAACTAAGATTCTTGAAAAAAAATCAAATTCCAGAAAACTTTTTTCTGAATATGCAGTCTTGTGTATATATGTATTAGAAACAATTTGGTGTATAAATCGTCCTTGTAGGATGTATGGTTTGGGAGTTATGACGGAAAAAGCACATGTTTTTGGCCAGCTTCCACTCCAAAAAGTGTTCTACAACTCCTAAACTACAAGAGATAGAGCAAACGGCATTTGGACAAAGGAGTATCCCTTCTTAAGGACAAGGACCTGGAGCTCATTTCAATGCATGAATCGTCCTTTTCTGATATGTAGTTTTTATTTTAGAAAATAAATTAAAAAAATAAAAATTGACAAAAAAGGGCCCATGAAATTAACATGAAATCTAATTTTTAAAATTATTTTAAGGATACAGTCTTGTGGGCAGTAGCTTAAGGAACATTTTGATGCATAAATCGTCCTTTTATGATGTATGGTTTAGAAGTTATGGCTAAAAAATCAAAAAAATCGCAAAAAACCACGTCAAAAACTATGATTCATGTAAAAAATTTTAACTAAGATTCTTGAAAAAAAATCAAATTCCAGAAAACTATTTTCTGAATATGCAGTCTTGTGTATATATGTATTAGAAACAATTTGGTGTATAATTCGTCCTTGTAGGATGTATGGTTTGGGAGTTATGACGGAAAAAGCACATGTTTTTGGCCAGCTTCCACTCCAAAAAGTGTTCTACAACTCCTAAACTACAAGAGATAGAGCAAACGGCATTTGGACAAAGGAGTATCCCTTCTTAAGGACGAGGACCTGGTGCTCATTTTAATGCATGAATCGTCCTTATCTGATATGTAGTTTTTATTTTAGAAAATAAATAAAAATAATAAAAATTGACAAAAAAGGGCCCATGAAATTAACATGAAATCTAATTTTTAAAATTATTTTAAGGATACAGTCTTGTGGGCAGTAGCTTAAGGAACATTTTGATGCATAAATCGTCCTTTTATGATGTATGGTTTAGAAGTTATGGCTAAAAAATCAAAAAAATCGCAAAAAACCACGTCAAAAACTATGATTCATGTAAAAAATTTTAACTAAGATTCTTGAAAAAAAATCGAATTCCAGAAAACTTTTTTCTGAATATGCAGTCTTGTGTATATATGTATTAGAAACAATTTGGTGTATAAATCGTCCTTGTAGGATGTATGGTTTGGGAGTTATGACGGAAAAAGCACATGTTTTTGGCCAGCTTCCACTCCAAAAAGTGTTCTACAACTCCTAAACTACAAGAGATAGAGCAAACGGCATTTGGACAAAGGAGTATCCCTTCTTAAGGACGAGGACCTGGTGCTCATTTTAATGCATGAATCGTCCTTATCTGATATGTATTTTTTATTTTAGAAAATAAATAAAAAAATAAAAATTGACAAAAAAGGGCACATGAAATTAACATGAAATCTAATTTTTAAAATTATTTTAAGGATACAGTCTTGTGGGCAGTAGCTTAAGGAAAATTCTGATGCATAAATCGTCCTTTTATGATGTATGGTTTAGAAGTTATGGCTAAAAAATCAAAAAAATCGCAAAAAACCACGTCAAAAACTATGATTCATGTAAAAAATTTTAACTAAGATTCTTGAAAAAAAATCAAATTCCAGAAAACTTTTTTCTGAATATGCAGTCTTGTGTATATATGTATTAGAAACAATTTGGTGTATAAATCGTCCTTGTAGGATGTATGGTTTGGGAGTTATGACGGAAAAAGCACATGTTTTTGGCCAGCTTCCACTCCAAAAAGTGTTCTACAACTCCTAAACTACAAGAGATAGAGCAAACGGCATTTGGACAAAGGAGTATCCCTTCTTAAGGACGAGGACCTGGTGCTCATTTTAATGCATGAATCGTCCTTATCCGATATGTAGTTTTTATTTTAGAAAATAAATAAAAATAATAAAAATTGACAAAAAAAGGCCCATGAATTTAACATGAAATCTAATTTTTAAAATTATTTTAAGGATACAGTCTTGTGGGCAGTAGCTTAAGGAACATTTTGATGCATAAATCGTCCTTTTATGATGTATGGTTTAGAAGTTATGGCTAAAAAATCAAAAAAATCGCAAAAAACCACGTCAAAAACTATGATTCATGTAAAAAATTTTAACTAAGATTCTTGAAAAAAAATCAAATTCCAGAAAACTTTTTTCTGAATATGCAGTCTTGTGTATATATGTATTAGAAACAATTTGGTGTATAAATCGTCCTTGTAGGATGTATGGTTTGGGAGTTATGACGGAAAAAGCACATGTTTTTGGCCAGCTTCCACTCCAAAAAGTGTTCTACAACTCCTAAACTACAAGAGATAGAGCAAACGGCATTTGGACAAAGGAGTATCCCTTCTTAAGGACGAGGACCTGGAGCTCATTTTAATGCATGAATCGTCCTTATCTTATATGTAGTTTTTATTTTAGAAAATAAATAAAAAAAATAAAAATTGACAAAAAAGGGCCCATGAAATTAACATGAAATCTAATTTTTAAAATTATTTTAAGGATACAGTCTTGTGAACAGTAGCTTAAGGAACATTTTGATGCATAAATCGTCCTTTTATGATGTATGGTTTAGAAGTTATGGCTAAAAAATCAAAAAAATCGCAAAAAACCACGTCAAAAACTATGATTCATGTAAAAAATTTTAACTAAGATTCTTGAAAAAAAATCAAATTCCAGAAAACTATTTTCTGAATATGCAGTCTTGTGTATATATGTATTAGAAACAATTTGGTGTATAATTCGTCCTTGTAGGATGTATGGTTTGGGAGTTATGACGGAAAAAGCACATGTTTTTGGCCAGCTTCCACTCCAAAAAGTGTTCTACAACTCCTAAACTACAAGAGATAGAGCAAACGGCATTTGGACAAAGGAGTATCCCTTCTTAAGGACGAGGACCTGGTGCTCATTTTAATGCATGAATCGTCCTTATCTGATATGTAGTTTTTATTTTAGAAAATAAATAAAAAAAATAAAAATTGACAAAATAGGGCACATGAAATTAACATGAAATCTAATTTTTTAAATTATTTTAAGGATACAGTCTTGTGGACAGTAGCTTAAGGAACATTTTGATGCATAAATCGTCCTTTTATGATGTATGGTTTAGAAGTTATGGCTAAAAAATCAAAAAATCGCAAAAAACCAGGTCAAAAACTATGATTCATGTAAAAAATTTTAACTAAAATTCTTGAAAAAAAATCAAATTCCAGAAAAATTTTTTCTGAATATGCAGTCTTGTGTATATATGTATTAGAAACAATTTGAAAAAATTTTAACTAAGATTCTTGAAAAAAAATCAAATTCCAGAAAACTATTTTCTGAATATGCAGTCTTGTGTATATATGTATTAGAAACAAAATTCCAGAAAACTTTTTTCTGAATATGCAGTCTTGTGTATATATGTATTAGAAACAATTTGGTGTATAAATCGTCCTTGTAGGATGTATGGTTTGGGAGTTATGACGGAAAAAGCACATGTTTTTGGCCAGCTTCCACTCCAAAAAGTGTTCTACAACTCCTAAACTACAAGAGATAGAGCAAACGGCATTTGGATAAAGGAGTATCCCTTCTTAAGGACGAGGACCTGGTGCTCATTTTAATGCATGAATCGTCCTTATCTGATATGTAGTTTTTATTTTAGAAAATAAATAAAAAAAATAAAAATTGACAAAAAAGGGCACATGAAATTAACATGAAATCTAATTTTTAAAATTATTTTAAGGATACAGTCTTGTGGGCAGTAGCTTAAGGAACATTTTGATGCATAAATCGTCCTTTTATGATGTATGGTTTAGAAGTTATGGCTAAAAAATCAAAAAAATCGCAAAAAACCACGTCAAAAACTATGATTCATGTAAAAAATTTTAACTAAGATTCTTGAAAAAAAATCAAATTCCAGAAAACTTTTTTCTGAATATGCAGTCTTGTGTATATATGTATTAGAAACAATTTGGTGTATAAATCGTCCTTGTAGGATGTATGGTTTGGGAGTTATGACGGAAAAAGCACATGTTTTTGGCCAGCTTCCACTCCAAAAAGTGTTCTACAACTCCTAAACTACAAGAGATAGAGCAAACGGCATTTGGACAAAGGAGTATCCCTTCTTAAGGACAAGGACCTGGAGCTCATTTCAATGCATGAATCGTCCTTTTCTGATATGTAGTTTTTATTTTAGAAAATAAATAAAAAAAATAAAAATTGACAAAAAAGGGCCCATGAAATTAACATGAAATCTAATTTTTAAAATTATTTTAAGGATACAGTCTTGTGGGCAGTAGCTTAAGGCAAATTCTGATGCATAAATCGTCCTTTTATGATGTATGGTTTAGAAGTTATGGCTAAAAAATCAAAAAAATCGCAAAAAACCACGTCAAAAACTATGATTCATGTAAAAAATTTTAACTAAGATTCTTGAAAAAAAATCAAATTCCAGAAAACTTTTTTCTGAATATGCAGTCTTGTGTATATATGTATTAGAAACAATTTGGTGTATAAATCGTCCTTGTAGGATGTATGGTTTGGGAGTTATGACGGAAAAAGCACATGTTTTTGGCCAGCTTCCACTCCAAAAAGTGTTCTACAACTCCTAAACTACAAGAGATAGAGCAAACGGCATTTGGACAAAGGAGTATCCCTTCTTAAGGACGAGGACCTGGTGCTCATTTTAATGCATGAATCGTCCTTATCCGATATGTAGTTTTTATTTTAGAAAATAAATAAAAATAATAAAAATTGACAAAAAAGGGCCCATGAATTTAACATGAAATCTAATTTTTAAAATTATTTTAAGGATACAGTCTTGTTGGCAGTAGCTTAAGGAACATTTTGATGCATAAATCGTCCTTTTATGATGTATGGTTTAGAAGTTATGGCTAAAAAATCAAAAAAATCGCAAAAAACCACGTCAAAAACTATGATTCATGTAAAAAATTTTAACTAAGATTCTTGAAAAAAAATCAAATTCCAGAAAACTTTTTTCTGAATATGCAGTCTTGTGTATATATGTATTAGAAACAATTTGGTGTATAAATCGTCCTTGTAGGATGTATGGTTTGGGAGTTATGACGGAAAAAGCACATGTTTTTGGCCAGCTTCCACTCCAAAAAGTGTTCTACAACTCCTAAACTACAAGAGATAGAGCAAACGGCATTTGGACAAAGGAGTATCCCTTCTTAAGGACGAGGACCTGGAGCTCATTTTAATGCATGAATCGTCCTTATCTTATATGTAGTTTTTATTTTAGAAAATAAATAAAAAAAATAAAAATTGACAAAAAAGGGCCCATGAAATTAACATGAAATCTAATTTTTAAAATTATTTTAAGGATACAGTCTTGTGGGCAGTAGCTTAAGGAACATTTTGATGCATAAATCGTCCTTTTATGATGTATGGTTTAGAAGTTATGGCTAAAAAATCAAAAAAATCGCAAAAAACCACGTCAAAAACTATGATTCATGTAAAAAATTTTAACTAAGATTCTTGAAAAAAAATCAAATTCCAGAAAACTATTTTCTGAATATGCAGTCTTGTGTATATATGTATTAGAAACAATTTGGTGTATAATTCGTCCTTGTAGGATGTATGGTTTGGGAGTTATGACGGAAAAAGCACATGTTTTTGGCCAGCTTCCACTCCAAAAAGTGTTCTACAACTCCTAAACTACAAGAGATAGAGCAAACGGCATTTGGACAAAGGAGTATCCCTTCTTAAGGACGAGGACCTGGTGCTCATTTTAATGCATGAATCGTCCTTATCTGATATGTAGTTTTTATTTTAGAAAATAAATAAAAAAAATAAAAATTGACAAAATAGGGCACATGAAATTAACATGAAATCTAATTTTTAAAATTATTTTAAGGATACAGTCTTGTGGACAGTAGCTTAAGGAACATTTTGATGCATAAATCGTCCTTTTATGATGTATGGTTTAGAAGTTATGGCTAAAAAATCAAAAAATCGCAAAAAACCAGGTCAAAAACTATGATTCATGTAAAAAATTTTAACTAAGATTCTTGAAAAAAAATCAAATTCCAGAAAACTTTTTTCTGAATATGCAGTCTTGTGTATATATGTATTAGAAACAATTTGAAAAAATTTTAACTAAGATTCTTGAAAAAAAATCAAATTCCAGAAAACTATTTTCTGAATATGCAGTCTTGTGTATATATGTATTAGAAACAAAATTCCAGAAAACTTTTTTCTGAATATGCAGTCTTGTGTATATATGTATTAGAAACAATTTGGTGTATAAATCGTCCTTGTAGGATGTATGGTTTGGGAGTTATGACGGAAAAAGCACATGTTTTTGGCCAGCTTCCACTCCAAAAAGTGTTCTACAACTCCTAAACTACAAGAGATAGAGCAAACGGCATTTGGATAAAGGAGTATCCCTTCTTAAGGACGAGGACCTGGTGCTCATTTTAATGCATGAATCGTCCTTATCTGATATGTAGTTTTTATTTTAGAAAATAAATAAAAAAATAAAAATTGACAAAAAAGGGCACATGAAATTAACATGAAATCTAATTTTTAAAATTATTTTAAGGATACAGTCTTGTGGGCAGTAGCTTAAGGAACATTTTGATGCATAAATCGTGTTTTTATGATGTATGGTTTAGAAGTTATGGCTAAAAAATCAAAAAAATCGCAAAAAACCACGTCAAAAACTATGATTCATGTAAAAAATTTTAACTAAGATTCTTGAAAAAAAATCAAATTCCAGAAAACTTTTTTCTGAATATGCAGTCTTGTGTATATATGTATTAGAAACAATTTGGTGTATAAATCGTCCTTGTAGGATGTATGGTTTGGGAGTTATGACGGAAAAAGCACATGTTTTTGGCCAGCTTCCACTCCAAAAAGTGTTCTACAACTCCTAAACTACAAGAGATAGAGCAAACGGCATTTGGACAAAGGATTATCCCTTCTTAAGGACAAGGACCTGGAGCTCATTTCAATGCATGAATCGTCCTTTTCTGATATGTAGTTTTTATTTTAGAAAATAAATAAAAAAAATAAAAATTGACAAAAAAGGGCCCATGAAATTAACATGAAATCTAATTTTTAAAATTATTTTAAGGATACAGTCTTGTGGGCAGTAGCTTAAGGAACATTTTGATGCATAAATCGTCCTTTTATGATGTATGGTTTAGAAGTTATGGCTAAAAAATCAAAAAAATCGCAAAAAACCACGTCAAAAACTATGATTCATGTAAAAAATTTTAACTAAGATTCTTGAAAAAAAATCAAATTCCAGAAAACTTTTTTCTGAATATGCAGTCTTGTGTATATATGTATTAGAAACAATTTGGTGTATAAATCGTCCTTGTAGGATGTATGGTTTGGGAGTTATGACGGAAAAAGCACATGTTTTTGGCCAGCTTCCACTCCAAAAAGTGTTCTACAACTCCTAAACTACAAGAGATAGAGCAAACGGCATTTGGACAAAGGAGTATCCCTTCTTAAGGACGAGGATCTGGTGCTCATTTTAATGCATGAATCGTCCTTATCTGATATGTAGTTTTTATTTTAGAAAATAAATAAAAAAAATAAAAATTGACAAAAAAGGGCCCATGAAATTAACATGAAATCTAATTTTTAAAATTATTTTAAGGATACAGTCTTGTGGGCAGTAACTTAAGGAACATTTTGATGCATAAATCGTCTTTTTATGATGTATGGTTTAGAAGTTATGGCTAAAAAATCAAAAAAATCGCAAAAAACCACGTCAAAAACTATGATTCATGTAAAAAATTTTACCTAAGATTCTTGAAAAAAAATCAAATTCCAGAAAACTATTTTCTGAATATGCAGTCTTGTGTATATATGTATTAGAAACAATTTGGTGTATAAATCGTCCTTGTAGGATGTATGGTTTGGGAGTTATGACGGAAAAAGCACATGTTTTTGGCCAGCTTCCACTCCAAAAAGTGTTCTACAACTCCTAAACTACAAGAGATAGAGCAAACGGCCTTTGGACAAAGGAGTATCCCTTCTTAAGGACGAGGATCTGGTGCTCATTTTAATGCATGAATCGTCCTTATCTGATATGTAGTTTTTATTTTAGAAAATAAATAAAAAAAATAAAAATTGACAAAAAAGGGCCCATGAAATTAACATGAAATCTAATTTTTAAAATTATTTTAAGGATACAGTCTTGTGGGCAGTAGCTTAAGGAACATTTTGATGCATAAATCGTCCTTTTATGATGTATGGTTTAGAAGTTATGGCTAAAAAATCAAAAAAATCGCAAAAAACCACGTCAAAAACTATGATTCATGTAAAAAATTTAAACTAAGATTCTTGAAAAAAAATCAAATTCCAGAAAACTTTTTTCTGAATATGCACTCTTGTGTATATATGTATTAGAAACAATTTGGTGTATAAATCGTCCTTGTAGGATGTATGGTTTGGGAGTTATGACGGAAAAAGCACATGTTTTTGGCCAGCTTCCACTCCAAAAAGTGTTCTACAACTCCTAAACTACAAGAGATAGAGCAAACGGCATTTGGACAAAGGAGTATCCCTTCTTAAGGACGAGGACCTGGTGCTCATTTTAATGCATGAATCGTCCTTATCTGATATGTAGTTTTTATTTTAGAAAATAAATAAAAAAAAATAAAAATTGACAAAATAGGGCACATGAAATTAACATGAAATCTAATTTTTAAAATTATTTTAAGGATACAGTCTTGTGGGCAGTAGCTTAAGGAACATTTTGATGCATAAATCGTCCTTTTATGATGTATGGTTTAGAAGTTATGACTAAAAAATCAAAAAAATCGTAAAAAACCACGTCAAAAACTATGATTCATGTAAAAAATTTTAACTAAGATTCTTGAAAAAAAATCAAATTCCAGAAAACTTTTTTCTGAATATGCAGTCTTGTGTATATATGTATTAGAAACAATTTGGTGTATAAATCGTCCTTGTAGGATGTATGGTTTGGGAGTTATGACGGCAAAAGCACATGTTTTTGGCCAGCTTCCACTCCAAAAAGTGTTCTACAACTCCTAAACTACAAGAGATAGAGCAAACGGCATTTGGACAAAGGAGTATCCCTTCTTAAGGACGAGGACCTGGTGCTCATTTTAATGCATGAATCGTCCTTATCTGATATGTAGTTTTTATTTTAGAAAATAAATAAAAAAAATAAAAATTGACAAAAAAGGGCACATGAAATTAACATGAAATCTACTTTTTAAAATTATTTTAAGGATACAGTCTTGTGGGCAGTAACTTAAGGAACATTTTGATGCATAAATCGTCCTTTTATGATGTATGGTTTAGAAGTTATGGCTAAAAAATCAAAAAAATCGCAAAAAACCACGTCAAAAACTATGATTCATGTAAAAAATTTTAACTAAGATTCTTGAAAAAAAAATCAAAATCCAGAAAACTTTTTTCTGAATATGCAGTCTTGTGTATATATGTATTAGAAACAATTTGGTGTATAAATCGTCCTTGTAGGATGTATGGTTTGGGAGTTATGACGGAAAAAGCACATGTTTTTGGCCAGCTTCCACTCCAAAAAGTGTTCTACAACTCCTAAACTACAAGAGATAGAGCAAACGGCATTTGGACAAAGGAGTATCCCTTCTTAAGGACGAGGACCTGGTGCTCATTTTAATGCATGAATCGTCCTTATCTGATATGTAGTTTTTATTTTAGAAAATAAATAAAAAAAATAAAAATTGACAAAAAAGGGCCCATGAAATTAACATGAAATCTAATTTTTAAAATTATTTTAAGGATACAGTCTTGTGGGCAGTAGCTTAAGGAACATTTTGATGCATAAATCGTCCTTTTATGATGTATGGTTTAGAAGTTATGGCTAAAAAATCAAAAAAATCGCAAAAAACCACGTCAAAAACTATGATTCATGTAAAAAATTTAAACTAAGATTCTTGAAAAAAAATCAAATTCCAGAAAACTTTTTTCTGAATATGCAGTCTTGTGTATATATGTATTAGAAACAATTTGGTGTATAAATCGTCCTTGTAGGATGTATGGTTTGGGAGTTATGACGGAAAAAGCACATGTTTTTGGCCAGCTTCCACTCCAAAAAGTGTTCTACAACTCCTAAACTACAAGAGATAGAGCAAACGGCATTTGGACAAAGGAGTATCCCTTCTTAAGGACGAGGACCTGGTGCTCATTTTAATGCATGAATCGTCCTTATCTGATATGTAGTTTTTATTTTAGAAAATAAATAAAAAAAATAAAAATTGACAAAAAAGGGTCCATGAAATTAACATGAAATCTAATTTTTAAAATTATTTTAAGGATACAGTCTTGTGGGCAGTAGCTTAAGGAACATTTTGATGCATAAATCGTCCTTTTATGATGTATGGTTTAGAAGTTATGGCTAAAAAATCAAAAAAATCGCAAAAAACCACGTCAAAAACTATGATTCATGTAAAAAATTTTAACTAAGATTCTTGAAAAAAAATCAAATTCCAGAAAACTTTTTTCTGAATATGCAGTCTTGTGTATATATGTATTAGAAACAATTTGGTGTATAAATCGTCCTTGTAGGATGTATGGTTTGGGAGTTATGACGGAAAAAGCACATGTTTTTGGCCAGCTTCCACTCCAAAAAGTGTTCTACAACTCCTAAACTACAAGAGATAGAGCAAACGGCATTTGGACAAAGGATTATCCCTTCTTAAGGACGAGGACCTGGTGCTCATTTTAATGCATGAATCGTCCTTATCTGATATGTAGTTTTTATTTTAGAAAATAAATAAAAAAAAATAAAAATTGACAAAATAGGGCACATGAAATTAACATGAAATCTAATTTTTAAAATTATTTTAAGGATACAGTCTTGTGGGCAGTAGCTTAAGGAACATTTTGATGCATAAATCGTCCTTTTATGATGTATGGTTTAGAAGTTATGGCTAAAAAATCAAAAAAATCGTAAAAAACCACGTCAAAAACTATGATTCATGTAAAAAATTTTAACTAAGATTCTTGAAAAAAAATCAAATTCCAGAAAACTTTTTTCTGAATATGCACTCTTGTGTATATATGTATTAGAAACAATTTGGTGTATAAATCGTCCTTGTAGGATGTATGGTTTGGGAGTTATGACGGAAAAAGCACATGTTTTTGGCCAGCTTCCACTCCAAAAAGTGTTCTACAACTCCTAAACTACAAGAGATAGAGCAAACGGCATTTGGACAAAGGAGTATCCCTTCTTAAGGACGAGGACCTGGTGCTCATTTTAATGCATGAATCGTCCTTATCTGATATGTAGTTTTTATTTTAGAAAATAAATAAAAAAAAATAAAAATTGACAAAATAGGGCACATGAAATTAACATGAAATCTAATTTTTAAAATTATTTTAAGGATACAGTCTTGTGGGCAGTAGCTTAAGGAACATTTTGATGCATAAATCGTCCTTTTATGATGTATGGTTTAGAAGTTATGGCTAAAAAATCAAAAAAATCGTAAAAAACCACGTCAAAAACTATGATTCATGTAAAAAATTTTAACAAAGATTCTTGAAAAAAAATCAAATTCCAGAAAACTTTTTTCTGAATATGCAGTCTTGTGTATATATGTATTAGAAACAATTTGGTGTATAAATCGTCCTTGTAGGATGTATGGTTTGGGAGTTATGACGGCAAAAGCACATGTTTTTGGCCAGCTTCCACTCCAAAAAGTGTTCTACAACTCCTAAACTACAAGAGATAGAGCAAACGGCATTTGGACAAAGGAGTATCCCTTCTTAAGGACGAGGACCTGGTGCTCATTTTAATGCATGAATCGTCCTTATCTGATATGTAGTTTTTATTTTAGAAAATAAATAAAAAAAATAAAAATTGACAAAAAAGGGCACATGAAATTAACATGAAATCTACTTTTTAAAATTACTTTAAGGATACAGTCTTGTGGGCAGTAACTTAAGGAACATTTTGATGCATAAATCGTCCTTTTATGATGTATGGTTTAGAAGTTATGGCTAAAAAATCAAAAAAATCGCAAAAAACCACGTCAAAAACTATGATTCATGTAAAAAATTTTAACTAAGATTCTTGAAAAAAAAATCAAATTCCAGAAAACTTTTTTCTGAATATGCAGTCTTGTGTATATATGTATTAGAAACAATTTGGTGTATAAATCGTCCTTGTAGGATGTATGGTTTGGGAGTTATGACGGAAAAAGCACATGTTTTTGGCCAGCTTCCACTCCAAAAAGTGTTCTACAACTCCTAAACTACAAGAGATAGAGCAAACGGCATTTGGACAAAGGAGTATCCCTTCTTAAGGACGAGGACCTGGTGCTCATTTTAATGCATGAATCGTCCTTATCTGATATGTAGTTTTTATTTTAGAAAATAAATAAAAAAAATAAAAATTGACAAAAAAGGGCCCATGAAATTAACATGAAATCTAATTTTTAAAATTATTTTAAGGATACAGTCTTGTGGGCAGTAGCTTAAGGAACATTTTGATGCATAAATCGTCCTTTTATGATGTATGGTTTAGAAGTTATGTATAAGTTAGTAAGTAAATCGCAAAAAACCACGTCAAAAACTATGATTCATGTAAAAAATTTAAACTAAGATTCTTGAAAAAAAATCAAATTCCAGAAAACTATTTTCTGAATATGCAGTCTTGTGTATATATGTATTAGAAACAATTTGGTGTATAAATCGTCCTTGTAGGATGTATGGTTTGGGAGTTATGACGGAAAAAGCACATGTTTTTGGCCAGCTTCCACTCCAAAAAGTGTTCTACAACTCCTAAACTACAAGAGATAGAGCAAACGGCATTTGGACAAAGGAGTATCCCTTCTTAAGGACGAGGATCTGGTGCTCATTTTAATGCATGAATCGTCCTTATCTGATATGTAGTTTTTATTTTAGAAAATAAATAAAAAAAATAAAAATTGACAAAAAAGGGCCCATGAAATTAACATGAAATCTAATTTTTAAAATTATTTTAAGGATACAGTCTTGTGGGCAGTAGCTTAAGGAACATTTTGATGCATAAATCGTCCTTTTATGATGTATGGTTTAGAAGTTATGGCTAAAAAATCAAAAAAATCGCAAAAAACCACGTCAAAAACTATGATTCATGTAAAAAATTTAAACTAAGATTCTTGAAAAAAAATCAAATTCCAGAAAACTATTTTCTGAATATGCAGTCTTGTGTATATATGTATTAGAAACAATTTGGTGTATAAATCGTCCTTGTAGGATGTATGGTTTGGGAGTTATGACGGAAAAAGCACATGTTTTTGGCCAGCTTCCACTCCAAAAAGTGTTCTACAACTCCTAAGCTACAAGAGATAGAGCAAACGGCATTTGGACAAAGGAGTATCCCTTCTTAAGGACGAGGACCTGGTGCTCATTTTAATGCATGAATCGTCCTTATCTGATATGTAGTTTTTATTTTAGAAAATAAATAAAAAAAATAAAAATTGACAAAATAGGGCACATGAAATTAACATGAAATCTAATTTTTAAAATTATTTTAAGGATACAGTCTTGTGGGCAGTAGCTTAAGGAACATTTTGATGCATAAATCGTCCTTTTATGATGTATGGTTTAGAAGTTATGGCTAAAAAATCAAAAAAATCGCAAAAAACCACGTCAAAAACTATGATTCATGTAAAAAATTTTAACTAAGATTCTTGAAAAAAAATCAAATTCCAGAAAACTTTTTTCTGAATATGCAGTCTTGTGTATATATGTATTAGAAACAATTTGGTGTATAAATCGTCCTTGTAGGATGTATGGTTTGGGAGTTATGACGCAAAAAGCACATGTTTTTGGCCAGCTTCCACTCCAAAAAGTGTTCTACAACTCCTAAGCTACAAGAGATAGAGCAAACGGCATTTGGACAAAGGAGTATCCTTTCTTAAGGACGAGGACCTGGTGCTCATTTTAATGCATGAATCGTCCTTATCTGATATGTAGTTTTTATTTTAGAAAATAAATAAAAAAATAAAAATTGACAAAATAGGGCACATGAAATTAACATGAAATCTAATTTTTAAAATTATTTTAAGGATACAGTCTTGTGGGCAGTAGCTTAAGGAACATTTTGATGCATAAATCGTCCTTTTATGATGTATGGTTTAGAAGTTATGGCTAAAAAATCAAAAAAATCGCAAAAAACCACGTCAAAAACTATGATTCATGTAAAAAATTTTAACTAAGATTCTTGAAAAAAAATCAAATTCCAGAAAACTTTTTTCTGAATATGCAGTCTTGTGTATATATGTATTAGAAACAATTTGGTGTATAAATCGTCCTTGTAGGATGTATGGTTTGGGAGTTATGACGCAAAAAGCACATGTTTTTGGCCAGCTTCCACTCCAAAAAGTGTTCTACAACTCCTAAACTACAAGAGATAGAGCAAACGGCATTTGGATAAAGGAGTATCCCTTCTTAAGGACGAGGACCTGGTGCTCATTTTAATGCATGAATCGTCCTTATCTGATATGTAGTTTTTATTTTAGAAAATAAATAAAAAAAATAAAAATTGACAAAAAAGGGCCCATGAAATTAACATGAAATCTAATTTTTAAAATTATTTTAAGGATACAGTCTTGTGGGCAGTAACTTAAGGAACATTTTAATGCATAAATCGTCCTTTTATGATGTATGGTTTAGAAGTTATGGCTAAAAAATCAAAAAAATCGCAAAAAACCACGTCAAAAACTATGATTCATGTAAAAAATTTTAACTAAGATTCTTGAAAAAAAATCAAATTCCAGAAAACTTTTTTCTGAATATGCAGTCTTATGTATATATGTATAAGAAACAATTTGGTGTATAAATCGTCCTTGTAGGATGTATGGTTTGGGAGTTATGACGGAAAAAGCACATGTTTTTGGCCAGCTTCCACTCCAAAAAGTGTTCTACAACTCCTAAACTACAAGAGATAGAGCAAACGGCATTTGGACAAAGGAGTATCCCTTCTTAAGGACGAGGACCTGGTGCTCATTTTAATGCATGAATCGTCCTTATCTGATATGTAGTTTTTATTTTAGAAAATAAATAAAAAAAATAAAAATTGACAAAAAAGGGCACATGAAATTAACATGAAATCTAATTTTTAAAATTATTTTAAGGATACATTCTTGTGGGCAGTAGCCTAAGGAACATTTTGATGCATAAATCGTCCTTTTATGATGTATGGTTTAGAAGTTATGGCTAAAAAATCAAAAAAATCGCAAAAAACCACGTCAAAAACTATGATTCATGTAAAAAATTTTAACTAAGATTCTTGAAAAAAAATCAAATTCCAGAAAACTTTTTTCTGAATATGCAGTCTTGTGTATATATGTATAAGAAACAATTTGGTGTATAAATCGTCCTTGTAGGATGTATGGTTTGGGAGTTATGACGGAAAAAGCACATGTTTTTGGCCAGCTTCCACTCCAAAAAGTGTTCTACAACTACTAAACTACAAGAGATAGAGCAAACGGCATTTGGACAAAGGAGTATCCCTTCTTAAGGACGAGGACCTGGTGCTCATTTTAATGCATGAATCGTCCTTATCTGATATGTAGTTTTTATTTTAGAAAATAAATAAAAAAAATAAAAATTGACAAAATAGGGCACATGAAATTAACATGAAATCTAATTTTTAAAATTATTTTAAGGATACAGTCTTGTGGGCAGTAGCTTAAGGAACATTTTGATGCATAAATCGTTCTTTTATGATGTATGGTTTAGAAGTTATGGCTAAAAAATCAAAAAATCGCAAAAAACCACGTCAAAAACTATGATTCATGTAAAAAATTTTAACTAAGATTCTTGAAAAAAAATCAAATTCCAGAAAACTTTTTT
The DNA here is from genome assembly GCA_963920525.1 of Dichetophora obliterata. Lineage (NCBI taxonomy): Eukaryota > Metazoa > Arthropoda > Insecta > Diptera > Sciomyzidae > Dichetophora > Dichetophora obliterata. The sequence goes on along the minus strand of OY986436.1, from coordinate 8,006,193 downwards.
CTGAATATTCAGTCTTGTGTATATATGTATTAGAAACAATTTGGTGTATAAATCGTCCTTTTAGGATGTATGGTTTGGGAGTTATGACGGAAAAAGCACATGTTTTTGGCCAGCTTCCACTCCAAAAAGTGTTCTACAACTCCTAAGCTACAAGAGATAGAGCAAACGGCATTTGGACAAAGGAGTATCCCTTCTTAAGGACGAGGACCTGGTGCTCATTTTAATGCATGAATCGTCCTTATCTGATATGTAGTTTTTATTTTAGAAAATAAATAAAAAAAAATAAAAATTGACAAAAAAGGGCCCATGAAATTAACATGAAATCTAATTTTTAAAATTATTTTAAAGATACAGTCTTGTGGGCAGTAACTTAAGGAACATTTTGATGCATAAATCGTCCTTTTATGATGTATGGTTTAGAAGTTATGGCTAAAAAATCAAAAAAATCGCAAAAAACCACGTCAAAAACTATGATTCATGTAAAAAATTTTAACTAAGATTCTTGAAAAAAAATCAAATTCCAGAAAACTTTTTTATGAATATGCAGTCTTGTGTATATATATATAGGAAACAATTTGGTGTATAAATCGTCCTTGTAGGATGTATGGTTTGGGAGTTATGACGGAAAAAGCACATGTTTTTGGCCAGCTTCCACTCCAAAAAGTGTTCTACAACTCCTAAACTACAAGAGATAGAGCAAACGGCATTTGGACAAAGGAGTATCCCTTCTTAAGGACGAGGACCTGGTGCTCATTTTAATGCATGAATCGTCCTTATCTGATATGTAGTTTTTATTTTAGAAAATAAATAAAAAAAATAAAAATTGACAAAATAGGGCACATGAAATTAACATGAAATCTAATTTTTAAAATTATTTTAAGGATACAGTCTTGTGGGCAGTAGCTTAAGGAACATTTTGATGCATAAATCGTTCTTTTATGATGTATGGTTTAAAAGTTATGGCTAAAAAATCAAAAAATCGCAAAAAACCACGTCAAAAACTATGATTCATGTAAAAAATTTTAACTAAGATTCTTGAAAAAAAATCAAATTCCAGAAAACTTTTTTCTGAATATGCAGTCTTGTGTATATATGTATTAGAAACAATTTGGTGTATAAATCGTCCTTGTAGGATGTATGGTTTGGGAGTTATGACGGAAAAAGCACATGTTTTTGGCCAGCTTCCACTCCAAAAAGTGTTCTACAACTCCTAAACTACAAGAGATAGAGCAAACGGCATTTGGACAAAGGAGTATCCCTTCTTAAGGACGAGGACCTGGTGCTCATTTTAATGCATGAATCGTCCTTATCTGATATGTAGTTTTTATTTTAGAAAATAAATAAAAAAAATAAAAATTGACAAAAAAGGGCCCATGAAATTAACATGAAATCTAATTTTTAAAATTATTTTAAGGATACAGTCTTGTGGGCAGTAACTTAAGGAACATTTTGATGCATAAATCGTCCTTTTATGATGTATGGTTTAGAAGTTATGGCTAAAAAATCAAAAAAATCGCAAAAAACCACGTCAAAAACTATGATTCATGTAAAAAATTTTAACTAAGATTCTTGGAAAAAAAATCAAATTCCAGAAAACTTTTTTCTGAATATGCAGTCTTGTGTATATATGTATTAGAAACAATTTGGTGTATAAATCGTCCTTGTAGGATGTATGGTTTGGGAGTTATGACGGAAAAAGCACATGTTTTTGGCCAGCTTCCACTCCAAAAAGTGTTCTACAACTCCTAAACTACAAGAGATAGAGCAAACGGCATTTGGACAAAGGAGTATCCCTTCTTAAGGACGAGGACCTGGTGCTCATTTTAATGCATGAATCGTCCTTATCTGATATGTAGTTTTTATTTTAGAAAATAAATAAAAAAAATAAAAATTGACAAAATAGGGCACATGAAATTAACATGAAATCTAATTTTTAAAATTATTTTAAGGATACAGTCTTGTGGGCAGTAGCTTAAGGAACATTTTGATGCATAAATCGTCCTTTTATGATGTATGGTTTAGAAGTTATGGCTAAAAAATCAAAAAAATCGCAAAAAACCACGTCAAAAACTATGATTCATGTAAAAAATTTTAACTAAGATTCTTGAAAAAAAATCAAATTCCAGAAACCTTTTTTCTGAATATGCAGTCTTGTGTATATATGTATTAGAAACAATTTGGTGTATAAATCGTCCTTGTAGGATGTATGGTTTGGGAGTTATGACGGAAAAAGCACATGTTTTTGGCCAGCTTCCACTCCAAAAAGTGTTCTACAACTCCTAAACTACAAGAGATAGAGCAAACGGCATTTGGACAAAGGAGTATCCCTTCTTAAGGACGAGGACCTGGTGCTCATTTTAATGCATGAATCGTCCTTATCTGATATGTAGTTTTTATTTTAGAAAATAAATAAAAAAAATAAAAATTGACAAAAAAGGGCCCATGAAATTAACATGAAATCTAATTTTTAAAATTATTTTAAGGATACAGTCTTGTGGGCAGTAACTTAAGGAACATTTTGATGCATAAATCGTCCTTTTATGATGTATGGTTTAGAAGTTATGGCTAAAAAATCAAAAAAATCGCAAAAAACCACGTCAAAAACTATGATTCATGTAAAAAATTTTAACTAAGATTCTTGAAAAAAAATCAAATTCCAGAAAACTTTTTTCTGAATATGCAGTCTTGTGTATATATGTATTAGAAACAATTTGGTGTATAAATCGTCCTTGTAGGATGTATGGTTTGGGAGTTATGACGGAAAAAGCACATGTTTTTGGCCAGCTTCCACTCCAAAAAGTGTTCTACAACTCCTAAGCTACAAGAGATAGAGCAAACGGCATTTGGACAAAGGAGTATCCCTTCTTAAGGACGAGGACCTGGTGCTCATTTTAATGCATGAATCGTCCTTATCTGATATGTAGTTTTTATTTTAGAAAATAAATAAAAAAAATAAAAATTGACAAAATAGGGCACATGAAATTAACATGAAATCTAATTTTTAAAATTATTTTAAGGATACAGTCTTGTGGGCAGTAGCTTAAGGAACATTTTGATGCATAAATCGTCCTTTTATGATGTATGGTTTAGAAGTTATGGCTAAAAAATCAAAAAAATCGCAAAAAACCACGTCAAAAACTATGATTCATGTAAAAAATTTTAACTAAGATTCTTGAAAAAAAATCAAATTCCAGAAAACTTTTTTCTGAATATGCAGTCTTGTGTATATATGTATTAGAAACAATTTGGTGTATAAATCGTCCTTGTAGGATGTATGGTTTGGGAGTTATGACGGAAAAAGCACATGTTTTTGGCCAGCTTCCACTCCAAAAAGTGTTCTACAACTCCTAAGCTACAAGAGATAGAGCAAACGGCATTTGGACAAAGGAGTATCCCTTCTTAAGGACGAGGACCTGGTGCTCATTTTAATGCATGAATCGTCCTTATCTGATATGTAGTTTTTATTTTAGAAAATAAATAAAAAAAATAAAAATTGACAAAATAGGGCACATGAAATTAACATGAAATCTAATTTTTAAAATTATTTTAAGGATACAGTCTTGTGGGCAGTAGCTTAAGGAACATTTTGATGCATAAATCGTCCTTTTATGATGTATGGTTTAGAAGTTATGGCTAAAAAATCAAAAAAATCGCAAAAAACCACGTCAAAAACTATGATTCATGTAAAAAATTTTAACTAAGATTCTTGAAAAAAAATCAAATTCCAGAAAACTTTTTTCTGAATATGCAGTCTTGTGTATATATGTATAAGAAACAATTTGGTGTATAAATCGTCCTTGTAGGATGTATGGTTTGGGAGTTATGACGGAAAAAGCACATGTTTTTGGCCAGCTTCCACTCCAAAAAGTGTTCTACAACTCCTAAGCTACAAGAGATAGAGCAAACGGCATTTGGACAAAGGAGTATCCCTTCTTAAGGACGAGGACCTGGTGCTCATTTTAATGCATGAATCGTCCTTATCTGATATGTAGTTTTTATTTTAGAAAATAAATAAAAAAAATAAAAATTGACAAAATAGGGCACATGAAATTAACATGAAATCTAATTTTTAAAATTATTTTAAGGATACAGTCTTGTGGGCAGTAGCTTAAGGAACATTTTGATGCATAAATCGTCCTTTTATGATGTATGGTTTAGAAGTTATGGCTAAAAAATCAAAAAATCGCAAAAAACCACGTCAAAAACTATGATTCATGTAAAAAATTTTAACTAAGATTCTTGAAAAAAAATCAAATTCCAGAAAACTTTTTTCTGAATATGCAGTCTTGTGTATATATGTATTAGAAACAATTTGGTGTATAAATCGTCCTTGTAGGATGTATGGTTTGGGAGTTATGACGGAAAAAGCACATGTTTTTGGCCAGCTTCCACTCCAAAAAGTGTTCTACAACTCCTAAACTATAAGAGATAGAGCAAACGGCATTTGGACAAAGGAGTATCCCTTCTTAAGGACGAGGACCTGGTGCTCATTTTAATGCATGAATCGTCCTTATCTGATATGTAGTTTTTATTTTAGAAAATAAATAAAAAAAATAAAAATTGACAAAAAAGGGCCCATGAAATTAACATGAAATCTAATTTTTAAAATTATTTTAAGGATACAGTCTTGTGGGCAGTAACTTAAGGAACATTTTGATGCATAAATCGTCCTTTTATGATGTATGGTTTAGAAGTTATGGCTAAAAAATCAAAAAAATCGCAAAAAACCACGTCAAAAACTATGATTCATGTAAAAAATTTTAACTAAGATTCTTGAAAAAAAATCAAATTCCAGAAAACTATTTTCTGAATATGCAGTCTTGTGTATATATGTATTAGAAACAATTTGGTGTATAAATCGTCCTTGTAGGATGTATGGTTTGGGAGTTATGACGGAAAAAGCACATGTTTTTGGACAGCTTCCACTCCAAAAAGTGTTCTACAACTCCTAAACTACAAGAGATAGAGCAAACGGCATTTGGACAAAGGAGTATCCCTTCTTAAGGACGAGGACCTGGTTCTCATTTTAATTCATGAATCGTCCTTATCTGATATGTAGTTTTTATTTTAGAAAATAAATAAAAAAAATAAAAATTGACAAAATAGGGCACATGAAATTAACATGAAATCTAATTTTTAAAATTATTTTAAGGATACAGTCTTGTGGGCAGTAGCTTAAGGAACATTTTGATGCATAAATCGTCCTTTTATGATGTATGGTTTAGAAGTTATGGCTAAAAAATCAAAAAAATCGCAAAAAACCACGTCAAAAACTATGATTCATGTAAAAAATTTTAACTAAGATTCTTGAAAAAAAATCAAATTCCAGAAAACTTTTTTCTGAATATGCAGTCTTGTGTATATATGTATAAGAAACAATTTGGTGTATAAATCGTCCTTGTAGGATGTATGGTTTGGGAGTTATGACGGAAAAAGCACATGTTTTTGGCCAGCTTCCACTCCAAAAAGTGTTCTACAACTCCTAAGCTACAAGAGATAGAGCAAACGGCATTTGGACAAAGGAGTATCCCTTCTTAAGGACGAGGACCTGGTGCTCATTTTAATGCATGAATCGTCCTTATCTGATATGTAGTTTTTATTTTAGAAAATAAATAAAAAAAATAAAAATTGACAAAATAGGGCACATGAAATTAACATGAAATCTAATTTTTAAAATTATTTTAAGGATACAGTCTTGTGGGCAGTAGCTTAAGGAACATTTTGATGCATAAATCGTCCTTTTATGATGTATGGTTTAGAAGTTATGGCTAAAAAATCAAAAAATCGCAAAAAACCACGTCAAAAACTATGATTCATGTAAAAAATTTTAACTAAGATTCTTGAAAAAAAATCAAATTCCAGAAAACTTTTTTCTGAATATGCAGTCTTGTGTATATATGTATTAGAAACAATTTGGTGTATAAATCGTCCTTGTAGGATGTATGGTTTGGGAGTTATGACGGAAAAAGCACATGTTTTTGGCCAGCTTCCACTCCAAAAAGTGTTCTACAACTCCTAAACTATAAGAGATAGAGCAAACGGCATTTGGACAAAGGAGTATCCCTTCTTAAGGACGAGGACCTGGTGCTCATTTTAATGCATGAATCGTCCTTATCTGATATGTAGTTTTTATTTTAGAAAATAAATAAAAAAAATAAAAATTGACAAAAAAGGGCCCATGAAATTAACATGAAATCTAATTTTTAAAATTATTTTAAGGATACAGTCTTGTGGGCAGTAACTTAAGGAACATTTTGATGCATAAATCGTCCTTTTATGATGTATGGTTTAGAAGTTATGGCTAAAAAATCAAAAAAATCGCAAAAAACCACGTCAAAAACTATGATTCATGTAAAAAATTTTAACTAAGATTCTTGAAAAAAAATCAAATTCCAGAAAACTATTTTCTGAATATGCAGTCTTGTGTATATATGTATTAGAAACAATTTGGTGTATAAATCGTCCTTGTAGGATGTATGGTTTGGGAGTTATGACGGAAAAAGCACATGTTTTTGGACAGCTTCCACTCCAAAAAGTGTTCTACAACTCCTAAACTACAAGAGATAGAGCAAACGGCATTTGGACAAAGGAGTATCCCTTCTTAAGGACGAGGACCTGGTTCTCATTTTAATTCATGAATCGTCCTTATCTGATATGTAGTTTTTATTTTAGAAAATAAATAAAAAAAATAAAAATTGACAAAATAGGGCACATGAAATTAACATGAAATCTAATTTTTAAAATTATTTTAAGGATACAGTCTTGTGGGCAGTAGCTTAAGGAACATTTTGATGCATAAATCGTCCTTTTATGATGTATGGTTTAGAAGTTATGGCTAAAAAATCAAAAAAATCGCAAAAAACCACGTCAAAAACTATGATTCATGTAAAAAATTTTAACTAAGATTCTTGAAAAAAAATCAAATTCCAGAAAACTTTTTTCTGAATATGCAGTCTTGTGTATATATGTATTAGAAACAATTTGGTGTATAAATCGTCCTTGTAGGATGTATGGTTTGGGAGTTATGACGGAAAAAGCACATGTTTTTGGCCAGCTTCCACTCCAAAAAGTGTTCTACAACTCCTAAACTACAAGAGATAGAGCAAACGGCATTTGGACAAAGGAGTATCCCTTCTTAAGGACGAGGACCTGGTGCTCATTTTAATGCATGAATCGTCCTTATCTGATATGTAGTTTTTATTTTAGAAAATAAATAAAAAAAATAAAAATTGACAAAAAAGGGCCCATGAAATTAACATGAAATCTAATTTTTAAAATTATTTTAAGGATACAGTCTTATGAACAGTAGCTTAAGGAACATTTTGATGCATAAATCGTCCTTTTATGATGTATGGTTTAGAAGTTATGGCTAAAAAATCAAAAAATCGCAAAAAACCACGTCAAAAACTATGATTCATGTAAAAAATTTTAACTAAGATTCTTGAAAAAAAATCAAATTCCAGAAAACTTTTTTCTGAATATGCAGTCTTGTGTATATATGTATTAGAAACAATTTGGTGTATAAATCGTCCTTGTAGGATGTATGGTTTGGGAGTTATGACGGAAAAAGCACATGTTTTTGGCCAGCTTCCACTCCAAAAAGTGTTCTACAACTCCTAAACTACAAGAGATAGAGCAAACGGCATTTGGACAAAGGAGTATCCCTTCTTAAGGACGAGGACCTGGTGCTCATTTTAATGCATGAATCGTCCTTATCTGATATGTAGTTTTTATTTTAGAAAATAAATAAAAAAAATAAAAATTGACAAAAAAGGGCCCATGAAATTAACATGAAATCTAATTTTTAAAATTATTTTAAGGATACAGTCTTGTGGGCAGTAACTTAAGGAACATTTTGATGCATAAATCGTCCTTTTATGATGTATGGTTTAGAAGTTATGGCTAAAAAATCAAAAAAATCGCAAAAAACCACGTCAAAAACTATGATTCATGTAAAAAATTTTAACTAAGATTCTTGGAAAAAAAATCAAATTCCAGAAAACTTTTTTCTGAATATGCAGTCTTGTGTATATATGTATTAGAAACAATTTGGTGTATAAATCGTCCTTGTAGGATGTATGGTTTGGGAGTTATGACGGAAAAAGCACATGTTTTTGGCCAGCTTCCACTCCAAAAAGTGTTCTACAACTCCTAAACTACAAGAGATAGAGCAAACGGCATTTGGACAAAGGAGTATCCCTTCTTAAGGACGAGGACCTGGTGCTCATTTTAATGCATGAATCGTCCTTATCTGATATGTAGTTTTTATTTTAGAAAATAAATAAAAAAAATAAAAATTGACAAAATAGGGCACATGAAATTAACATGAAATCTAATTTTTAAAATTATTTTAAGGATACAGTCTTGTGGGCAGTAGCTTAAGGAACATTTTGATGCATAAATCGTCCTTTTATGATGTATGGTTTAGAAGTTATGGCTAAAAAATCAAAAAAATCGCAAAAAACCACGTCAAAAACTATGATTCATGTAAAAAATTTTAACTAAGATTCTTGAAAAAAAATCAAATTCCAGAAACCTTTTTTCTGAATATGCAGTCTTGTGTATATATGTATTAGAAACAATTTGGTGTATAAATCGTCCTTGTAGGATGTATGGTTTGGGAGTTATGACGGAAAAAGCACATGTTTTTGGCCAGCTTCCACTCCAAAAAGTGTTCTACAACTCCTAAACTACAAGAGATAGAGCAAACGGCATTTGGACAAAGGAGTATCCCTTCTTAAGGACGAGGACCTGGTGCTCATTTTAATGCATGAATCGTCCTTATCTGATATGTAGTTTTTATTTTAGAAAATAAATAAAAAAAATAAAAATTGACAAAAAAGGGCCCATGAAATTAACATGAAATCTAATTTTTAAAATTATTTTAAGGATACAGTCTTGTGGGCAGTAACTTAAGGAACATTTTGATGCATAAATCGTCCTTTTATGATGTATGGTTTAGAAGTTATGGCTAAAAAATCAAAAAAATCGCAAAAAACCACGTCAAAAACTATGATTCATGTAAAAAATTTTAACTAAGATTCTTGAAAAAAAATCAAATTCCAGAAAACTTTTTTCTGAATATGCAGTCTTGTGTATATATGTATTAGAAACAATTTGGTGTATAAATCGTCCTTGTAGGATGTATGGTTTGGGAGTTATGACGGAAAAAGCACATGTTTTTGGCCAGCTTCCACTCCAAAAAGTGTTCTACAACTCCTAAGCTACAAGAGATAGAGCAAACGGCATTTGGACAAAGGAGTATCCCTTCTTAAGGACGAGGACCTGGTGCTCATTTTAATGCATGAATCGTCCTTATCTGATATGTAGTTTTTATTTTAGAAAATAAATAAAAAAAATAAAAATTGACAAAATAGGGCACATGAAATTAACATGAAATCTAATTTTTAAAATTATTTTAAGGATACAGTCTTGTGGGCAGTAGCTTAAGGAACATTTTGATGCATAAATCGTCCTTTTATGATGTATGGTTTAGAAGTTATGGCTAAAAAATCAAAAAAATCGCAAAAAACCACGTCAAAAACTATGATTCATGTAAAAAATTTTAACTAAGATTCTTGAAAAAAAATCAAATTCCAGAAAACTATTTTCTGAATATGCAGTCTTGTGTATATATGTATTAGAAACAATTTGGTGTATAAATCGTCCTTGTAGGATGTATGGTTTGGGAGTTATGACGGAAAAAGCACATGTTTTTGGACAGCTTCCACTCCAAAAAGTGTTCTACAACTCCTAAACTACAAGAGATAGAGCAAACGGCATTTGGACAAAGGAGTATCCCTTCTTAAGGACGAGGACCTGGTTCTCATTTTAATTCATGAATCGTCCTTATCTGATATGTAGTTTTTATTTTAGAAAATAAATAAAAAAAATAAAAATTGACAAAATAGGGCACATGAAATTAACATGAAATCTAATTTTTAAAATTATTTTAAGGATACAGTCTTGTGGGCAGTAGCTTAAGGAACATTTTGATGCATAAATCGTCCTTTTATGATGTATGGTTTAGAAGTTATGGCTAAAAAATCAAAAAAATCGCAAAAAACCACGTCAAAAACTATGATTCATGTAAAAAATTTTAACTAAGATTCTTGAAAAAAAATCAAATTCCAGAAAACTTTTTTCTGAATATGCAGTCTTGTGTATATATGTATTAGAAACAATTTGGTGTATAAATCGTCCTTGTAGGATGTATGGTTTGGGAGTTATGACGGAAAAAGCACATGTTTTTGGCCAGCTTCCACTCCAAAAAGTGTTCTACAACTCCTAAACTACAAGAGATAGAGCAAACGGCATTTGGACAAAGGAGTATCCCTTCTTAAGGACGAGGACCTGGTGCTCATTTTAATGCATGAATCGTCCTTATCTGATATGTAGTTTTTATTTTAGAAAATAAATAAAAAAAATAAAAATTGACAAAAAAGGGCCCATGAAATTAACATGAAATCTAATTTTTAAAATTATTTTAAGGATACAGTCTTATGAACAGTAGCTTAAGGAACATTTTGATGCATAAATCGTCCTTTTATGATGTATGGTTTAGAAGTTATGGCTAAAAAATCAAAAAATCGCAAAAAACCACGTCAAAAACTATGATTCATGTAAAAAATTTTAACTAAGATTCTTGAAAAAAAATCAAATTCCAGAAAACTTTTTTCTGAATATGCAGTCTTGTGTATATATGTATTAGAAACAATTTGGTGTATAAATCGTCCTTGTAGGATGTATGGTTTGGGAGTTATGACGGAAAAAGCACATGTTTTTGGCCAGCTTCCACTCCAAAAAGTGTTCTACAACTCCTAAACTACAAGAGATAGAGCAAATGGCATTTGGACAAAGGAGTATCCCTTCTTAAGGACGAGGACCTGGTGCTCATTTTAATGCATGAATCGTCCTTATCTGATATGTAGTTTTTATTTTAGAAAATAAATAAAAAAAATAAAAATTGACAAAAAAGGGCCCATGAAATTAACATGAAATCTAATTTTTAAAATTATTTTAAGGATACAGTCTTGTGGGCAGTAACTTAAGGAACATTTTGATGCATAAATCGTCCTTTTATGATGTATGGTTTAGAAGTTATGGCTAAAAAATCAAAAAAATCGCAAAAAACCACGTCAAAAACTATGATTCATGTAAAAAATTTTAACTAAGATTCTTGAAAAAAAATCAAATTCCAGAAAACTATTTTCTGAATATGCAGTCTTGTGTATATATGTATTAGAAACAATTTGGTGTATAAATCGTCCTTGTAGGATGTATGGTTTGGGAGTTATGACGGAAAAAGCACATGTTTTTGGACAGCTTCCACTCCAAAAAGTGTTCTACAACTCCTAAACTACAAGAGATAGAGCAAACGGCATATGGACAAAGGAGTATCCCTTCTTAAGGACGAGGACCTGGTTCTCATTTTAATGCATGAATCGTCCTTATCTGATATGTAGTTTTTATTTTAGAAAATAAATAAAAAAAATAAAAATTGACAAAATAGGGCACATGAAATTAACATGAAATCTAATTTTTAAAATTATTTTAAGGATACAGTCTTGTGGGCAGTAGCTTAAGGAACATTTTGATGCATAAATCGTCCTTTTATGATGTATGGTTTAGAAGTTATGGCTAAAAAATCAAAAAAATCGCAAAAAACCACGTCAAAAACTATGATTCATGTAAAAAATTTTAACTAAGATTCTTGAAAAAAAATCAAATTCCAGAAAACTTTTTTCTGAATATGCAGTCTTGTGTATATATGTATTAGAAACAATTTGGTGTATAAATCGTCCTTGTAGGATGTATGGTTTGGGAGTTATGACGGAAAAAGCACATGTTTTTGGACAGCTTCCACTCCAAAAAGTGTTCTACAACTCCTAAACTACAAGAGATAGAGCAAACGGCATTTGGACAAAGGAGTATCCCTTCTTAAGGACGAGGACCTGGTGCTCATTTTAATGCATGAATCGTCCTTATCTGATATGTAGTTTTTATTTTAGAAAATAAATAAAAAAAATAAAAATTGACAAAAAAGGGCACATGAAATTAACATGAAATCTAATTTTTAAAATTATTTTAAGGATACAGTCTTGTGGGCAGTAGCTTAAGGAACATTTTGATGCATAAATCGTCCTTTTATGATGTATGGTTTAGAAGTTATGGCTAAAAAATCAAAAAAATCGCAAAAAACCACGTCAAAAACTATGATTCATGTAAAAAATTTTAACTAAGATTCTTGAAAAAAAATCAAATTCCAGAAAACTTTTTTCTGAATATGCAGTCTTGTGTATATATGTATTAGAAACAATTTGGTGTATAAATCGTCCTTGTAGGATGTATGGTTTGGGAGTTATGACGGAAAAAGCACATGTTTTTGGCCAGCTTCCACTCCAAAAAGTGTTCTACAACTCCTAAACTACAAGAGATAGAGCAAACGGCATTTGGACAAAGGAGTATCCCTTCTTAAGGACGAGGACCTGGTGCTCATTTTAATGCATGAATCGTCCTTATCTGATATGTAGTTTTTATTTTAGAAAATAAATAAAAAAAATAAAAATTGACAAAAAAGGGCACATGAAATTAACATGAAATCTAATTTTTAAAATTATTTTAAGGATACAGTCTTGTGGGCAGTAGCTTAAGGAACATTTTGATGCATAAATCGTCCTTTTATGATGTATGGTTTAGAAGTTATGGCTAAAAAATCAAAAAAATCGCAAAAAAACCACGTCAAAAACTATGATTCATGTAAAAAATTTTAACTAAGATTCTTGAAAAAAAATCAACTTCCAGAAAACTTTTTTCTGAATATGCAGTCTTGTGTATATATGTGCTAGAAACAATTTGGTGTATAAATCGTCCTTGTAGGATGTATGGTTTGGGAGTTATGACGGAAAAAGCACATGTTTTTGGCCAGCTTCCACTCCAAAAAGTGTTCTACAACTCCTAAACTACAAGAGATAGAGCAAACGGCATTTGGACAATGGAGTATCCCTTCTTAAGGACGAGGACCTGGTGCTCATTTTAATGCATGAATCGTCCTTATCTGATATGTAGTTTTTATTTTAGAAAATAAATAAAAAAAATAAAAATTGACAAAAAAGGGCACATGAAATTAACATGAAATCTAATTTTTAAAATTATTTTAAGGATACAGTCTTGTGGGCAGTAGCTTAAGGAACATTTTGATGCATAAATCGTCCTTTTATGATGTATGGTTTAGAAGTTATGGCTAAAAAATCAAAAAAATCGCAAAAAACCACGTCAAAAACTATGATTCATGTAAAAAATTTTAACTAAGATTCTTGAAAAAAAATCAAATTCCAGAAAACTTTTTTCTGAATATGCAGTCTTGTGTATATATGTATTAGAAACAATTTGGTGTATAAATCGTCCTTGTAGGATGTATGGTTTGGGAGTTATGACGGAAAAAGCACATGTTTTTGGCCAGCTTCCACTCCAAAAAGTGTTCTACAACTCCTAAACTACAAGAGATAGAGCAAACGGCATTTGGACAAAGGAGTATCCCTTCTTAAGGACGAGGACCTGGTGCTCATTTTAATGCATGAATCGTCCTTATCTGATATGTAGTTTTTATTTTAGAAAATAAATAAAAAAAATAAAAATTGACAAAAAAGGGCACATGAAATTAACATGAAATCTAATTTTTAAAATTATTTTAAGGATACAGTCTTGTGGGCAGTAGCTTAAGGAACATTTTGATGCATAAATCGTCCTTTTATGATGTATGGTTTAGAAGTTATGGCTAAAAAATCAAAAAAATCGCAAAAAACCACGTCAAAAACTATGATTCATGTAAAAAATTTTAACTAAGATTCTTGAAAAAAATCAAATTCCAGAAAACTTTTTTCTGAATATGCAGTCTTGTGTATATATGTGCTAGAAACAATTTGGTGTATAAATCGTCCTTGTAGGATGTATGGTTTGGGAGTTATGACGGAAAAAGCACATGTTTTTGGCCAGCTTCCACTCCAAAAAGTGTTCTACAACTCCTAAACTACAAGAGATAGAGCAAACGGCATTTGGACAAAGGAGTATCCCTTCTTAAGGACGAGGACCTGGTGCTCATTTTAATGCATGAATCGTCCTTATCTGATATGTAGTTTTTATTTTAGAAAATAAATAAAAAAAATAAAAATTGACAAAAAAGGGCCCATGAAATTAACATGAAATCTAATTTTTAAAATTATTTAAAGGATACAGTCTTGTGGGCAGTAGCTTAAGGAACATTTTGATGCATAAATCGTCCTTTTATGATGTATGGTTTAGAAGTTATGGCTAAAAAATCAAAAAAATCGCAAAAAACCACGTCAAAAACTATGATTCATGTAAAAAATTTTAACTAAGATTCTTGAAAAAAAATCAAATTCCAGAAAACTTTTTTCTGAATATGCAGTCTTGTGTATATATGTATTAGAAACAATTTGGTGTATAAATCGTCCTTGTAGGATGTATGGTTTGGGAGTTATGACGGAAAAAGCACATGTTTTTGGCCAGCTTCCACTCCAAAAAGTGTTCTACAATTCCTAAACTACAAGAGATAGAGCAAACGGCATTTGGACAAAGGAGTATCCCTTCTTAAGGACGAGGTGCTCATTTTAATGCATGAATCGTCCTTATCTGATATGTAGTTTTTATTTTAGAAAATAAATAAAAAAAATAAAAATTGACAAAAAAGGGCACATGAAATTAACATGAAATCTAATTTTTAAAATTATTTTAAGGATACAGTCTTGTGGGCAGTAGCTTAAGGAACATTTTGATGCATAAATCGTCCTTTTATGATGTATGGTTTAGAAGTTATGGCTAAAAAATCAAAAAAATCGCAAAAAACCACGTCAAAAACTATGATTCATGTAAAAAATTTTAACTAAGATTCTTGAAAAAAAATCAACTTCCAGAAAACTTTTTTCTGAATATGCAGTCTTGTGTATATATGTGCTAGAAACAATTTGGTGTATAAATCGTCCTTGTAGGATGTATGGTTTGGGAGTTATGACGGAAAAAGCACATGTTTTTGGCCAGCTTCCACTCCAAAAAGTGTTCTACAACTCCTAAACTACAAGAGATAGAGCAAACGGCATTTGGACAAAGGAGTATCCCTTCTTAAGGACGAGGACCTGGTGCTCATTTTAATGCATGAATCGTCCTTATCTGATATGTAGTTTTTATTTTAGAAAATAAATAAAAAAAATAAAAATTGACAAAAAAGGGCCCATGAAATTAACATGAAATCTAATTTTTAAAATTATTTAAAGGATACAGTCTTGTGGGCAGTAGCTTAAGGAACATTTTGATGCATAAATCGTCCTTTTATGATGTATGGTTTAGAAGTTATGGCTAAAAAATCAAAAAAATCGCAAAAAACCACGTCAAAAACTATGATTCATGTAAAAAATTTTAACTAAGATTCTTGAAAAAAAATCAAATTCCAGAAAACTTTTTTCTGAATATGCAGTCTTGTGTATATATGTATTAGAAACAATTTGGTGTATAAATCGTCCTTGTAGGATGTATGGTTTGGGAGTTATGACGGAAAAAGCACATGTTTTTGGCCAGCTTCCACTCCAAAAAGTGTTCTACAACTCCTAAACTACAAGAGATAGAGCAAACGGCATTTGGACAAAGGAGTATCCCTTCTTAAGGACGAGGACCTGGTGCTCATTTTAATGCATGAATCGTCCTTATCTGATATGTAGTTTTTATTTTAGAAAATAAATAAAAAAAATAAAAATTGACAAAAAAGGGCACATGAAATTAACATGAAATCTAATTTTTAAAATTATTTTAAGGATACAGTCTTGTGGGCAGTAGCTTAAGGAACATTTTGATGCATAAATCGTCCTTTTATGATGTATGGTTTAGAAGTTATGGCTAAAAAATCAAAAAAATCGCAAAAAACCACGTCAAAAACTATGATTCATGTAAAAAATTTTAACTAAGATTCTTGAAAAAAAATCAAATTCCAGAAAACTTTTTTCTGAATATGCAGTCTTGTGTATATATGTATTAGAAACAATTTGGTGTATAAATCGTCCTTGTAGGATGTATGGTTTGGGAGTTATGACGGAAAAAGCACATGTTTTTGGCCAGCTTCCACTCCAAAAAGTGTTCTACAACTCCTAAACTACAAGAGATAGAGCAAACGGCATTTGGACAAAGGAGTATCCCTTCTTAAGGACGAGGACCTGGTGCTCATTTTAATGCATGAATCGTCCTTATCTGATATGTAGTTTTTATTTTAGAAAATAAATAAAAAAAATAAAAATTGACAAAAAAGGGCCCATGAAATTAACATGAAATCTAATTTTTAAAATTATTTTAAGGATACAGTCTTGTGGGCAGTAGCTTAAGGAACATTTTGATGCATAAATCGTCCTTTTATGATGTATGGTTTAGAAGTTATGGCTAAAAAATCAAAAAAATCGCAAAAAAACACGTCAAAAACTATGATTCATGTAAAAAATTTTAACTAAGATTCTTGAAAAAAAATCAACTTCCAGAAAACTTTTTTCTGAATATGCAGTCTTGTGTATATATGTATTAGAAACAATTTGGTGTATAAATCGTCCTTGTAGGATGTATGGTTTGGGAGTTATGACGGAAAAAGCACATGTTTTTGGCCAGCTTCCACTCCAAAAAGTGTTCTACAACTCCTAAACTACAAGAGATAGAGCAAACGGCATTTGGACAAAGGAGTATCCCTTCTCAAGGACGAGGACCTGGTGCTCATTTTAATGCATGAATCGTCCTTATCTGATATGTAGTTTTTATTTTAGAAAATAAATAAAAAAAATAAAAATTGACAAAAAAGGGCCCATGAAATTAACATGAAATCTAATTTTTAAAATTATTTTAAGGATACAGTCTTGTGGGCAGTAGCTTAAGGAACATTTTGATGCATAAATCGTCCTTTTATGATGTATGGTTTAGAAGTTATGGCTAAAAAATCAAAAAAATCGCAAAAAAACACGTCAAAAACTATGATTCATGTAAAAAATTTTAACTAAGATTCTTGAAAAAAAATCAACTTCCAGAAAACTTTTTTCTGAATATGCAGTCTTGTGTATATATGTATTAGAAACAATTTGGTGTATAAATCGTCCTTGTAGGATGTATGGTTTGGGAGTTATGACGGAAAAAGCACATGTTTTTGGCCAGCTTCCACTCCAAAAAGTGTTCTACAACTCCTAAACTACAAGAGATAGAGCAAACGGCATTTGGACAAAGGAGTATCCCTTCTTAAGGACGAGGACCTGGTGCTCATTTTAATGCATGAATCGTCCTTATCTGATATGTAGTTTTTATTTTAGAAAATAAATAAAAAAAATAAAAATTGACAAAAAAGGGCACATGAAATTAACATGAAATCTAATTTTTAAAATTATTTTAAGGATACAGTCTTGTGGGCAGTAGCTTAAGGAACATTTTGATGCATAAATCGTCCTTTTATGATGTATGGTTTAGAAGTTATGGCTAAAAAATCAAAAAAATCGCAAAAAACCACGTCAAAAACTATGATTCATGTAAAAAATTTTAACTAAGATTCTTGAAAAAAAATCAAATTCCAGAAAACTTTTTTCTGAATATGCAGTCTTGTGTATATATGTATTAGAAACAATTTGGTGTATAAATCGTCCTTGTAGGATGTATGGTTTGGGAGTTATGACGGAAAAAGCACATGTTTTTGGCCAGCTTCCACTCCAAAAAGTGTTCTACAACTCCTAAACTACAAGAGATAGAGCAAACGGCATTTGGACAAAGGAGTATCCCTTCTTAAGGACGAGGACCTGGTGCTCATTTTAATGCATGAATCGTCCTTATCTGATATGTAGTTTTTATTTTAGAAAATAAATAAAAAAAATAAAAATTGACAAAAAAGGGCACATGAAATTAACATGAAATCTAATTTGTAAAATTATTTTAAGGATACAGTCTTGTGGGCAGTAGCTTAGGGAACATTTTGATGCATAAATCGTCCTTTTATGATGTATGGTTTAGAAGTTATGGCTAAAAAATCAAAAAAATCGCAAAAAACCACGTCAAAAACTATGATTCATGTAAAAAATTTTAACTAAGATTCTTGAAAAAAAATCAAATTCCAGAAAACTTTTTTCTGAATATGCAGTCTTGTGTATATATGTATTAGAAACAATTTGGTGTATAAATCGTCCTTGTAGGATGTATGGTTTGGGAGTTATGACGGAAAAAGCACATGTTTTTGGCCAGCTTCCACTCCAAAAAGTGTTCTACAACTCCTAAACTACAAGAGATAGAGCAAACGGCATTTGGACAAAGGAGTATCCCTTCTTAAGGACGAGGACCTGGTGCTCATTTTAATGCATGAATCGTCCTTATCTGATATGTAGTTTTTATTTTAGAAAATAAATAAAAAAAATAAAAATTGACAAAAAAGGGCACATGAAATTAACATGAAATCTAATTTTTAAAATTATTTTAAGGATACAGTCTTGTGGGCAGTAGCTTAAGGAACATTTTGATGCATAAATCGTCCTTTTATGATGTATGGTTTAGAAGTTATGGCTAAAAAATCAAAAAAATCGCAAAAAACCACGTCAAAAACTATGATTCATGTAAAAAATTTTAACTAAGATTCTTGAAAAAAAATCAAATTCCAGAAAACTTTTTTCTGAATATGCAGTCTTGTGTATATATGTATTAGAAACAATTTGGTGTATAAATCGTCCTTGTAGGATGTATGGTTTGGGAGTTATGACGGAAAAAGCACATGTTTTTGGCCAGCTTCCACTCCAAAAAGTGTTCTACAACTCCTAAACTACAAGAGATAGAGCAAACGGCATTTGGACAAAGGAGTATCCCTTCTTAAGGACGAGGACCTGGTGCTCATTTTAATGCATGAATCGTCCTTATCTGATATGTAGTTTTTATTTTAGAAAATAAATAAAAAAAATAAAAATTGACAAAAAAGGGCACATGAAATTAACATGAAATCTAATTTTTAAAATTATTTTAAGGATACAGTCTTGTGGGCAGTAGCTTAAGGAACATTTTGATGCATAAATCGTCCTTTTATGATGTATGGTTTAGAAGTTATGGCTAAAAAATCAAAAAAATCGCAAAAAAACACGTCAAAAACTATGATTCATGTAAAAAATTTTAACTAAGATTCTTGAAAAAAAGTCAACTTCCAGAAAACTTTTTTCTGAATATGCAGTCTTGTGTATATATGTATTAGAAACAATTTGGTGTATAAATCGTCCTTGTAGGATGTATGGTTTGGGAGTTATGACGGAAAAAGCACATGTTTTTGGCCAGCTTCCACTCCAAAAAGTGTTCTACAACTCCTAAACTACAAGAGATAGAGCAAACGGCATTTGGACAAAGGAGTATCCCTTCTTAAGGACGAGGACCTGGTGCTCATTTTAATGCATGAATCGTCCTTATCTGATATGTAGTTTTTATTTTAGAAAATAAATAAAAAAAATAAAAATTGACAAAAGAGGGCACATGAAATTAACATGAAATCTAATTTCTAAAATTATTTTAAGGATACAGTCTTGTGGGCAGTAGCTTAAGGAACATTTTGATGCATAAATCGTCCTTTTATGATGTATGGTTTAGAAGTTATGGCTAAAAAATCAAAAAAATCGCAAAAAACCACGTCAAAAACTATGATTCATGTAAAAAATTTTAACTAAGATTTTTGAAAAAAAATCAAATTCCAGAAAACTTTTTTCTGAATATGCAGTCTTGTGTATATATGTATTAGAAACAATTTGGTGTATAAATCGTCCTTGTAGGATGTATGGTTTGGGAGTTATGACGGAAAAAGCACATGTTTTTGGCCAGCTTCCACTCCAAAAAGTGTTCTACAACTCCTAAACTACAAGAGATAGAGCAAACGGCATTTGGACAAAGGAGTATCCCTTCTTAAGGACGAGGACCTGGTGCTCATTTTAATGCATGAATCGTCCTTATCTGATATGTAGTTTTTATTTTAGAAAATAAATAAAAAAAATAAAAATTGACAAAAAAGGGCACATGAAATTAACATGAAATCTAATTTTTAAAATTATTTTAAGGATACAGTCTTGTGGGCAGTAGCTTAAGGAACATTTTGATGCATAAATCGTCCTTTTATGATGTATGGTTTAGAAGTTATGGCTAAAAAATCAAAAAAATCGCAAAAAACCACGTCAAAAACTATGATTCATGTAAAAAATTTTAACTAAGATTCTTGAAAAAAAATCAAATTCCAGAAAACTTTTTTCTGAATATGCAGTCTTGTGTATATATGTATTAGAAACAATTTGGTGTATAAATCGTCCTTTTAGGATGTATGGTTTGGGAGTTATGACGGAAAAAGCACATGTTTTTGGCCAGCTTCCACTCCAAAAAGTGTTCTACAACTCCTAAACTACAAGAGATAGAGCAAACGGCATTTGGACAAAGGAGTATCCCTTCTTAAGGACGAGGACCTGGTGCTCATTTTAATGCATGAATCGTCCTTATCTGATATGTAGTTTTTATTTTAGAAAATAAATAAAAAAAATAAAAATTGACAAAAAAGGGCACATGAAATTAACATGAAATCTAATTTTTAAAATTATTTTAAGGATACAGTCTTGTGGGCAGTAGCTTAAGGAACATTTTGATGCATAAATCGTCCTTTTATGATGTATGGTTTAGAAGTTATGGCTAAAAAATCAAAAAAATCGCAAAAAACCACGTCAAAAACTATGATTCATGTAAAAAATTTTAACTAAGATTCTTGAAAAAAAATCAAATTCCAGAAAACTTTTTTCTGAATATGCAGTCTTGTGTATATATGTATTAGAAACAATTTGGTGTATAAATCGTCCTTGTAGGATGTATGGTTTGGGAGTTATGACGGAAAAAGCACATGTTTTTGGCCAGCTTCCACTCCAAAAAGTTTTCTACAACTCCTAAACTACAAGAGATAGAGCAAACGGCATTTGGACAAAGGAGTATCCCTTCTTAAGGACGAGGACCTGGTGCTCATTTTAATGCATGAATCGTCCTTATCTGATATGTAGTTTTTATTTTAGAAAATAAATAAAAAAAATAAAAATTGACAAAAAAGGGCACATGAAATTAACATGAAATCTAATTTTTAAAATTATTTTAAGGATACAGTCTTGTGGGCAGTAGCTTAAGGAACATTTTGATGCATAAATCGTCCTTTTATGATGTATGGTTTAGAAGTTATGGCTAAAAAATCAAAAAAATCGCAAAAAACCACGTCAAAAACTATGATTCATGTAAAAAATTTTAACTAAGATTCTTGAAAAAAAATCAAATTCCAGAAAACTTTTTTCTGAATATGCAGTCTTGTGTATATATGTATTAGAAACAATTTGGTGTATAAATCGTCCTTGTAGGATGTATGGTTTGGGAGTTATGACGGAAAAAGCACATGTTTTTGGCCAGCTTCCACTCCAAAAAGTGTTCTACAACTCCTAAACTACAAGAGATAGAGCAAACGGCATTTGGACAAAGGAGTATCCCTTCTTAAGGACGAGGACCTGGTGCTCATTTTAATGCATGAATCGTCCTTATCTGATATGTAGTTTTTATTTTAGAAAATAAATAAAAAAAATAAAAATTGACAAAAAAGGGCACATGAAATTAACATGAAATCTAATTTTTAAAATTATTTTAAGGATACAGTCTTATGAGCAGTAGCTTAAGGAACATTTTGATGCATAAATCGTCCTTTTATGATGTATGGTTTAGAAGTTATGGCTAAAAAATCAAAAAAATCGCAAAAAACCACGTCAAAAACTATGATTCATGTAAAAAATTTTAACTAAGATTCTTGAAAAAAAATCAAATTCCAGAAAACTTTTTTCTGAATATGCAGTCTTGTGTATATATGTATTAGAAACAATTTGGTGTATAAATCGTCCTTTTAGGATGTATGGTTTGGGAGTTATGACGGAAAAAGCACATGTTTTTGGCCAGCTTCCACTCCAAAAAGTGTTCTACAACTCCTAAACTACAAGAGATAGAGCAAACGGCATTTGGACAAAGGAGTATCCCTTCTTAAGGACGAGGACCTGGTGCTCATTTTAATGCATGAATCGTCCTTATCTGATATGTAGTTTTTATTTTAGAAAATAAATAAAAAAAATAAAAATTGACAAAAAAGGGCCCATGAAATTAACATGAAATCTAATTTTTAAAATTATTTAAAGGATACAGTCTTGTGGGCAGTAGCTTAAGGAACATTTTGATGCATAAATCGTCCTTTTATGATGTATGGCTTAGAAGTTATGGCTAAAAAATCAAAAAAATCGCAAAAAACCACGTCAAAAACTATGATTCATGTAAAAAATTTTAACTAAGATTCTTGAAAAAAAATCAAATTCCAGAAAACTTTTTTCTGAATATGCAGTCTTGTGTATATATGTATTAGAAACAATTTGGTGTATAAATCGTCCTTGTAGGATGTATGGTTTGGGAGTTATGACGGAAAAAGCACATGTTTTTGGCCAGGTTTCACTCCAAAAAGTGTTCTACAACTCCTAAACTACAAGAGATAGAGCAAACGGCATTTGGACAAAGGAGTATCCCTTCTTAAGGACGAGGACCTGGTGTTCATTTTAATGCATGAATCGTCCTTATCTGATATGTAGTTTTTATATAATCCTATATATGTATTAGAAACAATTTGGTGTATAAATCGTCCTTGTAGGATGTATGGTTTGGGAGTTATGACGGAAAAAGCACATGTTTTTGGCCAGCTTCCACTCCAAAAAGTGTTCTACAACTCCTAAACTACAAGAGATAGAGCAAACGGCATTTGGACAAAGGAGTATCCCTTCTTAAGGACGAGGACCTGGTGCTCATTTTAATGCATTAATCGTCCTTATCTGATATGTAGTTTTTATTTTAGAAAATAAATAAAAAAAATAAAAATTGACAAAAAAGGGCCCATGAAATTAACATGAAATCTAATTTTTAAAATTATTTAAAGGATACAGTCTTGTGGGCAGTAGCTTAAGGAACATTTTGATGCATAAATCGTCCTTTTATAATGTATGGCTTAGAAGTTATGGCTAAAAAATCAAAAAAATCGCAAAAAACCACGTCAAAAACTATGATTCATGTAAAAAATTTTAACTAAGATTCTTGAAAAAAAATCAAATTCCAGAAAACTTTTTTCTGAATATGCAGTCTTGTGTATATATGTATTAGAAACAATTTGGTGTATAAATCGTCCTTGTAGGATGTATGGTTTGGGAGTTATGACGGAAAAAGCACATGTTTTTGGCCAGCTTCCACTCCAAAAAGTGTTTTACAACTCCTAAACTACAAGAGATAGAGCAAACGGCATTTGGACAAAGGAGTATCCCTTCTTAAGGACGAGGACCTGGTGCTCATTTTAATGCATGAATCGTCCTTATCTGATATGTAGTTTTTATTTTAGAAAATAAATAAAAAAAATAAAAATTGACAAAAAAGGGCACATGAAATTAACATGAAATCTAATTTGTAAAATTATTTTAAGGATACAGTCTTGTGGGCAGTAGCTAAAGGAACATTTTGATGTATTAATCGTCCTTTTATGATGTATGGTTTAGAAGTTATGGCTAAAAAATTAAAAAAATCGCAAAAAACCACGTCAAAAACTATGATTCATGTAAAAAATTTTAACTAAGATTCTTGAAAAAAAATCAAATTCCAGAAAACTTTTTTCTGAATATGCAGTCTTGTGTATATATGTATTAGAAACAATTTGGTGTATAAATCGTCCTTGTAGGATGTATGGTTTGGGAGTTATGACGGAAAAAGCACATGTTTTTGGCCAGCTTCCACTCCAAAAAGTGTTCTACAACTCCTAAACTACAAGAGATAGAGCAAACGGCATTTGGACAAAGGAGTATCCCTTCTTAAGGACGAGGACCTGGTGCTCATTTTAATGCATGAATCGTCCTTATCTGATATGTAGTTTTTATTTTAGAAAATAAATAAAAAAAATAAAAATTGACAAAAAAGGGCACATGAAATTAACATGAAATCTAATTTTTAAAATTATTTTAAGGATACAGTCTTGTGGGCAGTAGCTTAAGGAACATTTTGATGCATAAATCGTCCTTTTATGATGTATGGTTTAGAAGTTATGGCTAAAAAATCAAAAAAATCGCAAAAAACCACGTCAAAAACTATGATTCATGTAAAAAATTTTAACTAAGATTCTTGAAAAAAAATCAACTTCCAGAAAACTTTTTTCTGAATATGCAGTCTTGTGTATATATGTATTAGAAACAATTTGGTGTATAAATCGTCCTTGTAGGATGTATGGTTTGGGAGTTATGACGGAAAAAGCACATGTTTTTGGCCAGCTTCCACTCCAAAAAGTGTTCTACAACTCCTAAACTACAAGAGATAGAGCAAACGGCATTTGGACAAAGGAGTATCCCTTCTTAAGGACGAGGACCTGGTGCTCATTTTAATGCATGAATCGTCCTTATCTGATATGTAGTTTTTATTTTAGAAAATAAATAAAAAAAATAAAAATTGACAAAAAAGGGCACATGAAATTAACATGAAATCTAATTTGTAAAATTATTTTAAGGATACAGTCTTGTGGGCAGTAGCTAAAGGAACATTTTGATGTATAAATCGTCCTTTTATGATGTATGGTTTAGAAGTTATGGCTAAAAAATTAAAAAAATCGCAAAAAACCACGTCAAAAACTATGATTCATGTAAAAAATTTTAACTAAGATTCTTGAAAAAAAATCAAATTCCAGAAAACTTTTTTCTGAATATGCAGTCTTGTGTATATATGTATTAGAAACAATTTGGTGTATAAATCGTCCTTGTAGGATGTATGGTTTGGGAGTTATGACGGAAAAAGCACATGTTTTTGGCCAGCTTCCACTCCAAAAAGTGTTCTACAACTCCTAAACTACAAGAGATAGAGCAAATGGCATTTGGACAAAGGAGTATCCCTTCTTAAGGACGAGGACCTGGTGCTCATTTTAATGCATGAATCGTCCTTATCTGATATGTAGTTTTTATTTTAGAAAATAAATAAAAAAAATAAAAATTGACAAAAAAGGGCACATGAAATTAACATGAAATCTAATTTTTAAAATTATTTTAAGGATACAGTCTTGTGGGCAGTAGCTTAAGGAACATTTTGATGCATAAATCGTCCTTTTATGATGTATGGTTTAGAAGTTATGGCTAAAAAATCAAAAAAATCGCAAAAAACCACGTCAAAAACTATGATTCATGTAAAAAATTTTAACTAAGATTCTTGAAAAAAAATCAAATTCCAGAAAACTTTTTTCTGAATATGCAGTCTTGTGTATATATGTATTAGAAACAATTTGGTGTATAAATCGTCCTTGTAGGATGTATGGTTTGGGAGTTATGACGGAAAAAGCACATGTTTTTGGCCAGCTTCCACTCCAAAAAGTGTTCTACAACTCCTAAACTACAAGAGATAGAGCAAACGGCATTTGGACAAAGGAGTATCCCTTCTTAAGGACGAGGACCTGGTGCTCATTTTAATGCATGAATCGTCCTTATCTGATATGTAGTTTTTATTTTAGAAAATAAATAAAAAAAATAAAAATTGACAAAAAAGGGCACATGAAATTAACATGAAATCTAATTTCTAAAATTATTTTAAGGATACAGTCTTGTGGGCAGTAGCTTAAGGAACATTTTGATGCATAAATCGTCCTTTTATGATGTATGGTTTAGAAGTTATGGCTAAAAAATCAAAAAAATCGCAAAAAACCACGTCAAAAACTATGATTCATGTAAAAAATTTTAACTAAGATTCTTGAAAAAAAATCAAATTCCAGAAAACTTTTTTCTGAATATGCAGTCTTGTGTATATATGTATTAGAAACAATTTGGTGTATAAATCGTCCTTGTAGGATGTATGGTTTGGGAGTTATGACGGAAAAAGCACATGTTTTTGGCCAGCTTCCACTCCAAAAAGTGTTCTACAACTCCTAAACTACAAGAGATAGAGCAAACGGCATTTGGACAAAGGAGTATCCCTTCTTAAGGACGAGGACCTGGTGCTCATTTTAATGCATGAATCGTCCTTATCTGATATGTAGTTTTTATTTTAGAAAATAAATAAAAAAAATAAAAATTGACAAAAAAGGGCACATGAAATTAACATGAAATCTAATTTTTAAAATTATTTTAAGGATACAGTCTTGTGGGCAGTAGCTTAAGGAACATTTTGATGCATAAATCGTCCTTTTATGATGTATGGTTTAGAAGTTATGGCTAAAAAATCAAAAAAATCGCAAAAAACCACGTCAAAAACTATGATTCATGTAAAAAATTTTAACTAAGATTCTTGAAAAAAAATCAAATTCCAGAAAACTTTTTTCTGAATATGCAGTCTTGTGTATATATGTATTAGAAACAATTTGGTGTATAAATCGTCCTTGTAGGATGTATGGTTTGGGAGTTATGACAGAAAAAGCACATGTTTTTGGCCAGCTTCCACTCCAAAAAGTGTTCTACAACTCCTAAACTACAAGAGATAGAGCAAACGGCATTTGGACAAAGGAGTATCCCTTCTTAAGGACGAGGACCTGGTGCTCATTTTAATGCATGAATCGTCCTTATCTGATATGTAGTTTTTATTTTAGAAAATAAATAAAAAAAATAAAAATTGACAAAAAAGGGCACATGATATTAACAAGAAATCTAATTTTTAAAATTATTTTAAGGATACAGTCTTGTGGGCAGTAGCTTAAGGAACATTTTGATGCATAAATCGTCCTTTTATGATGTATGGTTTAGAAGTTATGGCTAAAAAATCAAAAAAATCGCAAAAAAACACGTCAAAAACTATGATTCATGTAAAAAATTTTAACTAAGATTCTTGAAAAAAAATCAACTTCCAGAAAACTTTTTTCTGAATATGCAGTCTTGTGTATATATGTATTAGAAACAATTTGGTGTATAAATCGTCCTTGTAGGATGTATGGTTTGGGAGTTATGACGGAAAAAGCACATGTTTTTGGCCAGCTTCCACTCCAAAAAGTGTTCTACAACTCCTAAACTACAAGAGATAGACCAAACGGCATTTAGACAAAAGAGTATCCCTTCTTAAGGACGAGGACCTGGTGCTCATTTTAATGCATGAATCGTCCTTATCTGATATGTAGTTTTTATTTTAGAAAATAAATAAAAAAAATAAAAATTGACAAAAAAGGGCACATGAAATTAACATGAAATCTAATTTTTAAAATTATTTTAAGGATACAGTCTTGTGGGCAGTAGCTTAAGGAACATTTTGATGCATAAATCGTCCTTTTATGGTGTATGGTTTAGAAGTTATGGCTAAAAAATCAAAAAAATCGCAAAAAACCACGTCAAAAACTATGATTCATGTAAAAAATTTTAACTAAGATTCTTGAAAAAAAATCAAATTCCAGAAAACTTTTTTCTGAATATGCAGTCTTGTGTATATATGTATTAGAAACAATTTGGTGTATAAATCGTCCTTGTAGGATGTATGGTTTGGGAGTTATGACGGAAAAAGCACATGTTTTTGGCCAGCTTCCACTCCAAAAAGTGTTCTACAACTCCTAAACTACAAGAGATAGAGCAAACGGCATTTGGACAAAGGAGTATCCCTTCTTAAGGACGAGGACCTGGTGCTCATTTTAATGCATGAATCGTCCTTATCTGATATGTAGTTTTTATTTTAGAAAATAAATAAAAAAAATAAAAATTGACAAAAAAGGGCACATGAAATTAACATGAAATCTAATTTGTAAAATTATTTTAAGGATACAGTCTTGTGGGCAGTAGCTAAAGGAACATTTTGATGTATAAATCGTCCTTTTATGATGTATGGTTTAGAAGTTATGGCTAAAAAATTAAAAAAATCGCAAAAAACCACGTCAAAAACTATGATTCATGTAAAAAATTTTAACTAAGATTCTTGAAAAAAAATCAAATTCCAGAAAACTTTTTTCTGAATATGCAGTCTTGTGTATATATGTATTAGAAACAATTTGGTGTATAAATCGTCCTTGTAGGATGTATGGTTTGGGAGTTATGACGGAAAAAGCACATGTTTTTGGCCAGCTTCCACTCCAAAAAGTGTTCTACAACTCCTAAACTACAAGAGATAGAGCAAACGGCATTTGGACAAAGGAGTATCCCTTCTTAAGGACGAGGACCTGGTGCTCATTTTAATGCATGAATCGTCCTTATCTGATATGTAGTTTTTATTTTAGAAAATAAATAAAAAAAATAAAAATTGACAAAAAAGGGCACATGAAATTAACATGAAATCTAATTTCTAAAATTATTTTAAGGATACAGTCTTGTGGGCAGTAGCTTAAGGAACATTTTGATGCATAAATCGTCCTTTTATGATGTATGGTTTAGAAGTTATGGCTAAAAAATCAAAAAAATCGCAAAAAACCACGTCAAAAACTATGATTCATGTAAAAAATTTTAACTAAGATTCTTGAAAAAAAATCAAATTCCAGAAAACTTTTTTCTGAATATGCAGTCTTGTGTATATATGTATTAGAAACAATTTGGTGTATAAATCGTCCTTGTAGGATGTATGGTTTGGGAGTTATGACGGAAAAAGCACATGTTTTTGGCCAGCTTCCACTCCAAAAAGTGTTCTACAACTCCTAAACTACAAGAGATAGAGCAAACGGCATTTGGACAAAGGAGTATCCCTTCTTAAGGACGAGGACCTGGTGCTCATTTTAATGCATGAATCGTCCTTATCTGATATGTAGTTTTTATTTTAGAAAATAAATAAAAAAAATAAAAATTGACAAAAAAGGGCACATGAAATTAACATGAAATCTAATTTTTAAAATTATTTTAAGGATACAGTCTTGTGGGCAGTAGCTTAAGGAACATTTTGATGCATAAATCGTCCTTTTATGATGTATGGTTTAGAAGTTATGGCTAAAAAATCAAAAAAATCGCAAAAAACCACGTCAAAAACTATGATTCATGTAAAAAATTTTAACTAAGATTCTTGAAAAAAAATCAAATTCCAGAAAACTTTTTTCTGAATATGCAGTCTTGTGTATATATGTATTAGAAACAATTTGGTGTATAAATCGTCCTTGTAGGATGTATGGTTTGGGAGTTATGACGGAAAAAGCACATGTTTTTGGCCAGCTTCCACTCCAAAAAGTGTTCTACAACTCCTAAACTACAAGAGATAGAGCAAACGGCATTTGGACAAAGGAGTATCCCTTCTTAAGGACGAGGACCTGGTGCTCATTTTAATGCATGAATCGTCCTTATCTGATATGTAGTTTTTATTTTAGAAAATAAATAAAAAAAATAAAAATTGACAAAAAAGGGCACATGATATTAACATGAAATCTAATTTTTAAAATTATTTTAAGGATACAGTCTTGTGGGCAGTAGCTTAAGGAACATTTTGATGCATAAATCATCCTTTTATGATGTATGGTTTAGAAGTTATGGCTAAAAAATCAAAAAAATCGCAAAAAAACACGTCAAAAACTATGATTCATGTAAAAAATTTTAACTAAGATTCTTGAAAAAAAATCAACTTCCAGAAAACTTTTTTCTGAATATGCAGTCTTGTGTATATATGTATTAGAAACAATTTGGTGTATAAATCGTCCTTGTAGGATGTATGGTTTGGGAGTTATGACGGAAAAAGCACATGTTTTTGGCCAGCTTCCACTCCAAAAAGTGTTCTACAACTCCTAAACTACAAGAGATAGAGCAAACGGCATTTGGACAAAGGAGTATCCCTTCTTAAGGACGAGGACCTGGTGCTCATTTTAATGCATGAATCGTCCTTATCTGATATGTAGTTTTTATTTTAGAAAATAAATAAAAAAAATAAAAATTGACAAAAAAGGGCACATGAAATTAACATGAAATCTAATTTTTAAAATTATTTTAAGGATACAGTCTTGTGGGCAGTAGCTTAAGGAACATTTTGATGCATAAATCGTCCTTTTATGATGTATGGTTTAGAAGTTATGGCTAAAAAATCAAAAAAATCGCAAAAAACCACGTCAAAAACTATGATTCATGTAAAAAATTTTAACTAAGATTCTTGAAAAAAAATCAAATTCCAGAAAACTTTTTTCTGAATATGCAGTCTTGTGTATATATGTATTAGAAACAATTTGGTGTATAAATCGTCCTTGTAGGATGTATGGTTTGGGAGTTATGACGGAAAAAGCACATGTTTTTGGCCAGCTTCCACTCCAAAAAGTGTTCTACAACTCCTAAACTACAAGAGATAGAGCAAACGGCATTTGGACAAAGGAGTATCCCTTCTTAAGGACGAGGACCTGGTGCTCATTTTAATGCATGAATCGTCCTTATCTGATATGTAGTTTTTATTTTAGAAAATAAATAAAAAAAATAAAAATTGACAAAAAAGGGCACATGAAATTAACATGAAATCTAATTTGTAAAATTATTTTAAGGATACAGTCTTGTGGGCAGTAGCTAAAGGAACATTTTGATGTATAAATCGTCCTTTTATGATGTATGGTTTAGAAGTTATGGCTAAAAAATTAAAAAAATCGCAAAAAACCACGTCAAA
This sequence comes from Dichetophora obliterata, assembly GCA_963920525.1. Taxonomy (NCBI): domain Eukaryota; kingdom Metazoa; phylum Arthropoda; class Insecta; order Diptera; family Sciomyzidae; genus Dichetophora; species Dichetophora obliterata. Next base: position 7,975,584 of record OY986436.1, on the reverse strand, counting down.
AACTATGATTCATGTAAAAAATTTTAACTAAGATTCTTGAAAAAAAATCAAATTCCAGAAAACTTTTTTCTGAATATGCAGTCTTGTGTATATATGTATTAGAAACAATTTGGTGTATAAATCGTCCTTGTAGGATGTATGGTTTGGGAGTTATGACGGAAAAAGCACATGTTTTTGGCCAGCTTCCACTCCAAAAAGTGTTCTACAACTCCTAAACTACAAGAGATAGAGCAAACGGCATTTGGACAAAGGAGTATCCCTTCTTAAGGACGAGGACCTGGTGCTCATTTTAATGCATGAATCGTCCTTATCTGATATGTAGTTTTTATTTTAGAAAATAAATAAAAAAAATAAAAATTGACAAAAAAGGGCACATGAAATTAACATGAAATCTAATTTTTAAAATTATTTTAAGGATACAGTCTTGTGGGCAGTAGCTTAAGGAACATTTTGATGCATAAATCGTCCTTTTATGATGTATGGTTTAGAAGTTATGGCTAAAAAATCAAAAAAATCGCAAAAAACCACGTCAAAAACTATGATTCATGTAAAAAATTTTAACTAAGATTCTTGAAAAAAAATCAAATTCCAGAAAACTTTTTTCTGAATATGCAGTCTTGTGTATATATGTATTAGAAACAATTTGGTGTATAAATCGTCCTTGTAGGATGTATGGTTTGGGAGTTATGACGGAAAAAGCACATGTTTTTGGCCAGCTTCCACTCCAAAAAGTGTTCTACAACTCCTAAACTACAAGAGATAGAGCAAACGGCATTTGGACAAAGGAGTATCCCTTCTTAAGGACGAGGACCTGGTGCTCATTTTAATGCATGAATCGTCCTTTTCTGATATGTAGTTTTTATTTTAGAAAATAAATAAAAAAAATAAAAATTGACAAAAAAGGGCCCATGAAATTAACATGAAATCTAATTTTTAAAATTATTTTAAGGATACAGTCTTGTGGGCAGTAGCTTAAGGAACATTTTGATGCATAAATCGTCCTTTTATGATGTATGGTTTAGAAGTTATGGCTAAAAAATCAAAAAAATCGCAAAAAACCACGTCAAAAACTATGATTCATGTAAAAAATTTTAACTAAGATTCTTGAAAAAAAATCAAATTCCAGAAAACTTTTTTCTGAATATGCAGTCTTGTGTATATATGTATTAGAAACAATTTGGTGTATAAATCGTCCTTGTAGGATGTATGGTTTGGGAGTTATGACGGAAAAAGCACATGTTTTTGGCCAGCTTCCACTCCAAAAAGTGTTCTACAACTCCTAAACTACAAGAGATAGAGCAAACGGCATTTGGACAAAGGAGTATCCCTTCTTAAGGACGAGGACCTGGTGCTCATTTTAATGCATGAATCGTCCTTATCTGATATGTAGTTTTTATTTTAGAAAATAAATAAAAAAAATAAAAATTGACAAAAAAGGGCACATGAAATTAACATGAAATCTAATTTTTAAAATTATTTTAAGGATACAGTCTTGTGGGCAGTAGCTTAAGGAACATTTTGATGCATAAATCGTCCTTTTATGATGTATGGTTTAGAAGTTATGGCTAAAAAATCAAAAAAATCGCAAAAAACCACGTCAAAAACTATGATTCATGTAAAAAATTTTAACTAAGATTCTTGAAAAAAAATCAAATTCCATAAAACTTTTTTCTGAATATGCAGTCTTGTGTATATATGTATTAGAAACAATTTGGTGTATAAATCGTCCTTGTAGGATGTATGGTTTGGGAGTTATGACGGAAAAAGCACATGTTTTTGGCCAGCTTCCACTCCAAAAAGTGTTCTACAACTCCTAAACTACAAGAGATAGAGCAAACGGCATTTGGACAAAGGAGTATCCCTTCTTAAGGACGAGGACCTGGTGCTCATTTTAATGCATGAATCGTCCTTATCTGATATGTAGTTTTTATTTTAGAAAATAAATAAAAAAAATAAAAATTGACAAAAAAGGGCACATGAAATTAACATGAAATCTAATTTTTAAAATTATTTTAAGGATACAGTCTTGTGGGCAGTAGCTTAAGGAACATTTTGATGCATAAATCGTCCTTTTATGATGTATGGTTTAGAAGTTATGGCTAAAAAATCAAAAAAATCGCAAAAAACCACGTCAAAAACTATGATTCATGTAAAAAATTTTAACTAAGATTCTTGAAAAAAAATCAAATTCCAGAAAACTTTTTTCTGAATATGCAGTCTTGTGTATATATGTATTAGAAACAATTTGGTGTATAAATCGTCCTTGTAGGATGTATGGTTTGGGAGTTATGACGGAAAAAGCACATGTTTTTGGCCAGCTTCCACTCCAAAAAGTTTTCTACAACTCCTAAACTACAAGAGATAGAGCAAACGGCATTTGGACAAAGGAGTATCCCTTCTTAAGGACGAGGACCTGGTGCTCATTTTAATGCATGAATCGTCCTTATCTGATATGTAGTTTTTATTTTAGAAAATAAATAAAAAAAATAAAAATTGACAAAAAAGGGCACATGAAATTAACATGAAATCTAATTTTTAAAATTATTCTAAGGATACAGTCTTGTGGGCAGTAGCTTAAGGAACATTTTGATGCATAAATCGTCCTTTTATGATGTATGGTTTAGAAGTTATGGCTAAAAAATCAAAAAAATCGCAAAAAACCACGTCAAAAACTATGATTCATGTAAAAAATTTTAACTAAGATTCTTGAAAAAAAATCAAATTCCAGAAAACTTTTTTCTGAATATGCAGTCTTGTGTATATATGTATTAGAAACAATTTGGTGTATAAATCGTCCTTGTAGGATGTATGGTTTGGGAGTTATGACGGAAAAAGCACATGTTTTTGGCCAGCTTCCACTCCAAAAAGTGTTCTACAACTCCTAAACTACAAGAGATAGAGCAAACGGCATTTGGACAAAGGAGTATCCCTTCTTAAGGACGAGGACCTGGTGCTCATTTTAATGCATGAATCGTCCTTATCTGATATGTAGTTTTTATTTTAGAAAATAAATAAAAAAAATAAAAATTGACAAAAAAGGGCACATGAAATTAACATGAAATCTAATTTTTAAAATTATTTTAAGGATACAGTCTTGTGGGCAGTAGCTTAAGGAACATTTTGATGCATAAATCGTCCTTTTATGATGTATGGTTTAGAAGTTATGGCTAAAAAATCAAAAAAATCGCAAAAAACCACGTCAAAAACTATGATTCATGTAAAAAATTTTAACTAAGATTCTTGAAAAAAAATCAACTTCCAGAAAACTTTTTTCTGAATATGCAGTCTTGTGTATATATGTGCTAGAAACAATTTGGTGTATAAATCGTCCTTGTAGGATGTATGGTTTGGGAGTTATGACGGAAAAAGCACATGTTTTTGGCCAGCTTCCACTCCAAAAAGTGTTCTACAACTCCTAAACTACAAGAGATAGAGCAAACGGCATTTGGACAAAGGAGTATCCCTTCTTAAGGACGAGGACCTGGTGCTCATTTTAATGCATGAATCGTCCTTATCTGATATGTAGTTTTTATTTTAGAAAATAAATAAAAAAAATAAAAATTGACAAAAAAAAGGGCCCATGAAATTAACATGAAATCTAATTTTTAAAATTATTTAAAGGATACAGTCTTGTGGGCAGTAGCTTAAGGAACATTTTGATGCATAAATCGTCCTTTTATGATGTATGGTTTAGAAGTTATGGCTAAAAAATCAAAAAAATCGCAAAAAACCACGTCAAAAACTATGATTCATGTAAAAAATTTTAACTAAGATTCTTGAAAAAAAATCAAATTCCAGAAAACTTTTTTCTGAATATGCAGTCTTGTGTATATATGTATTAGAAACAATTTGGTGTATAAATCGTCCTTGTAGGATGTATGGTTTGGGAGTTATGACGGAAAAAGCACATGTTTTTGGCCAGCTTCCACTCCAAAAAGTGTTCTACAACTCCTAAACTACAAGAGATAGAGCAAACGGCATTTGGACAAAGGAGTATCCCTTCTTAAGGACGAGGACCTGGTGCTCATTTTAATGCATGAATCGTCCTTATCTGATATGTAGTTTTTATTTTAGAAAATAAATAAAAAAAATAAAAATTGACAAAAAAGGGCACATGAAATTAACATGAAATCTAATTTTTAAAATTATTTTAAGGATACAGTCTTGTGGGCAGTAGCTTAAGGAACATCGCAAAAAACCACGTCAAAAACTATGATTTATGTAAAAAATTTTAACTAAGATTCTTGAAAAAAAATCAAATTCCAGAAAACTTTTTTCTGAATATGCAGTCTTGTGTATATATGTATTAGAAACAATTTGGTGTATAAATCGTCCTTGTAGGATGTATGGTTTGGGAGTTATGACGGAAAAAGCACATGTTTTTGGCCAGCTTCCACTCCAAAAAGTTTTCTACAACTCCTAAACTACAAGAGATAGAGCAAACGGCATTTGGACAAAGGAGTATCCCTTCTTAAGGACGAGGACCTGGTGCTCATTTTAATGCATGAATCGTCCTTATCTGATATGTAGTTTTTATTTTAGAAAATAAATAAAAAAATAAAAATTGACAAAATAGGGCACATGAAATTAACATGAAATCTACTTTTTAAAATTATTTTAAGGATACAGTCTTGTGGGCAGTAGCTTAAGGAACATTTTAATGCATAAATCGTCCTTTTATGATGTATGGTTTAGAAGTTATGGCTAAAAAATAAAAAAAATCGCAAAAAACCACGTCAAAAACTATGATTCATGTAAAAAATTTTAACTAAGATTCTTGAAAAAAAATCAAATTCCAGAAAACTTTTTTCTGAATATGCAGTCTTGTGTATATATGTATTAGAAACAATTTGGTGTATAAATCGTCCTTTTAGGATGTATGGTTTGGGAGTTATGACGGAAAAAGCACATGTTTTTGGCCAGCTTCCACTCCAAAAAGTGTTCTACAACTCCTAAACTACAAGAGATAGAGCAAACGGCATTTGGACAAAGGAGTATCCCTTCTTAAGGACGAGGACCTGGTGCTCATTTTAATGCATGAATCGTCCTTATCTGATATGTAGTTTTTATTTTAGAAAATAAATAAAAAAAATAAAAATTGACAAAAAAGGGCCCATGAAATTAACATGAAATCTAATTTTTAAAATTATTTAAAGGATACAGTCTTGTGGGCAGTAGCTTAAGGAACATTTTGATGCATAAATCGTCCTTTTATGATGTATGGTTTAGAAGTTATGGCTAAAAAATCAAAAAAATCGCAAAAAACCACGTCAAAAACTATGATTCATGTAAAAAATTTTAACTAAGATTCTTGAAAAAAAATCAAATTCCAGAAAACTTTTTTCTGAATATGCAGTCTTGTGTATATATGTATTAGAAACAATTTGGTGTATAAATCGTCCTTGTAGGATGTATGGTTTGGGAGTTATGACGGAAAAAGCACATGTTTTTGGCCAGCTTCCACTCCAAAAAGTGTTCTACAACTCCTAAACTACAAGAGATAGAGCAAACGGCATTTGGACAAAGGAGTATCCCTTCTTAAGGACGAGGACCTGGTGCTCATTTTAATGCATGAATCGTCCTTATCTGATATGTAGTTTTTATTTTAGAAAATAAATAAAAAAAATAAAAATTGACAAAAAAGGGCACATGAAATTAACATGAAATCTAATTTTTAAAATTATTTTAAGGATACAGTCTTGTGGGCAGTAGCTTAAGGAACATTTTGATGCATAAATCGTCCTTTTATGATGTATGGTTTAGAAGTTATGGCTAAAAAATCAAAAAAATCGCAAAAAACCACGTCAAAAACTATGATTCATGTAAAAAATTTTAACTAAGATTCTTGAAAAAAAATCAACTTCCAGAAAACTTTTTTCTGAATATGCAGTCTTATGTATATATGTGCTAGAAACAATTTGGTGTATAAATCGTCCTTGTAGGATGTATGGTTTGGGAGTTATGACGGAAAAAGCACATGTTTTTGGCCAGCTTCCACTCCAAAAAGTGTTCTACAACTCCTAAACTACAAGAGATAGAGCAAACGGCATTTGGACAAAGGAGTATCCCTTCTTAAGGACGAGGACCTGGTGCTCATTTTAATGCATGAATCGTCCTTATCTGATATGTAGTTTTTATTTTAGAAAATAAATAAAAAAAATAAAAATTGACAAAAAAGGGCCCATGAAATTAACATGAAATCTAATTTTTAAAATTATTTAAAGGATACAGTCTTGTGGGCAGTAGCTTAAGGAACATTTTGATGCATAAATCGTCCTTTTATGATGTATGGTTTAGAAGTTATGGCTAAAAAATCAAAAAAATCGCAAAAAACCACGTCAAAAACTATGATTCATGTAAAAAATTTTAACTAAGATTCTTGAAAAAAAATCAAATTCCAGAAAACTTTTTTCTGAATATGCAGTCTTGTGTATATATGTATTAGAAACAATTTGGTGTATAAATCGTCCTTGTAGGATGTATGGTTTGGGAGTTATGACGGAAAAAGCACATGTTTTTGGCCAGCTTCCACTCCAAAAAGTGTTCTACAACTCCTAAACTACAAGAGATAGAGCAAACGGCATTTGGACAAAGGAGTATCCCTTCTTAAGGACGAGGACCTGGTGCTCATTTTAATGCATGAATCGTCCTTATCTGATATGTAGTTTTTATTTTAGAAAATAAATAAAAAAAATAAAAATTGACAAAAAAGGGCACATGAAATTAACATGAAATCTAATTTTTAAAATTATTTTAAGGATACAGTCTTGTGGGCAGTAGCTTAAGGAACATTTTGATGCATAAATCGTCCTTTTATGATGTATGGTTTAGAAGTTATGGCTAAAAAATCAAAAAAATCGCAAAAAACCACGTCAAAAACTATGATTCATGTAAAAAATTTTAACTAAGATTCTTGAAAAAAAATCAACTTCCAGAAAACTTTTTTCTGAATATGCAGTCTTGTGTATATATGTGCTAGAAACAATTTGGTGTATAAATCGTCCTTGTAGGATGTATGGTTTGGGAGTTATGACGGAAAAAGCACATGTTTTTGGCCAGCTTCCACTCCAAAAAGTGTTCTACAACTCCTAAACTACAAGAGATAGAGCAAACGGCATTTGGACAAAGGAGTATCCCTTCTTAAGGACGAGGACCTGGTGCTCATTTTAATGCATGAATCGTCCTTATCTGATATGTAGTTTTTATTTTAGAAAATAAATAAAAAAAATAAAAATTGACAAAAAAGGGCCCATGAAATTAACATGAAATCTAATTTTTAAAATTATTTAAAGGATACAGTCTTGTGGGCAGTAGCTTAAGGAACATTTTGATGCATAAATCGTCCTTTTATGATGTATGGTTTAGAAGTTATGGCTAAAAAATCAAAAAAATCGCAAAAAACCACGTCAAAAACTATGATTCATGTAAAAAATTTTAACTAAGATTCTTGAAAAAAAATCAAATTCCAGAAAACTTTTTTCTGAATATGCAGTCTTGTGTATATATGTATTAGAAACAATTTGGTGTATAAATCGTCCTTGTAGGATGTATGGTTTGGGAGTTATGACGGAAAAAGCACATGTTTTTGGCCAGCTTCCACTCCAAAAAGTGTTCTACAATTCCTAAACTACAAGAGATAGAGCAAACGGCATTTGGACAAAGGAGTATCCCTTCTTAAGGACGAGGTGCTCATTTTAATGCATGAATCGTCCTTATCTGATATGTAGTTTTTATTTTAGAAAATAAATAAAAAAAATAAAAATTGACAAAAAAGGGCACATGAAATTAACATGAAATCTAATTTTTAAAATTAATTTAAGGATACAGTCTTGTGGGCAGTAGCTTAAGGAATATTTTGATGCATAAATCGTCCTTTTATGATGTATGGTTTAGAAGTTATGGCTAAAAAATCAAAAAAATCGCAAAAAACCACGTCAAAAACTATGATTCATGTAAAAAATTTTAACTAAGATTCTTGAAAAAAAATCAACTTCCAGAAAACTTTTTTCTGAATATGCAGTCTTGTGTATATATGTGCTAGAAACAATTTGGTGTATAAATCGTCCTTGTAGGATGTATGGTTTGGGAGTTATGACGGAAAAAGCACATGTTTTTGGCCAGCTTCCACTCCAAAAAGTGTTCTACAACTCCTAAACTACAAGAGATAGAGCAAACGGCATTTGGACAAAGGAGTATCCCTTCTTAAGGACGAGGACCTGGTGCTCATTTTAATGCATGAATCGTCCTTATCTGATATGTAGTTTTTATTTTAGAAAATAAATAAAAAAAATAAAAATTGACAAAAAAGGGCCCATGAAATTAACATGAAATCTAATTTTTAAAATTATTTAAAGGATACAGTCTTGTGGGCAGTAGCTTAAGGAACATTTTAATGCATAAATCGTCCTTTTATGATGTATGGTTTAGAAGTTATGGCTAAAAAATCAAAAAAATCGCAAAAAACCACGTCAAAAACTATGATTCATGTAAAAAATTTTAACTAAGATTCTTGAAAAAAAATCAAATTCCAGAAAACTTTTTTCTGAATATGCAGTCTTGTGTATATATGTATTAGAAACAATTTGGTGTATAAATCGTCCTTGTAGGATGTATGGTTTGGGAGTTATGACGGAAAAAGCACATGTTTTTGGCCAGCTTCCACTCCAAAAAGTGTTCTACAACTCCTAAACTACAAGAGATAGAGCAAACGGCATTTGGACAAAGGAGTATCCCTTCTTAAGGACGAGGTGCTCATTTTAATGCATGAATCGTCCTTATCTGATATGTAGTTTTTATTTTAGAAAATAAATAAAAAAAATAAAAATTGACAAAAAAGGGCACATGAAATTAACATGAAATCTAATTTTTAAAATTAATTTAAGGATACAGTCTTGTGGGCAGTAGCTTAAGGAACATTTTGATGCATAAATCGTCCTTTTATGATGTATGGTTTAGAAGTTATGGCTAAAAAATCAAAAAAATCGCAAAAAACCACGTCAAAAACTATGATTCATGTAAAAAATTTTAACTAAGATTCTTGAAAAAAAATCAACTTCCAGAAAACTTTTTTCTGAATATGCAGTCTTGTGTATATATGTGCTAGAAACAATTTGGTGTATAAATCGTCCTTGTAGGATGTATGGTTTGGGAGTTATGACGGAAAAAGCACATGTTTTTGGCCAGCTTCCACTCCAAAAAGTGTTCTACAACTCCTAAACTACAAGAGATAGAGCAAACGGCATTTGGACAAAGGAGTATCCCTTCTTAAGGACGAGGACCTGGTGCTCATTTTAATGCATGAATCGTCCTTATCTGATATGTAGTTTTTATTTTAGAAAATAAATAAAAAAAATAAAAATTGACAAAAAAGGGCCCATGAAATTAACATGAAATCTAATTTTTAAAATTATTTAAAGGATACAGTCTTGTGGGCAGTAGCTTAAGGAACATTTTGATGCATAAATCGTCCTTTTATGATGTATGGTTTAGAAGTTATGGCTAAAAAATCAAAAAAATCGCAAAAAACCACGTCAAAAACTATGATTCATGTAAAAAATTTTAACTAAGATTCTTGAAAAAAAATCAAATTCCAGAAAACTTTTTTCTGAATATGCAGTCTTGTGTATATATGTATTAGAAACAATTTGGTGTATAAATCGTCCTTGTAGGATGTATGGTTTGGGAGTTATGACGGAAAAAGCACATGTTTTTGGCCAGCTTCCACTCCAAAAAGTGTTCTACAACTCCTAAACTACAAGAGATAGAGCAAACGGCATTTGGACAAAGGAGTATCCCTTCTTAAGGACGAGGACCTGGTGCTCATTTTAATGCATGAATCGTCCTTATCTGATATGTAGTTTTTATTTTAGAAAATAAATAAAAAAAATAAAAATTGACAAAAAAGGGCACATGAAATTAACATGAAATCTAATTTTTAAAATTATTTTAAGGATACAGTCTTGTGGGCAGTAGCTTAAGGAACATTTTGATGCATAAATCGTCCTTTTATGATGTATGGTTTAGAAGTTATGGCTAAAAAATCAAAAAAATCGCAAAAAACCACGTCAAAAACTATGATTCATGTAAAAAATTTTAACTAAGATTCTTGAAAAAAAATCAAATTCCAGAAAACTTTTTTCTGAATATGCAGTCTTGTGTATATATGTATTAGAAACAATTTGGTGTATAAATCGTCCTTGTAGGATGTATGGTTTGGGAGTTATGACGGAAAAAGCACATGTTTTTGGCCAGCTTCCACTCCAAAAAGTGTTCTACAACTCCTAAACTACAACAGATAGAGCAAACGGCATTTGGACAAAGGAGTATCCCTTCTTAAGGACGAGGACCTGGTGCTCATTTTAATGCATGAATCGTCCTTATCTGATATGTAGTTTTTATTTTAGAAAATAAATAAAAAAAATAAAAATTGATTTTTAAAATTATTTAAAGGATACAGTCTTGTGGGCAGTAGCTTAAGGAACATTTTGATGCATAAATCGTCCTTTTATGATGTATGGTTTAGAAGTTATGGCTAAAAAATCAAAAAAATCGCAAAAAACCACGTCAAAAACTATGATTCATGTAAAAAATTTTAACTAAGATTCTTGAAAAAAAATCAAATTCCAGAAAACTTTTTTCTGAATATGCAGTCTTGTGTATATATGTATTAGAAACAATTTGGTGTATAAATCGTCCTTGTAGGATGTATGGTTTGGGAGTTATGACGGAAAAAGCACATGTTTTTGGCCAGCTTCCACTCCAAAAAGTGTTCTACAACTCCTAAACTACAAGAGATAGAGCAAACGGCATTTGGACAAAGGAGTATCCCTTCTTAAGGACGAGGACCTGGTGCTCATTTTAATGCATGAATCGTCCTTATCTGATATGTAGTTTTTATTTTAGAAAATAAATAAAAAAAATAAAAATTGACAAAAAAGGGCACATGAAATTAACATGAAATCTAATTTTTAAAATTATTTTAAGGATACAGTCTTGTGGGCAGTAGCTTAAGGAACATTTTGATGCATAAATCGTCCTTTTATGATGTATGGTTTAGAAGTTATGGCTAAAAAATCAAAAAAATCGCAAAAAACCACGTCAAAAACTATGATTCATGTAAAAAATTTTAACTAAGATTCTTGAAAAAAAATCAAATTCCAGAAAACTTTTTTCTGAATATGCAGTCTTGTGTATATATGTATTAGAAACAATTTGGTGTATAAATCGTCCTTGTAGGATGTATGGTTTGGGAGTTATGACGGAAAAAGCACATGTTTTTGGCCAGCTTCCACTCCAAAAAGTGTTCTACAACTCCTAAACTACAAGAGATAGAGCAAACGGCATTTGGACAAAGGAGTATCCCTTCTTAAGGACGAGGACCTGGTGCTCATTTTAATGCATGAATCGTCCTTATCTGATATGTAGTTTTTATTTTAGAAAATAAATAAAAAAAATAAAAATTGATTTTTAAAATTATTTTAAGGATACAGTCTTGTGGGCAGTAGCTTAAGGAACATTTTGATGCATAAATCGTCCTTTTATGATGTATGGTTTAGAAGTTATGGCTAAAAAATCAAAAAAATCGCAAAAAACCACGTCAAAAACTATGATTCATGTAAAAAATTTTAACTAAGATTCTTGAAAAAAAATCAACTTCCAGAAAACTTTTTTCTGAATATGCAGTCTTGTGTATATATGTGCTAGAAACAATTTGGTGTATAAATCGTCCTTGTAGGATGTATGGTTTGGGAGTTATGACGGAAAAAGCACATGTTTTTGGCCAGCTTCCACTCCAAAAAGTGTTCTACAACTCCTAAACTACAAGAGATAGAGCAAACGGCATTTGGACAAAGGAGTATCCCTTCTTAAGGACGAGGACCTGGTGCTCATTTTAATGCATGAATCGTCCTTATCTGATATGTAGTTTTTATTTTAGAAAATAAATAAAAAAAATAAAAATTGACAAAAAAGGGCCCATGAAATTAACATGAAATCTAATTTTTAAAATTATTTAAAGGATACAGTCTTGTGGGCAGTAGCTTAGGGAACATTTTGATGCATAAATCGTCCTTTTATGATGTATGGTTTAGAAGTTATGGCTAAAAAATCAAAAAAATCGCAAAAAACCACGTCAAAAACTATGATTCATGTAAAAAATTTTAACTAAGATTCTTGAAAAAAAATCAAATTCCAGAAAACTTTTTTCTGAATATGCAGTCTTGTGTATATATGTATTAGAAACAATTTGGTGTATAAATCGTCCTTGTAGGATGTATGGTTTGGGAGTTATGACGGAAAAAGCACATGTTTTTGGCCAGCTTCCACTCCAAAAAGTGTTCTACAACTCCTAAACTACAAGAGATAGAGCAAACGGCATTTGGACAAAGGAGTATCCCTTCTTAAGGACGAGGACCTGGTGCTCATTTTAATGCATGAATCGTCCTTATCTGATATGTAGTTTTTATTTTAGAAAATAAATAAAAAAAATAAAAATTGACAAAAAAGGGCACATGAAATTAACATGAAATCTAATTTTTAAAATTATTTTAAGGATACAGTCTTGTGGGCAGTAGCTTAAGGAACATTTTGATGCATAAATCGTCCTTTTATGATGTATGGTTTAGAAGTTATGGCTAAAAAATCAAAAAAATCGCAAAAAACCACGTCAAAAACTATGATTCATGTAAAAAATTTTAACTAAGATTCTTGAAAAAAAATCAAATTCCAGAAAACTTTTTTCTGAATATGCAGTCTTGTGTATATATGTATTAGAAACAATTTGGTGTATAAATCGTCCTTGTAGGATGTATGGTTTGGGAGTTATGACGGAAAAAGCACATGTTTTTGGCCAGCTTCCACTCCAAAAAGTGTTCTACAACTCCTAAACTACAACAGATAGAGCAAACGGCATTTGGACAAAGGAGTATCCCTTCTTAAGGACGAGGACCTGGTGCTCATTTTAATGCATGAATCGTCCTTATCTGATATGTAGTTTTTATTTTAGAAAATAAATAAAAAAAATAAAAATTGATTTTTAAAATTATTTTAAGGATACAGTCTTGTGGGCAGTAGCTTAAGGAACATTTTGATGCATAAATCGTCCTTTTATGATGTATGGTTTAGAAGTTATGGCTAAAAAATCAAAAAAATCGCAAAAAACCACGTCAAAAACTATGATTCATGTAAAAAATTTTAACTAAGATTCTTGAAAAAAAATCAAATTCCAGAAAACTTTTTTCTGAATATGCAGTCTTGTGTATATATGTATTAGAAACAATTTGGTGTATAAATCGTCCTTGTAGGATGTATGGTTTGGGAGTTATGACGGAAAAAGCACATGTTTTTGGCCAGCTTCCACTCCAAAAAGTGTTCTACAACTCCTAAACTACAAGAGATAGAGCAAACGGCATTTGGACAAAGGAGTATCCCTTCTTAAGGACGAGGACCTGGTGCTCATTTTAATGCATGAATCGTCCTTATCTGATATGTAGTTTTTATTTTAGAAAATAAATAAAAAAAAATAAAAATTGACAAAAAAGGGCACATGAAATTAACATGAAATCTAATTTTTAAAATTATTTTAAGGATACAGTCTTGTGGGCAGTAGCTTAAGGAACATTTTGATGCATAAATCGTCCTTTTATGATGTATGGTTTAGAAGTTATGGCTAAAAAATCAAAAAAATCGCAAAAAACCACGTCAAAAACTATGATTCATGTAAAAAATTTTAACTAAGATTCTTGAAAAAAAATCAAATTCCAGAAAACTTTTTTCTGAATATGCAGTCTTGTGTATATATGTATTAGAAACAATTTGGTGTATAAATCGTCCTTTTAGGATGTATGGTTTGGGAGTTATGACGGAAAAAGCACATGTTTTTGGCCAGCTTCCACTCCAAAAAGTGTTCTACAACTCCTAAACTACAAGAGATAGAGCAAACGGCATTTGGACAAAGGAGTATCCCTTCTTAAGGACGAGGACCTGGTGCTCATTTTAATGCATGAATCGTCCTTATCTGATATGTAGTTTTTATTTTAGAAAATAAATAAAAAAAATAAAAATTGACAAAAAAGGGCCCATGAAATTAACATGAAATCTAATTTTTAAAATTATTTTAAGGATACAGTCTTGTGGGCAGTAGCTTAAGGAACATTTTGATGCATAAATCGTCCTTTTATGATGTATGGTTTAGAAGTTATGGCTAAAAAATCAAAAAAATCGCAAAAAACCACGTCAAAAACTATGATTCATGTAAAAAATTTTAACTAAGATTCTTGAAAAAAAATCAAATTCCAGAAAACTTTTTTCTGAATATGCAGTCTTGTGTATATATGTATTAGAAACAATTTGGTGTATAAATCGTCCTTGTAGGATGTATGGTTTGGGAGTTATGACGGAAAAAGCACATGTTTTTGGCCAGCTTCCACTCCAAAAAGTGTTCTACAACTCCTAAACTACAAGAGATAGAGCAAACGGCATTTGGACAAAGGAGTATCCCTTCTTAAGGACGAGGACCTGGTGCTCATTTTAATGCATGAATCGTCCTTATCTGATATGTAGTTTTTATTTTAGAAAATAAATAAAAAAAATAAAAATTGACAAAAAAGGGCACATGAAATTAACATGAAATCTAATTTTTAAAATTATTTTAAGGATACAGTCTTGTGGGCAGTAGCTTAAGGAACATTTTTAAGCATAAATCGTCCTTTTATGATGTATGGTTTAGAAGTTATGGCTAAAAAATCAAAAAAATCGCAAAAAACCACGTCAAAAACTATGATTCATTCATGTAAAAAATTTTAACTAAGATTCTTGAAAAAAAAACAAATTCCAGAAAACTTTTTTCTGAATATGCAGTCTTGTGTATATATGTATTAGAAACAATTTGGTGCATAAATCGTCCTTGTAGGATGTATGGTTTGGGAGTTATGACGGAAAAAGCACATGTTTTTGGCCAGCTTCCACTCCAAAAAGTGTTCTACAACTCCTAAACTACAAGAGATAGAGCAAACGGCATTTGGACAAAGGAGTATCCCTTTTTAAGGACGAGGACCTGGTGCTCATTTTAATGCATGAATCGTCCTTATCTGATATGTAGTTTCTATTTTAGAAAATAAATAAAAAAAATAAAAATTGACAAAATAGGGCACATGAAATTAACATGAAATCTAACTTTTAAAATTATTTTAAGGATACAGTCTTGTGGGCAGTAGCTTAAGGAACATTTTGATGCATAAATCGTCCTTTTATGATGTATGGTTTAGAAGTTATGGCTAAAAAATCAAAAAAATCGCAAAAAACCACGTCAAAAACTATGATTCATGTAAAAAATTTTAACTAAGATTCTTGAAAAAAAATCAAATTCCAGAAAACTTTTTTCTGAATATGCAGTCTTGTGTATATATGTATAAGAAACAATTTGGTGTATAAATCGTCCTTGTAGGATGTATGGTTTGGGAGTTATGACGGAAGAAGCACATGTTTTTGGCCAGCTTCCACTCCAAAAAGTGTTCTACAACTCCTAAACTACAAGAGATAGAGCAAACGGCATTTGGACAAAGGAGTATCCCTTCTTAAGGACGAGGACCTGGTGCTCATTTTAATGCATGAATCGTCCTTATCTGATATGTAGTTTTTATTTTAGAAAATAAATAAAAAAAATAAAAATTGACAAAAAAGGGCACATGAAATTAACAAGAAATCTAATTTTTAAAATTATTTTAAGGATACAGTCTTGTGGACAGTAGCTTAAGGAACATTTTGATGCATAAATTGTCCTTTTATGATGTATGGTTTAGAAGTTATGGCTAAAAAATCAAAAACATCGCAAAAAACCACGTCAAAAACTATGATTCATGTAAAAAATTTTAACTAAGATTCTTGAAAAAAAATCAAATTCCAGAAAACTTTTTTCTGAATATGCAGTCTTGTGTATATATGTATTAGAAACAATTTGGTGTATAAATCGTCCTTGTAGGATGTATGGTTTGGGAGTTATGACGGAAAAAGCACATGTTTTTGGCCAGCTTCCACTCCAAAAAGTGTTCTACAACTCCTAAACTACAAGAGATAGAGCAAACGGCATTTGGACAAAGGAGTATCCCTTCTTAAGGACGAGGACCTGGTGCTCATTTTAATGCATGAATCGTCCTTAACTGATATGTAGTTTTTATTTTAGAAAATAAATAAAAAAAATAAAAATTGACAAAAAAGGGCACATGAAATTAACATGAAATCTAATTTTTAAAATTATTTTAAGGATACAGTCTTGTGGGCAGTAGCTTAAGGAACATTTTGATGCATAAATCGTCCTTTTATGATGTATGGTTTAGAAGTTATGGCTAAAAAATCAAAAAAATCGCAAAAAACCACGTCAAAAACTATGATTCATGTAAAAAATTTTAACTAAGATTCTTGAAAAAAAATCAAATTCCAGAAAACTTTTTTCTGAATATGCAGTCTTGTGTATATATGTATTAGAAACAATTTGGTGTATAAATCGTCCTTGTAGGATGTATGGTTTGGGAGTTATGACGGAAAAAGCACATGTTTTTGGCCAGCTTCCACTCCAAAAAGTGTTCTACAACTCCTAAACTACAAGAGATAGAGCAAACGGCATTTGGACAAAGGAGTATCCCTTCTTAAGGACGAGGACCTGGTGCTCATTTTAATGCATGAATCGTCCTTATCTGATATGTAGTTTTTATTTTAGAAAATAAATAAAAAAAATAAAAATTGACAAAAAAGGGCACATGAAATTAACATGAAATCTAATTTTTAAAATTATTTAAAGGATACAGTCTTGTGGGCAGTAGCTTAAGGAACATTTTGATGCATAAATCGTCCTTTTATGATGTATGGTTTAGAAGTTATGGCTAAAAAATCAAAAACATCGCAAAAAACCACGTCAAAAACTATGATTCATGTAAAAAATTTTAACTAAGATTCTTGAAAAAAAATCAAATTCCAGAAAACTTTTTTCTGAATATGCAGTCTTGTGTATATATGTATTAGAAATAATTTGGTGTATAAATCGTCCTTGTAGGATGTATGGTTTGGGAGTTATGACGGAAAAAGCACATGTTTTTGGCCAGCTTCCACTCCAAAAAGTGTTCTACAACTCCTAAACTACAAGAGATAGAGCAAACGGCATTTGGACAAAGGAGTATCCCTTCTTAAGGACGAGGACCTGGTGCTCATTTTAATGCATGAATCGTCCTTATCTGATATGTAGTTTTTATTTTAGAAAATAAATAAAAAAAATAAAAATTGACAAAAACGGGCACATGAAATTAACATGAAATCTAATTTTTAAAATTATTTTAAGGATACAGTCTTGTGGGCAGTAGCTTAAGGAACATTTTGATGCATAAATCGTCCTTTTATGATGTATGGTTTAGAAGTTATGGCTAAAAAATCAAAAACATCGCAAAAAACCACGTCAAAAACTATGATTATGTAAAAAATTTTAACTAAGATTCTTGAAAAAAAATCAAATTCCAGAAAACTGTTTTCTGAATATGCAGTCTTGTGTATATATGTATTAGAAACAATTTGGTGTATAAATCGTCCTTGTAGGATGTATGGTTTGGGAGTTATGACGGAAAAAGCACATGTTTTTGGCCAGCTTCCACTCCAAAAAGTGTTCTACAACTCCTAAACTACAAGAGATAGAGCAAACGGCATTTGGACAAAGGAGTATCCCTTCTTAAGGACGAGGACCTGGTGCTCATTTTAATGCATGAATCGTCCTTATCTGATATGTAGTTTTTATTTTAGAAAATAAATAAAAAAAATAAAAATTGACAAAAAAGGGCACATGAAATTAACATGAAATCTAATTTTTAAAATTATTTTAAGGATACAGTCTTGTGGGCAGTAGCTTAAGGAACATTTTGATGCATAAATCGTCCTTTTATGATGTATGGTTTAGAAGTTATGGCTAAAAAATCAAAAAAATCGCAAAAAACCACGTCAAAAACTATGATTCATGTAAAAAATTTTAACTAAGATTCTTGAAAAAAAATCAAATTCCAGAAAACTGTTTTCTGAATATGCCGTCTTGTGTATATATGTATTAGAAACAATTTGGTGTATAAATCGTCCTTGTAGGATGTATGGTTTGGGAGTTATGACGGAAAAAGCACATGTTTTTGGCCAGCTTCCACTCCAAAAAGTGTTCTACAACTCCTAAACTACAAGAGATAGAGCAAACGGCATTTGGACAAAGGAGTATCCCTTCTTAAGGACGAGGACCTGGTGCTCATTTTAATGCATGAATCGTCCTTATCTGATATGTAGTTTTTATTTTAGAAAATAAATAAAAAAAATAAAAATTGACAAAAAAGGGCACATGAAATTAACATGAAATCTAATTTTTAAAATTATTTTAAGGATACAGTCTTGTGGGCAGTAGCTTAAGGAACATTTTGATGCATAAATCGTCCTTTTATGATGTATGGTTTAGAAGTTATGGCTAAAAAATCAAAAAAATCGCAAAAAACCACGTCAAAAACTATGATTCATGTAAAAAATTTTAACTAAGATTCTTGAAAAAAAATCAAATTCCAGAAAACTGTTTTCTGAATATGCCGTCTTGTGTATATATGTATTAGAAACAATTTGGTGTATAAATCGTCCTTGTAGGATGTATGGTTTGGGAGTTATGACGGAAAAAGCACATGTTTTTGGCCAGCTTCCACTCCAAAAAGTGTTCTACAACTCCTAAACTACAAGAGATAGAGCAAACGGCATTTGGACAAAGGAGTATCCCTTCTTAAGGACGAGGACCTGGTGCTCATTTTAATGCATGAATCGTCCTTATCTGATATGTAGTTTTTATTTTAGAAAATAAATAAAAAAAATAAAAATTGACAAAAAAGGGCACATGAAATTAACATGAAATCTAATTTTTAAAATTATTTTAAGGATACAGTCTTGTGGGCAGTAGCTTAAGGAACATTTTTAAGCATAAATCGTCCTTTTATGATGTATGGTTTAGAAGTTATGGCTAAAAAATCAAAAAAATCGCAAAAAACCACGTCAAAAACTATGATTCATTCATGTAAAAAATTTTAACTAAGATTCTTGAAAAAAAAACAAATTCCAGAAAACTTTTTTCTGAATATGCAGTCTTGTGTATATATGTATTAGAAACAATTTGGTGCATAAATCGTCCTTGTAGGATGTATGGTTTGGGAGTTATGACGGAAAAAGCACATGTTTTTGGCCAGCTTCCACTCCAAAAAGTGTTCTACAACTCCTAAACTACAAGAGATAGAGCAAACGGCATTTGGACAAAGGAGTATCCCTTTTTAAGGACGAGGACCTGGTGCTCATTTTAATGCATGAATCGTCCTTATCTGATATGTAGTTTCTATTTTAGAAAATAAATAAAAAAAATAAAAATTGACAAAATAGGGCACATGAAATTAACATGAAATCTAACTTTTAAAATTATTTTAAGGATACAGTCTTGTGGGCAGTAGCTTAAGGAACATTTTGATGCATAAATCGTCCTTTTATGATGTATGGTTTAGAAGTTATGGCTAAAAAATCAAAAAAATCGCAAAAAACCACGTCAAAAACTATGATTCATGTAAAAAATTTTAACTAAGATTCTTGAAAAAAAATCAAATTCCAGAAAACTTTTTTCTGAATATGCAGTCTTGTGTATATATGTATAAGAAACAATTTGGTGTATAAATCGTCCTTGTAGGATGTATGGTTTGGGAGTTATGACGGAAGAAGCACATGTTTTTGGCCAGCTTCCACTCCAAAAAGTGTTCTACAACTCCTAAACTACAAGAGATAGAGCAAACGGCATTTGGACAAAGGAGTATCCCTTCTTAAGGACGAGGACCTGGTGCTCATTTTAATGCATGAATCGTCCTTATCTGATATGTAGTTTTTATTTTAGAAAATAAATAAAAAAAATAAAAATTGACAAAAAAGGGCACATGAAATTAACAAGAAATCTAATTTTTAAAATTATTTTAAGGATACAGTCTTGTGGACAGTAGCTTAAGGAACATTTTGATGCATAAATTGTCCTTTTATGATGTATGGTTTAGAAGTTATGGCTAAAAAATCAAAAACATCGCAAAAAACCACGTCAAAAACTATGATTCATGTAAAAAATTTTAACTAAGATTCTTGAAAAAAAATCAAATTCCAGAAAACTTTTTTCTGAATATGCAGTCTTGTGTATATATGTATTAGAAACAATTTGGTGTATAAATCGTCCTTGTAGGATGTATGGTTTGGGAGTTATGACGGAAAAAGCACATGTTTTTGGCCAGCTTCCACTCCAAAAAGTGTTCTACAACTCCTAAACTACAAGAGATAGAGCAAACGGCATTTGGACAAAGGAGTATCCCTTCTTAAGGACGAGGACCTGGTGCTCATTTTAATGCATGAATCGTCCTTAACTGATATGTAGTTTTTATTTTAGAAAATAAATAAAAAAAATAAAAATTGACAAAAAAGGGCACATGAAATTAACATGAAATCTAATTTTTAAAATTATTTTAAGGATACAGTCTTGTGGGCAGTAGCTTAAGGAACATTTTGATGCATAAATCGTCCTTTTATGATGTATGGTTTAGAAGTTATGGCTAAAAAATCAAAAAAATCGCAAAAAACCACGTCAAAAACTATGATTCATGTAAAAAATTTTAACTAAGATTCTTGAAAAAAAATCAAATTCCAGAAAACTTTTTTCTGAATATGCAGTCTTGTGTATATATGT
Source organism: Dichetophora obliterata (assembly GCA_963920525.1). Lineage (NCBI taxonomy): Eukaryota > Metazoa > Arthropoda > Insecta > Diptera > Sciomyzidae > Dichetophora > Dichetophora obliterata. The sequence continues at coordinate 7,954,835 of OY986436.1, read as the reverse complement.
ATTAGAAACAATTTGGTGTATAAATCGTCCTTGTAGGATGTATGGTTTGGGAGTTATGACGGAAAAAGCACATGTTTTTGGCCAGCTTCCACTCCAAAAAGTGTTCTACAACTCCTAAACTACAAGAGATAGAGCAAACGGCATTTGGACAAAGGAGTATCCCTTCTTAAGGACGAGGACCTGGTGCTCATTTTAATGCATGAATCGTCCTTATCTGATATGTAGTTTTTATTTTAGAAAATAAATAAAAAAAATAAAAATTGACAAAAAAGGGCACATGAAATTAACATGAAATCTAATTTTTAAAATTATTTAAAGGATACAGTCTTGTGGGCAGTAGCTTAAGGAACATTTTGATGCATAAATCGTCCTTTTATGATGTATGGTTTAGAAGTTATGGCTAAAAAATCAAAAACATCGCAAAAAACCACGTCAAAAACTATGATTCATGTAAAAAATTTTAACTAAGATTCTTGAAAAAAAATCAAATTCCAGAAAACTTTTTTCTGAATATGCAGTCTTGTGTATATATGTATTAGAAATAATTTGGTGTATAAATCGTCCTTGTAGGATGTATGGTTTGGGAGTTATGACGGAAAAAGCACATGTTTTTGGCCAGCTTCCACTCCAAAAAGTGTTCTACAACTCCTAAACTACAAGAGATAGAGCAAACGGCATTTGGACAAAGGAGTATCCCTTCTTAAGGACGAGGACCTGGTGCTCATTTTAATGCATGAATCGTCCTTATCTGATATGTAGTTTTTATTTTAGAAAATAAATAAAAAAAATAAAAATTGACAAAAACGGGCACATGAAATTAACATGAAATCTAATTTTTAAAATTATTTTAAGGATACAGTCTTGTGGGCAGTAGCTTAAGGAACATTTTGATGCATAAATCGTCCTTTTATGATGTATGGTTTAGAAGTTATGGCTAAAAAATCAAAAACATCGCAAAAAACCACGTCAAAAACTATGATTATGTAAAAAATTTTAACTAAGATTCTTGAAAAAAAATCAAATTCCAGAAAACTGTTTTCTGAATATGCAGTCTTGTGTATATATGTATTAGAAACAATTTGGTGTATAAATCGTCCTTGTAGGATGTATGGTTTGGGAGTTATGACGGAAAAAGCACATGTTTTTGGCCAGCTTCCACTCCAAAAAGTGTTCTACAACTCCTAAACTACAAGAGATAGAGCAAACGGCATTTGGACAAAGGAGTATCCCTTCTTAAGGACGAGGACCTGGTGCTCATTTTAATGCATGAATCGTCCTTATCTGATATGTAGTTTTTATTTTAGAAAATAAATAAAAAAAATAAAAATTGACAAAAAAGGGCACATGAAATTAACATGAAATCTAATTTTTAAAATTATTTTAAGGATACAGTCTTGTGGGCAGTAGCTTAAGGAACATTTTGATGCATAAATCGTCCTTTTATGATGTATGGTTTAGAAGTTATGGCTAAAAAATCAAAAAAATCGCAAAAAACCACGTCAAAAACTATGATTCATGTAAAAAATTTTAACTAAGATTCTTGAAAAAAAATCAAATTCCAGAAAACTGTTTTCTGAATATGCCGTCTTGTGTATATATGTATTAGAAACAATTTGGTGTATAAATCGTCCTTGTAGGATGTATGGTTTGGGAGTTATGACGGAAAAAGCACATGTTTTTGGCCAGCTTCCACTCCAAAAAGTGTTCTACAACTCCTAAACTACAAGAGATAGAGCAAACGGCATTTGGACAAAGGAGTATCCCTTCTTAAGGACGAGGACCTGGTGCTCATTTTAATGCATGAATCGTCCTTATCTGATATGTAGTTTTTATTTTAGAAAATAAATAAAAAAAATAAAAATTGACAAAAAAGGGCACATGAAATTAACATGAAATCTAATTTTTAAAATTATTTTAAGGATACAGTCTTGTGGGCAGTAGCTTAAGGAACATTTTGATGCATAAATCGTCCTTTTATGATGTATGGTTTAGAAGTTATGGCTAAAAAATCAAAAACATCGCAAAAAACCACGTCAAAAACTATGATTCATGTAAAAAATTTTAACTAAGATTCTTGAAAAAAAATCAAATTCCAGAAAACTTTTTTCTGAATATGCAGTCTTGTGTATATATGTATTAGAAACAATTTGGTGTATAAATCGTCCTTGTAGGATGTATGGTTTGGGAGTTATGCGGAAAAAGCACATGTTTTTGGCCAGCTTCCACTCCAAAAAGTGTTCTACAACTCCTAAACTACAAGAGATAGAGCAAACGGCATTTGGACAAAGGAGTATCCCTTCTTAAGGACGAGGACCTGGTGCTCACTTTAATGCATGAATCGTCCTTATCTGATATGTAGTTTTTATTTTAGAAAATAAATAAAAAAAATAAAAATTGACAAAAAAGGGCACATGAAATTAACATGAAATCTAATTTTTAAAATTATTTTAAGGATACAGTCTTGTGGGCAGTAGCTTAAGGAACATTTTGATGCATAAATCGTCCTTTTATGATGTATGGTTTAGAAGTTATGGCTAAAAAATCAAAAAAATCGCAAAAAACCACGTCAAAAACTATGATTCATGTAAAAATTTTTAACTAAGATTCTTGAAAAAAAATCAAATTCCAGAAAACTTTTTTCTGAATATGCAGTCTTGTGTATATATGTATTAGAAACAATTTGGTGCATAAATCGTCCTTGTAGGATTTATGGTTTGGGAGTTATGACGGAAAAAGCTCATGTTTTTGGCCAGCTTCCACTCCAAAAAGTGTTCTACAACTCCTAAACTACAAGAGATAGAGCAAACGGCATTTGGACAAAGGAGTATCCCTTCTTAAGGACGAGGACCTGGTGCTCATTTTAATGCATGAATCGTCCTTATCTGATATGTAGTTTTTATTTTAGAAAATAAATAAAAAAAAATAAAAATTGACAAAAAAGGGCACATGAAATTAACATGAAATCTAATTTTTAAAATTATTTTAAGGATACAGTCTTGTGGGCAGTAGCTTAAGGAACATTTTGATGCATAAATCGTCCTTTGATGATGTATGGTTTAGAAGTTATGGCTAAAAAATCAAAAAAATCGCAAAAAACCACGTCAAAAACTATGATTCATGTAAAAAATTTTAACTAAGATTCTTGAAAAAAAATCAAATTCCAGAAAACTTTTTTCTGAATATGCAGTCTTGTGTATATATGTATTAGAAACAATTTGGTGTATAAATCGTCCTTGTAGGATGTATGGTTTGGGAGTTATGACGGAAAAAGCACATGTTTTTGGCCAGCTTCCACTCCAAAAAGTGTTCTACAACTCCTAAACTACAAGAGATAGACCAAACGGCATTTAGACAAAAGAGTATCCCTTCTTAAGGACGAGGACCTGGTGCTCATTTTAATGCATGAATCGTCCTTATCTGATATGTAGTTTTTATTTTAGAAAATAAATAAAAAAAATAAAAATTGACAAAAAAGGGCACATGAAATTAACATGAAATCTAATTTTTAAAATTATTTTAAGGATACAGTCTTGTGGGCAGTAGCTTAAGGAACATTTTGATGCATAAATCGTCCTTTTATGATGTATGGTTTAGAAGTTATGGCTAAAAAATCAAAAACATCGCAAAAAACCACGTCAAAAACTATGATTCATGTAAAAAATTTTAACTAAGATTCTTGAAAAAAAATCAAATTCCAGAAAACTTTTTTCTGAATATGCAGTCTTGTGTATATATGTATTAGAAACAATTTGGTGTATAAATCGTCCTTGTAGGATGTATGGTTTGGGAGTTATGACGGAAAAAGCACATGTTTTTGGCCAGCTTCCACTCCAAAAAGTGTTCTACAACTCCTAAACTACAAGAGATAGAGCAAACGGCATTTGGACAAAGGAGTATCCCTTCTTAAGGACGAGGACCTGGTGCTCATTTTAATGCATGAATCGTCCTTATCTGATATGTAGTTTTTATTTTAGAAAATAAATAAAAAAAATAAAAATTGACAAAAAAGGGCACATGAAATTAACATGAAATCTAATTTTTAAAATTATTTTAAGGATACAGTCTTGTGGGCAGTAGCTTAAGGAACATTTTGATGCATAAATCGTCCTTTTATGATGTATGGTTTAGAAGTTATGGCTAAAAAATCAAAAAAATCGCAAAAAACCACGTCAAAAACTATGATTCATGTAAAAAATTTTAACTAAGATTCTTGAAAAAAAATCAAATTCCAGAAAACTGTTTTCTGAATATGCAGTCTTGTGTATATATGTATTAGAAACAATTTGGTGTATAAATCGTCCTTGTAGGATGTATGGTTTGGGAGTTATGACGGAAAAAGCACATGTTTTTGGCCAGCTTCCACTCCAAAAAGTGTTCTACAACTCCTAAACTACAAGAGATAGAGCAAACGGCATTTGGACAAAGGAGTATCCCTTCTTAAGGACGAGGACCTGGTGCTCATTTTAATGCATGAATCGTCCTTATCTGATATGTAGTTTTTATTTTAGAAAATAAATAAAAAAAATAAAAATTGACAAAAAAGGGCCCATGAAATTAACATGAAATCTAATTTTTAAAATTATTTAAAAATTATAGTCTTGTGGGCAGTAGCTTAAGGAACATTTTGATGCATAAATCGTCCTTTTATGATGTATGGTTTAAAAGTTATGGCTAAAAAATCAAAAAAATCGCAAAAAACCAAGTCAAAAACTATGATTCATGTAAAAAATTTTAACTAAGATTCTTGAAAAAAAATCAAATTCCAGAAAACTTTTTTCTGAATATGCAGTCTTGTGTATATATGTATTAGAAACAATTTGGTGTATAAATCGTCCTTGTAGGATGTATGGTTTGGGAGTTATGACGGAAAAAGCACATGTTTTTGGCCAGCTTCCACTCCAAAAAGTGTTCTACAACTCCTAAACTACAAGAGATAGAGCAAACGGCATTTGGACAAAGGAGTATCCCTTCTTAAGGACGAGGACCTGGTGCTCATTTTAATGCATGAATCGTCCTTATCTGATATGTAGTTTTTATTTTAGAAAATAAATAAAAAAAAATAAAAATTGACAAAAAAGGGCACATGAAATTAACATGAAATCTAATTTTTAAAATTATTTTAAGGATACAGTCTTGTGGGCAGTAGCTTAAGGAACATTTTGATGCATAAATCGTCCTTTGATGATGTATGGTTTAGAAGTTATGGCTAAAAAATCAAAAAAATCGCAAAAAACCACGTCAAAAACTATGATTCATGTAAAAAATTTTAACTAAGATTCTTGAAAAAAAATCAAATTCCAGAAAACTTTTTTCTGAATATGCAGTCTTGTGTATATATGTATTAGAAACAATTTGGTGTATAAATCGTCCTTGTAGGATGTATGGTTTGGGAGTTATGACGGAAAAAGCACATGTTTTTGGCCAGCTTCCACTCCAAAAAGTGTTCTACAACTCCTAAACTACAAGAGATAGACCAAACGGCATTTAGACAAAAGAGTATCCCTTCTTAAGGACGAGGACCTGGTGCTCATTTTAATGCATGAATCGTCCTTATCTGATATGTAGTTTTTATTTTAGAAAATAAATAAAAAAAATAAAAATTGACAAAAAAGGGCACATGAAATTAACATGAAATCTAATTTTTAAAATTATTTTAAGGATACAGTCTTGTGGGCAGTAGCTTAAGGAACATTTTGATGCATAAATCGTCCTTTTATGATGTATGGTTTAGAAGTTATGGCTAAAAAATCAAAAACATCGCAAAAAACCACGTCAAAAACTATGATTCATGTAAAAAATTTTAACTAAGATTCTTGAAAAAAAATCAAATTCCAGAAAACTTTTTTCTGAATATGCAGTCTTGTGTATATATGTATTAGAAACAATTTGGTGTATAAATCGTCCTTGTAGGATGTATGGTTTGGGAGTTATGACGGAAAAAGCACATGTTTTTGGCCAGCTTCCACTCCAAAAAGTGTTCTACAACTCCTAAACTACAAGAGATAGAGCAAACGGCATTTGGACAAAGGAGTATCCCTTCTTAAGGACGAGGACCTGGTGCTCATTTTAATGCATGAATCGTCCTTATCTGATATGTAGTTTTTATTTTAGAAAATAAATAAAAAAAATAAAAATTGACAAAAAAGGGCACATGAAATTAACATGAAATCTAATTTTTAAAATTATTTTAAGGATACAGTCTTGTGGGCAGTAGCTTAAGGAACATTTTGATGCATAAATCGTCCTTTTATGATGTATGGTTTAGAAGTTATGGCTAAAAAATCAAAAAAATCGCAAAAAACCACGTCAAAAACTATGATTCATGTAAAAAATTTTAACTAAGATTCTTGAAAAAAAATCAAATTCCAGAAAACTGTTTTCTGAATATGCAGTCTTGTGTATATATGTATTAGAAACAATTTGGTGTATAAATCGTCCTTGTAGGATGTATGGTTTGGGAGTTATGACGGAAAAAGCACATGTTTTTGGCCAGCTTCCACTCCAAAAAGTGTTCTACAACTCCTAAACTACAAGAGATAGAGCAAACGGCATTTGGACAAAGGAGTATCCCTTCTTAAGGACGAGGACCTGGTGCTCATTTTAATGCATGAATCGTCCTTATCTGATATGTAGTTTTTATTTTAGAAAATAAATAAAAAAAATAAAAATTGACAAAAAAGGGCCCATGAAATTAACATGAAATCTAATTTTTAAAATTATTTAAAAATTATAGTCTTGTGGGCAGTAGCTTAAGGAACATTTTGATGCATAAATCGTCCTTTTATGATGTATGGTTTAAAAGTTATGGCTAAAAAATCAAAAAAATCGCAAAAAACCAAGTCAAAAACTATGATTCATGTAAAAAATTTTAACTAAGATTCTTGAAAAAAAAATCAAATTCCAGAAAACTTTTTTCTGAATATGCAGTCTTGTGTATATATGTATTAGAAACAATTTGGTGTATAAATCGTCCTTGTAGGATGTATGGTTTGGGAGTTATGACGGAAAAAGCACATGTTTTTGGCCAGCTTCCACTCCAAAAAGTGTTCTACAACTCCTAAACTACAAGAGATAGAGCAAACGGCATTTGGACAAAGGAGTATCCCTTCTTAAGGACGAGGACCTGGTGCTCATTTTAATGCATGAATCGTCCTTATCTGATATGTAGTTTTTATTTTAGAAAATAAATAAAAAAAATAAAAATTGACAAAAAAGGGCACATGAAATTAACATGAAATCTAATTTTTAAAATTATTTTAAGGATACAGTCTTGTGGGCAGTAGCTTAAGGAACATTTTGATGCATAAATCGTCCTTTTATGATGTATGGTTTAGAAGTTATGGCTAAAAAATCAAAAAAATCGCAAAAAACCACGTCAAAAACTATGATTCATGTAAAAAATTTTAACTAAGATTCTTGAAAAAAAATCAAATTCCAGAAAACTTTTTTCTGAATATGCAGTCTTGTGTATATATGTATTAGAAACAATTTGGTGTATAAATCGTCCTTGTAGAATGTATGGTTTGGGAGTTATGACGGAAAAAGCACATGTTTTTGGCCAGCTTCCACTCCAAAAAGTGTTCTACAACTCCTAAACTACAAGAGATAGAGCAAACGGCATTTGGACAAAGGAGTATCCCTTCTTAAGGACGAGGACCTGGTGCTCATTTTAATGCATGAATCGTCCTTATCTGATATGTAGTTTTTATTTTAGAAAATAAATAAAAAAAATAAAAATTGACAAAAAAGGGCCCATGAAATTAACATGAAATCTAATTTTTAAAATTATTTAAAGGATACAGTCTTGTGGGCAGTAGCTTAAGGAACATTTTGATGCATAAATCGTCCTTTTATGATGTATGGTTTAGAAGTTATGGCTAAAAAATCAAAAACATCGCAAAAAACCACGTCAAAAACTATGATTCATGTAAAAAATTTTAACTAAGATTCTTGAAAAAAAATCAAATTCCAGAAAACTGTTTTCTGAATATGCAGTCTTGTGTATATATGTATTAGAAACAATTTGGTGTATAAATCGTCCTTGTAGGATGTATGGTTTGGGAGTTATGACGGAAAAAGCACATGTTTTTGGCCAGCTTCCACTCCAAAAAGTGTTCTACAACTCCTAAACTACAAGAGATAGAGCAAACGGCATTTGGACAAAGGAGTATCCCTTCTTAAGGACGAGGACCTGGTGCTCATTTTAATGCATGAATCGTCCTTATCTGATATGTAGTTTTTATTTTAGAAAATAAATAAAAAAAATAAAAATTGACAAAAAAGGGCCCATGAAATTAACATGAAATCTAATTTTTAAAATTATTTAAAAATTATAGTCTTGTGGGCAGTAGCTTAAGGAACATTTTGATGCATAAATCGTCCTTTTATGATGTATGGTTTAAAAGTTATGGCTAAAAAATCAAAAAAATCGCAAAAAACCAAGTCAAAAACTATGATTCATGTAAAAAATTTTAACTAAGATTCTTGAAAAAAAATCAAATTCCAGAAAACTTTTTTCTGAATATGCAGTCTTGTGTATATATGTATTAGAAACAATTTGGTGTATAAATCGTCCTTGTAGGATGTATGGTTTGGGAGTTATGACGGAAAAAGCACATGTTTTTGGCCAGCTTCCACTCCAAAAAGTGTTCTACAACTCCTAAACTACAAGAGATAGAGCAAACGGCATTTGGACAAAGGAGTATCCCTTCTTAAGGACGAGGACCTGGTGCTCATTTTAATGCATGAATCGTCCTTATCTGATATGTAGTTTTTATTTTAGAAAATAAATAAAAAAAATAAAAATTGACAAAAAAGGGCACATGAAATTAACATGAAATCTAATTTTTAAAATTATTTTAAGGATACAGTCTTGTGGGCAGTAGCTTAAGGAACATTTTGATGCATAAATCGTCCTTTTATGATGTATGGTTTAGAAGTTATGGCTAAAAAATCAAAAAAATCGCAAAAAACCACGTCAAAAACTATGATTCATGTAAAAAATTTTAACTAAGATTCTTGAAAAAAAATCAAATTCCAGAAAACTTTTTTCTGAATATGCAGTCTTGTGTATATATGTATTAGAAACAATTTGGTGTATAAATCGTCCTTGTAGAATGTATGGTTTGGGAGTTATGACGGAAAAAGCACATGTTTTTGGCCAGCTTCCACTCCAAAAAGTGTTCTACAACTCCTAAACTACAAGAGATAGAGCAAACGGCATTTGGACAAAGGAGTATCCCTTCTTAAGGACGAGGACCTGGTGCTCATTTTAATGCATGAATCGTCCTTATCTGATATGTAGTTTTTATTTTAGAAAATAAATAAAAAAAATAAAAATTGACAAAAAAGGGCACATGAAATTAACATGAAATCTAATTTTTAAAATTATTTTAAGGATACAGTCTTGTGGGCAGTAGCTTAAGGAACATTTTGATGCATAAATCGTCCTTTTATGATGTATGGTTTAGAAGTTATGGCTAAAAAATCAAAAACATCGCAAAAAACCACGTCAAAAACTATGATTCATGTAAAAAATTTTAACTAAGATTCTTGAAAAAAAATCAAATTCCAGAAAACTGTTTTCTGAATATGCAGTCTTGTGTATATATGTATTAGAAACAATTTGGTGTATAAATCGTCCTTGTAGGATGTATGGTTTGGGAGTTATGACGGAAAAAGCACATGTTTTTGGCCAGCTTCCACTCCAAAAAGTGTTCTACAACTCCTAAACTACAAGAGATAGAGCAAACGGCATTTGGACAAAGGAGTATCCCTTCTTAAGGACGAGGACCTGGTGCTCATTTTAATGCATGAATCGTCCTTATCTGATATGTAGTTTTTATTTTAGAAAATAAATAAAAAAAATAAAAATTGACAAAAACGGGCACATGAAATTAACATGAAATCTAATTTTTAAAATTATTTTAAGGATACAGTCTTGTGGGCAGTAGCTTAAGGAACATTTTGATGCATAAATCGTCCTTTTATGATGTATGGTTTAGAAGTTATGGCTAAAAAATCAAAAACATCGCAAAAAACCACGTCAAAAACTATGATTCATGTAAAAAATTTTAACTAAGATTCTTGAAAAAAAATCAAATTCCAGAAAACTTTTTTCTGAATATGCAGTCTTGTGTATATATGTATTAGAAACAATTTGGTGTATAAATCGTCCTTGTAGAATGTATGGTTTGGGAGTTATGACGGAAAAAGCACATGTTTTTGGCCAGCTTCCACTCCAAAAAGTGTTCTACAACTCCTAAACTACAAGAGATAGAGCAAACGGCATTTGGACAAAGGAGTATCCCTTCTTAAGGACGAGGACCTGGTGCTCATTTTAATGCATGAATCGTCCTTATCTGATATGTAGTTTTTATTTTAGAAAATAAATAAAAAAAATAAAAATTGACAAAAAAGGGCACATGAAATTAACATGAAATCTAATTTTTAAAATTATTTTAAGGATACAGTCTTGTGGGCAGTAGCTTAAGGAACATTTTGATGCATAAATCGTCCTTTTATGATGTATGGTTTAGAAGTTATGGCTAAAAAATCAAAAACATCGCAAAAAACCACGTCAAAAACTATGATTCATGTAAAAAATTTTAACTAAGATTCTTGAAAAAAAATCAAATTCCAGAAAACTTTTTTCTGAATATGCAGTCTTGTGTATATATGTATTAGAAACAATTTGGTGTATAAATCGTCCTTGTAGAATGTATGGTTTGGGAGTTATGACGGAAAAAGCACATGTTTTTGGCCAGCTTCCACTCCAAAAAGTGTTCTACAACTCCTAAACTACAAGAGATAGAGCAAACGGCATTTGGACAAAGGAGTATCCCTTCTTAAGGACGAGGACCTGGTGCTCATTTTAATGCATGAATCGTCCTTATCTGATATGTAGTTTTTATTTTAGAAAATAAATAAAAAAAATAAAAATTGACAAAAAAGGGCACATGAAATTAACATGAAATCTAATTTTTAAAATTATTTTAAGGATACAGTCTTGTGGGCAGTAGCTTAAGGAACATTTTGATGCATAAATCGTCCTTTTATGATGTATGGTTTAGAAGTTATGGCTAAAAAATCAAAAACATCGCAAAAAACCACGTCAAAAACTATGATTCATGTAAAAAATTTTAACTAAGATTCTTGAAAAAAAATCAAATTCCAGAAAACTTTTTTCTGAATATGCAGTCTTGTGTATATATGTATTAGAAACAATTTAGTGTATAAATCGTCCTTGTAGGATGTATGGTTTGGGAGTTATGACGGAAGAAGCACATGTTTTTGGCCAGCTTCCACTCCAAAAAGTGTTCTACAACTCCTAAACTACAAGAGATAGAGCAAACGGCATTTGGACAAAGGAGTATCCCTTCTTAAGGACGAGGACCTGGTGCTCATTTTAATGCATGAATCGTCCTTATCTGATATGTAGTTTTTATTTTAGAAAATAAATAAAAAAAATAAAAATTGACAAAAACGGGCACATGAAATTAACATGAAATCTAATTTTTAAAATTATTTTAAGGATACAGTCTTGTGGGCAGTAGCTTAAGGAACATTTTGATGCATAAATCGTCCTTTTATGATGTATGGTTTAGAAGTTATGGCTATAAAATCAAAAACATCGCAAAAAACCACGTCAAAAACTATGATTCATGTAAAAAATTTTAACTAAGATTCTTGAAAAAAAATCAAATTCCAGAAAACTTTTTTCTGAATATGCAGTCTTGTGTATATATGTATTAGAAACAATTTAGTGTATAAATCGTCCTTGTAGGATGTATGGTTTGGGAGTTATGACGGAAGAAGCACATGTTTTTGGCCAGCTTCCACTCCAAAAAGTGTTCTACAACTCCTAAACTACAAGAGATAGAGCAAACGGCATTTGGACAAAGGAGTATCCCTTCTTAAGGACGAGGACCTGGTGCTCATTTTAATGCATGAATCGTCCTTATCTGATATGTAGTTTTTATTTTAGAAAATAAATAAAAAAAATAAAAATTGACAAAAAAGGGCACATGAAATTAACATGAAATCTAATTTTTAAAATTATTTTAAGGATACAGTCTTGTGGGCAGTAGCTTAAGGAACATTTTGATGCATAAATCGTCCTTTTATGATGTATGGTTTAGAAGTTATGGCTAAAAAATCAAAAACATCGCAAAAAACCACGTCAAAAACTATGATTCATGTAAAAAATTTTAACTAAGATTCTTGAAAAAAAATCAAATTCCAGAAAACTGTTTTCTGAATATGCAGTCTTGTGTATATATGTATTAGAAACAATTTGGTGTATAAATCGTCCTTGTAGGATGTATGGTTTGGGAGTTATGACGGAAAAAGCACATGTTTTTGGCCAGCTTCCACTCCAAAAAGTGTTCTACAACTCCTAAACTACAAGAGATAGAGCAAACGGCATTTGGACAAAGGAGTATCCCTTCTTAAGGACGAGGACCTGGTGCTCATTTTAATGCATGAATCGTCCTTATCTGATATGTAGTTTTTATTTTAGAAAATAAATAAAAAAAATAAAAATTGACAAAAAAGGGCACATGAAATTAACATGAAATCTAATTTTTAAAATTATTTTAAGGATACAGTCTTGTGGGCAGTAGCTTAAGGAACATTTTGATGCATAAATCGTCCTTTTATGATGTATGGTTTAAAAGTTATGGCTAAAAAATCAAAAAAATCGCAAAAAACCAAGTCAAAAACTATGATTCATGTAAAAAATTTTAACTAAGATTCTTGAAAAAAAATCAAATTCCAGAAAACTTTTTTCTGAATATGCAGTCTTGTGTATATATGTATTAGAAACAATTTGGTGTATAAATCGTCCTTGTAGGATGTATGGTTTGGGAGTTATGACGGAAAAAGCACATGTTTTTGGCCAGCTTCCACTCCAAAAAGTGTTCTACAACTCCTAAACTACAAGAGATAGAGCAAACGGCATTTGGACAAAGGAGTATCCCTTCTTAAGGACGAGGACCTGGTGCTCATTTTAATGCATGAATCGTCCTTATCTGATATGTAGTTTTTATTTTAGAAAATAAATAAAAAAAATAAAAATTGACAAAAACGGGCACATGAAATTAACATGAAATCTAATTTTTAAAATTATTTTAAGGATACAGTCTTGTGGGCAGTAGCTTAAGGAACATTTTGATGCATAAATCGTCCTTTTATGATGTATGGTTTAGAAGTTATGGCTAAAAAATCAAAAACATCGCAAAAAACCACGTCAAAAACTATGATTCATGTAAAAAATTTTAACTAAGATTCTTGAAAAAAAATCAAATTCCAGAAAACTTTTTTCTGAATATGCAGTCTTGTGTATATATGTATTAGAAACAATTTAGTGTATAAATCGTCCTTGTAGGATGTATGGTTTGGGAGTTATGACGGAAGAAGCACATGTTTTTGGCCAGCTTCCACTCCAAAAAGTGTTCTACAACTCCTAAACTACAAGAGATAGAGCAAACGGCATTTGGACAAAGGAGTATCCCTTCTTAAGGACGAGGACCTGGTGCTCATTTTAATGCATGAATCGTCCTTATCTGATATGTAGTTTTTATTTTAGAAAATAAATAAAAAAAATAAAAATTGACAAAAACGGGCACATGAAATTAACATGAAATCTAATTTTTAAAATTATTTTAAGGATACAGTCTTGTGGGCAGTAGCTTAAGGAACATTTTGATGCATAAATCGTCCTTTTATGATGTATGGTTTAGAAGTTATGGCTAAAAAATCAAAAACATCGCAAAAAACCACGTCAAAAACTATGATTCATGTAAAAAATTTTAACTAAGATTCTTGAAAAAAAATCAAATTCCAGAAAACTTTTTTCTGAATATGCAGTCTTGTGTATATATGTATTAGAAACAATTTAGTGTATAAATCGTCCTTGTAGGATGTATGGTTTGGGAGTTATGACGGAAGAAGCACATGTTTTTGGCCAGCTTCCACTCCAAAAAGTGTTCTACAACTCCTAAACTACAAGAGATAGAGCAAACGGCATTTGGACAAAGGAGTATCCCTTCTTAAGGACGAGGACCTGGTGCTCATTTTAATGCATGAATCGTCCTTATCTGATATGTAGTTTTTATTTTAGAAAATAAATAAAAAAAATAAAAATTGACAAAAAAGGGCACATGAAATTAACATGAAATCTAATTTTTAAAATTATTTTAAGGATACAGTCTTGTGGGCAGTAGCTTAAGGAACATTTTGATGCATAAATCGTCCTTTTATGATGTATGGTTTAGAAGTTATGGCTAAAAAATCAAAAACATCGCAAAAAACCACGTCAAAAACTATGATTCATGTAAAAAATTTTAACTAAGATTCTTGAAAAAAAATCAAATTCCAGAAAACTGTTTTCTGAATATGCAGTCTTGTGTATATATGTATTAGAAACAATTTGGTGTATAAATCGTCCTTGTAGGATGTATGGTTTGGGAGTTATGACGGAAAAAGCACATGTTTTTGGCCAGCTTCCACTCCAAAAAGTGTTCTACAACTCCTAAACTACAAGAGATAGAGCAAACGGCATTTGGACAAAGGAGTATCCCTTCTTAAGGACGAGGACCTGGTGCTCATTTTAATGCATGAATCGTCCTTATCTGATATGTAGTTTTTATTTTAGAAAATAAATAAAAAAAATAAAAATTGACAAAAAAGGGCACATGAAATTAACATGAAATCTAATTTTTAAAATTATTTTAAGGATACAGTCTTGTGGGCAGTAGCTTAAGGAACATTTTGATGCATAAATCGTCCTTTTATGATGTATGGTTTAAAAGTTATGGCTAAAAAATCAAAAAAATCGCAAAAAACCAAGTCAAAAACTATGATTCATGTAAAAAATTTTAACTAAGATTCTTGAAAAAAAATCAAATTCCAGAAAACTTTTTTCTGAATATGCAGTCTTGTGTATATATGTATTAGAAACAATTTGGTGTATAAATCGTCCTTGTAGGATGTATGGTTTGGGAGTTATGACGGAAAAAGCACATGTTTTTGGCCAGCTTCCACTCCAAAAAGTGTTCTACAACTCCTAAACTACAAGAGATAGAGCAAACGGCATTTGGACAAAGGAGTATCCCTTCTTAAGGACGAGGACCTGGTGCTCATTTTAATGCATGAATCGTCCTTATCTGATATGTAGTTTTTATTTTAGAAAATAAATAAAAAAAATAAAAATTGACAAAAAAGGGCACATGAAATTAACATGAAATCTAATTTTTAAAATTATTTTAAGGATACAGTCTTGTGGGCAGTAGCTTAAGGAACATTTTGATGCATAAATCGTCCTTTTATGATGTATGGTTTAGAAGTTATGGCTAAAAAATCAAAAAAATCGCAAAAAACCACGTCAAAAACTATGATTCATGTAAAAAATTTTAACTAAGATTCTTGAAAAAAAATCAAATTCCAGAAAACTTTTTTCTGAATATGCAGTCTTGTGTATATATGTATTAGAAACAATTTGGTGTATAAATCGTCCTTGTAGAATGTATGGTTTGGGAGTTATGACGGAAAAAGCACATGTTTTTGGCCAGCTTCCACTCCAAAAAGTGTTCTACAACTCCTAAACTACAAGAGATAGAGCAAACGGCATTTGGACAAAGGAGTATCCCTTCTTAAGGACGAGGACCTGGTGCTCATTTTAATGCATGAATCGTCCTTATCTGATATGTAGTTTTTATTTTAGAAAATAAATAAAAAAAATAAAAATTGACAAAAAAGGGCACATGAAATTAACATGAAATCTAATTTTTAAAATTATTTTAAGGATACAGTCTTGTGGGCAGTAGCTTAAGGAACATTTTGATGCATAAATCGTCCTTTTGTGATGTATGGTTTAGAAGTTATGGCTAAAAAATCAAAAACATCGCAAAAAACCACGTCAAAAACTATGATTCATGTAAAAAATTTTAACTAAGATTCTTGAAAAAAAATCAAATTCCAGAAAACTGTTTTCTGAATATGCAGTCTTGTGTATATATGTATTAGAAACAATTTGGTGTATAAATCGTCCTTGTAGGATGTATGGTTTGGGAGTTATGACGGAAAAAGCACATGTTTTTGGCCAGCTTCCACTCCAAAAAGTGTTCTACAACTCCTAAACTACAAGAGATAGAGCAAACGGCATTTGGACAAAGGAGTATCCCTTCTTAAGGACGAGGACCTGGTGCTCATTTTAATGCATGAATCGTCCTTATCTGATATGTAGTTTTTATTTTAGAAAATAAATAAAAAAAATAAAAATTGACAAAAAAGGGCACATGAAATTAACATGAAATCTAATTTTTAAAATTATTTTAAGGATACAGTCTGGTGGGCAGTAGCTTAAGGAACATTTTGATGCATAAATCGTCCTTTTATGATGTATGGTTTAGAAGTTATGGCTAAAAAATCAAAAAAATCGCAAAAAACCACGTCAAAAACTATGATTCATGTAAAAAATTTTAACTAAGATTCTTGAAAAAAAATCAAATTCCAGAAAACTTTTTTCTGAATATGCAGTCTTGTGTATATATGTATTAGAAACAATTTGGTGTATAAATAGTCCTTGTAGGATGTATGGTTTGGGAGTTATGACGGAAAAAGCACATGTTTTTGGCCAGCTTCCACTCCAAAAAGTGTTCTACAACTCCTAAACTACAAGAGATAGAGCAAACGGCATTTGGACAAAGGAGTATCCCTTCTTAAGGACGAGGACCTGGTGCTCATTTTAATGCATGAATCGTCCTTATCTGATATGTAGTTTTTATTTTAGAAAATAAATAAAAAAAATAAAAATTGACAAAAACGGGCACATGAAATTAACATGAAATCTAATTTTTAAAATTATTTTAAGGATACAGTCTTGTGGGCAGTAGCTTAAGGAACATTTTGATGCATAAATCGTCCTTTTATGATGTATGGTTTAGAAGTTATGGCTAAAAAATCAAAAACATCGCAAAAAACCACGTCAAAAACTATGATTCATGTAAAAAATTTTAACTAAGATTCTTGAAAAAAAATCAAATTCCAGAAAACTTTTTTCTGAATATGCAGTCTTGTGTATATATGTATTAGAAACAATTTGGTGTATAAATCGTCCTTGTAGGATGTATGGTTTGGGAGTTATGCGGAAAAAGCACATGTTTTTGGCCAGCTTCCACTCCAAAAAGTGTTCTACAACTCCTAAACTACAAGAGATAGAGCAAACGGCATTTGGACAAAGGAGTATCCCTTCTTAAGGACGAGGACCTGGTGCTCACTTTAATGCATGAATCGTCCTTATCTGATATGTAGTTTTTATTTTAGAAAATAAATAAAAAAAATAAAAATTGACAAAAAAGGGCACATGAAATTAACATGAAATCTAATTTTTAAAATTATTTTAAGGATACAGTCTTGTGGGCAGTAGCTTAAGGAACATTTTGATGCATAAATCGTCCTTTTATGATGTATGGTTTAGAAGTTATGGCTAAAAAATCAAAAAAATCGCAAAAAACCACGTCAAAAACTATGATTCATGTAAAAATTTTTAACTAAGATTCTTGAAAAAAAATCAAATTCCAGAAAACTTTTTTCTGAATATGCAGTCTTGTGTATATATGTATTAGAAACAATTTGGTGTATAAATCGTCCTTGTAGGATTTATGGTTTGGGAGTTATGACGGAAAAAGCACATGTTTTTGGCCAGCTTCCACTCCAAAAAGTGTTCTACAACTCCTAAACTACAAGAGATAGAGCAAACGGCATTTGGACAAAGGAGTATCCCTTCTTAAGGACGAGGACCTGGTGCTCATTTTAATGCATGAATCGTCCTTATCTGATATGTAGTTTTTATTTTAGAAAATAAATAAAAAAAAATAAAAATTGACAAAAAAGGGCACATGAAATTAACATGAAATCTAATTTTTAAAATTATTTTAAGGATACAGTCTTGTGGGCAGTAGCTTAAGGAACATTTTGATGCATAAATCGTCCTTTTATGATGTATGGTTTAGAAGTTATGGCTAAAAAATCAAAAAAATCGCAAAAAACCAAGTCAAAAACTATGATTCATGTAACAAATTTTAACTAAGATTCTTGAAAAAAAATCAAATTCCAGAAAACTTTTTTCTGAATATGCAGTCTTGTGTATATATGTATTAGAAACAATTTGGTGTATAAATCGTCCTTGTAGGATGTATGGTTTGGGAGTTATGACGGAAAAAGCACATGTTTTTGGCCAGCTTCCACTCCAAAAAGTGTTCTACAACTCCTAAACTACAAGAGATAGACCAAACGGCATTTAGACAAAAGAGTATCCCTTCTTAAGGACGAGGACCTGGTGCTCATTTTAATGCATGAATCGTCCTTATCTGATATGTAGTTTTTATTTTAGAAAATAAATAAAAAAAATAAAAATTGACAAAAAAGGGCACATGAAATTAACATGAAATCTAATTTTTAAAATTATTTTAAGGATACAGTCTTGTGGGCAGTAGCTTAAGGAACATTTTGATGCATAAATCGTCCTTTTATGATGTATGGTTTAGAAGTTATGGCTAAAAAATCAAAAAAATCGCAAAAAACCACGTCAAAAACTATGATTCATGTAAAAAATTTTAACTAAGATTCTTGAAAAAAAATCAAATTCCAGAAAACTTTTTTCTGAATATGCAGTCTTGTGTATATATGTATTAGAAACAATTTGGTGTATAAATCGTCCTTGTAGGATGTATGGTTTGGGAGTTATGCGGAAAAAGCACATGTTTTTGGCCAGCTTCCACTCCAAAAAGTGTTCTACAACTCCTAAACTACAAGAGATAGAGCAAACGGCATTTGGACAAAGGAGTATCCCTTCTTAAGGACGAGGACCTGGTGCTCACTTTAATGCATGAATCGTCCTTATCTGATATGTAGTTTTTATTTTAGAAAATAAATAAAAAAAATAAAAATTGACAAAAAAGGGCACATGAAATTAACATGAAATCTAATTTTTAAAATTATTTTAAGGATACAGTCTTGTGGGCAGTAGCTTAAGGAACATTTTGATGCATAAATCGTCCTTTTATGATGTATGGTTTAGAAGTTATGGCTAAAAAATCAAAAAAATCGCAAAAAACCACGTCAAAAACTATGATTCATGTAAAAATTTTTAACTAAGATTCTTGAAAAAAAATCAAATTCCAGAAAACTTTTTTCTGAATATGCAGTCTTGTGTATATATGTATTAGAAACAATTTGGTGTATAAATCGTCCTTGTAGGATTTATGGTTTGGGAGTTATGACGGAAAAAGCACATGTTTTTGGCCAGCTTCCACTCCAAAAAGTGTTCTACAACTCCTAAACTACAAGAGATAGAGCAAACGGCATTTGGACAAAGGAGTATCCCTTCTTAAGGACGAGGACCTGGTGCTCATTTTAATGCATGAATCGTCCTTATCTGATATGTAGTTTTTATTTTAGAAAATAAATAAAAAAAATAAAAATTGACAAAAAAGGGCACATGAAATTAACATGAAATCTAATTTTTAAAATTATTTTAAGGATACAGTCTGGTGGGCAGTAGCTTAAGGAACATTTTGATGCATAAATCGTCCTTTGATGATGTATGGTTTAGAAGTTATGGCTAAAAAATCAAAAAAATCGCAAAAAACCACGTCAAAAACTATGATTCATGTAAAAAATTTTAACTAAGATTCCTGAAAAAAAATCAAATTCCAGAAAACTTTTTTCTGAATATGCAGTCTTGTGTATATATGTATTAGAAACAATTTGGTGTATAAATCGTCCTTGTAGGATGTATGGTTTGGGAGTTATGACGGAAAAAGCACATGTTTTTGGCCAGCTTCCACTCCAAAAAGTGTTCTACAACTCCTAAACTACAAGAGATAGACCAAACGGCATTTAGACAAAAGAGTATCCCTTCTTAAGGACGAGGACCTGGTGCTCATTTTAATGCATGAATCGTCCTTATCTGATATGTAGTTTTTATTTTAGAAAATAAATAAAAAAAATAAAAATTGACAAAAAAGGGCACATGAAATTAACATGAAATCTAATTTTTAAAATTATTTTAAGGATACAGTCTTGTGGGCAGTAGCTTAAGGAACATTTTGATGCATAAATCGTCCTTTAATGATGTATGGTATAGAAGTTATGGCTAAAAAATCAAAAACATCGCAAAAAAACCACGTCAAAAACTATGATTCATGTAAAAAATTTTAACTAAGATTCTTGAAAAAAAATCAAATTCCAGAAAACTTTTTTCTGAATATGCAGTCTTGTGTATATATGTATTAGAAACAATTTGGTGTATAAATCGTCCTTGTAGGATGTATGGTTTGGGAGTTATGACGGAAAAAGCACATGTTTTTGGCCAGCTTCCACTCCAAAAAGTGTTCTACAACTCCTAAACTACAAGAGATAGAGCAAACGGCATTTGGACAAAGGAGTATCCCTTCTTAAGGACGAGGACCTGGTGCTCATTTTAATGCATGAATCGTCCTTATCTGATATGTAGTTTTTATTTTAGAAAATAAATAAAAAAAATAAAAATTGACAAAAAAGGGCACATGAAATTAACATGAAATCTAATTTTTAAAATTATTTTAAGGATACAGTCTTGTGGGCAGTAGCTTAAGGAACATTTTGATGCATAAATCGTCCTTTGATGATGTATGGTTTAGAAGTTATGGCTAAAAAATCAAAAAAATCGCAAAAAACCACGTCAAAAACTATGATTCATGTAAAAAATTTTAACTAAGATTCTTGAAAAAAAATCAAATTCCAGAAAACTTTTTTCTGAATATGCAGTCTTGTGTATATATGTATTAGAAACAATTTGGTGTATAAATCGTCCTTGTAGGATGTATGGTTTGGGAGTTATGACGGAAAAAGCACATGTTTTTGGCCAGCTTCCACTCCAAAAAGTGTTCTACAACTCCTAAACTACAAGAGATAGACCAAACGGCATTTAGACAAAAGAGTATCCCTTCTTAAGGACGAGGACCTGGTGCTCATTTTAATGCATGAATCGTCCTTATCTGATATGTAGTTTTTATTTTAGAAAATAAATAAAAAAAATAAAAATTGACAAAAAAGGGCACATGAAATTAACATGAAATCTAATTTTTAAAATTATTTTAAGGATACAGTCTTGTGGGCAGTAGCTTAAGGAACATTTTGATGCATAAATCGTCCTTTTATGATGTATGGTTTAGAAGTTATGGCTAAAAAATCAAAAACATCGCAAAAAAACCACGTCAAAAACTATGATTCATGTAAAAAATTTTAACTAAGATTCTTGAAAAAAAATCAAATTCCAGAAAACTTTTTTCTGAATATGCAGTCTTGTGTATATATGTATTAGAAACAATTTGGTGTATAAATCGTCCTTGTAGAATGTATGGTTTGGGAGTTATGACGGAAAAAGCACATGTTTTTGGCCAGCTTCCACTCCAAAAAGTGTTCTACAACTCCTAAACTACAAGAGATAGAGCAAACGGCATTTGGACAAAGGAGTATCCCTTCTTAAGGACGAGGACCTGGTGCTCATTTTAATGCATGAATCGTCCTTATCTGATATGTAGTTTTATCATTATTAAATTAATTATTATTAAATTATCATTATTAAATTAAATTCATTGATCAACCTTACAGAACTGTGAAAATTGGCATTTATCGCAACAATTAAATCCATTGATCAACCATACGGAACTATGAAACTTGCCATTTAATTCTCCCGATGATGCAAAAGTATCGTATTCTTCAAACATTTAAAAAAATGGCAATAATCATATACGAGGTTAATACGTCTGCATTTACATATAACTGACCTCTAAACATAGTAATAAAATACAGAAATGTTCACTTTTTACATTGAACAAAAACATAAAAATATGTAAACCTCTTGTGCTATAATAATGCTTTAAAAACCAAAAAAAGGTCATAAAAATTTACCCAATAAAAGCATGTACAGAAGACAATAGTCACATATTGTATTAAATAAATACCTTAAACTTCATAAAATAAACTAATAACTTGTAAATATTTAATAAAAAAAATAACATCGTTTCAATATATGCTATTATACAATTATATAAATTATACTCACATGGAATTTTACTTAAAAGTAATATATATGAAATAATTCATATATATTATGAATGTTTAAAACTGTATATATATATTATTGGGGGTTGGAATTAGTTTTAAAGGTTTTCTAAGAGATGGCGTAACTATCAATAGATCGCATCGGGCACACCTGTGACTATATTCATTTCAAAGCACATTGTCTAAGCTTCATTTTTCAGTATGTGTCATTCCACTGAAGTGTAAACAACATATATTTTTTCTCTGTGAACATGTCGACTTTCGTTCCAACAAAACGCAATTTGCGGGAAGGTTTACTTTTGTGCTTCCATTTGAAGAAAAAAGTGGTTGAAGCACAACGCACGCTTACTGAGGCTTACGGGGACTATGCTCCATCGATTTCTACTTGTGAGTACTGGTTCCGTCGGTTTAAAAGTGGTGATTTTGATACGGAAGACAAAGAGCGTCCGGGCCAGCCGAAAAAGTTTGAAGATGAGGAATTGGAGGCTTTGCTCGATGAAGACCCGTGTCAAACCCTTCAAGAATTGTCAGAATCATTGGGAGTCGACTTATCAACGGTCGGCAAACGCTTGAAGGCCATGGGAATGATTCAAAAGCAAGGAAATTGGGTGCCGTACCAGTTGAAGCCGAGAGACGTTGAACGGCGATTTTGCATGTGCGAACAACTGCTTCAACGGCATAAAAGGAAGAGTTTTTTGCATCGTATTGTCACTGGCGATGAAAAGTGGATCCATTACGATAATTCTAAGCGAAAAAAATCGTGGGGACCACCCGGCCATGCATCAACATCGAAGGCCAAGCCGAATATTCATGGCGCCAAGCTTATGCTGTGTATTTGGTGGGATCAGAAGGGTGTCGTGTACTATGAGCTGCTAAAACCTAACGAAACCATCACTGGGGAACGCTACCAACAACAATTGATGCAATTGAGCCGAGCATTAAAGGTTGAACGGCCGGAATATGCCAAAAGACACGACAAAGTGGTTTTTCAACATGACAACGCACGGCCACATGTTGCAAGAACCGTCAAGGAAACGTTGGAGGCGCTGAATTGGGATGTGCTACCCCACCCGCCTTATAGCCCAGACATAGCCCCTTCAGACTACCACCTATTCAGATCGATGACGCATGGCTTGGCTGAGCAGCGCTTCACTTCTTACGAGGATACCAAAAAATGGGTCGATTCGTGGATTGCCTCAAAAGACTAATCGTTCTTCCGGCGCGGAATCCATATGCTGCCAGAAAGATGGGAAAATGTTGTAGCTAACGATGGACAATACTTTGAATAATATACATTGTACCGTTGTTTCTAAATAAATGCTCAAAAACCGAAAAAAAACCTTTAAAATTAATTCCAACCCCCAATATGTTTAAAACTGTTTATTTTTAAAATGTTTAAAATGCTTAAAACCAACCAATTAAGAAATGCATGATAAAAATGCTCACAACAAATTTCGTCACAATATTACATTTTTACAAAATTATTCTAATAAATGTTAAAAATTTTATCATTGCATTTTAATTACGTGATAAACAAAGAATATAAAAATATATAAAAAAATAAAATGTTCTAAATGAAATTGTTTTACTCGGATTAGTTATATACGTTTCAACATAAAATCTATCTGAAATAAATATCTAAATATAACGAAATGGAATTCTTAAATATTTTCCAATTGAATCAAAATATACTTTTGATTATGCTTGCAGGGTTTTCTGATTGGGCAGATAGGTATATTTTTGTTGGTGGTTTAAGATAACCTAATAAGAATACTAATAAAATTATAAGTATATGTGTATATAATAATAAATATAATATTAATATATATCTATACTATTCTATACTATATATATACATGCATCTACGATCAATGGTTTTGTCGTAAAATTGACATTTTAATAAAAAATAAAATTTTTTTCTTAAATAAATTTCTTAAAATAAAATCATGACTGCTTGTAACTTTGGTATCTTTTAATAAAATACCTACATAAAAACCATTTCAACAACATTAAAGCAAATGGGTAACAAGCAATTTTCTTCTCTTCATGAAAAAAAAAAAACATATTTGCAACTCCTTATTAAAGAATAATTATTTCTTTAGCCGAATCTGAATTCCGTCTTTTTATTCGGCTAATGAAAAAATTATTATTTGCAGATGCAACCAAAATCTAGCAAGAATAAAATCGCAACAACTATGTCCAGCTAGAAACAACATCAATTCGTCAAACACAAGAAGATCCCAAAAATTAACACAAAAAAATAAGCTGTAAAAGTTGTGGCAAATAGAAGTTACATTTTCATTCACATACATACTTATAATATTGTTTTCTTCTCCTTTCGTTACTTGTCGTATTCATTTTTATGTTTACTTCTTCTTACTCACAGCAATGCGTCAATAACGAGTACAAAAACTCGTTGGTTGTCATTGTTTTGGTTTTTCTGTCGGTGGATGGCTGATAGTCTGGAAAGAAGTTGGAACGCTGGATGAAGCAATCTCTTGGTATAATTTATACTCGTTGGCAATAGTTCCTTCGCACTTCTCAGTCATTTCTAGTGTTGTGAATTTAGGCAATATTGAGCTATCAGAAAAAGAAGTTTTTCTGGCTCTTTCTAGTTTAGATATAAAAAAAGGGGCGGGATATGATTTGCTTCCGCCGCTGTTCTATAAAAATAGTGCACCGTCGTTATGTAATGCGCCAACATTGATTTTTAATAAAACTCTCTCAAGTGGTGTTATGTTAGATGAGTGGAAAATAGCTTATATATCTCCTATCTTCAAAGCAGGCCGAAAAAGCCTGGTTGAAAATTATAGGCCCATTGTAAAAACTTTCGGTTATACCTAAAATCTTAGACAAGATCGTATGCAACCGATTATTCCAAGAAATAAAAAATTATATTTTGATAAATCAGCATGGTTTCTTCGCCGGTAGATCTGCCTGCACTAATCTAGCAATTTTTACTAACCTCGGAATTACAGCTATTGAAAATAGTTTACAGGTCGATACGCTCTACATAGACTTTGTCAAAGCTTTTGACAGTTTAAACCATCAAATCCTTATCTTCAAGTTAGAGAAGTTGGGCTTTCATTCCAGCCTCTTGCGTTGGTTGCGTTCTTATTTATGTAATAGGAAGTTGATAGTGAAGGTAAATGAAAACTTTTCTAGAGAAATCGATGCAATATCGGGAGTTCCTCAAAGTAGTCATTTGGGCCCTCTTTTATTTATTGTATATATAAACGATGTTTCCAATATTTTCAAACATAGCGAATGTTTACTGTATGCGGATGATATAAAAATTTTTATGAATATCAAGAGTTTTAGTTATTGTTCTTTTTTTCAATCAGATATTGATGCACTTATGTCCTGGTGTCGCAATAACGGGCTTAAATTAAATTTTTCTAAATGCAAAGTAATGACATATTCCCGCAAGCAATTACCCATTATACAGACTTACGTCTATGATTATAATAATTCATTTCAAAGGGTTGAATTAATAAAAGATTTGGGCATTCATTTTGATGCAAAATTTTCATTTAGTTACCACATTGACTACATCGTTTCCAAAGCAAACTCCCAGTTTGGTTTTTTAAAAAGAAATTCCAGAGAATTTAAAAATCCATTTACCCTTAAATCAATTTATATGTGTTTAGTTAGATCTCTTCTTGAGTACTGTAGTATAGTTTGGAGCCCATACTATGAGTATGGAATGAACAGAATCGAAAAAATACAAAAAAGATTTACTAAGTTTGCAATACGTCACATGTATTCTTATGATAATATGCCTGACTACAAAGCTCGCTGTCAATTGTTGGGTATGCAAAGCTTATCTGAAAGGAGGAATGCTCAAAGTGTACTCTTCATAAAAGATTTACTTGATGGCAAAATATACTGTCCCGGTTTGCTGGAATTAGTAAAATTTTATATTCCAGCTAGGAATCTAAGAGAATCGAATCTGTTTTATATTGACTTTCATCGAACTAATTATGGCTGCAATGAGCCGATATCTAGATGCTTGTCATTATGCAATTTAATCGATCACCAAATTGACTTTTCTGATAGCAGAGGAAGTTTTAAAACAAATTTGTATTATATAATTAGTTTAAGTTTAAATAATCTGTAAGGACATAGTCCAGTAGATTAATAATAAATAAAAAAAAATAAAAAATAAACTTCATCATAGTCTGGCAGTGGAGCCTCGACGCTGTCATTTGTAATTGGAGTTTCCGGGATATCATCTCTATTGGCGGGATGCCTCTCTTTAGAATCTCTGCCTCTAGATTCCCATTTTTATCCTTGCAAGAAGAGGCCTCGGTTTTAAGACCATCGGTAAGGCGTTTTATCTTTTCGAAAAATTTTTGGGCCTCATTCCTGTCGCCATGCATCTTGATTTTCTGAAGCTCGCGCTTTTCTGCCTCTCTTTTTTCTGCCTAAAAATTCGTCTGTTTTCCCTCCTCTTATATTTGTATCCCTTCTTAGCAGCACGCGTTACAACCGACTGCAAGGTTTTTTTGTATGCTCCGCCCAGTGCACTGTTTTCGATTTTAGAATGACATTTGCATTATCTCAGAAACTGGAATAGCTAGGGTCATGAAATTTTAAACAAATCTTCTAAAATATTAAAAATTTTGTTAATTAAAATTTTGTTTTTGAACCTTGTTGAAATATAATTGTTTAATAATGGATCCAATGAAAGTTGAAGCTGAAACAAGAGATTAAAAGTTTCCTTAAATTAGATCCATACTTAAAGCCGTTTGAGAGGGAAATTCATAGAAGACATGGTGTACTCAAGGATTGGATAAAAAAAATCGACAATCTTGAAGGCGGGATGAATGCTTTCTCTCAAAGGTATAAATACTATGGGCTACATTTTTTGCCCGACAATTCTGATACAGCTCTTCAATGGGCTTCTGGAGCAAAGGAGCTATATTTAACAGGCGATTTTAGTAACTGGCAATGGGAAAGTCATCGCTTTAAGAAATTAGAGTTTGTTAAATGGGAATTACATCTTCCTGCCAACAGCGATGGCACACCGCCCATCAAACATCAAAGCGAGGTTATAGTAATCGTTCGCAATCAGGTAGGCCAACTGCTCGATCTTCTCTCACCTTGGACAAAGTATGTGCGACAACCTCCAAAAGAAGCCAACCAAGGTGTTAACTTCAAACAGTATATTTGGAATCCTCCCGTCAACGAGCAATATAAATTTCAACATCCACGGCCTAAGCGTCCCAAATCCTTACGCATATACGAGTGTCATGTAGGAATTGTCTCTCAAGAACCCTGCGTTGTTAGCTATCGGAATTTCACTGATAACATTATTCCACGCATTAAGAAGCCGGGCTATAATGCTGTGCAGGTAATGGCGATAATGGAACATGCCTACTACGCAAGCTTTGGCTATCAGATGA
The DNA here is from genome assembly GCA_963920525.1 of Dichetophora obliterata. Taxonomy (NCBI): domain Eukaryota; kingdom Metazoa; phylum Arthropoda; class Insecta; order Diptera; family Sciomyzidae; genus Dichetophora; species Dichetophora obliterata. The sequence continues at coordinate 7,927,317 of OY986436.1, read as the reverse complement.
CTAGTTTCTGTTGTGTATTCACTCTATACATACTCTTAAGTTATCTCTTTACGCTCTTAGACTAAGTTATAGTTCTAATATTATGTACCTATTATGTTAGTAAGTTTAAGTCAAACAACTCAATAAAAAGTCAGTCGATATCTAACAAGCAAAGCGTGCGTTTATATAAAACAGTGGCGACGAGGATTAAAATCGAAATGAATAGAATTATTGGTTCGGTAGATCCCTATATTTTGGGCGATGATTTTGATTTATATGAACGTCGACTTAAGCATTTTTTTACTATAAATGGCGTAAAAGACTCAGAGAAAGTGGGTTTTCTATGCAGTGTTGGAGGTGCAAAGCTTTTTAAAGTAATCGTATCTTTAACGGCGCCTAAAATCGAAGCAGACTACAACTACGACCAGTTAGTTTCCATGTTGAAAATTCATTTTAAACCACAAAAAAATTTAATAGCGGAGTGCGATAAATTTTTTAAAAGAACTAGAGGTCATTGCGAAAGCATAACGGAATTTATTATCGAATTGAAACAACAAGCACAGCATTGCGAATTCGGATCATTCTTGGACAAAGCGCTGCTCATACAGTTCGTGTGCGGGGTAAGCGATGAAAAAATACAGCAGCGGTTGCTAAGTGATGCTGAATTAAAAACATTTGAGAAAGCAATACAGCTTGCCAATGCAATCGAGATTACAACAGCAAACGTTGAGATGATTAAAGAAGAACCAAGAGTTAACGCATTACGGAAAAAAGAAGATGCCGACAGAAGTTTTAACAGTGATGAGAGAAGACGCAAAGCATCACTACACCAGAACAACAGCAGAGTTCCAAAAGCTATTCACGAAGGGAATGGAAGTCGTCGTACTTTTCTGTGTTTTTACTGCGGCAAGCCAGGGCATATACAGAGGGTTTGTAGAAAGAGATTGCAAGAGCGAAAAATACAGACATTAGAGGACAATGAAGACGAGTATGATGATTATGATCATTGCAACAACATTAACAACATCGGTAAAGCAAACACAAGAACATTACCACTTAAGTTAACAGTAAAGATTGAAGATCGTGATCTAATTTTCGAAGTTGATACAGGGGCGTGTGTAACAGTTATTCACAAAAATGACTATTTGAAATATTATCATAAAATTAAGCTTAATAAATCTAATATACCAATTAAACTGATATCAGGTGAAAAACTTAACATTTTAGGCAACATAGAAACTAAAGTTGAATACAATGGAATTAAATTTCAATTACAATTGGTTGTTTTAGACAGTAATAATTATTTTAGTCCTTTGCTGGGAAGAAACTGGTTAGATGTTTTATTTCAAAATTGGAAAAAATATTTTTTAGAATTTAAGAATGATAGAGCATTATTTGTAAACTCAGTTGATTTAAATAAATTGGAATTTTTGCAAAAGTATAACTCAATTTTTTCTAAAGCAAATGATTCGGTCATTAAAAATTATATAGCAGAAATTGTATTGAAAAATGAAAGCTACCCAATATTCTGCAAACCATATTCTGTTCCATATGGCATCAAAGAAAAAGTAGAGGCAGAAATAAGTCGTCTATGCAAAGATGGTGTTTTAATACCAGTAACAAGAAGTAACTGGGCAAGCCCACTTGTGGTAGTGAACAAAGGAGATGGTTCTATACGTTTGTGCGTGAACTGTAAGCGTACTATAAACAAATTTGTTGAAATGGAACATAGTGCAATTCCGCGCATTGATGACATTCTAGCATCTTTTTCAGGGTGGAAGGTTTTTACAAAGCTGGACCTGACAGGGGCGTATTTACAAATACCGGTTTCAGAACGTTCTAGAGAACTTCTCACAGTAAATACACATGTTGGCCTATATCAGTTCACAAGACTGGTGTTTGGATTGAAAACAGCACCTCAAATTTTTTGTAGTATTATCAACCAAGTTTTAGCAGGCCTGCAAAAGGTACAGGTATATTTTGACGATATTATTATCGGAGGTAGGACCAAAGAGGAGTGTAAAGATAATGTTATCAAAGTTTCAGACCGATTGCTAGAGCACAACGTTCGAGTAAACATTGATAAATGCCAGTTTTTTAAAACCGAAATCGACTATTTAGGCTACCACATAACGGGTGATGGAATAACACCAAGTATAACAAAGGTGGAAGCCGTTTTACAAGCTCCCGAACCCAATAATAAAACACAATTGAAGTCTTTTTTGGGCATGGTTAATTATTATAACAAATGCATTCCAAGCCTGTCAGGTGAACTTCAAAGTTTATATTTTTTAACAAAAGATACAGTGAACTGGTCTTGGGAAGAAGAACATAGAGCATGTTTCAATCGTTGCAAAGGTCTTTTAACTAACATTGGGATTCTAACGCACTATGACCCCACCAAGCCAATTATAGTCTCTGCAGACGCTAGTCCATATGGGGTAGGTGGAGTGTTATCTCATATTGTTGAGGGGGTTGAAAAGCCAGTCATGTTTGTTTCAAGTACATTAAGTGCAGCAGAAAGAAATTATTCGCAATTACATAGGGAGGCGTTAGCTATTATCTTCGCTGTTAAAAAATTCCACAAATACTTATATGGTTTTCACTTTACCATCCATAGTGATCATCAGCCATTAAGCGCAATTTTCGGTGAGAGAAAGGACGTATCGGGAGTGGCAGCAAACCGATTACAAAGGTGGGCCTTATTTTTGTCCATGTATTCTTACCAAATAAAGTATAGGAAGGCACAGGATATGGCAAATGCTGACGCCTTATCAAGACTTCCCGTTCATTTTGGTACTGAGGTGGAGGATGACAGCATAAATGCGATGAAAGTATGTGATTTTCCGTTAAGCATGACTGATGTAAAGAGTGAGATAGATTCTGATGAAAATCTTTTAACAGCTTACAATTCTGTTATCACAGGTGTGTGGCCAGAGAAAAGATCTAAATCGATCGAAAGTTATTATTTAAAAAGGGACTCTTTGGCAACTGAAGGGGGTTGTTTATTTTACGGAGAGCGTATTGTTATACCCGAAAAATTACGATCAAAAGTTTTAAACCTTTTGCATGACTAACATTCAGGAATAGTACGCTGTAAGGCTTTGGCAAGAACAGTGATCTGGTGGCCTGGCATCGACAGAGAAATTGAAGAATTTATTAAAGTATGTCCGATATGTCAAATGTCCCAAAATAAGAAAACAAGCAGTTTTGCCAGTTGGCCTAGCTCAACATACCCTTTTGAAAGGATTCACATAGATTTTTGTAGTTTTGAAGGCAATCAAATTTTAGTCGTGTTTGATACCTACTCACAATGGTTGGAGGCTATTCCATTGAAAACAACAAATGCACAATCGGTAATTCAGTCATTGAGGGCAATTTTTGTCACATTTGGTATACCATCACAGTTAGTTAGTGATAATGGGCCACCTTTTAGTTCAAAAGAGTTTATTAATTTTTGTGAGTCAAATGGAATACGTGTTCTAAAAACACCAGCATATCATCCTCAATCAAATGGCAGTGCAGAAAGAGCAGTGCAAACCCTAAAAAATGGTCTTAAGAAGGCTATACTTGACCCAGTAAATAAAAAAAATCCTATTGCGCTCAATATAAACCAATTTCTAATTTCGTATAGGACTACTCCAACTGCGACCACGAATGTTTCGCCAGCTAGCTTGATTTTTCGATACAATCCAAGGACTTTGTTGGGGTTGTTAAACAGCAGCCCTGAGAAAGTTCCAGTAATAAACAAACCGCGCTTAAATCAACTGAGGAGGAAAAAAGAGGATAGTAAAATAAAAATAAACAATGTTTGTAAATTTAGAGTAAATGAAGAGATTCTGTATAGAAATGTTTTTTCAAATACCGTGAAATGGATTAGAGGTAAAATCTTAAATAAATTAAGTCGTTTTAGATACATTGTATTGGTTGATGGTCACCAAAAGCAGGCTCATATAGACCAGATAAGGAAATATTATTTAAATAAGAATAATGAAAATATTATAATAAAACAAGATTCGGCTATAGAGAACAATGAATGCTCTGAAACTGAGAAAGACGTGCAATCTGAAAATAAACCTGAAGAAGTTATTAAGGAAGTTAGACAAGGCGTCATGACCAGAAGTAGGAAAAAGCAATTGCAGGAATTAAAAACATAATTCATTATTGATTATATTATATTAATTAGTTTGGGAGGGGTGTTGTGTATTCACTCTATACATACTCTTAAGTTATCTCTTTACGCTCTTAGACTAAGTTATAGTTCTAATATTATGTACCTATTATGTTAGTAAGTTTAAGTCAAACAACTCAATAAAAAGTCAGTCGATATCTAACAAGCAAAGCGTGCGTTTATATAAAACAGTTTCTTTGCTGCATCCAGTCGTTTTGGGACACTGAGGAACTAAAGTACAGGATAGATGTTGCGCATAAGCACGGTCTATACGTTTTGTTAGATGTAGTGCACTCGCATGCCAACAAAAACGTTCAGAATGATTTGAACCAGTTTTATGGCACCAATAGCTGCTTCTTCCAAGATGGAGCACGTGGCTAACACACTCTGGGGCAGGCGTCTGTTTAACTATGTGGAGTACGAAGTTTTACAGTTCTTACTTTCTATTTGCGTTTGTGGAACGATGAGTATTGGTTTGATGGTTACCGCTTCGATGGCGTAACATCGATTTCGTACCATTCACTTGGTATTGGCGAAGGATTTAGTGGCTATTACAATGGATACTTAACTGCGCAAAGACGTGTACGGATCTTGGATGCGACAAGATAGTGATCCGAATCAATGTTGGCACTACGGATCGTGCGTTCATCCAATACTCTGGAAGAGTGCCTTCCTTCGATCAAAACGAGATCAATTTGATTTCTGGTTTTTTGATCAGGGGACATCCAGGTGGCTTTATGAATATTGAGATGCTTGAATCAAGTGCTACTTACGACCATGTTGAGATGCTTGAATCAAGTTCTACTTACGACCATGTTTCGTGCTACGGTGAAGTCAAGCAGACTCATTCCGTTATAAGAGGTGTGTGCGTGGAGACTGAACTTTCCGATCTTGGACCGAATATACTTTCCCTGCCTACCTTTGCGTTGGAGGCAGCAAGCGTGATTTTGACGTCGTGACGGGCAGCGGTCGTAAGCATTTTCAAGGCGTTCGTAGAAAATTTCTTTGGCCTCATCGTCCTTGCCGGAAGCTCTGTCGGTGCGTGCGCAAATATTAGGCTAATGCGAAAGAATTTAGCCTTGCTGCGGATTATGCCAAGCCATTTGTTCCAGGTGTAGATCGCAAAACTTGATGCCGTAGTCTCTTGTCAACAACAAATCTGCATCGAAACCCTTACATCTCCTCATGGCCACTGTAGTAGATATCACTGGATGTATGCAGAATGCAACCCTGTCCCTTTCATCGCATTTCTTAGATATCAGTGATATCAGCTTTAAATCTTTCCAAGATATCAGTCAGTTGGATAGAGACATCTTCCCATTTAAAAGTTCGGACATTCTAGGTGCATATCCGTAAATCATTATCAGTTTTTCGTTTGCGGTAGTCATCTCATTCGATTTGGGGATCTTTTTTTTAATATTCTTTGATGTTGCATTGAAATACTTTTTAAAGTAGTGGGCTTCAAACCCAACGCACAACCTGTTTTAAGCCTAGGAAAGCCCACCCCTCAGATTAGCCTCCAAACTGACAATTGTTAGTTTTGACGTTGTCCAGGAAACACCACGCGGAGGTTTGAATAGACTTGAGATGATTTCACATGTATAATGCTGGACTCTCCAGGTTGAGACACGTTATCATGTGAAAGTTCACCCCTTGTTTTTAATAAATGATTAATATATGAACTGAATTGCGAGCTTTAGATCAAGTAAGTTTTCAAGAAGGCAACAACAACAACAACAACAACAACTCTGTATAGAGTCAATCACTTAGCTGACTAGGGAGTCTGTTTCGAAAATCACTACATTTCCTCTTCAGTAGTCTTGGAGTGATTAAGCTGTGATCAACTCACTGTTTAAAGTCGTATATGATTTCACACATTTTGGAACTCATTCGTCTGAACTATATTGAACAAACTGAACGTTCAAATTGGCTACTTAATCATATGAAATTTTAAAGCAGTAGGCTATTTAAAGATCACCGCCATCAACTCTACCAAGGTTGCCATCTGTTCTAGTTGCTTCTTATTTATTTCAATATTCATTGGTGTTTGACAGTTTGTCGAAATGCACCACAGAAATTAAACGAGTTTTTTGCTTCGCTAACTTGATCTAAAGCTCGCAATTAAATTTATGTAATAACTTAAAAGCTCTCAAATTAATTAATAAATGATTTATTTCAGCTCATATTAATTTTCCAATTCATATTTACATTCATATTCATTTTCATATTAATATTCATTATCGAATTCGAATTCAAACTCATATTCATACTCAAATTCATATTTATATTCGTATTGAAGTTCATATTCATATTGATTTTAAAATTTATATTCTTATTAATTTTCGTATTAATATTCATCTCCACATTCGAATTCATATTCATACTCAAATTCATACACATATTCTTATTGAAATTCATATTCGTATTGATATTAAAATTCATATTCTTATTCATATTTATATTCAAAATGCATATTCATATTTATGTTCATAGCTCATATTGCAATTAATTTTATATTCATCATTGTAATCGTATCCATATTCACATGCGTATTCACATTCATGTTCACATTCATTTCACATTTGATTCCATATTCATATGCCTATTCAAATGCATATTCGCATTCATTTTTATATTCGTAATAATTTTTAATTTATTTTATCTTTTTCATGTCTGGTGTTAGATGCATTTCAAATAACAGTTATCTGAACAAAACTTAAGCTTTTAAGCTCATTTGCACATGTTGCTTTCAGTGCTAATAAAATTGATTGATGAGAAAGATCTTAAGTTCAATATCTTTCATCAGAGTTTTGTTTTCAGAGAAAAATATAGCTTTTTTGTTGTCTTTGTTGCTGTTGTTGTAGTAAGACCTCATCTTTTGCAGTGCATTATAAAGTTTTTGCTCAAAAGTCTGCCAAAGCTCGTAAAAGTTCAAAAGTTAACATTTCGCCAATATTTTATTTTAAACTTATAGCTGGATATGTGTCGGCATACAAGTTTTCAGAACTTGTTTTCTTGGCAAATAATAGACGGTAAGCTTGATGAAGCAGCTGCCAGCCGCTGTAACAAGTTCAGAATAAATGATTTCAATGAAACTTTACGCTTGACCACTCTGTGCGGGTGAATAAGTTTAATTTTTCTAAAAGATAGACATTTACAAAATGCTTAGAGCAAATTTAATCTTATTTGGGGCAGCCAGATGTTAAGCAGAGCGGCTGCAATTCAATAGTTTTACTTTTTTTCTTCAATTCCACACAAGTAGCTTTGGTATTTCACCTTTTCTATTTTATATAATCCTAAAAGTATGCCATGCAATAATCTAAAGTCGCCAGAGTGTCCATAGTATCTATCAATCGCTGTTTTTCTTAATATTTTCAATATGCAAATTTAATTTCTTCATCGGAGCTTTTTCAATGCCGTAACCTCTCAAGCCTAAAACTATGCATTGTTACATTGCAGCACAGTTTCTTTTTTATTTATATAATCAACTTGCCTTGCTTGAAATCTCTTGAGAATTAGCTATAAACTTTTTACAATATGTAGCGCAAAGCTTTTTATGTTTTCTCTGATGCTGCTGCTGCTGCAATCTTGTTGTATATTCAATTTTGAAGATTTTCCTAAAAGTATGCAGCTATTTCTGTGCCATCGAAAAATAAAGTTTTGCTCCCAAAAGCAAATGTCATTTCAATCACACAAGTTTTCGCATAAGATAGGCGAAAATAGAGCAGCAAATAAGAGCAGAAAAAAGCTAAATATTAAATAAAATAATGCAAATTGCAACTTATGAAAAACAACAACAAATATACGTTTATATATGTTGATTTTTATGATTCTGCCTTGAAAAGTGGAAAAATCCCTGTATTTCTTTTTTTCCACACTCAACTTGAGTTGAGTTTAGTTGCTGTTGGTTGGTTGGGTCCCAAAAGAGTTTCGGTGCGCGCAATGATGCAGCGGCAAAGTAACTATGCTCCACTTGCGCCTCAAAGTATGCCTTGATTTACTGCAACGAATGTCTACATGCGTCAGGAGATAAGCCAAGGGCTGCAGCAGCATGTTTGTGTTGCACTTTTGCTTGTTGTTGCTGTTGTTGCTGTTGTTGTTTTTGTTCTTTCTTTTAAAACATTTCATGTTGTTATGCAAAAAATGCTGCAGCAGTAGCAACAAGAAAAACATTAGAGCAGCAAAGAAGCGGCATGCAAAGATTTTTGCAAATATTTTCACGATTCTTTTTGTGAGTTGCTTGTTCGACAGAGATTTTCACATGAAACTTGTTTTTGTTGCTGATGTTATTGTTGTTGTCGTTGTTGTTTTTGTTGTTGTTGTTGTTGTTGTTGTTGTTGTTGTTGTTGTTGTTGTTGTTGTTGTTGTTGTTGTTACAAGTTCCAAGGCTGTGATAATTTGTTTGCTTGACAAGGACTTCTGTAGCAAAGACTAACAAGGATTTGCTTGTTGGTTTTGTTTTTTGTTTTTGTTGTTGTTGTTGCTCTGCTGCTATGCGGCCTTGACGTGTGGGAAGGCACATAACTCCAAGCAGTAAAAAGTGCCAAAATTATTGAGAATATTTCTGAGAAAACTTGAAAGCTTAGCAAATTGTTTTGCTATTTTTGCCTAATTTTAAAGAAGCTTATGATGGAAATATTTGACAAAGAAAATTAGTCCTGTTACAAATACCAGTGAGTTGTAGAACGGGCAACTTTTAACAAGAACTTAGCACACTTTTAGGCTGACCAGCAAATTACCTTCTTAAATCACAAAGTAATTTATTTTCTTTGGTATCAAACCCAAGGGCACGTTGTTGGAGAGACAAAAAAAATGTAGATATTCGGAATTACCTTATAATAAAGTGTTTTCTCTCTATTTTAGTTCTTTTGAAATAATGAAATAAAAGCTGGTAATTTTTTTTGAAAACCGTGAAGGATTATATATTTTTCTGAAGGATTATATTTTGAAGAATTAAATTTTACTGCTTAAAACCAGGAGCTTAAATATATAAATCAAAATAAATCAAGTGAGTTTTCAAGAAGGCAACAACAACAACGACAACAACTCTGTATAGAGTCAATCACTTAGCTGACTAGACAGTCTGTTTCGGAAATCGCTACATATTCCTCATCAGTAGTCTTTGAGTGATTAAGCTGTGATCAACTCACTGTTTAAACTAGCATATGAATGTGTAGATCCTCTAATTCATTCTCATGAATTGTATGGCTGCTAATCATATGACACTTCAAAGCAGTAAGCCATTTTAGATCACCGCCATCAACTCTATCAAGGGTTGCCATCTGTTCTAGTTGCTTCTTCATTTATTTCAATATTCATTGTAAATATTCGGGTAAAAGAAAAAACTGGAAATTGAGAGAGCTTCTCACTCATCAAAAAATTTCCAGGCAACCGACAAAAATGTTCACGGCCCAAAGCTGAAAACAATTTGGACAACGGTTGCATTTTCTTGATGTTTTACGTTTAGTAGTAATAAAACTGCACTGCAGTAGGAAATGTACTATTTGAATTCATCAGTTATGCGATGTTTGTTTTTTAGTATTGAATTGTACGCTGCTAGTGCTATACATGGCTTGAATGGTATTTATTTATAAAAAGAAGAAGAATACTTAACGAACATGCAAAATGCAGCCCGGCTAGCTGCAGCAAATGGATTCAACTGAACAGCTGAATATCTATTATTAGTGATTGTGGTGAATGTAATATAAATGATTTAATATATTGTTTTTTTAGTGATTGTATATTTTTTAACATTAAAAATATGAACGTAAAATGTGTATATGATGTTATTTATAAAAATATATACATTTTTTAACTATATTTTCCATTTATAAACTATTCCATTGCATATATGAAAGTAACACGTCATTGTATATAGTATTTTTAGTGCTTGTATGTACAGCTGCAGTTGTCTCTTTCACCCTTGTATTTTAGGACAATCGTCAAGAGAAAATGTGAGCAGTAGATTTACTGATGGTATAACTGATCAAGCTAGTCATACATTACAGCCGCGTAGTTAACAAATAAATTGTTTATATATACATATATCTTGTAATATCGGTTAAATCGTTAAAATTTACAATATTCTAAGAGATAAGGTTATGGCTATTAATTGGAGTAGAAATATTACTGAAATGTTCATAAATGAATTTCAAAGCCAACCGGCTTTGTGAGATATCCTTAAAAAAATTGTGAATGCTTTATCATCAGTGAATCTTAGCTCTTTTGATAAATTTATCATCCCTTTCTTATGTCTGCCAATTCTCCATGGCTTAATCCAGCAGGATCTTTTTTCACTTCTTTTAATTCCATCCAGAGTTTCATCAACTCAACAATTGTTTTTATTGTGACCATATCGTTGTCATCTATATATGTGGATACACTTCCTGCATACATATCGGCCAATGTAATTAATTTTAAACCTCGAAAATCAGAATTTAACCCATCAATTTTATACCACTTATAAACAACCTATAGAGGGTAGCCGTTTTATTGAATCGATTGCATAAAGGAGCATTACCTGCACGAAATGGTAGCAAAAACGTAGTAAATTTAGCTTCCGCCATTATCGAACAGAAAACTACGTGTAGCATGCCGTGGACAAAACAATGAGAGAGAGGGGAAAAAAATGGCGAAAATTCCAATGTTTGATGGACAAGCAGACACCGTGTGACATGCCCCATAGCAAGATCTGGAATACCTATAATCACCATTATTCTGCTTTAAGCCCTGATCGTGATAAAATAGTTATACCCTTCACACGTCTACGCTTAGAACACATAAGGATAACACATTAGCACCTTCTTAACGGTACAAGCCCTAATAACTGCCCATGCTGTAATTTCCCAGCATCAATTGACCATCTGTTAAACATCTGCCCTCGACTAAATTTCACTTCTTGGATACTCGGCCTTAAAACATCCAACATATAAAAATATTATGAAAATGTATAATTTCTTAAGAGATTGTAACTTGCTCCAATTTATCTAAGTATTATCTTTAAACTTATTTATTTCTCTTTCCTCTTATACTCTTACATATTTCCTTTTCTCATTTCATTACACTCAAACATATATAGTAATTATGTATTGTAAAATTATAAATAAAAATAAAAATAAAAATAAAAATATAAATAAAAATAAAAATAAAAATAAAAATAAAAATAAAAATAAAAATAAAAATATAAATAAAAATAAAAATAAAAATAAAAATAAAAATAAAAATAAAAATAAAAATAAAAATAAAAATAAAAATAAAAATAAAAATAAAAATAAAAATAAAAATAAAAATAAAAATAAAAATAAAAATAAAAATAAAAATAAAAATAAAAATAAAAATAAAAATAAAAATAAAAATAAAAATAAAAATAAAAATAAAAATAAAAATAAAAATAAAAATAAAAATAAAAATAAAAATAAAAATAAAAATAAAAATAAAAATAAAAATAAAAATAAAAATAAAAATAAAAATAAAAATAAAAATAAAAATAAAAATAAAAATAAAAATAAAAATAAAAATAAAAATAAAAATAAAAATAAAAATAAAAATAAAAATAAAAATAAAAATAAAAATAAAAATAAAAATAAAAATAAAAATAAAAATAAAAATAAAAATAAAAATAAAAATAAAAATAAAAATAAAAATAAAAATAAAAATAAAAATAAAAATAAAAATAAAAATAAAAATAAAAATAAAAATAAAAATTTCTATTCAAAAAGTCAAAGGGAAAGACTAAGCCTTTCGATATTCGAATATAGCAATGTCATGCTTATTCGCTAAGGAATAATAATATTAAATGACTTTAATTTTTAATGATTTTAATTTTTTTAAAAAAAGTCAGTATATAATCGTTATTTTTTGACCAATTTTATTTCGATCAAAAAAATGAAAGTTAAAATTTGACTTAAAATTTATCTATTATTTTTTTTTTTTTTTTTTGATCAAAAATAGCAGTTACAAGTTTACTTTTATTTTTTGATCAAAAATGAAAATTAAAATTTGACTTTAATTTTTCCGATCAAAAATAAAGATTTAAAATTGTACAGTGCTTTTTCGTAAATAAAAATTCATTGCTATCAATCTTAATATCGTTGCATTGTGTCGCTTAGTTACTTATCATTGTACATTCTGTTTTTCTGTCTGTTTCTGTTGCATTACATCGCAAACGACTGGAACAGCGACTGCAAGCAGATGATGCGATTCATCAGTATATTTTATAACCAAAACTGCTGTTTTTTAACTGTAGTTTAAAAACTATACTGTTTTTAAGAATATCAACAGAGTTGCGCAGTTTTCGTAATAAAATTTAGCATCAATTCAAAAAAAAAACACTGATGCATTGCATAAACGCATTTAAGAACTCAGCCAGGTTCACTAAGAATTATCAAAATAAATTTTAAATGCATTCTTTTAAGAATTTTGTTCAAATACCTAATTTAGTAAAATTCTCATAAATTGTATTTGCATAAATTAAGTTCAAACCATAAATTTATTCAAATTTTTTTTAATATGTTTTGACAAAGGATTTTACCTCATAATTGAAATAAACATAGTCGCAAACATTTATTAACGCAATTTCAATTCCAACTGTACATTATACGTATACTATTTACCATTCAGCATTACAATGGGATCACTGACAAGTGCTTACCAGCAGATGATATTCTCTTAAGAAGCTCTTCATATCAACTCCTAACTCTACATATTTATTGAAAAGCAAAAAAAAAATTAATATTCACTAAAGAACCATTACCATTAATTGATTTCAAAGAACTGAATTATTTTCTCTCTCTCGTTTATAACACATCCACATTTGTGCACATGTCAGCTACACAAAGCACAATTCACACCAAATGCACCTTTATGCACTTTTTTGGTGCTTTTTCAGCTACTTTTTTCGATTATATTCTGAACAAAAACTTCCATTCCTTAGGCAAATGCAGAAAAACTGCACACAAAAGCGAAAAAACTTGGCGAAAATTACTCTATATAAAAGAGTAGAGAAAAGTTTTCAATATAAATTTGTAGCAAATTGTTGTGATGTGCTAATTTTCACAATCAACAAACAGAGGAAGAAGAAAGGCGTTCAACTGAAATTGAGGAAATAATAGTGCAGAAAAATTTGCAACGTAAGAAAAAGCAACTGAAAAGTGCTGGAGAGCAGCTGAAAATTTTATTTGAAAAGTTTCGTTTGCAAATTTTCGTTATTTGTGGTGGCGTCAATTGCGAACGAAGTTGCCATTGCTGTTTTTTTTTTATTCTCGATTGTTTTTTTTTTTTTCTTTTGGCGGAATTTTCAAATTTAGTCTGTTGCAAAAAAAACAACTTATTGTTTGTCAGCCATTTAATTGAGTTGCAATTGAAAATTGTTTTGATGCAAATTGATGTGGATATAAAAAATTGAAGTTATAGAATGGAAGCGAGATGTGGCTTATAGCTTCAACAAGGAAATTTTGTATAGCTTTACCCAAAAGTTTAAAAAACTTTTGTTTCTTGTATGTCTAAAAAAATGACCCTGATTTTCCTTAATTAAAAATTTTTAGTTTCACTTTACAAACCCAAAAATTATTCATTTACTGGATGATATATGAGAGAAGATTTTTTCTTCACAAAATTTTTTTCTGTTACTGTAGATTATTACGCTTTAATCAGACCTGCCCATACAGTGGCACGTCTGGCCAGCGTAGTGCTTTATTCAAATTTATTTTCTATTATTTACATTAATGGTATTCACTACATTTGTTAAGCCCTGCTAACTTGCTAAACTTAACAAATTTGTTAACTCCTGTCAAAATTTTGTATGGGAAAAGACTTAGCAGCTTGTTAGCAAGTTAACAAGCTCAGCACCGTGTTTTTGTTTAGCAGATACCATTTGTTAAGTCCGAAACGTCAAACTTTTTGAGTGTAGTGATGAATCGTTTTGTGAATGAGTTTTAACAAGTACCGAATTATTTATGATTTGCAGCTTCAAAGTCTAAAAACTTCTCTTTTTTAATAAAAAAACAAAAATTTTGTAAAGATGTTGTTAGAGATTTAAGACATTTCAAAGTTTCTGAGTAGCAAATGTATCAAAAGTGTTTATGCACTGTAATATAAAAATAAAAGTACATTTTTGGCTACTGAGTTCTGGTTACACGAGTTATTAAAACCACAGATCTATTGCTACATTGAAAGTTGTCAAGTTAACATTTGCAAACAATTTTTGCAAAATAATTGCAATTTATTTATTTATAAATGGGTGAAGTAAGAAAGTTATATTTCTATTTAATTAAGCTTTATTATTTATTTATTAGCCAAGTGCAAATAAACGCCGTCGTTTGAACCCTGTTCATCGCTGGAATCAATGTGAAACCACAGACTTGCTGGACGCTGTATTGGATGCAGTTAAGGATAATCCAGAAGCATTTGAGGTAATTATAAAGCAGTGTACATTCAGGAGTCACAAAAACCAAGAAAGTTATTGATACGACTTTGATGTCAATAGTTTCCATCAGTTCGTTCTTTGCCAAGAAACAAAACTAAGGCTAACAAAAGCAATAGATGGAAGTGATTGCACCCTGTACATATTGCTATTTCTTTCAATTTAATAAAATTGGTAACAATTTTTTTCATAGAAACCCACAGCACAATCTTTCTACTCAAAAATACAAGAAAAATGCGCTGGACTCCAAAAACTAAATTGGTATATTTTAAAGAGCAAGTTTAGAAATTTGAAAAAGACATATGTGTCGGCTGCAGAATGGAAAGGAAAAACAGGTGCCGGGCTGTTGGAAGAAGGAAAAGAACAGTCAGTAAAAGGTAAAATTCTTGTAAGAGTAAAGTTATGGTTTGTTACGTCTACGGAAAATTAAAACGTAATTTTATTGAACGTTATTTTAAGTTAAAACTGAGTGAACTTTCAACATGGATCTGAAGTGGTGAAAAGTTTTTCTTTACTGGATTTTTGTTGGCTTCATAATATTATTTTATACTAGCGACCCTCCGCAGATTAGCTAGCGATACCTTCTCGATAGCACACTTGACTGCTTTGCAAAGGTCCGCAGGGGTCACCTATTCTGTATCAGTCTTGGTCCTCAGATTCAGACCATTCTTTATTTCGGCACCAATTTGAATTGACTAAAGCAAGTCCATAGCACGGGTATTTTACTAATGTAGAATACAAAAAGTATTTAATTTTTATACCATTTTTATATAATTTTATATAATTTTATATAATTTTATATAATTTTAAATAATTTTATATAATTTAATTTTTATATAATATTAAAGATAACTATATATTGACTAAATTTTAATTTTCAGAATATATCGACAGAATTTGTCCATTTTGGGATATTCTTGATCAAATTCTGGGATGCCGACGCAGCATACATCCGCCGCAAGTCTTTGACACAGAAACCTGTGGATATGAAGATTTTGAAATGCTCATGGACACTGAAGACAACAACCTCGACTCAATAATTTTTGAAACTAATGACGATACCTTCGAAACAACAAACAATAACATAGAAGAATTAATAGACAATTCCCAACCTTCAACGTCAAGTGCTGCTAGCTTAAACAATTGCAAAAATCGATTGAACAGGCCAAAATATTCAAAAAAAATTGCAAAAAATTCTGACTCAATATCACAGCTGTTAATTATGCAAGAAAAAAGAATAAGTTTTGAAGAATTGAAACTCGAAAGGGAATTACGTTTGGAAGAACAAAAGTTGGAATTGGATAGAGAAAAATTGGCCCGAGATTTAGACATAAAACAAATGGAAGTACAACTCAAAATGGAAACAAAAAAACTTGAGATTGAAAGGGATGAAAGAGTCGCTATTGAAATAAAGAAACTGGAAGTGGAAGCAGATTTGAAAAAGTATGAAATAAATTTGAAATATAAAAACAATTAAAATTGCTTACGAAAATGCTGACCTAAGCAAGCTCATTTAAATAATTATTTGGTAAAAATAATTTTTTTTTTTCATTTTATAAATGAATAATTTTTTATAATGCTAATTTTTGTTTATAATCTTCATTTTAAAAATGAAGAATTTTTATTTGAAAGTTAAAAAAATACTTATGTTTTTGTTAGTATAACTTCATTAAATAAAATATTTTAAATAAAGACTGAAGTAAGTCCTATGAAGTCAACTTAAAACTTCACTCTTTCATTATTTCCAGAATAGCTTGTCGCTTTAGTTCTCCTTCGATAGTTGAATTATTTATACTGGAGTCCACAGTGATATTAACTTCATCAGGTGCCGAGTCATCAATCCATTCAAATGAATCAAGAGGTTCTCTTTGCTCAATGATAATGTTGTGCAATATAGCACAAACAAGTACCCAACGGCATGCACTTTTCATACACTCGTCATTTTTAATTTGAATTTTTAGCTCTTTTAAGCTGTTAAATCTTTCCTTTAACATTCCAAAACAATGTTCGATTCTTATTCTGTATTTACTTAGCCTCTTATTAAATTCGTTTCTTTCCTTCAAAGTGCCAGATCTCGAATTGGCTCTAAAGGGTGTGATTACTGTAGAAGTCAGCTTGTATGCGCTGTCTCCAACTATCCATTCTTCTCCTTCGAAGAAGTTTGGTGCATTAATTGATAGAACACAGTTGTTATATATCCTACTATCGTGAACGCTCCCAGGATAACCAAGCACCATATGACGAATCAACAGTTTGTGATCACAAACGGCTTGTACCTTCATTGAGTAATGGTGTTTTCTTGAAAAATATGCTTCTGGATCCTGAGAAGGTTTTTCAGCAAACTTTATTTCAGTACCATCAACATATCCGAGGCAATGTGGTAATTCGTGATACGTTTCCGATACCAGCTGTTGCCGTTCTTCGAAAGATGGCCACCTTAAATATTTGCATTTAAGTTTTAAAATTGCTCTAAATATTCTTTCAGTCAGCACTTGAATGGTTCCACCATCTCCAACTCCGAAAAAGCAAGCAATTTTCGTTATGGATGCTCCTTCTCCACAAGATCCAAGCCTATACAGCACTATCATCAACTGCATATCCAGAGGAATCTGTTTGGATGACCAGCGACCTTTAAAAGATTCGTCATCTTTTATTAAATTAAGTATAACGTTAAAATTCTTTCTATTAACGCGAACAAGCTCCTTAAATCGATTTTCATCTAGGATTGGTAAGATATGAACTAAGAACATTTCTGACTTTGGAACGGATCCAAGTACAAATGGAACAGCATATCTATAATGTTCAATAACTTCTAATGATAAAATGAGATTGTCTATAATTTCATCTTCTTTTGTTTTTATATCTAAAAAATTAAACAAATATTTTTTATGAGAGTAACAAAATCCAATACCAACCATCACTTGATGCAAATATTTCTGCCATCATTAAATCAAAAAGAGCCGATTCTTTAAGGGTTGTAATAAGTTTTCTTTTCTCGCTGTATTTTGGCATGGTGAGTTTTAAAAAAAGAATTATTTTGTATTAATTCAGTTTTTTCTAATTTTAAGCTGTAGAAGTCTTCCAGCTGATTTTGACATATCAGTTTAGCACTTGATTGTAAAATGTCTTAGCAGGTACGTTCACATCAACAGCTGCTAACTTTAACAATTTAGCAGTTTAGCAGGACTTAACAAATTTTAATGAATACCATTATTGTCTTTTCGCTTATGCAAAAATAACAACACCTACAAAAAAAAACAACAAAAAAGCACTTCAACTAAAAATCGCGAGCTCCACTCGTTTGAGTACAATTTTCTCAGTTTCAGCAAAACTTGACAAACAATTGAATTAAAAAAAAATCGAATTAAAAACAATATCTTCCATAATCTATGAAAATCTCTTCAGCAAATGAAAAAAAGCACCGCAATCAAAGTTGTGAGCTTTTATCACATCTCATCTCAGCTTTATCGCTTCTCTCGCTGAAAATTGTTGCTATTTTTCTTGAATAAGTTGTTGTTGTTCTTTGTGTTGTTGGTGTTGTTTTGATTTTGCTGTGATTAATGTAAAGTTTAAATTAGTTTTTCAAGTGAAGTGAAAAATTCAGAACTTTTTGATTTTTTTTTTTTATTTCGTTGCTTAAGCAAAAATTCAACGACAAAGACGACGACGATAATAAAAATTCACAACTGAGGATAAAAGTGACGAAATGCACCCATCAACTTCTGCTATACCACCCCACCCACTCCCTCACTCCCTGCTCAAATCACTCGCTTTCAGCAACTTTTGGTAACTCATTCCTTGAGCAAATCTTCTGCTCGTCGCTTTTTAATCCTTTTCGCTGGTCGCATCGCATCGCTCGTCGCCTTCGGATGATGATGATTTCTTATTTATGCAAATTTCCAGTGCACGAATCATGGAGGCAGGCAAAACTTAACTTTACTTTCAGATTAACTTAGCACACACAAACACACCCACGCACACACTCAATGACACACACATGCACAAACAGCTGTTGGGCTCACTCCCGGAAGGACTTGTGTGAGAGAAAAGTCACGTGACGTTGCGCTCAAGGCAGCAGCTTTTCTGCGTTTCGTTTATTTTGCAATTTTTAATTTCTTTTCTATCTCTTCTTATTTTCAAACAATTTTTTAAGCGCTCTTGATTGACATAATCTTCTTGGCTAAGAAGACAGCAGCACTTGAGTTTGAGTTTGAGCTTTTCAGCGGAAGCGCATTAAGAGGTGCTGTTATAATAATTTCCAATTAGGAAAAATTTCCGTGTTGCTTGTCACTTAATAAATAAGTGCATTTTGATTTTAGTGTTTATCAGATATTACAAAAAATTATATCGGAATTATAAGATTAACATTGAAGAAAGTCAACCAAATACAAATTAAGCATTATTAAATTTCTGAGTTCAGATGAGAGCAAATGCTTGAATGAATTCAAATTTGTTGTTTTTTTCCAACTAAAAAATTAATTCACTGCGAGAGCGAAAATGAACTTCGAACGCAATTAAAATGTTGATGACGCTCAAGACCTGAATCCAAGGTTAATTTATAAGGTTATGGTACTTGAAAGAAATTCACTCTTTTCCCACCTTTGCTTGAACTGTCACTGTGCTTTTCTTTGTTATATGCATTCATTTTCTTGATTTCTTTTTATCCATTCTGACAGTTCGACCGAGCCACAACCTTATAAATGAGCCTTGACCAGAATCATTCAGCCAAAGAGAGTAAAAGAGAACAAAAAGAAGTGATGAACTTCAGCATTTGCTTATCGTGTGAAACCAGACAATCTTTATACTCAATATTTGAGGTTTTTCTCAGGCTATCTTGCGAATGTTATGTCGAAGGTAGTTCTGTTTCTGTATATAAAGTTTAAATCGGGTATGAGAGAGAGAGAGAGTGAGATCAAACTGTGAGAGTTGTTTGGTTATCTATCAAAAAGTTCAACCCATGGTATAAGGATAGAGGTAGCTGCAGTGCTGAATGTGCTCTCTTTCTATACTGCCATGTCTGTCAAATAAAGAAAATAAATAAAAAGTTTTGCTTCGTTTTGACATTTCCGGCAGTATGCTTTCATCTCAACCTAAATTTGTACGCCATGCAAATGAACCATTCTATGAGCGCTAAAGAAACTGAACGCTGCGTGAACTTCAACAATCATTAGGGGTATTCACGGGTTGTTGCGAATTGCAAGAGTGTGAAAATGCAAGACAATTTGCACACTAACGCATGAACATCAATATTGCAACTAAATTATGCAATAAAATTAAATGTCGAATGAACTGTAAATATATTGCAGTAATATGAACCTTATTTCAAAATCATAAAAACTTGTTAAAATCTACGTTCAAACTTAACTTTTTTAAAGTTATACCCAGGTGGCAACTACAATACGTTCGAAAACAACCACAACATGAATCATCTGTTTAGCATCACTGCTTGTACGTTCTCGCAATTGGTTTGAGCAGTGCGTAATTCAAGAAGAGTTGCAAAATTGCTTTTAATGTGTTTGTTGTTGGAATGATGCGAAAGTTCGCAATCATGCATTTTCGCATCGTCGCAACTGCGTTTCGCATCAACCCGTGAATACCCCTATTACATTTGCTCTTGTTTTTCTTTTCGTTCTTTGTCGCAGCCAACTTCACTACCGAACGCATTGTCAAAATTGGAAATTCGAATTCAGTTGCGTAAGTGCGTTGCGTATTTCGGTAGGCTTCATACAAAATGTACGTGCATGAAACAATTTTGACAGATAAATGACGCTAACGCACCAATTTAGGTTGAACTGTTAATCAAAAGGTACGGAAACGACTTCAAAGTAGTTTCAAGCACATCACAGTTTCAATTTAAGCTTAGTATGCTGTAGGAACTAACATTTTTGGGCATATAACCCTACACGCGAATTTTTGGTGTAGAGTCAAAATTTTTGTGTGGAGTTAAAGCACTTGCTGTTCTGGTTGACAGATTCATATTTTTATTGCTGCAATTTTATATCCTATAAAAGGCAAGACTACACATTAATTAACTATATAAATGCAACAATAAATTTATTAAATAACAAATTCAACACTTAAACACACTTACTGCTTATTTTTTATTTTCGCGCCAATTAAATATACGGGCATATAAGCGACAGCAAAATTTTGATATTTCAACTCTCCACTCACGAATGGAAATTTGGCAACATAGCAATTATTTTCGTTTCTACAGCGTACTATCTGGCGAAAAAAAATTTCGCTGCCTGTTCGTTGTCAAAAATTTCAATGTATTTCTTATGGAAATTTTTTTTCGTTCCTACAGCATACTAAGATTTAGTGTAATTCCACGAGCACTCTCATGACACATACTTTTTCTAAAAATCGCCTGACCTCAAAAATACTCTACCTTTCCCTAGGCTACAAAAATTGTACCTCTCAATATTCCCTAAGATGAAGTCACCTCCTATACAAAGTGACTTTATGAAAACAGTAAAATCTAAGAAATGCGATAAAAGGGACAGGGTTACATGCGACATGCATCCTGTGATATCTACTACAGCGGTCATGCGGTCATGCGGAGAAGCATGAGCTTGTATTCGGAATTGTAGTTGGCAAGAAACTACGGCATCACGTTTTGCGATCTACACCTGTGAACGAACGACTTGGCCTAATCCGCATCGATGGTAAATTCTTTGGCATATGCCTAATATGTGCGCACGCTCCGACAGAAGACAAGGAAGATGAGACCAATGAAAATTTCTACGAACGCCTTAAAAATGCTTACGAGCACTGTCCCCAACACGACATAAAAATCATGCTTGGCTACTTCTAAGTGCTGGTCTACACCAGCCTCACTCAACCGACTCAATGATGTCTATAGAAGAGATGAGGAAGTGGGAAGGTAAATGTACTGTGAGGCAAAAGTTTCAAAAACTTTAAAAATTTCGCGACTCACTTTGGTTTGACATTTGTCATTTTGAGTTTTTTTTTATGCGCTTATAGCTGCCGATTTTCAAGCTACCACTAATTTTTTATTGCTTTTAAATGTTTTAGATTAATAACGGCACAAAAGGAAATGCAGACTCAAAGTGGGGCAGTTTATGTGTGTGAACATTTTACAACTTTTTCATGTCAAAGTGAGTCGGTTGAGTGAGGCCAGTGTAGACAGGCTCTAAGGCTGGCAAGGAAAATATATTTGCTCCAACGGTCGAAAAGTTCAGCCTCCACGACAACACCTCCGATAACGGAATGAGGCTTCGCCGCAGCACGAAACATAGTCGTTTGTATCACTAGATTGAAGCATCTCAATATTCATAAAGCCCCTGATAAAAAACCAGACACCAAAATGATCACATTTTGGTCGACGGAAGGAACTCTTCGAGTTTATTGGATGTATGTATGATCCGTGGTGCAAACATTGACTAGGATCACTTCTTCTGCGGCTTCTGAACAGGTGATCGGCTATCAACGCCCTCGTCGAAACGTGTGGTACGACCAGGAGTGTCGCGATACCACTGCACATTGGTTCCAAATCGAAAAAAGACGACCAAAACCTCAAAGAGTTGTCAAATCTGCATAAAATATAGATTTATAGGATTTTGGGGTCGCTGATCACGAATTTGTAATTTGTAACTTTGGAGCTAACTTTTCTAATACATATTTTTTATAACTTTTTAAGTTAAGTTTTTAATATTAAGGTTATTTTTAATATTTATATTATAAACTATTCTTCTAACAATAGTAAAAAATCTTGAGGTAAATGTTTTATTTTAATTTGTGGTATATCTCCTGACAAAGAGATTTCCTGTTCGCCAATACAATAGATGGGCATTTTGAATTACCACTAAATTTTTATTATCACTTTACACCATCAATATGCAATGTTAATAGAAAAAATATTACATTACCATTCGCATGTAGGCATTATCACTAAATTTTTAATGTTAATGAGTGAAATTTACATTTTCATTAAAATTGGAAATTTTCTTTGTTATTAAAATTTTTCATTACCACTAAATTTTAGTGGTAATGCCATTTTTTGTCATTACTATTGGGGCTTTCCGAAGTGACTGGTGGGACAGTTTATTCCAGAACCCTTAATGTTTAGACCTGTAACTTTGAATATTGATATAATATAATGATCAAATAGATATTTTACAATAGATTATGAACCGACTTATAAAACTTTTTACACATATAAATATTTTGGTGGTATTTCATTGGTTAAAGGAGTGTGACTGGAGGGACAATCAAAAATACCTCACCTCCGCCTTCTGCACTTTCAATCGAAATTTTAGCCCAAATACTATTCATAGACAGATGTCTTTTACTTTGCTATCAAATTATGAAATAGACTTCAACAGAAACTAAAAATTAGCACCAAGTTTAGTTTCTACAAGAAAATATAGAAAGTAGAAATTGTGACTGGTGGGACATCGTGGGACTGGTAGGAAAAAAATCGTACGAATCGTTCACAACAAATAAGAACTTTTCATAGTGAAAAAATACTTAATCTTGTTTTTTCTAAATAATTTTTATAGGTCATATAAATTTAACTATTATACATTGCGTTAAGAATGAATTGGTTATAATCATATCAATTTAAGAAAATAACTCATTTTCCCATTTCCCGTGGAATGCCCCTAATGCATATTAATAGTAACACAATTTTTTCAATCAAATTTGATTTTCATTACCAATAAACGCATGGTTATAATGATATTTTTAATGCACTAATATTTCAATGCTCATCTTTACCCAATACAAATAAATAAAGATAAAATAAATAGCTTTAACAAAAAATAATTTTTGGTTACCGTTACTATTTTTGTTTTTCTCAAAACACATCGTGGGTGGCAGGCCCATCGTGGTCACCTTTTGTTTTTTCCATTTCCACTGAGCTAAATTTTACAAAAAATTTATATTTTCAATGATTTCCTGATTACTTAAGCTCTTAGTAAAAAATATGCGATCGCTCCCATGAGAAGAAACAAAGGAGCACTCTTTTGCTGTTTAATTGGATCAAAAGTGAGCACTTATGCCCCTTTATTACTTTATAAGATCAATAGGCGAGCAATTGAAGAAAAAAAAAAGAAAATAAAGTGAGGCCTTTGGTTTTTATGGAAGCTCTATCATTATTAACGCAAAACTCTAGACGCTAACGGTAAGCTGCCTTTTGGCTAACTGCAAAAGTGTCCGAATTGCTAGAAATGGAGCACATTTAACACCAAACGTGACGGTCTTGAGCTGGAAATCTTTCAGCTAATTCTAGGTTGCGTCTCGAAAAATGATTCGCTGGAATCGCTGATGCTCTTCACTCAGTATAATTTGGCGATACATCTTTTCGATGTCACCATTAAAAACAAATTGGAAGAACTGCCATTTCAAAATCAGCAAAGCCAGATCACTTTGCAAAACTGGGCCCACATAAAGAACATCATTAAGGCGAATGTCATTTGGTGCCATGAGGCTTCATGACGGCGTGATGAAGAAGGTAATAACTCTGAGATTGTCTTTGAGCAACACTCTCAGTCACTTCTCTCATATGCCCCAGCTCTAAATATTCATTCAAAACACCATCATATTCCTTTTTAGAGTCCTCATTTTTACTCAGCCTCACCTTAATTTTAATCACCTCACCGCAGGAATTGGCGCACCGCTATATAGCACGAGTCACCTAGAGAGATGCTCTGTGGAAAACTTTCCTTAAAAGGTAAAGCCACCACGTAGCTGCCGTCATTATTACGCCTGGTTGTTTTTACGTAATTGTAATCACAGAATTTGTCTGCAATATTCTACACTACCTTTTGAGGTATCTCCTCAAGCTCCCAAAAAGAAGCTAGCTGTCGATCGAGTGTAATTTCACTAAAATACGAAATGACAGTAGAGGAGGGAGGATTTTCAGGTGTTGTTTGAACGGAACCAGTTAAAATCCAGCCGAAGATGGTTTCTTGAGCAATAAGTGACCCAAGAACATTTTGACGGATACCATCAAGAAGGATTTGTGGGTATACATCCGGCTCGAAGCATCATAAACAAATCTGATGGTTTGTTTCGGTGAATCCGGTGATTGGATTCACAATCTTATGGCTGGCTGTTGGCTGTAAAAAGGAATCGAGTCAACGCCTATGTTCAGCGCCTTCAGTTCGGTCAATTAATGCTCGATAAATGAGACGTAGAATCGAGAAGAAAAGGAAATACAAAAAAATCAGTAAATACATGGAAAACTACGAGTTAATATTTATTAGCAAATTCTTATGTTTATTTGATCTCCAATATGTGGTATTAATTTTGCAAGTTAAAGATGGCTGCTTTATAACGATTCGGCTTAGTAAAAAACTTAAGTAACGCGAGTGACAATCAATTAGCTATTGAACTCTACCGTGAAAGTCACTCGTCGGAGAAGCCGATCGAGCGACCCGTTCGTCTATCAAGAATCGATACTGGAACGAGTCGATAAATCAGTAAGTATTGATATCTACTACTTTATTATCCTTTAGGGTTGCGGCCTAAACAATTATTTTCTGTGAAAAAAAAATATTTTGAATGTTCCTTTGCTGATCCATTTGGATCATTTATTGATCGCTCCTTTGAACTCCTCTGGGATGTTATAGGGAGCACTACCGTCCCTAGGACATGCAATGCTAAAAGAGAGCACAAAATACACCTAGCTTGGATCAATAAAGAGCACTCCCAGATCGCTCATAGGATGATCCACTTTTTACTAGGCTTCAATCCAATACATAAAAGTACACTGAGAAAAAAACATACTTTAAAATTAAACAAAAAATTTTAAAATAGAAATTTAGGTTATTTGCGTTTTTACAAAACAAAATTTAAAACAAGCGTGTTTAATTTTCAACTATAAGCTCATTTCTGTTTTTTGTATAATTTTTTCTTATTATTTCCTTACAATAACAAAAAATACGTCGCTATCAGAGATTGAATTAAAAAATTATGTACAGTGGAATCATTGAAAATTATTGCTGAGGCCCCGATTTTACATTTGAATGTTTGAAAATATTTTTTAATTAATTTTACAAATATTGAACATAAGATGAGATACGAACTAATTAATTCGTAATTGCAAACATATTTCAAGCCGCAATGAAATGCAAACTTCATCAAATGAAGTCAAAAAATTTCTTATTCGGGGGGTTCCAGGGATCGCTGATCACGAATCTGACTTTGAAAATTCGAAAAAGTTAAAAAAATGGAATCGAAAAAATGGAGGTTTTAAATATTCAAGTTTTTGCATAAAATTTTTTGTTTAAATAAATGTGTTTAAACTTAAAATTTTTACAATGAAAGTATATTTAAAAACTTTAAAAACATTTGTGTTAAACTTAAATGAAATTGTTTCAAGCTCTGTTTCAAAAGCAAATTCGTTTAAAATGAATACAGTGTCATTTAGTGTATAAAATCCCTCAGTGTATAAAATATAACAAATAATACAACAAATGTTTGAAAATATTACTTTTTTTTTTGTTAAATTTTGGACTATTTTTATGAAATTTACACGTAAGGAAGATATGCCCCTCAATAGCCTAAATCCGTTTCGAACCATTCCGTGCCCTCGGGTTTGAAAGTAAAAGTAAAGTTTATAAAGGGTGTTTTTTAACTGCATGAGAAGTTTCGATGGTTGTTGGATTTGGTTTGGCATTTGAGAAAGTCAAACAGTGTTGACATTTCTGTTCCGTAAGGTTTGGCAATTCATCATGAATTGTTATACGCCAAAACAACGCTCTCAAATTGTGAAAATTTACTTTGAAACAAATAAATCTGTTCGCGAAGTTCATAGAGCACTTCGTCCAAGAATTGTGTTTAGTGATGAAGCTCATTTCTGGCTAAATGGCTTCGTCAATAAGGAAAATTGCCATATATGAAGCAAAGACAATCCTCAAGATATTACCGAATCACCTTTACATTTATTAAAATTGACTGTTTGACAGCGGTTTACACGCTGGCGGCATCATCGGTCCTTATTTGAATTTTAGCTACAGGCTCAACCTTTTTCTGGCAGCCCTGTTCACAACAGTTGGCCCCGCTGAATAAGACCATTAAGAATTGTGAGCGCTCTTTTTGTGAGTATATTTTTTGATAAGAGATGGTGAATATAACAACTGTCAATGCTACCTGGATAATTATACCATGCATGAAACCCTTTGTGCTGGCCTCACTCAATCGACTCACTTTGACGTCTACTGAAGCGATGAGGAAGTGGAGAAGTGAATGAAGTGGAGCAAGAGCATTAAAAATTTTAAAAATGTTGCGATAATGGCAGAATTAAACAAGGTAATGTTAGGACGGAGAGTCGGTGACCGAAACTGTCAAAACGAAGTTGACAACTCATACAAAATCTGCAACCAGTGAGAATGCAATGAGAAAGCAAGAATTGGCAAAATAGCTAAATGGCTGAGTTTGACAGTTATAGGTCACTAAGATAGAGAGCACATTCAGCCCTAACACTACCTTGTCTAGTTCTGCCATGGTTGCGACTCAATTTGATTTGACATTCGGTGAGTCGGTTGAGTGAGGCCAGTTTAGACAGGCTCTTTTATTCGTCAAAATAAGGCAGCAAGTCACAGAAAAATATTGTAAAATGTCATGGTATGAGAACACTTTATAACTCTTACGCCATGCCAGTATCTAGCTTTTTCAAAAGTAAAATACATATTATGTATTAGTTATGATTTTAATAGTTCATTTGTATTAATTTTTTTATACTTTCTGGACCCAAGGTGGGAACGGTTCTAACCCCTAAAACCACCTCTTAGCTATGGGACTGGCTATTAATCGATTTTGAGTTACATGAAAACGGACATTTGGGCTCATTTGCGGTCCCCTTCTTTCAATGATTTCATGATGATCCAATGATTTTTTAATACAAAATTTATTTAGTAACAAAGTTAATTAATACTTACACAACAAAAGGTGTGTCTGCTTTTTGGTCCATGTTTTGTGTTTTTTTTTTTTTTTTTAAATAGTAATTCTTCTTAAAACTATTTCACAAAAAAAAAGAAAAGAAAAATTTGCAAATTTACTAT
The DNA here is from genome assembly GCA_963920525.1 of Dichetophora obliterata. Taxonomy (NCBI): domain Eukaryota; kingdom Metazoa; phylum Arthropoda; class Insecta; order Diptera; family Sciomyzidae; genus Dichetophora; species Dichetophora obliterata. The sequence goes on along the minus strand of OY986436.1, from coordinate 7,899,716 downwards.
GTGAGAGATTCAAAAATAATGACAAATTTTCTCAAAAAATATACACTTAGCACTAGATGCGGTGTAGTTTTCCGCGATCAACTAAAGATGGTTACAGCAAAATAAATTATGAACACTTTTATTAAATCCTTAACACTTTTATAACAGAACACAAGCGCAGTGGAAAAATTTCTTTCCAACTAAAAGAAAATTGACGTTTATTTTTTGTTTTTACAAAATTTGAAGAAACATTTTTTTTTTATGAACACACTTGATAAGAAAATACAAAACAAACAAAAAAACACAGTGACGGAGATGTTCTATGAGCAAATCTGAACAAAATTAAGGATATTGCACAACTAGTTGATGCGAGAAAGCCAACATTTATAGAAATACTAAAAAATATATCATCAAATCTACGCAAGATATTGAAGAATGATTTTTTTTAATTTTAAGAAAAAAAACTTAGTTGAGATAACTGTGTAAATAGATAAGTAGAATAAATAAAACGAAAGTGGAAAGGAGAAGTAAACAGAGGCTGTGGAATACGTGGTTTTTGTGTTACAAATTTTACTGTACTTTCAACGTGGTGATGAGCAAGCTTCGTTGATTGGTGTGGTGTGACGAGTTAGGGAATTTTTTTTAGTTATATAAATAATCGGTATCCGAAAGTAACCGAATCTTTGCAAATATTATTCTACTACTGCACCATTTCTAAATGTAATTCAGAGAAGATCAATTGAAGTTAAGCTAATTCATACGAAATTCAGAAAAGATTAATTCAGAAATTCAGAAGAGAACAGTTGAAAACAAAAATAGATCAAGTGAAATTCGAAATAGGCCAATCGAAATCCTAAAATGATCAATTAAAATTTAGAAATTTTATTTGAAATTCAGTATAGATCAATTGAAATTCAGAAAAGAACAATTACAACTCCGATTTCCATTTGAAATTCAGAAAAGTTCAACTAAAATTTAGAATATATCAATTGAAATTCAAACTAGTAAGGAAATATCTTCGACTAGACCAAAGTTAAAGTATTCCCACGGCTTTCTTTTAGCTTAGTCGAAGTCTTGAATGTTGTATTTTTTTTTGTGACGTCAATTTTGTTGTGACGTGGTTGTTATGCAAATATTTTTTACTTCTAAAACTCAAAATCCTTTTTATTTATTTAAACTTGTGAAACTTTAAACACAATATCAAGTTTAAACATTAATGTTTTTTGTATTTATAAAGGTTTTACTACTATGATGAGGTCATTTTGTACGGGAGCTGGGCGGAATTTTCATTTTTTTATTTTAAATTACAAACATCGCGTGCATAATATTAAAACAATATTAAAACAAATTTGCAAAGTTTTAAGCCATTGCACTAATTTTTGTGGAATTAAGGAGATTTACTTTTTTTCATAAAGTCACTTTGTATGGCGAGATCTCGGATTCATAAATTCTTCTAAGTGACTTCTTGTAAGAAAAAGTGAAAATGATTAACATTAAAATAAACACTAAATAAAATTGTATATGAAAAAAAAAATGTCCATAAATTTCTTCATACAAAATTTAATAAAAACAGAATTTTTCATATAAAAATTATGAAAATTTTTTGTGTTTTAATTGACGTATTTTTAGCAGCTAACAATGAAAAAAGTTGTTCTGATTAAAAAAAATATTTTCATATAAAAAAGTCCAACTCGTAAACTAGCTCGAAACGCACTCGAGATCTCGGACCCATACAAAATTATGTGAAAAGACTTAAAATTTTTACATATAAATTTCTTCAAAGAAAATTATATAAAAAGACTTTGAATTTTTTCATATAAAAATTGTTAAAAATTATTAAAAATTAAATAAAATTATTATTTTAATTGACGTATTTTTAGCAGCTAACAATGAAAATATTGTTTTTTTTTAAAAATATTTTAGTATAAAAAAGTCGAACTCGTAAACGAGCTCGAAACGAGCACGAGATGTCAGATCCATATAATATTATGTGAAAAGACTTAGAAATTTTTTTTTTTAATTCTAAATCTTTTCATATAATTATGTTAATATTTTATTTGAATAAAATTGGTGTTTTCATTTTGATCTGCAAAAATAACGTTAATACAAATAAAAAAAAATTCAAAATGGTTTTCATATAATTTTGTATGGATGCGAGATCTCGTGTTTGTTTCGAGCTCGTACAAGTCCGACTTTTTTATATGAAAATATTTAATTTTAATAAAAACTATTTTTTCCTTGTTAGCTGCCAAAAATATGTCAATTAAAATAAAAAAATTTCACAATTTTTATATGAAAACAGTTTAAGTCTTTTCATATCATTTTTTGTGAAGAAATTTATATAAAAAAAATTCTAAGTCTTTTCACATAATTTTGTATGGATCCGAGATCTTGTGTTCGTTTCTAATTCATAAACAAAGCAAAATTTTTGGCATGAAAATATTTTATATTAATACAAAACTATTTTTTTAATTGTTAGCTTCTTAAAATACGTTAATTTAATTTAGAAAAAAATTTCATAATTTTTATATGAAAAATTTTTAAGTGTTTATATATAATTTTGTATGCATCTGAGATATCGTGTTCGTTTCGAGCTCGCTTATGAGCCCGAGATCTCGTATTCAATTTTTCATTTCCTTGTTAAAATTTTTTTTAAAAACATTTTTAAAAATAAATCATTTACTTTTAGTTTGCTGTATTATCACCTGTTTTACGCAAAAAAAAATTTTTATTATAAAATAAAAAAATTTAAGTTTATAAAAAAATTTATAAAAAATAACATTTCGAACTTTCGTAAAAAAATGTTGTATAAAAAAACCTATTTTAAAACAGCACAACAAAAATAAATTTTTTTGTCCCAGTTGGGGTTTGAACCCACGACCATAGGCTAGCTCTCATTCTTAATAAAGCAAATTAAGCGACGATTACTTACTGCATTATTCTGTATCACGAAGCAGCACACCAACGACAAGCAAGACACAAGAGGCAATTTTTTTTTCTATACGAAATTCTATTACTTTTCGTGTCTTGCTTATCGTCAGTGTGCATTTTCGTTATACAGAATAAATCAGTTAACAACTGCGATGGTCGAATAGATGATCTCATGGACTTACAATCACGCTACCGAGGTTCAAATTTCCAGATGGTGGTAGTTTCTTAATTTAATTTAATGTTAATAATAATAATGTTAACAGTTTTTTGCCAGCATAAAAATTATAATTCTCATAAGATGCTGTTTAAAATCTTAAAAAATTTGAGTTTTTTTTGCAAAAAAGTTAATGGAAAATATCTTATCTTTTAGGCAGTTTGAGAAGGATTCGATATTTTTAATTAACGAATAGTTCTCGAATCGCATTCTCGGAATCGTTAACGAATCGCATTCTCGGACTCGTAAACGAATCGTTTTTTCGGACTCGTAAATGAATCGTGTCTGTATGACTTCTCCCGTTCGCGTACTCGAAAACGATAATCGTTAACGATTAAAGTGTCCGAGAATGTTTCGAACTCGTTTGGCTTATTGAGATGCTAGGCTAGATATCCTAGCTCCTTGGTGTGGGTGTTCGTGTTATGAGCGAGGGCCACAGACTCAACCGTCTGCACTGCGTAAAGATATGAAGGAAGATTTTTTTTTATTTAAACCTTATGACTTTCTTTCAGTAATCTAAAAATGAATAAGTTGTTTTAATTTTAATTTAGTTGCATATAAAGCAAAAGTCATACAGACACGGTATAAACCAAATGCTGCCTATGTATGCTGAATAGTATATTGGCGCGATCACTGTCACTACTTCAGTATGTACTTCGCTTTATAAATAGGGATGCAAACGATGCATCGATAGTATCGTCATCGACGATATATCGTTCATAAACATCGATGTCAACATCGATGTTCTTATGAGCGATACATCGTCGATACATCGGTCTGAAAAGGAAAAACATCGATAACGTTCGCTCATTTTTAGCCGATTCACAATTTGACATCAGGAAATACACAAAAAGCTAATACACAATGGCCCATTATCATAGTCAAAATAAAGTCGACTTTAAATTTAGCGCAAGCTTTTTGACAACATATTATATTAAAAAACTGTCAAAAAAGCTTATACTAAATTGATAATGGGCCAATAACACAAACAATAAATATTCTGATGCATCTTCAATAGCAAATGTAAGTGAAACAGGAGTGCAGATGTACCTGTAGTCTCCTATTTTACACCAATAAAAAAGATGCGATCGAAATTTGGGATGACATGAAATCTCTGTTTTCAAAACTTGTGAATAATTGGAATACTATATCTGTACCCAGTGAACACTTGTTCTCGGAAGCTAGAGCAACCATCCCTCAAGAAAGAAACAGGCTTCTAGTGACGAAGTTATCTAAGCTTTTTTTTTCCTTAATTCAATTTATAAATTTATAAACTCCAACAAATAAATGTTTTAAATTTATGAAATAGGAAAACATGTTTTCTATTTGATATAGATTTTATTTTGGTAGGTGGTCTATAGGTATAAGACACCAGCCTGCTGGTGCAATCAAGTGATGCACCTTCACTCAAAAAACGGGCATAAAAAGTTTACAAAAACTAATATGAGATTTTTTCTCACAAAATTTAAAAAAAAAACAATAATAAATGGTGTAAATAAAAAACTGTGTTTTGCATGAACAAAAAAAAAACCCCGTTTTTTTGAGGTCGGTAGAAAAATGACAAAAAAATAAATTTTTCATACGAAATACAGAAATTTTGTCGATTGCTTTTTTTACAATTTTATTTTTGTAAATTTTTCTACTTCCATTCATTGTAAGAAATTATTCTTTCTTTCATATTTTATAAAAGAGTGCAAATAAAAAATATGAAATCTATAAAAAAAATACTTATATTTTTCGACCTCAATACTAGGCTTATACAAAAATGGAAACATCGTAAAAACATCGATATATCGGTCCTAATAACGATGTTTTTAAACATCGATAACTGTGAAGTGAACATAGATGTTTTCAAACATCGATGCTTTTAAGAACAATGTTGCATCCCTATTTATAAAGAGGAAATATTTAAGAGCATCTTACCTTTTTCTATTTGTTTATTTTTTTAATAGGAGGACCAGCTGCATGTATCTTTTTCAGAACTGGGTAACTTCTTGCTTCCCTTTCTTATGAAAGCCACAAGTGATGTCTCTACTTTTTCAATAAAAAATGCTTGTGACATGATTTTATACAGGATCCTGTGAAAGGTCCAGTAACCTTCACAAATTATTTAATATTAAATAAAATACATTGCTCACAGTTGACTGTCATCTAATAACACTTGAGAGTTTGATTTGCTCAACAGCAAACGAAAGCCTACAACGACAAGCAATACACACTTTCTCTCTCGGCAATCCAAGCATGGCGTGTTTTTGTTCGTCAACACCACAAGCAATGAAATTTAATCGTTTAGGGTAGGATGAGCAATAAAATAAAAAAAATAAAAAAAATAAAAAGCAATATATGGCAATAGATCATTTAGTTCATTTGGATCATTTTGATCATTTTAATCAGCGGTCGTCAGCGCCTAACTAGACATTTTTTACACCAACTTCAAGATTTTGGTGCCACCTAATAATATGTATTTTTAGGAGTTTTAAACATCATTTATCAGTGTTAAGGGGTCGCTGAATCCGAATCAGTGGTCAGAATTTATGTTAAAATAAAAAAATGGGTGGCAGCCCTATTACCTATTTTTATTTTTAAAATTCTGACTTCAGATTCGAATTCAGCAACCTCCTAGCACTGTTAAATAATGATGCGTGACCCATTTTTACCTAGTGTTCGCGCCAGCACCGTATTCGTTGTCTGATATAAATCATCTATTGCCAGTCAACAAGCTTTCGTTGCATTGACTGCAGTGAGCTCTCCGACAACGTTATCTTAGATCAACAATATCAATGATCTGTTTTTATTGCTCTATCGTGTTTTGTTCGTCTTCGCTGCAATCACACACATGATTTCTTTGCAGCAAGCAAGACAGTGCAGTGTAGTTTGAAGCCGGTTTTAAGTGCACCTACGCATGGCTCTATTGTGAATGTAATTCAATGTATGTCTTTATTGAACAACTCGTTCTTATGATAGTATCCTATGTACGCAGCGGTAAATAATAGGAGCGTGTATGGCTATGTGTCAGAAGTGTGTTGGCTCTAGTCGTTGTCATCGCTGTTGCGCTTATTGTAGCTGCTCCTTTGTCTCAGTAATCGCTTCAGTAATCGGTATGCGGTTAAGTATTTGATTGGTAATCTACTCAGTAATTGTTATTAGGTTAAGTAATCACTTGGTAATCGCTCCAGTTATCAGTAATTGATCAGGTAATCGCTTGGTAATCGGTAGGCGGTAATCAATGCTGTAACCGGTTTTTCTGGAGATGATTCTAAAAAGAAACCCGCAATTAGTATAATGGTAAAATATGTCTAAAAGCGCGGCAGAGGTGCAGCAGCGAATTTGCGGCCATAAGCTTCTAAGCAGAGGGTATATCGGAGAATGTTCAGCCATGAGTTTTTAGACAGAGGCGCAATAGAATACACGGACAACACTTTGATTCTTCGTAGATCTTGCGATTTTAGTAAAGTCTGCGGTACGGCAGAGAGACACCGGCAGCATAACTGCGGTAACACGGACCGACAACAGGCACTGCTTCAGATAAGACCTATGACCTTAACAGAGGCAGCGGCGCAGCAGAGAAAGCAAATAAATAAAAAAAAGCACCTCACCACCACCTCACGGACTGATCGTATGACCCAACAGAGGCGGCAGCGCGGCAGAGAGAATTACAAAGTACCTCATCACCACCTCACAGACGGTTCGTATGATCCAAAAGAGGTAGCGGCGCGGAAGAAATTGACCCCGCCCCACGCATGAGCACTGGCGGGCCAAAAATTATGGTTTGTATGGCGTATACAAATTCATGTCTGGCTATGTGATGGTCACTTGTTGTTGAAATCATATGCGTCATGCTTGTCACAGTAGTTGTTGCTGTTCTAATTGTACACTAATTTAGCTTATGATTAACTTATTAATACGGGATTACATAGAATTCAATAATAATATTATGGCTTATGAGTATAGTTAATTGGTTATCATTTTTGATATTTAACATTGGAGTAGGTATTTAATAGAATTATATATATTTAATAATAAATATTTAATTTAAAGTATACAAAATTGTAATGTAACGTTACAAGCTTAATTTTCATTTGTCATTTATTCGTTATTTTTGACCCAAAATTTATTTACATAGAATATATATTTACATGTTTTTGTTTGCTTAAGCTGTTTACTTTCTCTCCAACTAACAACATGGGAATATAATGATGGGAGCTGCCAAAAAAATCCCATCTCCGAAGTTTTTATATAGAAGAAAAGTTTCATGATTGGGCTTATTATACCTTTTAATTTGTATGACTTTGTTAGCTAGCTACTATGTTTATTTATATCAATGCATCTACGTATTTATTTTGATTAAATATTATGTATTATTAAGGATTAAAATACAGTTACGTTAGCTTATAAGAACATATTTCTAAAATATATCATTAAGTCTTGAGCTTCTGAACTTGCACCTTTAATTTTAATTCTCAGCGCCTGAATGCACTTTCAGGTGACGGCGTAAAGAGAATATTTTTTTACTAAGTCAATGGCTTTTTTAATTTTAATTCTCAGCGCCTGGATGCACTTTCGGGTGACGGCGTAAAGAGAATCTTTTTTACTAAGTCAATGGCTTTTTTAATTCTTTGAAGTACCATGGGACAAAATTTTAACCACTGAAAAATAAACCTTGTGGTATGTTGGAACTAAATTCAATCCTCTCAGATTTTATGTTGTAACACTTAAGTACAGTGGTTTATATTAGTCCTCATCAGCTATTAAATATCAAATATATTTGATATCAGCTCTCAAATATTTTTTACTTTTTTTTCTTGTATTTTTGTATTTTTTATAATGAAATTTCCGTACCTCAAACAGTTAATCGCTGGTCCTTAAATCTTTATAGTCAGGGCCCTTACAAAAAGTATAGTTTAAAACCGCTTATAAGAAACTTACTCATGTCCAACATCACATTTTTTTCAAATTTTCAAAACTTCGAAAAACTGTCGAAATTACAAAGCTAAGAAATATCTATACTTTTGCATTGTTTTTGATATTTTTTGCCAAATATTTGTGTTAGCAGCAATATTGGGATATGTTTACAAAACATTTAAACAAATTATTATAATTGTATTCTTAAAATCAATTTTCGCAAATAATTTATTTCAAGTGTTAAAATTTTTTGTTTTAAAATAAAAAAAAAATCTAAATAATTTTTAATTAGATAATTAATTGTGATCTTTGCTTTGCATTTTTACATGATTCCAATTGTGAGCTTTTTATATCAAGTAAGTTTGAAGAAGGCAACAACAACTCTTTATAGAATCAATCACACAGCTCGCTTTTCAGTAGTCTTGAGTGATTAAGCTGTGTTTCAATCGTTATTTCATTGCAATTACGTAGTCTTGGAAAATTAATTTTTTACACATTTTTTAATACAATACATGTAGTCTTCGAAAATAAATTTGTAAGCTAGGTTATATCAATATTTCAGCATTGAGATATTTTTGCAAAATACTTTTATTTTATTTAATTTTTATAATTTTTTTTTTCAATATTTGTACAGTAACTAAAAAATGATAAAATTTTTAAACATGAATTCAAAGATATTTATGAAATTTCAAATCATTGATATTCAATACTTAGCATTTTTTATGTAAATTCTTAGGTATATTCTTTTTAAAAGCTTTTATTAAGTTTTTTACAGTTTTTACGTTTCGGACTCAATTTTAAGGTTTTGAATAATTTTCTACCAACTACTTTTACGCCGAATTCCACATCACTAGTTTTTTCTGCACTAGGCACTCTCCGTGAGATAAGCCAAGATAAAAGCAGTTACTAATCACAACAAAAACAATCACATCAAAATAAATAGCTGCTGCTGATGCATAGATGTTTGAAAAGTGAAAAATTGTTCTGTTGCTTTGTTTGTTTGTTTTTCTTAAACAGAACAAAGCAGAATCAACATCAACCAAAACAACAAATAATAAAATAGAATGACATAAATTTGGTGCCGGGTGCGTAAAAAACTTATCATATCAGTCAATACTGCAACGATTTTGCATGCAAATAAGATATCCAGCTAACAACAAAAAACTTTTTACAGAGTAATTTTTGCGCCCAAGAATTGTCTTGAAAAAAAAATTTTAAAAACTTTGAATAAATATGTTTGAATAAATATGATTAATGAGAAGCAATAAAACTTCTTTGTTTGGTCAACAAACTTTAGCTAGTAGCTTAAAATATTTTTTAAATATATCATTTTTTATAAACTATTTCAATAAAATTAAATAATAAGCTTTGATTTTACGAAATGCTCGGAACGATTTAGATGCACAAAAAGCACTGACGCTGCCAGGCGCGCCAGCAGCTCCTGTTGACTTAAATCATGAGCCCACTCAACTCGTCCCCAAAACTTCAGCTGATATTCTTCTTCAAGATGCGACAATGAGACCGCCTTGGCGACAGAGATGCGCCGCTCGATGACAGCACAGGCGAGCACAATTGATTTCAAGGTTTCCACTGCAAAGACAAAACCTGTGGATTAGGAAAAAACATTTTTTATAATGAAAGCTATTAAAAGTTGTCACTTTGAGCTACCATGCAACACATCATCACTGTGCGACATGAAATATTTGGAAACGTTCATTTTGTCAGCTGTCGAGATGTTTGGCGGCGTTAAATTCATTGTTTTCTGCAGATTGGTTTCGTAACGCTGATTGAACCACTCTATGATAGGGTCCCATTCGTTGCACTGCAGCTCGCTGAGCGCTTTTTCGCTCTGTAAATAAATGAATTCATATAAAATGTTGCTACTATTGCAGACAAAAATAACATCATTACATCATTTTGAAAGAGTACCGTATCCGTGGGCAAGAAGTTCAGCAGATAGTTGACCATATCTAGCTTTGAGTGGTTGTTGGGATTGTCTAGCGCCGTAAAACACAAAGCGGACAGGTGCATTTTCGATCGTTCAATATTTTCGCGCTGATTGTCGAACTCAGTGGCCACCGCGATAGCTAGTGGCTCACTTTTCACCGTAAAAACTTTTCCTTTTGGTGTCTTCAGCTTGCGATTGTCTAGAGTTACTTCATATTTGCCATCGTTATAGAGCACTGATGTCTGCTTGTAGAAACGTTTGGGAAGCGCTGCTGCAATTGCCAGAATGCATGCACATTGTTAAATAACAAAATATTTTCATATGCTTTTGGAAAATGTTAGCGTATTCTTACCATAGTTACGCTTTGTCAGCAGCGCTGGTGTATGGGAAAAGCTCACAACTGGACGGCGCAATAATTTTATCACGCTATTCATTTCACTGAATGTTATTTTCTTTTATAACTTTTAGGTTTTTGTAAAAAATTCAATAAAACCAAAACAGCACCGCATTTGCAAACTTCCTAAATGTTAAACTGTCAAAGAATGAGGATAGACGAGAAAGATTCAAAACTCTCCACTAAAAGTACTGCCATACTGAAATTTTTACTATTAACAAATCTGTGGTCAAAAGCACTAAGCGCTTAAGTCGACTTAAGACAAAACTGAGTTATTGATGCAGATGTGTTTCAAGCATATAGCTTTATAAGCTTTATAAAGCATATAGCTTTATAATCTGGAGCTTCTAGCATGACCCTAGCCAAACTTATGACACAAAAACAAAAGACTCTTTCATACAATTCATATGGCGATTGAAAACTTTAACACGAGATTACTCGAAACAGCAATTTTTGACTTAAGCGCTTTTGACCACAGAAATTTTGTACAAATTATAAGCAATGGAATTTAGTACATATGTTAAGTCCTGCTAAACTTGGACAATTCACAGTTCATGAGTGCTAATTCTGAAATGTGCTATTTTGCCTGTAATTTTTTTTTTTATTGCATGTAAACTCAAGCCGGTGTGTTAAATGTTGCCACTCTTGTACATGCCAAACAGCGAACATTGCACGGTCAATCATTTGACGTCGATAAGGTATATGTGTTAGTAAATATTTGTTTGTATGCGTTACACAGACACTTTGATGGCTTGATTTATCAATATCTAAATTTTTAGATATTTTGCAATGCTGGCCAAACTGCTGGATGTGTGTAAGGACTTGATTGATCAATCTTTTGTCATTTCGTTTGATTTCGGCGTGCAGTAAACATAACTGCAGGAAAAAAAGAGTTGTAAATAATAAATTTAAGAGGATAAACACTTTTTGGCAGAGTTTATTTACTCTTTTCCTTTTATTTTTACGCTTTTTAATGCGTAGCTAATAATTACAATCGTCCGTTTAACTCATCGCACGTCTGTGTTTCATAAAAAATAAGCAGAATGAAAATTTGACGACATGATTGATGTGTGTAAGGGCTAGCATCAATCCACACGTACACATGCTGGACGTCAAATGATTGACAGTGTAAGGTGCGCATAAGGCATGCTTTTGTAGAGTGTTAATAGCTGCATTTTTTTCATGGCCGAATTACAGCATTCGTGATCGAGCAAAAAGACAAAGGGCACGACGAGACAAGTGCGTATCAATCTGGTACAATTTTGCTCAATTACGGATGGTAAACCAAACTTTTTAAATGTCAAATAATACAGTACTGCCAATTTTTAGAGTCGCAGCGTCATCTAGCCGTCAATAACGGCTAAGTAATGCCTACTTTTACATTTACGCCATCAACACATTAAAACGTAGAATTGGATCATTTTTTGTTTTTGCTTTGCTTGCAAATGCGATGTGATGATCCAGGGGCCGAATTACAGCATCTGTGATCAAGCAAAATTTTAAATACAAGACTGATAGGCACTTGTCTTGTCATGCCTTCGTAAATTTGCGATCACAGATATTGTAATTCGGCCCCTGATCTCCCATGCAAAAAACGCAGCTAATAAGGCTATTCACAGTTTGAATGCGCTGGTCTGCTATGTGTATGATTTGTTATTTGTACGTCGATTTACGTAAGCGTATTTTGCTTTGACGTTGTTTTGCATGCAAAGGAAACTAGACAAACACGCGTAAATTAAAGTATCCCTTTGACGTGTTTTTTGTACCTCGTATTTTTATGCTCTGTCTACTGCCGCCATACTACATACATCACAGGGTTGCATAGTATTTGAATACGACAGTCACTTGGTGGAGTGCTTACAGTTTCAACAATAACAAATACTATAAAAACGGTTTGTTAATAATATGTTTACACCGAAGCTAAAACACGTTTTATCGCTATTGTGTTTTATCTCAAAACACCACTGTTTACACCGCCTTTTTCACGTTTTAGTTTGACGTTAATGTTTTCTTACTGTTCCATTTTTGCTTTTATTTTGCTCATTTTCGTGAAAAATTAAGCTTTGACACTTGAGGTGTTGCCACCTTTAGTTTTTACCATATGTTTCCACCTTTACAATGTTTTAATGGTGTTTTATAATAAAATGCGCTGTGATGTGTTTTAAACTTTGTATGGTAATACACTCAAAATAAGTTGTGTTCTGGCTTAAACGCGATAAATGCTCAAAACACGTTTTGAGGGTTTGGTGTAAACGCACTATAAATGTACGCTTAAACTGTGAATAGCCTTTATGTGTTATTTCGTGAACAGCTGTTTTATGTGAATCAAAAAGGAGTTGACTGGTAAGTAGTTTTGATGAAGTTTTCAATAAAACTTAATATTAAATTGAATTGTTTAACTTTTAATAGAATTCAAAACATCTGAGCTGCATATTACAGATTTCAGAGCTGTTAATAAATATTTTTCACTTAAGTTGTGCTCACAGTTGTCAAAAATTAATTAGAATATTAAAATATTAAAAACATAAAAATGAACTGTGAATTTTCCAACTTAACAAATATGCTAAGCCCTGTCAAAATTTTGCATGAGAAAAGATTTATACTTTATAGAAAAGATTAAGCAAAATGACTCATTTGACATGACTCATTCAAAAATGTTTACATTGGTTTTTTTGCGAACATATCTCATTTCATTTGACAACTGGTTATTTGTTTTAATATTATCGGTAGCAGCCATTTCAACGTAAATTCAATGAAATGAGTTCACAAATTAAAGAAACTTTAATTCTATAGCAGGTTAATGCTTGGAATGAGCTTAATACTACGTCTTCATTGGGCCAAATGACTCATTTGAAGTTTGTTGTTGGGTGTTTGTATTTGTTGTTTGACGTTTTCCTTTGTTTAAGTGTGTTCGGTGTTTTTTATCCATTCTTTATTGAATGCGTTCAATATAATTTGTAATAAGTTTAAGGATCGTATCTAATATTAATCATTTGTTTCAAATAAGTTGAATTGCAACTGAGAATTTGTATGAAAATGAGATTATTTCATTGGAATGAGTTGAATGAGTCATTGGCCCAATGTAAACGTAGTAAAGGGGGTCGTTTTCATTTGAACAGCTTTAACAAAACTCTTTTTCTAACTTTTTTTGGAAAAACTATTAACTATAGTTAAAAAAAAACTTTTATACATCCAACTACATATTATTAAGTATATATTAAATTTTTATTTTTGTTTTTAGCCTTCTATGCTCCCTTGTAAGAATTTCGGAGTTTGAACTTCATTCTCGAACTCCAAATCGGTGCCAGCGATTTCTCAGCAAAGAGATATATAAAAAAATGTTTGTTCATATGAAAGATAACACCAAAAGCTATAAAATTACTTTGTATAAACCAATCTTATTTATTTAATACCCAAACCAAATAATTCTTTTTTGGTGCCAATTTGAAAAAACATTTTTAAAAATTACCCTAGTTTTTACCTTTCAAACGTTCTAGAAAACCAAGTTTTAAAAATTTAAGAATGATAGTGAGTAATTTTACAGTTTTTGTCATAGTAAACATTATACAAAAAGTTTCAGCTCAATCGGACTTATAGCCTTTCCATAATCTTTGGTACCGTTTAAAAAATACTGTTTTGTGAAAATTACGTTTAATGTTTTAATTGGACATGCAATTTGTTCTATGGTATAAAGAATTTTATATATGTATATTCGTTATTATCAAAGATATCGATCTGAAATTTTAAACACGTATTCTATACACATATAAGCTGCATTTCCGTGGTCGTTGATCTAGAGCGCTGCTTTATTTTATTCTCAAAACTAAAACAAAAATTAGAACCAGATGGATTTTTGGCTCTATTTCTGATCTTAAAATGCTTAAAAGTTTCAAGTTATATCCTAAAATCTATGCTTGGATTTTAATGTTTGATACCTCGTTGCTGCTCGTGCTACTGCTCGTATTACTGTTCTTTTGATAACCATAATGCTTACTTATCTAGGAAAATTTAAAAAAATTACAGCATGTTTTTAAGGCCATTTTTCCTAACTTTGGACCCCATATAACTTTTAAACATCTTGAGAGCGACCTCTTATTTTTTCACTATTGGCTTTTTTAGATCCAAATATACATTTTGAAGAAAAAAAAAATTAAAAAAGTTCATTTTTGCTAAAGGTAAAATGTTCCGGAAACAAGGATTTTTATGAGAAGACTTCGCGATGAAGAAAACTCATTCACCAGAATTGCGGAGAACTTGATTGAGAAAGTAAAACTATATATATAAAATAAATAATAAAAAAGAAAAATATAATTAATTTTGCATAATAAAATATAACCAAGATAAGTTTTTCGGTAGCATAAAATAGCCGAAACTAATATAGCAAGTTAGTATAGCTACACAACGGAAATCGCTTTTTCCGTGTAAAGCTGCAAACGCTTTTCATATGACGATAACAGGAATTGACCCCCTGGAACACATTGTATAATAAATGCATATATATAAAAGAAAATTTATTTTCTAAATCATACGTAAAAGTTGATTCAGACTATCTGAGAATGCATACAACTTCTCGTAAGATTTGTCAAATAATGAAAGTCCGATGATGTGAACATAACTTTACTTGTTTTATGACTTCTCTAACAACAAAACATACTATTTTTTGACATTCGAATTGTTTCTATTTTTATCAGAGAAGTCAGATCAAAAGTTTCTGCTTTAATTTCTTACACTTAACAAATATGGAAATTAATAAGAAAAAGTAATAAAATTTAATAAATTAATCATTTTCGTCCATAAGCAGCCTATTGATTGCAGCAGAGATTAAACATTAAATATAATTGAATTCTGGGAGCAGCCTGTATCATGCCTGTATGATACAAAGAATAGTTTGTATAACAACAAACATGCACGTAATGATGCTATTACAAAAATTGCGTATGAATTAAAACCTTTTTCAAGAGCGATCAATCAGGAGGATGTAAAGCTCAATCTCCATAATTTCAGGCACATACTTCAAATAGCTTCTTTAAAATGTAAATGTCTAAGCACTTCGAATTTCCTTTGGATTCAATATAATCTTTTATGAAGTCCAGAAAACGAAAAACAAATTTAGAAGTAAATAAAATACATATTTTTTCAGTTCTAAAGTAGAGCTTTTATAGTTGCCTCTAATTGCGGTAAAGTGTTTTTAATATGTTAATTTATTTGCAGATACAGAAAAGTTCCACGAGCAAGTTTTGATGAATTGTTTTTTGGTAATTTAGATCATACCGTTTTATTTGAGCCACAGCTTGCTGGTACTAGCACTCAGGTTTTTCAACCATCAACTCCGAAAGCACGGAAAAGAAAGAGATCTCAGGAAACTGAAGTTCTAACAGTTGCATCCGAAGCTATTCGAACCTTAGCTGCATCTATGATAGAATCGAACAATACTACAAAATATTCAAATGGCATAGAGAGCATGAAAAGGCAGAAACTAGTAAAATATATGAAGAAGATCTTCGTGATAAAGCCATGCATGAGTTAAAAAATATTTTGTGCACTATTAAAAAGAAACACAGATAATTTAATTCGCATTAATAGTATTTAATATTAATATAAGATAATCGTAATGTAATAAACAAAGAAAATATGTTTTAAAAGTTAAATCTTTTTATTGCTTCCATGGCACAGAATCAGCTGTGTTAAAATAATTTAAAAATCTATCGCGAATTTGTATTTCAGTGTCTAAAGAGGTCATGAACACTTCGTTTCTCCAAGATCTAGGAGATAAAGTTATTTCTTATGTGTTTTCTTTATCAATATTATCCAGATACTTAAATCCATCTTCCTTTCTGATATAGTTACGCATGACGTATATGTTATTAGTTTGACTTTATTTACATCTAAATTTAAATACCTTTGAAAAATTTGAAACTTGTTTTCTATAATGCCGATTATCACCGATCATATCGCCGATCATCAGTAGTTAAAGGAATTTTCGATTCTTCAGGAAAATTTAATAGATTTTCCAGAATTCGTGTACATAGTGATGAATTGCCATATACTCCAGCGTCATTGGATCTGCCATTGCAAGATACATCTATTCAGATAAACTTATAGTTTGCTTCTGCTAAAGCCAAAAAAATGATGCTGTGAAAGCTTTAATAGTTGTAATAATAAGTCCCATTCTGCTTTTTTGCTCGAAAAGCAATGTGCTTTCCATTGGGAAAATGTTTAGAAAATTTATATTTCTGATCTAGACGTTTAATTTTTCAATATTTTTATACCGAGGGCGCTTAAATAATTGGGCAAATTCCACAATCTCTCAAAATCTTTTGCTACTTTCGTCCATACTTCTTTTGTTGTTGGAACCTTTATCACAAAGAATTGTGCATATTGCTTTTAAAGTGTATTGTATAATCGCTGAAACTGCAGGAACTGATACTCTAAAGTCGTACGATAAGGCTCTTTACGTTTGCCCTGTGGCCAGATATCGCCACAGTAGTAATCTATAGTAATCAGTAGTAATCTAAGTAAGTAGTAATCTATAATATTAAAGAGATTCGCAAATGACATATTTTTTAAATTTAATATGATATTCCCTGGTAACAGCCGGGATTGCTTCGCGTAAGACTGTATTTTGCTTTGTAATAATCGGCCCGACTTTGGTGAGCCCGACTTTAAAATGTATTTTGATCCTCGTAAAATATTGAAAATAATTTCCATCTTCCCATTGATTACGAGATTTATATGATCTTTGCCTGAGTTTATTTTGAGTACCCATTTTCTGCTCCACAAAGCTGTTTTGTGTAGCTTTTTTTAAACGCTCCACCATAATTGTCGAAACCAGTATTAAGTTTAAAAATACTAAATTTCTTTTATCAGAATCCATTTTTACTTGAGAAAACTTTTTCTGATAGAAAGTCTGATAGTTCAAACACAATTATCAGAAAAAAGATGACCTGTCAGTTGATTTGAGAACTCTGACAGTAAAAGCAAACCAACAAACAAACAGCTGTATGATTTCTTTAATAATCATGAAACAGCTTTAAGATATATTTTTCACCATCGTTTATCCACGTTTTGATAAATGTGAAATAACGTCGTTGGCAACGCGGCGCCTGTCAAAACTCTCCAAGCCACACGCTTCATTTGCAAACGTAGCCAACTTAATGCTATGTTATGTCTACATAAGAAGAGGCAACAAAAGGAAAAGCAGATAACAATTGAAAATTTCTGAATCGAATTTCTGCAGCGGCACCATTTTTCAAGCGGCAAATTTCAACAAAAGAAGCGGTATATAAGCTAGGTTTTGTAAATAATTTAAAGTTTAAAGCCTAATTATTGGAATAACAAAATTTTTATTTCAACAGGAGGCCAATTTGTGGAATAAGTTTGAAAGAATTGGAAGAAAAAGCTGAGCAAACATGAGCGTGGAAGAGGAAGTGTTCAAAATACAAAAGAAGATGAGTAAAATCACAACAAATGATGGAGCGGTAAGTTGACACAATACATGGTTCATATTGTGAAAAGTGATCTCCTTTCTTGCAAAGCTTTATTTAAATTTCTGTATGAAAAACACGCCCCGTTGTAAAAAAGATTTATTTTGCATTACACTGTAGGGACAAGACCAGGCATTGGACTTGCTCAAAGCCTTGCAAACGCTGAATATAAACCTGGAGATTCTTACCAAAACACGCATCGGTATGACGGTAAATGAGCTACGCAAGAGTAGCAAAGACGAGGAGGTCATCTCGCTGGCCAAGACACTCATCAAGAACTGGAAACGTTTTCTGGCTACTCCAGGTGCTGGCAGCGGCTCTGGTAAGGATGGTGCTAGCAGTGCCAACAACAGCTCCACTAAAACCAGCAACAAAACAAACTCTAGCTCCGCCTCTGGCAAAGATAAGGAGAAATCAACATCCTCATCATCATCTTCCAAAGACAAAAAGAAGGACGATGACAAAAAGTCTGCGGTGAGCACTGTGAAAGACGAACGCAAGTCGCAAACTACTTTCCCCGCCTCCTCATCAGGCATGAATGACGCCGTGCGCCTCAAGTGCAGAGAAATGCTCTGCAACGCCCTGAAGTCCGGCGATCCAATCGAAGGCTGCCCCGAACCCGAAGAGATGGCAATCGAATTAGAGGAAGCCATTTATGCAGAGTTCAAAAACACTGATATGAAATACAAGAACCGCGTGCGTTCACGCGTGGCCAATCTTAAGGATGCAAAGAATCCAACATTGCGCGGCAACTTCATGTGTGGCGCCGTCACCGCACAGCAGCTGGCCAAGATGACACCCGAAGAGATGGCCAGCGATGAAATGAAGAAAATACGTGAGCAGTTCGTAAAGGAAGCCATTAACGATGCTCAGCTGGCGACTGTGCAGGGCACCAAGACAGATTTGCTCAAGTGCGGCAAATGCAAAAAACGCAACTGTACATACAATCAGCTTCAGACACGTTCTGCTGATGAACCTATGACAACGTTCGTCATGTGCAATGAGTGTGGAAATCGCTGGAAGTTCTGTTAGAGTGCTTCAGATGAAGATGTGAGTGACGAATGCCAGCCGTATTAATTGCTGCGTATATAAAACAAAAAAGATTTTCCATTATTCTTTCACAGAACTTCTACGTTGCTATTCTTAATTAAAAAAACAAAGAAATATTGTTTCATCTTAATAATTTTTTATTTTCTGCTATTATAACAGGCTAAGCAGCAAGTCTGATATCACTTTTTACTCATTCTTTTTCTTTCAATTTGTGTTCTTGTGAAAGTTATTTTAATATATAATTTAAGAAAATTGTTAAATTTAATGGAAACACCGATATTTTAAAATGTACTTGAAATAACAACATACGATATAAAAATATAAAAAAATGTCAAAATCTGTGGCTAAGTTTTATATCGGTTGATCAGCATCCTACGTATATTTAAAATTTAGCGGCTGAAAGGTATTTGGAAAATATTTATATTTGAAAATTTAATTTTTATAAACATAACAAATTTAATCTTAAATTCTAGTTTTAAAATTAAGATTTTCAGAAGAAAAAAAAAAAAATAAATACAAATCTTTCATTGCTTATGGTTGTGAATTGAATTCAGAATTTAATCAATCAGTAATCAGAAATGATGAGCTGTAAAGTAAAGACGGAGTTAAGATGGGAAGAAGTTAAAGAAAAAAAAAGTTAAATCATTATTTTATCTGAAATTAAATTTTAACTGTTTTTGTCTTAAACATTTTCAGATTAATATTCATTGATGAAAAATTGTAATAAGAGCACCAAAAACTAGAAGCTCAAGTAAGCAAGCCAACGTCTTGCTATCAGCTTCCTCGAATGCCCTGGGCAGTATAAAATAAGCAAAGAATTTTATTCGTCAGAAAACTGAATGAAACCGAGAGGAAAAATTAGAAGCAGATCGAGAGTCAAGTTAAAAAACTTAATTATTTGCTTATAATAAAGCTGTCTGTTGCTGAGCTCTTTATCATTCTTGATTCTTCCATCAGCTAATGAGGTATGTAGCAAGTATTTTGAGAATCCTTTAGAAACAACTTTACAAGAGAATTCTGTGTCTATAAGCAATAACAGCTTAAGTCTGATTTCAAAGCTTCGAAAAATCTTGCTTCAAAGTTTTCAATCGCCATATAAGTTATATGAAAGGGTCATAACTTTGACTGAGGTCATGCTAGAAGCTCTAAATTTTGTGTGTTTACAGTGAGATATGCCCGGAGATAAATTAATAATTTTATCTTTACATTTATTCTTAATCAGTTCTGTCTTAAGTCGGCTTAAACTTTTATTGCTTATCGACACCGAATTGTTCATTTTCTTGCAATAGATTTTCAAGTTTAGAAAGAATATTTTAACAGTTATTTAAGTCTCTTAATATAAAAAGCACGTTACAGCAAAATATAAGAGTTTACACTTCCTAATGAAAAAAATTATAGGTTGTTCCAAAGGAACGAACGCTTTATTAAGTTCGTGAATGTGCGTTTGGTCATTAAAAAAGATTAATATTAAATTTCTAAACAGAGCTACCAGTAGTGGAATTCCCAAAAATTTAACGATAATAATCGTTGTCGTTATCGGTCATTGTGCGTGCTACGTTCATAGTAAATGATAGTTTTCGCTAACTAACGATATCGAAAATCGTTAACGCGTTTGAGAATTCCACTACAGGTGAGGGTTTCAAAGCTTTTTCTACTCATTTAGGATGGCAGAGAAACAAGATCTAAACAGGAAAACTGGAGAGATAGTAATAACATATTTTTTAAATTTTGGGCTTCACCATTTGTAAGTTGTTATGTATGCTATAAATGCGGCATGTTAAAGACTAAGTCTTAAATGTCAATATATTGTAACCAAATAAATACAAATACAAATATGTACCATTTTCCAATATGGAAAAATGTATGTGTCCGAAAATTTTTAGAAATTCTATTCTAATTTTGATTTCACGGTTGTTAGTTTCTTAGACAAACTTTTAAAAACGATTTTTGAATACTTTTTGAAATCAGAGCTTTTATGATTCTTCTTAAGATTTCTTACTCGTGTATTTTACATGAAACTTTTAATTTTTCGCAGAATACATACCCAAATTTAATGATAAATAATTATATTATAATATTTTGGAAAAAAATGCCAATGCCTTTATTCTTGTAGTCACTTTTTCTCGTGTGAGATGACGCGTGTCATTGTGACTTAAATTCGTATTCTTGTTGTCACTGAAAACAGGAACGGCACAGTGAACAGTGCCATATGAATTATTTGTGATATTCTTGCTGTCACAGTGAACACATTCTTGGCAAATTAAAGTGACAATTTACTCACATTGTTTTTTTAAGTGAGGAAGATGAGCGAACATAAGAGGCAAATAAAAATATATAATTAAGGTTTTGTTTAGATAGAAATATTATAATTTTTAAATTTAGTGTCAAAATAACATCTCAAAAACAATTTCATCATTTCACACGCCTTTTTGATAACCGCCTTCAGCCAAGAAACGTAGCACAGCAGTCAATTTAATAATAGGAAGTACTCCAAAATTTCTCTTCGAGGAATTGATTTTGCGTCCTTTGACAATCTAAAATGGCTGACGAACCTGCAAAGAAAATAAATATAAGATCACGAAATAAAAACTGCATTTTTAACTCACACTCCATCAGGTAACTTCATCGGGTTTGAGGCATCCCTTAAATTTCTTTTAATTTTTAAATTTTCGCCATCATCCGAGCTGTCACTGTCTGAAAACCAAAACTCAAAGAAACTCATATTTTAACTATTTACTGAATTTAACTATTCAGTTTGCTGAAACAAATAAAATTTTGCAATAAACAGAATTGAAGGGCGCGTTCAATGCGTTATTTTATTTCATTTTCACTTGTTCCACAAACTCACGTCACATGACAACAAGAATACCATATTTCTAGTGACGTGACACGAGTGTGAGAACTCTCACATAGATCAGGTGACAACTAGAATAAAGGCACAAATTTATTTATTACTAGCTGAACCCGGTGTGCTTCGCTACTCCCCTCGTTATAAAATAAAATTAAAAGTATTTATATATTTTTCACGCCATCGAATTTTCGAAATAAGTCCACCCCAGCGCCACCTACCGTTATTTTCTTATGATCAAACAAACATACATTCTAAATTTCAGTTAAATTGGTCCATAAATTCAAATTTTCGATATAAGTCCACCCCAGCGCCACCTATCGGGTCCAAATGTTACCCACCTATGTTACCCACCGTACCAAGATGAACATTACCTGAAAATTTCATCAAAATCGGCCCAGCCGTTTTGGAGTCCATACGTTACATACATACACACATCCTATTTTATATATATAGATTATCTAAACCACTGTAAAAGATGTATTTTTCTAAGAAAACTAATAAGATTTTTGCAAGTAAGGTAAATATTTGTGAGGAAATTTATGCCAGAATTCACTTGAGTACAAATTTTTAGATTTTTGCAAAGGTGTTAAATATTTTCGCACTAGAAAACTCATAAATAAATTTAAAATTTTTTTGTTTTCTTAAAGTATTCGACATTTCTTGATAATTCTACATGCTCAGAATTCCAAAATAACATTTTGACCTTATATCGTCTATCATGTACTAAACGATTCACTGTGCGATACCTGGCGGCATTTTTAAACTGTAGCTAAGCCATTGTAATATTGAATCAAATTGAAGTTATAT
Source organism: Dichetophora obliterata (assembly GCA_963920525.1). NCBI lineage: Eukaryota > Metazoa > Arthropoda > Insecta > Diptera > Sciomyzidae > Dichetophora > Dichetophora obliterata. Next base: position 7,877,156 of record OY986436.1, on the reverse strand, counting down.
TATTAGTGCCTATTTTTCATGAAGAAGCACACCAACGATGATAAAGATACGAAAAGCAATATTTTTGTCCATATAAAATTGTATTGCTTCTCGTTTCTTTCTCATCGTTAGTGTACTTCTTCGTGATACAGAATAAGAGCCTAAACAGAATCAAAAATCGTTGCGGCCGACGATCTTTGTTGTTGAAAAATACATGGAAAATGTAGAAAAACTCGCAGCTCGTTTTCCGCAACTATAAATCGCAGACTTAGAATCTATTATATTTCAATCGTCGGTGGCAACGATTTTTGATTCTGTTTAGGCTCTAAAGCAGTAAAATCTTCACACTTTCAAGCGAGCTTGTGCCACAAACCTTTTGCAACTTTTAAGATAACCGGTTTTTTTTACATAAAAACATAAAAATATGAATTTTTGTAATATTTCTGGTGAAAAATTTTGTATTAAGAATAGCACGGATTTGTGACTAGTATGTATCTTCCTGATAGGATTTTACTTGGTTTGGGGCTAGAAATTACACTACATAAAAAATTGGTTTTATATTGTTTGTAATAAGGGAAATATTTGCTTAAAAATTATTAAAATCGAAGGTTTTAGGCAACAGCGATTAAAATTAAGGCATATTTTAGAAGATGTTTTCTTAAAAAAGTTTATTATAAATAAAAATAAATTTAATTTGCATGTTCATTTTACATCATCCGCTTAAGTGAAAAAAATTTTTTTTTTAAATATATTTTATATACATATATATATTTTTTTTTATATATAAAAAAGATTTATATATAAAGATGGAGCTGAAGTTGGTGTGCCTATAAAAAAAGTGAAAATCGGGCCATACAATAGCTCGGCTCCAGATCGTCTAAAAAAAAATACATTATAAATAGACCCTTTTAGAAGATGTGCCTTTATCTTTTACGAAAATGCAATGAAAGTATGAAAAATTTAGAAAATTATGAAGCGTAGAAAAAAGTCAAAAGATGTACGTTGTTTTTTACCATATTTTTTAGTGTAAAAACTAGAAAAGTTTTCAAGTATGCTAATTGTGTAGAATTGCAATACAAACAGAATTAAAATTGGTCGATTAGTTTGTTTGCTGTAGTATATCCCGTTTTGAAAAAGTTATGTTTGTTGTTTTTAAAACAAAATTTGAAGCTCTAAAAACAAAATTTTTGAAAGAAATTGCCAATAACTAAAAAGCAGTTGACAATTTTTGTGAAAATTTTTTTATTTTTGAGCTTAAAATTTTATTTTGAAATCAAAAAATTACAGCAAACACAAGAAATATTCAAAATACTGGTTAACAATTGTTAAATTTGCCAGAAGAGGGCTGTTAGTCTTAAATTCCAAAAATAAAATTTATTTAAATTTTTTTAGTTTTTTTACAAATAATTCGTAGCTTAACGGAACGCCATTATTTGGAGGCAGGTCGGCTACCACACGATATCTCGGCAAAGGCTAATCTGAAACAAAAAACCAAAGAGTTTTAGATTCGGAATGACAATGGCTGCAAAAAAGACTATTAAAATTAATTTTTAACAATTGTTGTTAATTTTATGTAACAAAAACCAAAAAAGTTTAAAAAATTATTTTTTTTCGCTGTTATTTGTAAATAAAATATAGTAATCAATATTAGAAAATGATAATAGTCCATTTTGTGAGTATGTGTAGAATATGTAATTAAAATTTTAGAAGGATCGGCCTAAGGGTCTTATACTGCTCGGATCTTCATAAAAATTTAATACAATATTCTTAGATACATATACATTCGAAAAATGTAAAATTTTTTTCGAAAGTGACCAACTAGACTACACCCTTAAGCCGATCAAATACCCCATACTGCAACGCCTAAATTCAATTCTAAATTACATCTGTTCGGGCATGGCCGCTAAAACACAAATGACATCTACCTTACACAGTAAGCGACGATGGGAGTAGGTGATAAAGTTCCAAAATAGAACAGCATCGAAAGAGAACATATCGAAAAAAGAACAAACGAAAGTAAATGACGCCACAAATTATTTTTACAATAATTTTTACAATTTAATGAACGGATTTATTACTTTTTTCTTTACCATATCAGAATTAAGGTATAATATACGTGTAACACAAAAAAGCAGCTTTTTAAAAAATTTTTAGATATAAGAAATTATTGTTGTTTTTAAATTAAATTACATAAAAAATACTTGATACAAAATTTTTTGTTTTTTTTTAACAATTTCGTGGCTTTTTTATAGAAGGCCTTTCTTATGTATCCGAAACAAACAAATCAAATGTCATTTTAAAGTATAGATCATTAATTCGGTATTTCACCTACGCATGACCCCGTGGGTTTTTTTAAAAATTATGGTGAAGGTTGGAGTAAAAAGTTAGAAAAAAGAGATAGTTTTTTGTGTGCTTTTTCGTCTAAAAAAAAGGGAAATATGTACTTGACTTTAGGGGGGTTGCTTAAAGAACAAGATTACGAAAAAATTGCAATAAGATTCATTGAAATTCAAGCAATAGATTTCGAGTTATCTATTGAACCGTTTAAAAAAAAACTAGTTTCGAGGAAATCGCGTTTAAAGGTTTTTTTTCGTTGGAGGGAGTTTAGAAATAGGCTAACAAAAACCGTTAAAACTTCTCTTTTTTCTAAAGAACAAGAACAGAAATTCTTTTCGAGCACATTAAACAAACAAAACATTTTTTGTTTAAAATTTGCACGTATATTATACTTTAATAAATTCTTAATTTTTTTACAAATAAAACTTTGTTCTGGTTAAAACATAAAGATTAAACAAACTTGCTTCACTGCGAAACTTCCAGATAAAAAGCATGATGTTGTAGCTACTCACACGAATTAAGTAAAACTGTTGTCTTAACAATGAGAAGAAACTATCGCTCTCAACTCAAATTAGATTTTGTCACATTCGGCTTACAATTCTACATTACAATGTCATAAGCGACAAATGCACTTTCTAAACAATCTTCTTTGCTTTTCTACTATTTTTACTAACAATTTAGAGACCTCATCGCTCAAGTATCCGGTTTTTCAATAGCCACAAAGGTCTTATCTACCGGCTTTTTCTGAACGTATTCGCAGATATGATACGAAAGTAATGAAAAACAAAATCAACGATCAACAACGCAACGTCGATGGTGCACGATGGACGGTCGACCTACCAAAACGTAGTCAAACGCGGACTCAGTTTTCTCTTACCTGTCGGCGAATTAAGACGTGTTCAGTTGTCGTTAGCGGTCTCGAAGCGGTAAACAGAGGTAGCAAAAAGTGGAAAAGAGATACTTTGCCATTTTATTAACGAAGCAGAGGAAGATTTTAGTGTAAAATCAGCGGCGACTTACCTGTTTTAATTAAAACAAAAAGAAAGAAAGAAAAAAAAAAAAGAGAAAGAAGCAAGGTAATAAAGAAAAATATATAGCAAACGTTGGAAGTTTTTGCTTGCTAATGAATATTGTTCAATAATTATTGAAGTGAAATTAATCTTAAAGTTAAATTAATAATATGCATGCATAAAATGTGAGATAACCACCAATTTGTGGAAACAAATCCTGATTGCCTGACCTATTTATATAACCTGTTGTTAAAACCGTTACGAAGTAGATATTTGCCTTGGTGCCATTGAAATTGTGCTATATATTGTAGATATGAGTGAAAAGTCAAACAAATTGCAAGGTGAAATCTTTGTTAAATAACCTACAAGTATTTTGTCCAATCTATATGTATATAAAAAAACAAAACTAATTGATTAAATGAATAGTTTGTTGAAATAAAAGAAACATTAAAATTGTGTAAAGTGTAGAACGACGAGTGCATTCACCTTGCTTGAAAATATACTTATTGTAAAGTGAGCAACAGTGGCGGAGAAACTCCGACTATTGTTGGGAGTATAGTAAATAGCTTGAACCTACGTCGCCATCGTAGACGAGCCAACCTAGCAAAAGAGCTAGCCTCTGATCAGCGGCTCTTGCTTTTGGCTCTTGTGTTGATTCTGTTTCCTCATCGTCTACTGCTCTTTCTTTTATAGTTTTTTTTTTGTTTTCTTTCTGCTTCCATACTTTCAAGTGTTGCTCACAAAACAATTCCGAGCCAGTCAACCTCACTGAACCAACTGCATTCATAGCTCGCTGGCCAAGCAGCCCATCCATCGGACAAAACCAGGTGTAGCTAGTTATTCCAGTTGCAAAAAGTAAAAAAAAAGAATACTATCTCAAAAATATATGGCAACAAAAGGAAGCAAGTTCAAAAAAGTACACGAAAAGAAAAGAAGCATTAATAAAAAAAAAAACAACAAAAAACAAAGTGCTAAGAACAAAATTTAAAGCGTTGTCGTAGTCATCGTCGTGGTCGTTGATTCACAGGAAGCATCAGGTGCATTGAATAACCAACCTGCTGGATGCACGCTAACGAATAGTCAATCGTTTAATTTTGTTTTTATTTATTTTTTTGTGCAACTGAAGGAAATGCATTTTTGCTACGCACACGCAACGGGATATTTTTTGCATTGTCTAGTAGTGGTTTTGTTGTTGTAATCTTTATGGAGCTGACATTCTTGCTCTGCTATGCATAACTGGTTACTTTTTTGGAATTAATTTGATGTTGTTGTTGTTGTTGCAGCCGGAATATCAAGGATACAATTTAATTGAAGGAATTTCATTTGCATCGCATTGCAGAGTGTCAAAGAGCAGGGAAAAAGGCGGCGTTAAAAACATATAAAGAGAAAATACTTGGTAAGTTTTTATTTTGGTGAATTGCAATTATTTTTGGATTTATCAGTTTTTGAGTTATCACAATGATTTATTGACAACATTTATTAATTATAGCTGATTATAGTTATTTTGTTAAATTTTTTTTTAACATTTTATTTTAATTATCACACAGGGGATATTTGCTATATTGTGTAATAAAATAAACAAAGAGGTATCTTAAAATATATTTTATGATTTGAGATGTTTATCCTTAATCGATTCTTTGTGTAAATTGTACACACTTTTCAACTTCAAGCTGATATTTTTTTAATATAAGTTCATCAAATCGAGCTAGGATTTTGGCTCAATGTAAAAATTGTATGCAAAATTTATGTTTTCGACGTTTTTTCACGCTAGGTAACGCTCCTACCCCACAGAAAAAATTTTCCTAATAGGTTCTTGTGTGTAAAGTTTACACCATAATCTTAGAGCGCCTATGTCACTGTTCTTCTGCTTTGTTGTTAATTTGTGCTTCGATATTTTCCCAATTTTTCATTTTTTTTAACCACCTGAAACCCGGAGCGTTACTACCACGCCCCTTTTTTGACGCCCATAAAATGTTATGAGTAAAACTGCACGTGTAAATTGTGGTCGAATACCGAATTCCGAGGCTGTGCGCTCTATAGTTGCAAAGCTATTCGATATAGCAAATTTGGGTTGTTAAGGCGGTACCACGCCCCTTTTCCAATGCAATAACCATTCTTGGTATGCGTTTTATATCTTGCTAAAGTTTCACGAATTCTAATTCCGATGCTGTATGACCTATTATTCCAAAGCTATTCGATATCGAAACTTTTGGGGTAGATTTGAGGTGCCACGCCCCTTTTTGCAATCAGTACAAGACTTTACAAGAACATTCTCAAGACTTTGCTACCGTTTCCCTGAAAATTTCATAAAAATTGGTTTAGTGTTTTCGGTGTCTTTACGTGATATACACACATACATACAGTGTTGCGCAAAATAATAGCAACAAAATAATTGCGATGCAACAAAATCGTGTATCTATTTTAATATTGGGGACACACAAAAATGATTATAGGAATCAAAGCATATATTCATACATCATATATAAAACAAATCAAATTCAAATTTGGTTTTGTTTTTTTTAATTAAATTTCAAATTAATGTGTCTATATTCAATTTGTCTGAGAGCAAAACAAAAGCAACAAAGCTTGAAAAATGTAAAAAGAGAACAGAAGGTCCAAGAATTACCGGTAAAGTTCCGTTATTGTAAAGCACGTGTTGTTTGTAAGTCATAAACATTTAAGTTTAGTTTTGTTTTTGCGCTAGTTGTGACATTAACTGTTCCATTTATAATGGCACATTTTAAATACTATGAAGCTCTTAAATTACAAATTATTTCCGAATAAAAAAACGGAAATTCACTAATATCTAACGAGAAACAGTTTGATATTAATCAGTCAATAGTTTGCAGATTTATAAAGAAATATACCATCACAAAAGACGTAACAACGGTACATTAAAGAGGGCGGCCGCGGAAGACATCGCTGCGTGATGACAGGAACATTTGTCGCGTGTTCAAACGAAATGCATATGCCATATCCAAAGAGGTTGTTCGGACACTTGATTTAGATATCCATCACAGCACTGTTTGATGACGGGCCGTTGAGAACGATTAAAGAAGTTACAGACCGGCAGAGAAACCTTTGCTTACAGCTAAGCATAAAAAACAAGGTGAGGTGTTACAATTTAAACAATTCTGTCTGAAATTGTGACAATAAGTTGTAATTTATTGTTTTTTAGACTCAGTCTTGCAAAAAAGCACCTAAATTGGACCGTTCAAAACTCGAAGACCGTTTTTTAGCGATGAATCAAAGTTCAACTTGATGGGATGTGCACGGTACGGCGCCACCCAGGTACACGATTTGAAGCCCGAAACTGCAAAATAAATTTTAAGCACGGAGGCGGTGGCATTATGGTCTGCACTTGTTTTTCTTATAATGAACTTGAACCATTTCAAAAAATTGATGAAATTATGGATCGATTTGTGTATAATGAAATTTTAGAAAGCAAGATGCAACCACATTCAGAGTGGAATGTGTCGCTTCAGTGAACGTTTCAGCCCGACAACGACCCGAAGCACACTTCAAAGCTCATCAAAGATTACATTAGAGGCAATGGGATTCAAGTCCTTGATTGGCCGGCACAGTCAATGACTTGAATCCCATTGAAAATCTTTTTGGGATTTTGAAGGTAAAAGTTTCTGGTCAAATGTTTTCCAATAAGACTGCATTGTATGAAGCCCTACAAGTTAACTGGGAACATATACCTAATATCAACATATCTAATTTAATAGAGTCGATGTCGCTCAGATGTGCAGCGGTTATCAAGAATAATGAATCTTACACCAAATATTAATTATGTTGCTTTTGTTTTGCTCTCAGACAAACTAAATAAAATCACATTAATTTTAAATTTAATAAAGAAAACAAAACCAAATTTGAATATGATTTGTTTTTAATATGATGTATGAATATATGATTTGGTTCCTATAATCATTTTTGTGTGTACCTAATATTTAAAAAGATACACGATTTTGTAGCAGCGTACTTATTTTGTTGCTACTGTTTTGCGACATTTATATATATAGTGACCGCCACTTGGTCCCATTGCACCTATATACCAGTTTTTACTATCAAAACGTGAACATCTCAGGAATTAGCATGATTCCGAAAAAGTGGGCGTAGATATATTGCAACCATAGTAAACATATGAACTAAACTACTAAAAATTAGTTTTATTCGATCAAAACCGCCTGATATAGAGAAATTCCATTGATTTGTGGGCGGTAATATGGCCGCGGCAACACTGATATATATATAGTTCACTATCAAAACTTGTACAACTCAGTGATAAAGTGTAACCACGCCCATTTTTAGTACAGTGGCCGATAGCAACTGTCTAAACAAAATTTTAGTTTTTTACGATCAAAGCCGTTTGATATACCTGTGGTCACAAGAAATAATGACTAAACTCAAAATATCGTAAAAAAGCGATATGGAATTTACTTTATTGCCAATTTTTGGAAGTATGCAGATATCCATTTTTTGCCCAGAATTGATCATCACCTATGTCTGTACATATTTTGTTTGTATCGGTTGATATATTTTAAAAAAATATGTCGTAGCTCGTGCAATTAAAATATCGTTTTTTACGATACTTTGAGTTTAGTCGTTATTCCTTGTGACCACAGATATAGCAGTTTTTAGGATTTGTGGGCGATAGCGTAAATTTGGGTTGCATGACAGGCACCACGCTCCGCCCCCTTGTACAATCGACACCAAACTTCCCTCAAGGTGTACTCTCAAGATGTTGTTCCAATTTCCCTGAAAATTTTCCAGAGAAATTTCGAAAATTTAAGATCGGTTCAGCGGTTTTTGAGTCTATACGTGATATACATACATACATGTCCACATCCATACATCCACTTTTATATACAGTGATGTGCAAAGAAATAGGGACACCTGCATTCTTATATTTAAAACTGCATGAATTATATACAAGGTGCCCCAGATATAGCATAAATTCCCTCGGGTGGTGATTCTCCTTGATTCGGCGAGTATAAAACTTTATTGATGAGGATCATCCCTCCCCCACTTCGTAGCTAGAAAGGGAAAACTTGAAAATATGTATCATTACGTCTTACTCTATATTTTATTTATTTTTTAACCGATCTCCAAAGTCAATAGCAACTTAAAAAAGAGCAACTACATGACCTTCAAACCAATGATACAAAAACCGTTTTCTAATCGTACCACACTAAAAGCTTACTTTTTTACGTGTGGTCAGGCCCTATCAGAAAGGGGGAAGAAAGGGACGCGGGCCCCGCATCTGAAGGGGGCTTCCAAATTAAGAATATCATATAATAAAAATTAAACAAAAATATTCAGATGAAAAAATTCCTACTAGACTTTTAAATGTAGCAATGTAGTATAGGAATTGCATTCAAATTTACTTGTAACCGGTCGATGAAAATTGAGTCCGACATGGAAAAATATTATGGAGTCAACGTGTTTTTAGTAATTATTGATTCTATAATAAAGCTATATGAAACACTTGAAATTAGTTTTCATTCCTCCGTCAATGTAATAAACTGAGCTGCGAAGACCTGCAGTCAGCAGCACAAACATTTCCGAAAACGAAAGTACTTTTTAAATGTACATTAAAAAAAAAAAACCAACCAACTTGAGAAACTCCTCTTTTTTGAAGTCGGTTTAAAATCATAAACTTTACGGACCTTAACAAAAGATGTTCGCTGAATTTTTAAGTATTTAAATTATATAATAAATTTAATTAATAAAAACCGATATGATTTTTTATATTTCAGTAAAGTTAAGCATTTATTTCAGAATGCAATTAAAAAATATTTACATATAACAAACCATATTTCACTTTATTATAAACATAAAAATATAAAAGTAAATGATTAAAACAAATTAGTCAACATGAATTTATCTTTAAAAAAATTTAAAAATAAAACAAATAATTCATATTCAAATAAATTAGTTAGCTGTTAGTAAAAAGTATGATGTAAATAAAAAATTTCTTTTATAGTAAAAAAACTATAGTTTAGTAATAAAACTATTGCTTATTAAAAAATTCCATGTAAACTAAACAGCCTAGTAACCAGAGTCTTTTAAGATCACAACCAAAATAAACCAAAAAATTTACTTTCTAAAAAAAAGGAAAGGGTGATTTCGATATTAAAGAAAAACCATCGTTTACATTGCAGTTGCATTTGTAGTTGCTGAAAATTTTTATATTTTCTTGTAAATAAAAATACCGGGATTTGGTGTTGAAATCCCGGGATTCCGGGACTAGAAATTGGTTCCGAATCCCAGAATTTCGGGATTATAGATACCGGGTACCTATACAGAATGCTGAGGCAACCAACATTACGTCGATGCCTAAGAAAGTTGAGAGAGGATGAAATACTTTCATGCCTTATCAAATATATCGCACGACGTTGGATTCGACCCAGAAGCTCCAAATAAAATCTTGAAGGCCCTGCCCAAATGTGCAAATTGTAACTTTCGATTCAGAATACATCTGTTGCAAAATTTTCAAACGCTCTGACGATGCTATTCAGTTAGCAAGCAAACATTGATATTTTCTATAAACTCGAAACCTACAACAAAATCTAACTTATTAGCTTTCACTTTTGGGAATTCCACTTGTTACTGATCCGATACTTATTTTTTTTCAAACTATATTTTCATGTAGTATATTTTGATGACACATAAGAATAAATTTAAGGATTTGTATTAAAAATTTTAGAAGGGGTTAATTTATGAGTGCTAATTTAAATTCTGTTTAACTTAAACCGAGACATAACCACAAAATTTCAGGGTTTAAACTTTCAAATTTTATCTACTGGTATTTTATTCAAATATTTTGTTTTTATTATCTTAAATTGAGTTCAAATAGTGAATTTTTATGAGTTAATCTCGGTTTTAGTTAACAAGAGCTTGGAAGCATCATTTAAAACTTAGCCATAAATGCATAATCATCTGGAATATTTTTGTTCATATTTTATAGTTGTTTTTTTTTTCTTTTGTAGAAAAAAATGGTAAAATTTAAATCCTTATCAAAGATAATAATATTTTTTTAATAATATTAGTTTTTTTATATTTTTATTGCTTAAATAAGTTAAGGTTATTTTATTTCAAATGGCACAATTAAAGCATTTACCACATAATAGTTAACTACAACATAATTAAAACTTGGTTGTGTAACAATTTCTCGAGGCTCAACTTGTAGCTTATTAGCTCAGAGAGCTCACCTGTTCGACATTGTTTTGAGGATTAAATTTCATAACTTGAAACTGCTAGCAAAAGATTAAAATAAGATCAGACCGCGTGACTGATCTCTGCTGACATAAGCTGTCATCAGAGCAGCATCTTTGACATAACAGATGACTAAAAATTAACATATGACGCCAAATTTGGTGGTTAGTGTAATAATAGTGATGATAAACAACGCTAACTTCAAGGTAGAAAGGCGGGTTATAGGCTTAAAGAGGCTGCCGCCACATTATTTAATTGTTTTCACAGACTGACTGAAAAGTGTGGCGGCCACTGTTTAAGTAATTAGCTTAAAAATGAACAAAGAACTCTGTTGTTTGATTATTTGTATGCAATATAAATTTTTGTAACTTAACTTAAAAAGACAAAATGTTTGTTTGCAATACCTATATATTTGTCAGATTTTCAAAAAATAATAATGCAATTCAGGTTAAACTCGTAGATCTGACTCAATAAACAAGAGCGAATAAAGCAAAGTCTTTCTTTTAATGGTGAAAACTAGTTTTGTTTAATTATATTGTTAAAACTTTTACAATGAATTCTCCCTGACATTCTTTCTCTCTAGTGATCAATGAAGCTGTTTGTAGACTCTCACATGAAATTGACAGCTTCTATCAATTCCTTCAATTCTTTCTTCCGCATTTTGTTTTCTCTGAAATAATAATCTTTCGTCTTGTCTTATATTTATTTCCATAACAGCTGGAGTGAAGCGTTTGTGGCTGTCAGAGAGTCTGTGGAACTTCTGAGAGCTTCTCTGGAGCTCTCTCAACAAGACCTGTTGCTCAGAGGTTTTTGTTTTTTTCTTTCTAGACTTTGTTTTATAATATAATTACAGTTAAATGCTTAATTTATCTCACTAATTTTATTAAGTCACTCTCTAGTTCTCAGCTTAACTTGGTATGTTCATTTCATCAATTTATTATAAATTTATTTTCTCTTTCTCTTATCTAAACTGGTTTGGATTTCGTATTTTTTATTTAAGTTTTTATTTTTATCTTAAGTTTGTTTTTTTTGTTGACTTTATCTTGCACTTTAAATCTTTGATTTTTGATTTTTTGCTAATCTTCTACTGATGATGACATTATTTTCTTAGAACTTTTGTAATTTTTTGCAAATAACTGTTTTTTGTTTTGTTTGAACAATTATTAAATGTTACTGTTTATTAACGTTGCAAGCTATTAAGTTTAATTAGTCGTAAATAATAAAAATCTTAAGTGCTAATTAATTGTTGTTAAGCGAATGATTTTTTCAAGGTCACAAGTTAGGTCTGACTTCATCAAAGTATTTGCACACTTTCAACGAATAAAGCAATTCTTGATAGGATTATCATATTCTAAGTTAAAATTGAGGAAGATTCTTGTCACATTTGTCATCGAATAGTTCTTATATTTTTTACAAAGCCTATATTTAAATTTGGTCTGTCTATAGTTCTATTTTATATGAACTCGATTCGTCAGTTTATTAAAAAAAGTTGCCAGTAACTCCTCAATAGGGTATGTCATAAATGATACTATTGTTTGTTTTCATTTTAGGTCATCTTTGCATAAGCAAAGATTTTGCGAGCGTCTGGCATGGTGTTTAACTTTGAAATTAAGTTGTATATTTTTCCCTTAAAATAGACGAAATAATCTTTCCAATTATATCCTACCCAATTATATACTACCCAATTATATCCTACCCAGCAAACCATAAAAATTTCTCGGTAGAACAATTTTATGATAGTGTGACGATATCGTTACGATATCTTAACACACAAATACGCGATATCGTCCCGATGGTACAGTTAACCATAGCATTTCGATATCATAACGGTATATATATAACAAATTTCTAGATATCATCATTATAGTATATTTACTATAGTATTTCGATATCGTTACGTTATCTATATTAAAAAATACTAGATATCATTACGATATTATAATAACGATAGCATTGCGATAGTAACGATATCTATAATACATACGTACTCGATATCATCACGATAGTATAAATAAGATAGCACTGCGATATCGCAACGATATCTAGATTAAAAAAAGCTCGATATAATTTCGCTGTTACCGATATTTAGATAAAATAAACGCCACTAGGACTTACCTATTTACGTACGCTTATATCTTTATTATTAGGAGTAACCAACCAAGACAAAAATTTTCAAAATTTGTATATGAAAAAATTCTAAGTGTTTTCATATTATTTTTCATAGTATGGTTCCGAGATCTCGTGTTCGTTGCGAGCTTGTTTACGAGTCCGACTTTTTTATATGAAAATATTTTGTATTAATGACAACTATTTTTTCATTGTTTGCTGCTAAAAATACGTTAATTAAAATAAAAAAAAATTTCATAATTCTTGTATGATAAATTCTAAGTCCTATCATATCATTTTCTATAAAGAAACTTATATGAAAAAATTCTAAGTCTTTTCATATAATTTTGTATGGATCCGAGATTTCGTGTTCGTTTCGAGCTCGTTTACGAGTCCGATATCTCGTATTCAGTTTTTAATTTCTTTGTAAAAAACTTTTTAAAAAAATTTTTTAAAAATAAATCATTTATTTTAAGTTCACTGTTATTATATGTTTTAAGCAAAAAAAAATTTTTATCTAGAAAATATAAAAAAATTTAAAAAAAAATAACATTTCGTAAAAAAATTTGATATAAATATAAAATATCTTTATTTTAAAACAGCAATACAAAAAAAATTTGTTTGTCCCGGTTGGGGTTTGAACCCACGACCGAAGGCTAGCTTTCATTTTTAGTTGCAATGGTCGAATGGATAAGCTGATGGACTTACACTCACGCGGCCGAATTTCAAATCTCCGGATGGTTATTATTTGCAGTATTGTTTCGATATCAAGAATTAAAATGCTTTCGCTATCGTTAATGATATGTCAATTTCTATTGAGAACTGCATTTTTTCGATATCATTACGATATCGTCTCGTGAAGCGTTAACGATAGAAGTTATCACCTTTACAATATCAATTTGATATGGAAACGACCTTTAAATTAAGATATCGTTTTGATATCACAATTAATATATTTTCGATATCGTTTACGATATGCCAATTTGTATCGAAAACAGGACTTTTTCGATATCACAATTAATATATTTTCGATATCGTTTACGATATGTCCATTTGTATCGAAAACAGGACTTTTTCGATATCATAACGATTTCGTCTTGTGTTTCGTTATCGATACAAATTAACACCTTTACAATATCATCTCGATATCGAAACGATATCGTTTGGTTTGCTGGGTATTTACGAAAATTGGCTTTAAATTGTCTGAGCTACGTCGTCTTAAAATATACCCCATTTTGGCCGCGAAAAATGATTTTAAAATTTTATAGCCTCGGATTTGGTTTTCTAATCAATAAACCAATCCAACAAAAAACTTTTGAGCCAAATCCGAGATGGTCACTGCAACTGATGTAACATTTCAATGTGAAATGGTTGATATTTCTTATTTTTGTTCAGTTGAAAGAAATTTTTTACTACAAAAAAACTTAAATTGTATAAATAATTTATAGGAGTTATATTGCCTCCAGCTTTAAGAGAGATAAATTTTTAGCCGATTTTTTCAAGTGATGGCCTTTTTGACTTAAAATGAACTTAGGTGCACTTATATTGTGAGATAAAGACATTTTAAAGACCAAATTTTTAATTAGTTTTTACTGTAACTTGGCCATTTTTGGAACTAAGTTCCTTTACGCGGCTTGCGGGTAGTGTGATTTGGTAGAAATCGTCACGTAACAGTGAGATTGCTGTGTGTATGCGTGCGATTACCGAGCAGGCTACAAACTACCCAGCAGATAATTAAGAGAGTGCTTCGCAAAAGAAGGCATGCTAGCACTGCTATTATTGATGTCAATACACCTTCCATGATCACTGCGTTTTTGGGTGCTTCTGTAAGGCCTACCTTTTGAAGGTTCTGAGTCTTTTCATATTACATATTTTATGTGAAAAAATTTATAAAAAAAAATGTTGAAAAAGTTATAAATGATCAGAACAATTTAAAAAAAAACTATATTTAAAAAAAAATTTTTTTTGTCCGAGCTGGGTCTCGAATCCAGGTCTCCGATATTATATGTAAATAATTATATGGAAAAATTTCAAGTCTCTTCTTATATTTTTGTATGAAGAAATTTTACAAAAAAATTAAAAAAAAAATTTTATATGAACAGATAAATTTGTAAAAAAATGTAGCTTTAAAAAAAAATACAAAAAAGGGCTTTTAGCAGGCCTCTTTAGAGTCGCGAGAGCGGAAGGCCTGAAAAATTTTCTCGTTTCATAGAAAAAAGAAAGTATACTTGGATATGAATGTGGAAGCACTTCGAAATCCATATGTAGGCCTGCTTTGAACTCGTGCCATTGCCGACTGGGGTGTTGTTTGTTATTCTGCTCGAATCTCCCCAGTCGGCAATGACAGGAGTTCGAAGCACTACTAGCAGGCCTTCATATGGATTTCGAAGTGCTTCCACACTCATATCCAAGTATACTTTCTTTTTTCTATGAAATGAGAAAATTTTTCAGACCTACCGCTCTCGCGACTCTAAAGAGGCCTGCTAGAAGCCCTTTTTAAGAATGCACGTTAGAAAGAAAAGCAATATAAATATCAGTTTGAAATAAAAAACGACTAACAATTTCCAGATTTGAACCAACGTCCTCTTATGTGCCGGTACCGACATCTTATTTAATCGTCCACCGTATTTCTTAATAAAATTAAGCTTATTTTGCATCATTTTGTCGGCTTTTGTAGTCTAGTGGAGAGTGCGCTTGACTATCCACCCAGAGGTCCCTGGTTCGAATCCGGGCTCGGGCATGGTTCTTTTCACTTTCTTTGTTCTTTCCTACATTTAAGAATTATGGAAAACTAAAAATCCACAACTAAATTGTAGAAAATGTGGAATTAAAGGACTGAAACAACTAAGGCATAAGGCATAACACTAGCCTCGGTTAAAAGCAATTCAAATTGTCTTTAACGTTTGTTTCGCCTAATCAATAATTCACGTATGGTTCAATCAATTCTTCTAAATAATCTATCACTTTCCTTTCAGGTCAAAGACCAAACCTTGTTTGTATAGGGCACATGCCTAGGTTCTTTGATCTTTTAAAAAAAAATAAATAAAAAAATACAAATGAAAGTAAGCTTTCTGGAGCGTGGGTTCGAGACTCAGCTGGGACAAAAAAGTTTTTTTTTTAAGTCTACATTTTTTTAAAAATTCTTCTGTTCACTTAATTTTTTGTAAAATTTCTTCATACAAAAAAAAAAAATGACTTGGAATTTTTCCATATAAATATTTTCATATAATATGATATGTAATTTGTTAGATTTCGAAGACCTGAGCTCGAGACTAAACTCGGTGAAAAAAAAAATTTTTTTTAATAATTTTTTTTAAATTGTTCTGATCGTGTATAATTTGTTCTAAATTTTTTTATACATTTTTTCATATAAAATAATATGAAAAGACTCAGAACCTTCAAAAGGTAGGCCTTACAGAAGCACTCATCAATGCAGTGATCATGGAAGGTGTATTGACGCCAATAATAGCAGTGCTAGCTAGCGTGCCTTCTATTGCGGAGCACTCTCTTAATTGCCTGCTGGGTCTCTTTTTCTTTCTCTCTCTCTGTGTCTCTGTTTCGACACGTTGAAATTTCGTTAAAACGCATTTGTTATTTTTATTTGTGTCTTTTTGCAATTAAGTTTTAAGAAATGGAAACTGCACCAAATATGTGTAATACAGTGTAAATTGATGCTAGAATTTTAAAAAGTTTTTTGACACGGGTGAATCCTATAAATGTGTTTTTATATTTCATACTTTTTAGGTATATACCCTAGTGACAGAAAAATTTTTTTGAAATTCTCTATTAGTGCCAGCCTATTAAGGGGTCGCTGATTGCGAATCTGATGTAAGAGATTTCAAAAAAGGTTTTCTGTCACTAGGGTAAACCCTAAATATGTGTTTTATTGTTTTATACTCTTTGTTGATGCGCTGATCGCTTATTTCGAATCGTATGTTAGAATTTAAAATTTTTTTACACTAGGGTGGACCCTTAAAATGTGTTTTTTGTTTTATATTCTGTGTATATGTACTAACATTTAAGGGGTCGCTGATTTCGAACCTGTTGTTAAAATTTAAAAAAGTTTTCTTGACCTTAGGGTGGTCTCTGAAAATGTGTTTTTTTGTTTTATACTCTTTGTATATGTGCTGTCAGTATTAAGGGGTCGCTCATTTCGAATCTTATGTTAGAATTAAAAAAATTTTCTGACGCTAGGGTGGACCCATAAAATGTGTTTTTGTGTTATACTCTTTGTAGATGTGCTTGTCACTGATTTTGAATCTGATGTTAGAATTTCAATAATTTTTTTTGACACTAGGTGGGCTGCCATAAATCTACATCACTTGACTAGGACAAGTTTGAACTTTTTTTTTATATTATTCCACCAAAAAACAAATACGCAATTTTAACATTATAAATTGCCGCGTTTATTAAAAAAACATTAATCAAAATAATTTACAGGTACACATAGTATGTCATATATACATAATTCATACATATTATAACAAAAAAAAAACCAACGATGATTTTGAGTTTAATTATGGCTCAAGGTCACTTTTTGAATAAAAAACAATCTTATATTTATTTTTTAGTCTTCGTTTTATTGTGTCCAATATTTCGAAACATCAATTCAGTCAATATTAGTCAAAAAAAATCAGCATTTCTACTCAACATAGAGGATGCCACCGGATGTGCTGTGAGTTTATTTAACAAAACATAAAATACTTTAGTGTTTTCGTTTCAATTTTTTTATAATTTCCTGCAGTTAAATGATAATTTCAATATATATTTCCAAACAAAAATACGTACAAAAATCAGATGAATCTAAAAATACAAGACTTTATTGAAGGTTCGTTCACAATTAATTGTAAACATTCTAAATTTTTTTAAAATTTAACACCAACACCACATCGTGAATACCCCTATTGTTTGCACTTATTCATAATTAAGGTTAAAGCTTAGTATGCTGTAGGAACGAAAATTTTTGGGCATATAACTCTACACGCGAAATTTTGGTGTAGAGTCAAAATTTTTGTGTACTTGCTGTTCTGGTTGACAGATTCATATTTTTATTGCTGCAATTTTATATCCTATAAAAAGCAAGACTACATTAATAAACTATATAAATGCAACAATAAATTTGTTAAATAACAAATTCGACACTTAAACATACTTACTGCTTATTTTTTATTGTTAAATGGCAAATTTCCGCGCCAATTAAATTTACGGGCATATAATCGACAGCGAAATTTTGAAATTTCAACTCTCCACTCACGATTGGAAATTTAGCAACATAGCAATAATTTTCGCTTCTACAGCGTACTAGCTGGCGAAAAAAATTTCGCTGCCAGTTTGTTGTCAAAAATCTCAATGTATTTCTTATGGAAATTTTTGTTTCGTTCCTACAGCATACTAAGCTTTAGGCCAATCATATTTTGCAGAGTTTTTTGTTTCGTCAAGAACATGCTTTTGCGTTTTTATACAATTATTAAATTCTGTGCATTTCATAGAATAATTAAGTTTGCATTGCATAATGCTTTCCAAGGTAGTTATGTTTGATCAAGTTTCTTTTCTTACTCCATTGCGAGGATACCAGAGAAAATACTCGCACCATTTCAGTTGTGCCCTGGAAAAGCGAACAAAAATTTTACTATTTTTAAAAAGTTTATTTTCACTTTTTTAATTTAGTGTTTGAAAAAAAAATACTTCCATTTTTCATTGATTTACACGCATTTGTCGGCCTTTGTAGTCTAGTGGAGAGTGCGCTAGACTATCAACCCAGAGGTCCTTGGTTCGAATCCGGGCTCGGGCATGGTTCTTTTCACTTTCTTTGATCTTTTCTACATTTAAGAATTGTGGAAATCTAAAAATCCACAGCTAAATTGTGGAAAATGTGGAATTTAAAGACAGAAACAACTAACGCCTGGAAATGCTTGCCGAGGTTAAGGCATAACACTAGCCTCGGTTAAAAGCAATTCAAATTGTCTTTCACGTTTGTTTCGCCTAATCAATAATTCACGTATGGTTCCGATCAATTCCTTTAAATAAATCTATCCCTTTCCTTTCAGGTCAAAGGCCAAACCTTGTTTGTATAAGGCGCATGCCTTGGTTCTTTGATCTATAATAAAAAAAAATTTGCAAAAAATTTGGGACATTTTTTACTCTGCACCGGGACACCGTTATCAAAACCGGGACATGACCGGGAAAACCGGGACATATGGCAGCTCTACAATAGGGTGTGCCCTAAAAATGTGTTTGTTTGCTTTTAACTCTTGTGTATGTGCTGGCAGTATTAAATTGTCGCTGATTTTGAATCTTGTGTTAGACTTTAATAAATTTTTTTGACGCTAGGGTGGACCCTAAAAATGTGCTTTTGTGTAATACTGTTTTGTTACAATATATACGCGCTGCTCGCTGATTTCGAATCTGATGTAAGGACTTAAAAAAGTTTTTGACACTAGGGTGGACCCTAAAGGTATATATACTCTTAAACAAGTCCAGTTTTCCGCCCAAGTTTTCAATCAATTCAAGCTCCATCACGGTTCGTTTGGATAAAATTAAATAAAAATGTCCATTATTCTTCCAAGTTTTTTTCGAATTTAACTTTCTAATAGCGAGAGGATATGTTTCCAAGCAAATTAAAATTCAAAAGTTAGCGCCTTTTAATTGCAAAAAAACTTTTTTCCTTTTATTTTCTATATTTTACGATTTTCGATATTCTTGATTTCTTTCTATCGTACAAGCACATGTGTGTTTTTGTGTTACATAAATAACGGGCCAATCATCGCTCGCCTCAAGTCCCGCTCTATCGTCCTTGGTACCTAAATTTTGGCTGAATTGCAAAAAATCGTGGTAGTCGTATGAAAGAAAGAATTCCACACCCCAAAACTTGCCCCAAAACAAAATGTTCCATTCTGATTTTTGGATATATGATAGCTGATGGCAAACTGATGATTTTAGTCTTAAATTCCAAAATGCTATCTATCGTCCTTCATAAAAAACTTGTTTATTTTTCTGAACTGAGTATTTTACTTCAAGACCATTTTACGGTATAAAGGACGATAGATATCAATTTTAAGATTAAGTACTAAAATCATCAGTTTGCCATCAGCTTTCATCAGCTATATCTCAAATCAAGGATGGAATCATTTGTTTTGGGACAAGTTTTAGGGTGTGAAATTCTTACTTTAATGCAAAAATCACGATTTTTTGCACGTCAGCCCAAATTTAGGTACCAAGGACGATAGAGCGGGACCTGAGCATAGTGCCACCTGATAAAACATATTTAAATACATTTTTCAACAAAAATGTAAAATGGAACCTTTGCAGTTTCTATAATTTTTTTCGTTTATAAAAAAAAATATATATATTTTTTTAACTGAGTTTTTTACATCAAGAACATGAAGTGAAACTCCCTTTTCCGATTCCCTGGGAAAAATTATTCACAATCGGGCTGTATAATTTTGAAACTGCTGCTCGTTTCACCGCACAGCAAATTTAATTTATCTTCAATTTCCATGGAATCACCACCGGCATAGAGGTCGTTGTAGTCTGACAAGAAAAAAAGGCTGCCAAATTATGTGGAATCCAATGTTGACTAATCGTTTCCACAACTATATTTGTGTTCATGTAAAATGTATAGTGGTGGAAGTAATGGCCAGGGATGCCCCAATCTCACAGTAGGTCACATGACGATTAAACATAATGAGTTGGAGCACAGCTTAATGTTTTGTGGCACAACAACAGATTTTGGATGCCCTTCATGATATTCGTATAAGTTAGCAAATTACGGCCCCGCTTGTATTCTGTGTTGCACCGATATACCAAGGTTTTTGATCTGTTTGTGCCTCATCGCCAAAAGTCGAATTGAGTTAATCGATGCACTCTCGTTGAGATATTTACGTCGAAAGTCTTAAAAATAATCGCACAAAATGTTCACGTGTCAATTCCATTTTTTTGCACTCAGAAATTCAGTTTTAAAAGCACTGTAAACAACACAATAGGCACTCCTACTTAAAGTGTCCAAATATTATTAAAATTAATAAATTTCTCAGTTCAAACTTAAGTAACTTTTTAAGCTACTTAATAGCAAATGTAAAACCCCACCGCTGGCGGAAATCCTTGTGTGTCTCTGATAAATATGGCAATAATGCAGAAATAAATAAATATAAACTATGGAAGTTTGTAGAAATCCCAGTAAAAATCGCCTTAAAAGCTTTGCAGCTAACAATGTTGCTTATTATTGCTGAGTGAGCCTGTGCTTCATCATCATCATCATCATACAAACCTATCTTTACTATTTACTGCTGTTTGCTTTGTCTTTGGTTGTCGCTATCTTTCTGTCAATGTCGAGTCTATGAGTTTATTATTTTTTACACTCTTTTTGGTGTATTTTTTTTTAACAATTTTAAAACTTTCACTAACAACCTGAATGATGTTGGGTGCTTGGTTGTGGAGTTATTGAAAACAAAATAAAACTTGGAGGGCAGTTAAAAATGAAAAAAAACTTTAAATTTTACATGCTTATCTCAAACCAAGAAGTAAAGATAGAATGCATTAGCAACAAAAACAATAATAATGGAAAATCTCATGTTAGAGCAAAACGATGTATTTTATCTGAAAGTTATCTTAATAAATATTGTACGTATAACACATCGTACATATTTGATATTTTAAAGCATCAACAATTTAGAAACTAAAACATAAAAAATGGGATGCTTTTGTTTGTATTGTTGTATCTTATCGCTTTTTTTAAATTTTGTTAAAAGCAGTTTTATTGTTTCTATATTTGCATATAAAAAAAAATATTTTCATCTCATGGTTTTGATATTTTTGTTTGGTCGATTTTTTGTTTTTTTTTTAAAAAAGATAAAAAAGACCAAGCTCAAAAAGATGTTCTTCAGTCTTATTAGCTATTTTTGCTGTTGTTCTACCAACAAAATAATAATGTCCCATACTAAAGCGCCGCCCATTTAATGTATGCGAGTTCAAAGTAAAAACTTTTAATATTTTTCGAGTTAAGCTGGCTTTGATGTGACAACCAATGCAACTTTGTTGTTGTTGTTGTTGTTGTTTTTGTTCCTTCTTTTTAAAAATTTGTTTGGGTGTGTAGGTGCGTTAATTTGATATCTTTGCTTTTACGATTTTTGTCTTTATTTTTTGTTTAGTTTTGCTTTTTTAATCTCAAGAACGTGTTTGAAAGTGAAATTTTGTCATCATAACTGAAATTTTAAAATTCAGAACACATACCCAGCCGCATTTTATGAGCTGAAATTCCAACATTATGCAACTTAAGAACTGTGTTGGTGAATCTTAATTGAAGATAATGTTTCTCAGCACGTTTTCGGAAATCTTCCTCATAACAAACATTTAAGAGTTTTTATTTAAATAGAACTGGAGTAATGGTTAAAGAATGCAGAATAAGGTTTCTTAAAAATATTACCTATGTGACGCCAAACAATTTTTTGTTTCAATATTTTATTAAGAATTTTTCAAAATTTGGTTTTTACATGTCGTCTACACGGTACATTAATCATGTTAAAACAACTGTTAAATTCAATTTCTTAGCATGAATATGTTAAGCAAAATTTTATACGTGGGCATCGAAAAAATAAATTTCGCCGCACACCAGCTGATCTAAAGCATTATTGAAAGAAAATTTCGAAAAAAATTTTTTTTTGACCGAACGTAGGGGTCGCGCATTGACATATTTATTTATAACTTAGGTATTTACCATCCGATCTTAAAGAGTGATATATCTATGTTTTGTCTACCTATTTACCTCAGTAGACCACTTATAGTACTAACCCATGGGACCTCAGTACCTACCAGAGATCTGCAACAAGTAAATTGAAAATCAAGCTACTTGAAAAAATATCAAGCTTTGAGTTGATATGCAGGAACTTGATCTATTTTTTTCCTTACAATTCATGACTGGCTTCTGAAGAACGAATCATATGTCTGACGTGATTCTATTTTGTTTCTACCCCACTTCTGAAAAACGAATCATATGTCTGACGTGATTCTATTTTGTTTCTACCCCACATGAGTTGGTGGAAAAGTCAAGTTTTCTACTTTTCAACTCTGGTTTCGACTCTATGCGACTGCACTGCCGTCGGAAGCGACTGACGATCGTTTGTTTCGTTGTTCGTTTCATTTATTATGCGGAGTTCGTCTAACTTTTTTCTGTTGTTATTGCCATAATATTAGGTGGCAACCCTATTTCAAAATTTTATAATTTGGAAATTCTGACAACGGATTCGGATTCAGCGACCCATTTTTGGTGTACCATTTTTTTGCCAGCCCCGAATTCATAAAACTACAAAAAATCAAGGTGGCAACCCTATCCACCATCTTGAATTTTAAAATTCTGACTTTAGATTCATAATATTAGGTGGCAGCCCTATTATTTCAAAATTTTATAATTTGGAAATTCTGACAACGGATTCGGATTCAACGACTTATTTTTAGTGTACCGTTTTTTTTTGCCAGCCCCGAATTCATAAAACTACAAAAAATTAAGAGGGCAACCCTATCCACCATCTTGAATTTCAAAATTCTGACTTTAGATTCGAAATCAGCAAGCCCTTAACACTGATAGATGTATGGTTTGGGAGTTATGACGAAAAAACCACATGTTTTTATATAAATTTAATATTATTTCATATGTCATTAATAAATTTCAATATTTTTTGATTAAAAAAATAATTTAGGACACCCTGTTATCCAAAAAGGATTAAAAAAAAATTAAGATTTTGTTACGACCCTTACAATTGTATACTTTTTTTTTGGGGTCCCGATGTAATTTTTTCAACCAGGGCTTGAAAAAATTCTGGCATATGGGGAGTACACTGAAAAAATAAATGTTTTTTTCTCGACCTAAACTTTTATTTTAGACACCGGCACGTTAACTTTGTTTTTTGATCCGGTCTAGTGTGACGTGACTTCGGGAAGGGCAAATCGAGATTTTTGGCAAACGTTTGATATGAGGACAGGGCCTGAAATGGGCCAAAAACGTGTAAGGCCGCGTTCATAGTGGACGCTTTGGCTGAAGCTGGTTCAGAAAGCGGCTTTGTCTAGCTTTTTTGATCATAGTGAATAGGGCATAAAATTTTGGGACGCTTCGGCAATCCCGGGATGTCAAAAAACAATCTTGGGATTCTGGGACTAGTCCCGGGCTTGACAAACCTTAGAAAACGCTTTTTTTGAAAGACGTAATATGAAGTTTCAAAGTATTTTTGCATTGTTTTACAACACAAAACATTGCAGAAGATTTAAAAAAACTAAAAAACACAGTTTCGATTAAATGTTTGGATAGTATTTATTGTTTATTTCTGAAAAACAAAGATCAATTCTTTGAAAATAAATTAATTAAATGAGATCATTCCGAAGGTTCATAAAATTATTAAAAAAAATAAAATCGCTTAATAATTTTAGTATTACTAAGTAGGAATTTTGTGATATTTTGTACAGCTTATTTAAGTAAGTTTTTTCACTTTGAAAAAAGGTACCCAAATGGTCTATATCGCACAGCACGTTCATTTCATCTGATATAAAACCGCTAAAACATTTTATAAACTATATCATATTCATTGGAGCTTGAACCTAAAATATCAACAAATAGTTGAAAATTACAAAAACGGCGTATATGTGCATTTTTAGCAGCGTTTTTTCACTTTTTTGCTCTTTAAATTGCTTAAAAAAAACAAGCGGCAATTATTATCTGAATTTAAGCTAAGGATCCAATAAATTTTATTTACTTTAAAATTAAAAAAAAATCCTAGTCAATCCTTATGGAGTAGTTCTTGATATATCGTGGAGATCAGTTTGAAATACATGATTTTTCAGAAAACGCGTTTTAGGATTTAGTTAGCGTCCTTTTCGAGTACGTTTATGAAAATATGGGTTCCTTTCGTATGGGATAACTTATTTATGCAATCGTTATGGGCCAAACCCGTACTTTGGGAACATATTCTACACATCATAAGCTATCGAAAAATAAAAAAATAAATTATTGAGTTTTTAGGTAGAGTTCCATAAAAACGTGAAGAGAATAGGGATTGTTTAAAGTTTTTTTGAGAAGAAAATATTATTTATAAATAAATTTTTATAAAGTTTTTTTTAATTTGTATATTCCTTGCAACTTCATACACAAAGCTGTATCTTCAAAAATCTAAATAAATAATCGTTTATTATCGTTTATAAGTGACTTTATAACACAAAAAATAGTTTAAAAACTTTAGGTGCTTTTTTACCTTGTAGACTGATAAGCAGCAAAAACAAATATAAATTATATCCCACTTGAATAAAGAAAAGCAAACAAAACTAATCGAGTAGAGTTTATCAACAAATAAAAGCAATATTTATTATTAGATCTTTAAAGAACGTCCACTTTAACCATAATAAAAAAAAATTACAACAAACCAGCATGTGAATATATTAGTATTTTTTCTGTCCTGTTCTGTTTGGTACTTTTTTGACCTTTTTTTGATCTACAGTGAATTGCAAATTAATAATAGAAGCTGAAATAAAACCTATTAAAAAGTATTTTTAAAATAATTTTTTTATGATTTGAAAAATCGTCACTCATTATCGCTGCACTGATACGCAACGCGGTCGAGTACATTCAAAATGACAGATAACAAGAGACTACTTCTTTTTGTAGGGCTTAACAAAAAGTTATCAGTATACAAACAAAAAATAAAAAACAAATAGCTTACACATGTTTTTAATGTCTGTCAGTAGCTTGTAAATAGCTTTAATAGTTAAGTGTACAGCGTTTTACATTTGCAGAGAATTTTTAAATATATAAATTCATCATTAATATCTCATACTTACATTGTATTAGCTCATACAGCCCATAAAAAATTTATAGTTTAGTTCTGGCCAATCACTTCAACTTAAATTTTAAGTTTAGCCTTTCAACCTGAATTCCATCTATTCAACTATGAATCCCTAAAAATACTCCCCGTGTTTATATTTCAGTTAGTACAGTTTTCATTGAAGTAATACACTTTGGGGTATTCATAGCACGCTTTACCCACTTTATTGGGGCTGCTCGCAATTCAATAAATTTTTACGCATATCTGCACACGAACAAAAACTTTACCGGAAACGCCAAAAACGAGCTCAAAAAAAAAAAAATAAAAAATGTGCAGACTAACTGAACGACCGGCAAACGAAGGCAGAAGGAAAAATATTGCCACACTACTTTTATTTCAGACTCTAAGTTTATGAGTCAGAGTCCAAATTACCACAAAATGCAGCTATCAGTGCATGCAAGAACGACTGCAAACGCCATCAGAAGCAGCAGCAGCAGCAACAAGTAGTAAGCAGCAGGCATCACATCAAGCTTAAAATACAACAAGCAGCACTTTAAATCGGCCACTTTTTTGTTTTAATAATAGTGCATGGGTGAGTGTGTGTGTGTGTGGAAGAGTACATGTATGCGTGCGTGAATTTAAACGTTGTGCTCCAAAGCGGAACAATTTAGGCACAGGTTGTTTATGTTTCACGAATAAATTGAGGTGTATTAAGAAATATTTGCCTAGAAAAAAAACCATTGCGCAGAAGGGGAAAAAGTTAAAATTGACTAGTTACCCAAGTTCAGGGAGCGGAGTCGAATTGGACATTAGAATTAGCGTGCCCAAAGAACCCCCTGTAACAAATTTGTTATGGGGTCCATACACAGGCGAACATGTTTTGAAACATGTCCGGTTGCATGCAATGTATTCCTGTGTATAGCGTTGTTGGCGGACAAATTTGAAGGTTTGTGAGTTGGTCTGCTCAAAATCAAATACTTTTGATTTTATGGCGACAAACATCCAGGTTGGCAAACATGTGAAGCAGTTTTTAGTGTGTCAGCTTACTTGCTCTCTATTGATCAATGTTTATTAAACAATAATTCGCGAATTTTATAAGTAGCATATTCTTATTAGTTAACTTTTCCGAAACTATGGAAACTACAAGAAATAAAAAGGAATCATTGCTGTATGCGAATACGTTCAGAAACATGTTAAAGAAGTGTATGGTAAAAACAAAATACGGTACGCGTGCATGTTTGGAGATATGTTCGCTTTAGGAAAAAAATAATTGTATACTGTTTCCACGAACACTTAACTATAGTAGTAGATTAGGTACATCTGTTATTTAATTATTGGTTATCTTTTATTTTTATCTGATTGCTCTCCTTTTCAGGAGCTTGTTCGCCAGCTACGAAGTAAATAATTTTTTTTTATTTGATAACCGAGTAAAAACATAATCGGCCGAACAGCGGTCGAACAAGGGCCTCATGATCCAATGAGTGTGGAGCATGATTTTAAAAGAAAATAAAACCTACTAGTTCGAACAGCGCCCGAACATGGTCGAATAGTGGCCATTTTCTACCATAAATTTTACTTTCTAGCTTATGCCAAAACAAAAACACGAACACACAAAAAAACACAAGCAGCACTCGATATCCATGCTCTTATTTTTTTGCGCTATTAACCCATTAATGCTCACTACCAGAATCCGTTGAGTTTAGCTTTTACAATTTTCAGCATAAATTTGTATTATTATAAGACGGAAAACTCTGAAGTTTTAAAAAAAAATCAAAGGATTTGGGTGTTTCGAAGCGTATGATCACAAACGCATAAGGGGTCTTTGAGTAGAGAAATAAAAAAAAAAATTATAAATTGGAAAATTTTCATTTTGTAGCGTAGGCGTTCAACTTTTTCTTTTTCCTTGATGTTTATAAAACAAAATAACTCACTTGAGTAACATTTTTCACTTTTTTTTTAATACTTTTTTTTAATTAACTGGCGCGAACAAGTAAACAAAAAGGATTAAAATGTCCTTTTTTATAAAAAAGCATACTTTTGGCTTTCTCACACTGTTGGAAGCAAAAATTTTACAGTGGCTGAAGATTTTGGAGGAATTATTGAAAAATGCTTTAATCGCGTATGATATATCATACGTTGTCATTAATGGGTTAAAATGTGACCTATTTTTTTTTTTGAGGTGGAAACTTCTTTAGTAGCGTTCATGGTAGAAGAATACAGGTACATGTACCAGATGAGAGCATACTGACGGAAATGTCAAAACGAAGCAAAACTTTTTATTTCTTTTCTTTTGTTTCCATTCGCCACACAGCTGAATTTGACAGACATGGCGTTATGGAAAGAGAGCACAGTCAGCGCTGCAGCTACCTCTTTCCTTATGCCATGGGAGCGTTGAGCGATTTTTGGCAGGGGGTAAATTTTTGATTTGCGGCATCAAGACACCGAGCAACATTTGTCATCAAGACAGCGAATCAATAAGCTTGACACTGATTATTGCAGTGCTTCCACGACGTAGATTGTGTAATTACTCCAGTGTTTCTCAAACTTTTTCGGATTCGATTAATTCAAGTGCTTGCCAAACTGTTACTCAGTGCTTGTCAAACTGTTACTCCAGTGACTTTTAGACTGTTACTCCTGTCACTTTTGAACTGTTGGATTTTCACTTTGTGAAGGGTGTCACGGTGTAATTGACGCACTTACATTTCTGAATTGTGTACTGTTTTTATTGTACTGATTTTTGGTGCTTGCCTTTCCCTTTTTGCAGGGTGAGTACAATATGACGCCTAAAGGTGACTCCGGCAATTGTCCAGGCAAGGCTGTTCCTGCTTCAGGAAAACCTTTAATTGGTATTGGTGCGGGTGAAAAAGGGCCTAACTTAGTGTTAGTTAATGGTAAATGTGGACCCAGTTTTCGTCCAGGTGTGCGAGAGTCCGGCATTCGTACGGGCCTAAAAGTAGGAGGTGTTGGTAGGGGTGTTAGTGCTGGTACTTTTCCAGCAAAGGTTGCGCCTAAAAGGACACTTAGTGGTGTTGAAGAAAAGCCTATGGAGATAAAACGTCGGAATTTAAAAGCCCTTAAGCTGGATAAGTCCAATATTTCAGTGGGAAAGGCTGTAAAAACAGTTCGTGGATTGGCCCGGTCTAAAGAGCCAACCAGTAAGTTCAAGCATATTTGAACCAATGTTAATAACCAAAATAATTGTACGTATTTGATCGAAACTGAACGAAACATTTAGACATGACGTTCTGTTCCATAAGAATCGAACTTGTATTTTTCCGAGCTTGTATTTTTTCCGAAAATACAAATAACTAAATTACTTAATTTTGCTTCGATTTAATCGCCACTATACGGGATGAGCTAAAGAACACTTGATTGCCAACTAATCAGCTGATTCAGGCGAGTTGAGCAACTCTTTTCATTTTGGGTTAAATGTCAAAACATCCGTAACGAGTACATACGTTCGCCAAATTGCTATCGTCTCGTCTAATTTGGTTGGCCCTTAACTCGGCTGGTTCAATGGTGGGTAAGACCCCAAAAGCAAAGGACGATATTAAATCTTCGTCAAAGCTTCCAGAATCGGCGGAGAAGGCTGTGGACAAAAAAAGGTAAGAAAGCTGTGGTTTCTGGCATGGATAATGTCAGAAAAATGAAATTAATTTCGGGTGACCTATTTGAAGTAGCACTCGAATGTGGAATGAGAGGTGAGCATTTCCAGGCGTTTACTGTGGTTGCTAGCCGCTATGAAGAAATTAAGTATCTTATGGCGTTTTCGTTTCTCGATAAAATGCAACATTTTTTCCGCCCTTTTTGGAGATTTGTCCTCTTGAGAATAAAAATATTGACCTCTAAAATTGAATCGTGTTCTTTTCGCGAAAATGTTGATCTCAAAAGAAGAAAAAAATTCAAATTTCTCAAATATGGCAGAAAGAGGGCAGAAAAAATGCAAAATTTTTTCGAGAAACGAAAACGCCATTAGAGGTCATTATCGAAAATGAGCGTCTGTATAAACATTTGGAGCTGTTTCAGGCAGTGAAAGATAGTTCGTCTCCTGTTGTAGGCGTTCAGAGTAGCGGATTGATGTCCGCTCTTCCGGTGGCACAGGCTGTTCTACCTGTGTCCTTGCCAGCTGCTCAGCAGGCAAAGCCAGTTGAGACATTGTCCTTGGTTATGCGCAGCAAGACAGCTTGTGCAAAATCAAAGGAGGTTTTAAACGTGGTGGTTAAAGAGGTTGGGCCCACTTTTGGAGTAACATGGCAAGGCTAAATGCAAAAATGCATTACATTGCCGAAATTGCTCTTTCGAAAAATTCTAGAAATTAATGAGCATAAAAAGTATGCGATTAAATTGTCAGGGAGCATATGCAGTCATGTGTGACCTTGGAAAGTTATTGTTAGAAAATGGTGTTAGTTTTGCACAGATTCAAGAGCCATATGCAACCCAAGGTTGTTTTAGAGGCCTCCCTGCTGGCCTAAGATCAGACCCCCAGATCTTAGAGCGAACTCTGACGTTTTTTTGTTTTAGACCTTCCTAGGTGGCGCTGGGGTGAAGATATTTACTAAAACGTAGTGCTTCCTGTATTTTATTTTTTATCAACAATATCAAATTTAAATGTTATAATGGTATAATTATAAAATAAAAATACTATCCTAATATAAAATATTTTGAAAGAAATAATCAAACGGGAAGAGGGTGAAAATATAAAAAATTTTCCGATTAGCATGAAAATTTGTACATACCAGTAAGGCGGTCCGTGGCATGACAATGTCTGCCCGGGAATACTAGTATATTATGTATAGGTTTTTACTTCGGCCAGCAGTCCCCGCACTGCTATACTTTTTTTAATTAATAATGTTTTGAAATTTTTTTGGCCAAAAACAAAACACTATAATTTACAATGTCATCCTTAAAGGTCTTATTAAAACACTCGTATAAAAGACCATCCCGGTTGAAAGCAGTAAATTTATTGGATTTATGCACATCACTTTTTATTAGAATACTTGTGTGATTAAATTATTTTGATAAAACTTCCTTATATACAACATTTCTAGTAAAAATTGTTTTAAAGTTTTGCACCGATTCCCCTTGTCCCTTCTATAATACTTTGTTTTACTTTGTTTATCATCAGACCGCTTGACTCTAGACATGGCTACATAAAGTTGCCTATGACAAAACTCTTGCTCTTTTAAGAAAACTCCTAACGGTTTTGAGGACAGTATATGTTGTAAAAGCACTTAATAATGGCAAAAAATAATTACAGTTTGAGCGATATTGGGCGCGGAGCAGCAGGCTTGCCTTTTATGTATCAATATGTGCATACTTTCAGGCTGAACATTTTTCAGGAAAGTATATGTTGTAAAAGCACTGTAATAATGCAAAAAATAATTACAGTTTGAGCGATACTCTGAGTGGATCAACATGCTTGCCTTTTATGTATCAAGATTCAGACTTTCAGGCTGAATATTTTTCAGGAAAGTATATGTTGTAAAAGCACTGTAATAATGGCAAAAAATAATTACAGTTTGAGCGATATTGGGCACGGAGCAGCATGCTTGCCTTTTATGTGTAAAGATGTACATACTTTCAGGCTGAACATTTTCAGCACAGCAAATGTTGTAAAAGCACTGTAATAATGGTAAAAAATATTTACAGTTTGAGCGATATTGGGCGTGGAGCAACAAGCTTACTTTTTATGTATTAAGATATGACAGAATGCCAAAATCTCGGGTGAACTTTGTCGTTTGGCTGAAAAAATCTCTAACCAGTCATCAGAATGCGTAGATATCTTAACCCTTTCAGACCGGTATGCATCGATTGTGAGGGTAACTTTCAGTATTAATATCTTTACTTCTATTTCACAAATGTTAACCAAAGATACGTAACGTATTTAAAAATATATTTTAACTTAACCTTATATGAAACCCAACATTTTTTCAAATTTAGTAGTTTTAAAAAAATGTATATTTACAGAAATCGCATTAGAAAGGGCACGGTAGGTACTACGTACCGAATTTTTTTTTTGTTTGAAAGGTGATAAAATTTTCTACAGCCTTACTTATGACTTTTTAACTTTTAGCTGTGTAAAAATGCAAAAATATTGATGAAAATCAAGAAACATTTTTTTGGCTCAAAATTTTAATGTTTGGAAAGAAAACCAAGAAAGGTCCCTAATTTCAACTTTTTTATAAAATAGTTTTTTAAATCTTATTTTTCTTTGTCTAATCGGTCAACAAAAAGATCGGTCACCTCAAACCGTGCTGATATGAATATATCAGTTTCTACACGGCAATTCAACACAAAAAATAATTGTTTCAAATTTTTTCGATTATTATTTTTAGCGGAGAAGTAAAAAATGTTTATAATAATTTTTTAAAATGTTTAAGTAATTTGTATTGAAAATACCATAAACTAACGCTGTTTTACGTAAACTAACAGACGGCAATTTTTGGTAGAGTTATAGGCTTGATCTAAAAATAGTTACTACTTTGATGTCGTATGATAAAATGGCCGATGAGAAATTCTTGCGAATTTTTTCAAACAAGTGTCAAATCATTTAAAACTTAGACAATGGTTTGGTTATTGTGTTTTTCAAAAAATCTTTTATCCATTTATTCGGATATTGTTCACTTTACGTATAAGAATTCGGATATCAAATACTAATTTTTTTCGAATATTTTTAAAATCAAATAACCAGATACTAAAATATGTCGAATACTTGAAAATCACTTTTGAATAAAATCGTAGAGAAAGATTGTTTTCTAATTGAAACTGATATAAATATTATTTTGAATTTAATTTAAAAAATTTGAATTAATAAAAAATTTTTATATTGTTTATTAAGCTAACAGCCCTATTCTAGTAAAGTGACAATTGTTACCCAGTATTTTTGAAACTCCTATGGGTTTGATGTAATTTTTTGATTTCAAAACAAAATTTGAAGCTCAAAAGTAATAAATTTCATTAAAAAATTTAGTTTTTTGAACTTAAAATTTTGTTATGAAATCAAAAAATTACAAGAAACATATAGAAATTTTATAAATACTGGGTAACAATTGTCACTTTGCCAGAATAGGGCTGTGAGTCTGAAATCAAATGTAGTAAAAAGTGGTATTACCATTTCGCACAGCAACATAAAATAAAAATTTGACTTTGAGTTTATGGGCTGCAAAAAACGATTTTTTTTAAAAAGTAGGCCTTTAGCGCACAGTGTAACGAATGCGGTTAAAAATAACTTAAGAAAAAAAGTCATTAATTAGTAAATCTAAATATGCAGAATCATAGCTTACACACAGAAAATAATCATTGTAAAATCAACTAGAAACATAATGATTTTACATGTTTCCTCAATGATTTTGCTTCATAGAGATTTATAGTAAAATCATTGTGATTTTCATGTTAAAATCGCAACAAATTTTCATGTTGAATCATTATGAAGTCATGTAAAATCATTATGATGGTCATGTTGAATCATTATGAAATCATGTAAAATCATTATGATGGTCATGTTGAATCATTATGAAATCATTATGAAATGCAGCTGAATCCTAACCTCAGTTTGAAATAAAAAGAACTTCAAGTTGGTTTTATTTAGTTTTTTTTTATTGAAAAATATAAAAAAATACGATTTATAATTACAAAACATGCCTCAATTTTTCTCCAACTAAATAATTTTTCTTGATAACGTGCACGAAGTCCTATGGGTGGTAAGCTTTCTGTTTATCTTGCTTAGATAAGTACCTCAAACTTTCCTAGTCAACTGAAGCTTTTGTTTCTATTGAAAAGTAAGACAGCATTTGGATATTAGTTTGTTATAGCAACATAAGTCACATATCACATTACCTTATTCATCTGCGTCGAAGTTTATGGATTCGAATACTTCCACTTGTATTTACTTTTTATTTCACTTGTTTCACATTTTCAGCTATTACAAACTATTTTAATTTTTAACCAAGCTACTTCTCGCGATAAAACTTGTAATGTGCTTGAAACAACGGAAATTTTTCAGCACGCAAATTTTTTTTTACATGATGCAATAATGATTTTACTAGATTTCATAATGATTCCACATGATATCATAATGATTCTACATGAAATCATAATGTTTCTACATGAAATCGTTTTGATTAACTTTTTACATGATGCAATAATGATTTTACTGGATTTCATAATAATTTTACATGAAATCATAATGATTTTACATGAAATACTAATGATTGCACTCTGCAAAATTAATGCCAACTCGTGTGATGTTACCATGCGTGTTTTTTTTACATGATTCAATAATGATTATATATGAAATCATAATGCTTTTAAATGAAATCATCATGATTTTTATGTTGCCTGCCACCATGAAAAATAAAATCGTGTAAAATGAAATCAACTAATATGACATCACAATGATTTTAGTATGCAAAATTTTTCTGTGTGTAGAGTATTAATATTTCAAGTGTAAAAGGACTTTGCGATATCTTTTCAGTTACGGGAATGCCGCTCTTCCAAATTTAAATTGAAAATATGATAAACTTTTTGTTTTTACAGTTTGAAACTGTTTATATTTTTATAAGATGTACATTTTAGCAAAATTATTTTATATGTTTTAGTAAAAATAAATTAATTAAAAGAAAACATACAAAGAATTTTGTACAACTACATATTTTGTACAAATACATATACGACAAGTATAGTCACTTAAATTTATTTTTTTTCTTTTTAGTTCACGTCGTTTTAAATAAAAGCTTATTTTTTAAAATTTTTTTTTACTTTTTATTTATTTTTTACTTTTTAGTCCTAAAGGTTTATTATTAACATCTTTTATTTTTACAGCTTATAGAGATATAGCATTTTTATTGGTTTGTGGTCGGTAAAAGAGGGTGTGGCAAAAAATGTTATCATAATATTGCATTGTCACCGGATTTACATATGTATGTTAAATTTCAGCTTATCGGATACCAACAAGTTTGCAAAATTGCGAAAAATGGTTTGAAAATTTCGACGGACATACATACAAACATACGTACATACGAACAAAGCAAGTTACAATCAGCCCCGTAGTTTTGAAGATATAGGATTTTTATTTATTTGTGGGCGGTAAAAGGGGATGTGCCACCATTTTTTCCTGAACCATCCTCTTATTGAAAGAAATTAACTGCCAAAATTTTAGCTGAATCAGCCTCGTATTTTTGGAGATATAGCATTTTTATTGATTTGTGGGAGATAAAAGGGGAGTGACCAAATGTTTTTCATAAGCGCCATGCTTTATTTGATGAAACTTTACTGTTTAAATTTCAGCTGAATCAGCTCCGTAGTTTTAGAGATATAGCATTTTTATGGATTTGTGGGCGGTAAAAGGGGGAGTGGCAAAAACTGTCCTTAATTATCCTCTACTCAAAGTAAATTTACTGCCAAAATTTCAGCTGAATCGGCCTAGTAGTTTTAGAGATATATTGTAGCATTTTTATTGATTTGTGGGCGGTAAAAGGGGGTGCGGCAAAAAATTTCATCATAATATTGCATTGTTATCGGACTTACATATGTATGCTAAATTTCAGCTTAATCGGATACCAAAAAGTTTGCAAAATTGCGAAAAATGGTTTGAAAATTTCGACGGACATACATACATACATATATACAAACATACATACATACGAGCAAAGCAAGTTATAATCAGCTTATAATCAGCCCCGTAGTTTTGAAGATATAGGATTTTTATTTATTTGTGGGCGGTAAAAGGGGGAGTGGCAAAAAACTGTCCTTAAAAAAGTTGTCGAAAAATGGCTTGCAAATTTTGACGGAAATACATACATACATACGAACGAAGCAAGTTAAATAAAAGCTTAAAAAACAACAAAATTTTCATAAAGTTCAGAACACAAAAGAGGAAAAATAGCATTTTTGTTTTTTTAGTATATCTATTATCAATATTTTCTCAACATGTTCCCAAAATTTGCCATGCCGAAAATCAATTAAACGACTTGACGCCAACTTTTGTGGAGCATGTTTTGGTGAAAAGAAGCAATATTATATGAAAAAATAAAGCTAATTTTCACAAGCTTTCAAAAACAAAAATGATTTTTTTTAATAAAACACTAGCAAGCAAAATAAAACATATAAAACATCTGTAAAACGAATATTTTACAGATTTTACAGATGTAGGACAATTTTTTGAGGTACTTTACCATATTACTAATTTCAGTTATATGGAACTTCCATACGCCCAACTTGGGCGTGCTAGTCGGTCGATTTGATTCATTTTCAAACTAGCTATTTATAATTACAAAAGAACAATGTGTAGCAAATTTTAATGACCTGGATCAATTAACAATTTGGTTCATTTTCAAATTAACTTTTTACAGCTACAAAAGAACTAAAAATAAATAAATAAATAAACTGGCCATTTCAGCCCTTAGAAGGACTTTGACCTAGCTTCTATTGATCAATTGTGTTGTGCGTGTTATTAAATGTTTGATCACAAATGACCGAGAACTGGACCTACGTGCTTAATGCCGACTCCGAACGGCTTATGTTCTGAAGAAGCTTTACATGGCAATTTTTACTTTCTGAGGTTTGCCACTGTCTGCAGAGATGTGACGACCGAACAGAAAAATTATTTCAATTGCAAAAACTTTCTGTCTGAGTTGGAATTGAACCCGGGCTACCGCGGTTCCTAAGCTTAGGGGCCACGCACTCTACCCACTAGGCTACGGTCGCCACAAAAGAACTATGTGCACCAAATTTCACAGATCTAGGATAATTTTTTGAGAGCTATTCCAGATTACCGATTTCGGTTACATGGGAGATGGGCGGCGGCATTCATTCAATTCTAACGAAATTTTGTGAGAATAATTCCTCAACCATAAATCTTATTTTAACAAAATTTCATGATTCTTGAGCAACTCCTAATTTTGGCCACTCGCAATATGAGCTCGTTACACTGTGCAGCTCCTTCTTGTACAAAAGTGGGCGTTTATATTGTTGTTTATGTGCTATGTAGTTCGAAGAAATTTTGTGATATAGTTTTTTTTTTAAACAATTTCGATAAGATAGAGTATAGAGATTATTGATGAAGATAAAAAAAAAAGATGGTAAGGTATAGATTGATCATTGCAAGTTTCGGATGTCGATTGGCTATGGCTATTATGATGTAAAAACAGATTATCTTCTTTTATTACCATTTTGGAAAATAATATTTGCACCTCAGTGCAAACCTGTTTCCAAAACCAACTCTTTTATTCATTAACGATTTCACGGCTTAAAAGCTCTAACAAAATGAAAGCATGTTAATTTAATTATACAGTCAAGCTTCAAATCTGCAAAATATGTAAATTAATATGGAATAATTTTTGAAAAAAGTGTTTGACTAAATAAAAATGACACTATTTTGTTAAATTTTTTTTTAAAATCTATACATAGCAAGGGGTCAAAATCCACAAGTCACAAAAAAAAAGAAAATGAAAGGGGGGTTTTAAACAAGTTTTAATCTAAGTTGGTAAAAATCGAAGGGACTCGCGACGTTTTTAATTAGACACAGCGATACTAAACGATAACCAACAACACTACAACCCCAAACATCAACAAGTCATCAGATACAAAAGCATTCCATAACGGCTTAATGTCAAATATTAATTTTTGTATACACTTTATTGCTTTATTTGTTATTAGAAATTTAAAAAATGAAATTGTTTCTTTTGTCTGAAGTTTTGTGCATGAAAGTGAGTTTTATTTTGGCTGAAGAATTTCCGATGATAGCTAGTGCAGCATAACAATGAAGCGTGTTTCGAAAGGTTTTTTTTCAGCGCTATGAACAAAACATGTTTTGCATATTAAATTAGTTAAGCAGAAAGAAGAAGAAGAAGTAGCAGCATAAGCATTGCATTTAAAGTAGCGGTATTTCTTAATCAGTTCATAATCAATGTCAGCCAAATTTGCAAGAAGGTGAAATTCTTGTAATTAAAATAAAATTTTATTTTTCTCGTTGACTAAATTTGGTGGTCGTTCAAACAGTCGCCAAAAAAGTAGCCGGAAATAATCGATTAGACTTGATTTCGAAAAATATTTTCGTCATTGTTAAAAAATAAAGAGTTTCTATTTATTATTTTTTTTTTGTTTTGTTTTAATATATAGCAAAATATAAGCTATGGTAAGCTATTCTATGAGCTAAAGTCATTACCAGTGAAGCGTTGAAGACAGCGGGCAAGTTTGTTTTTTCTTGTTTCAAACAAAAAGAAAGAAAAAAAAAAAAAAAAAGGAACGAAGAAAAAAAAGGAAAAAAAAAGAAAAATAAGAAAAAAAAGAAAAAAATTCAAAATTAGTAAATTTTATGTGCTAAACAAAAATTTATAAAGCAGGCGATTTTGTATTCAGCAGTCTTAAAAATAGTCTTCCGCTTTTTGTAGCAAAAAGTGCTGCCAAAATTGATTATTTATTCTAATATTATGCAATTAACACCAAAAACTGTTTGAAACAAGTTCAAATCTAGTTATTTTTGACAGCATAACAAATATTGTTTGGCGGCTTCCTCTTCTTCTCCTCTGCATCTGACTCAGCTGCTCTCTTTCAGTAGGTTCTGTCTGATAAGTACCGTTAAGAGATAGCATGCTACTAGTATAGCCGGTTCTGGCAGCCATAACATAAAATTATTTTGTTTTGTTGTTGTTGTTTTTGTTGTTATTGCTGCTGCTGTTAAAGTGGTAATAATTTTTAAAAAAGTTCGTGGTATGACAATACTTATCACTTCTGCAGCAATTTTCTGTTGTTGTTGTTGCTGCTGTCGTTGGAGACTCTTGCTGTTTGTTATCGATATGCTGGTGATAGTCATGCATCGCCAGTAGAACCAAGTAACCGTTGTTGACAACACGAATAACCAGTTTAATTTTTATTCTTGAAGAGCAGGAAAATGTTACTGCACCAACATTGAGAAAACAGTTCGTCGCAGTCTGTGTATGTGTTTTGGCCAATTTGGAGCATCACTACCATCAAATATTTTGTGCTAGAATTGGCACAACTGTGGGTTGAACCAGCTCTGGGTGAACAGGTTGACGCTTGGGTGGGATGCTTGCGAGAGGCGCTAGATGCCAAGCAAATTAGTTCAATTTGTGTGCAAAGTGTGGCAAAAGTTCGCAATAATGTTGAATAGTGAAACAGTGATAGGAGCTAGTGAGATGTTTTGACTGATGAAGTGCAATTTTAGTTTTGCTAAAAATTTTAAAATAAACCAATTATGTTTCAATAACCGGTCTACAAGATTTTGCTTTTGGGCAACATGGTGTAGTTTCAAGAAAAATTTTCTACAAAAATTTTAAGTCTGGGATCAAAAATGAGCCGAAACTAACCCTGATAACCAGTACTGGACTTAGATATGGTCCTGGGCTTCACGGACCTAGGCGGCAACATTTTAGAGGCGGCAAATTTGCGGGCTGAAAAATTTGAGGAAAACAAAAAGTTCGAAACAGAATCAATTTGGTTGCAGCACAATTGACAGGGTGGTAAAATATTTTCGGAGCTAATTTATAAAGAAGTTTAATATAAATGAATCAATAGGTTAGGTTAGGTAATGGTGGCTGAGCCGATAGACGATTCGTACACTTAGGCCAGTGCAGGCCCGATGTGATACCACATGATCTCTTTAAAACCTAGTAGAGATTTCCCTCCTCAAACCAGTTCGAGTGGATAATGAATTTAAGGATATGCTTGATTGCCAGGCATGAGACTTCGGCAAGTCTATTTAAAAAAGGGAAGGCCCAGAGTTGCCATTCTCCTTTTAGCTAGAGCCGGACATTCGCAGAGGAGGTGCTGAACGTTTTCTACCTCCTCCTGACATCTGCAGCTTCTGCAGAAATCGTTTGATGCAACTCCCAACCGAAGGGCATGCTCTCCGATCAGGCAGTGACCCGTTAGGATTCCTACTATTTTTGACAGGTTTACCCTGCTTAACTCAAGCAGTGAGTTGGTGCGTTTTAAGTCGTAGGTAGGTAATGTTAGCTTAGTTATCCTACATGCATCAAGGCGTTCCCAGCGTTCTTGTGCAAGACCTAAGGATCTGTTCTTGCACTGGAGTTTATAGGAGGAAATGGGTATACAAATAAAGTCCTCATTTAAGAGGGTGTTAGAGGTCGTACCCTTCCTTGCCAATTCGTCGGCCAAATTGTTGCCCTCGATATCCCTGTGTCCGGGTACCCATATGAGGTGAATCCTGAGTAGCCTTGCCATCTCGTTAAGAGATTTGTGCAGTGAGAGTTTTAGAGTTGTCAATATTTGAGTTTAGTGCTTTCAGTGCAGCTTGGCTATCTGAAAATATGGAAATACTTTTTCCTTCAAGGTCTTTTTGACCTAGAATCCTAGTGGTTTCGTGAATAGCCATTATTTCCGCTTGGTAGACACAACAATAGTTAGGAAGTCTAAAGGACGCTTCGATTACGAGATCCTGGGAGTAGATATCTCCCCCTACTTGTTCTCGAAGTTTGGATCCATCTGTGAAGATTTTTATGGCGGAGGTTTTAAGGGGGATTTTGTTTGCCCAGTCTAGCCGTGAAGGGATGAAAACTGCATAGTTCTTTTCAAGATTTAAGCACGGCACACAGTAGTCTGTTCTGTCCGGTGCAGACGAGTTCAGAATAATTGTGTGGCCGCAGTTGTTACCTATCCAATTACCAGATTCTCTAAGTCTCAGGGCTGCTGTGTTGGCACATTCCCTGGCAAAGATATCGAGAGGAGGAAGGTGAAGCATGACATAGAGGGCGCTAGTTGGTGTTGAGGACAGTGCCCCCGTAATACAAAGACCTGCGCTTCTTTGCACCTTTGCAAAATTCTGAAGTGCGGTTGCCTTATCAAGGGCCCTCCACCATACCAGTGAGCCATACATTAGTATGGGGCGGACAATTGCTGTATAAATCCAGCGTACTATTTTGGGGGAGAAACCCCATTTTTTACCTATAGTTTTTTTACAGGCAAATAGTGCTATGTTTGCCTTTTTAACACGTTCCTTAATGTTAACATTCCAGATATGCTTCTTATCCAGAATAACTCCTAGGTATTTCGTGCAGTCGCGGAGGTTCTAAGTTGGGGGTTTTATATATCCTAGTGAAAAGAATGAGATCTGTTTTCTCGGGGTTTACACTTAAACCACATGTGGATGCCCATCTCGAGAGAATTAAGAGTGCTCTCTCCAGGAGTTGACAGAGAGTCTGGGGAAACTTTCCGTTAAAAATGATTGCAATATCGTCTGCATAAGCAACAACCTTGTAGCCTTCCCCCTCCATGATACGCAACAGCTGGTCAACCGTCACGGACCACAGAAGTGGAGACAAAACTCCTCCCTGCGGAGTGCCTCTGCTTACAAACCTACGCGTGGAGGATCCCCCCAGTTCTGAGCTCACCACCCTGCCCAGGAGCATCTGGTGTATGAAACTCACGAGAAAATCCTCCACCCCAGTTCCAACAAGGCCGAGGTGACTGCACATGGAAGGACGTTATTGAATGCCCCTGCTATATCTAGAAAAGCAGCAAGTGCGTATTCTTTGTTCTCAAGTGATTTTTCGATGGTAGACACAAGAGAGTGCAGAGCTGTCTCTGTAGATTTGCCTTTAATGTAGGCATGTTGGGATTTTAGAAGCCTGTCAAGTTTCGGCTTAAGAAGAAGCCCAATAAGTCTCTCTAGAATTTTAACCAGAAAGGAAGAGAGGCTTATAGGTCTGAAGTCATTCGATTTAGTGTGAGAGGACTTACCCGCTTTTGGTATAAAGATAACTTTTGTCTCTCTCCAAGATGTTGGAATATAGTTAAGGCGTAGGCAACCATAGTAGATTGTCTGAAGCCAGGGTACTATATCATTGAAGCTATAGTGGAGTTGAGCTGGTATAATGCCATCGGGACCTGGAGATTTATAAGGTTGGAATGAATAGATCGGCCATCTTAACTTCTCCTTGCTGGTCAGTTGCTCAATCTGTTGAGGCGGAAGGTCGCAGGGGAGTGTTTGAAAGCTGGAAATGTCAGAGTAAACATTACCAGGAAAATGCGCATCCATGAGTATTTATAGGGTTTCGTTGCATGAATCCGTCCATCTTCCTTTTGAAGAAAGCTTGGTACTGTCGGGGATTTCGATAGTATTTTCCTGAGCCTTGACGCCTCAGAAGTACCCTCTATTTCTGTGCAGAAGGAGGACCAAGAGGCCCTCTTTGCTGATTGCAGTTTTGTAAATGCCTAGTTTTTACTTATAGCTATTCCATGAGTCCTCACTATTGCTACGCCTTGCGTAGTTTAAGTCTCTACGACATTCCTTTCTGAGAATTTCAATCTCCCGAGACCACCATACGGGTTTATGGGATTTTTTGAAAACTTTTTTAGGACATGCTCTGTTTAGCGCATCCGAGCATTTTTTGGTGAAGTCTAGAACCAGAAGGTCCAAATCTTCTTTGTTAACAACGGGGGGAGAAGTGACTGAATTCAGTGATGTTTTAATAAGTTTATTATACCATCTCCAATTTGTCTTACGGAGATTTCTTATTTTTAGAGGCATGGATTGATTGGTTATTTTATTTATAATCAATCAATAAATAATGCAATATTAGAAGGCGAAAAGTTTCTGCACAAAACTTGCATTTGAAAAAATGTTCTGCTCTGCCCCGAAGTGAGCAAAAATTGTTGAACATTTGTTAAAAGAGTAAAGAACTAGACTTTATCATCGATTCGAACTCTTTTTAAAAGATGACGAAATCTTTACTGACTCGGCTGTTAAAGCGAACCTATTGATTGGATTTTTGCACAAAATTCCACTCTCTCAGATGCTATCCGGGACAGCCACTGCCCTTTTTTGAGGGTAGATCTTCTGCAATGTTAAAAGGTAAAAAGGCTTAATGTCAACAGAAACAAAGCTTCTGGTTCTGATGGAATATGAAACAGAAGTATTTCCATCTTGTTGGAAGATATGGTCGCAAATGTCCAGCCAGTACATAAAAATGTCGCTGCCACGAACCCTGCAAACTGCCGACCCATTGCAACATGCTCAAAGCAATGGAGAGAATTTTTTATTTTTGATAAAAAAAGTCAAATTTTAACTTTTATTTTTGATGCGAAAAGGTCGAATTTCGACCACTGGCGAACTCTAGTAGCTTTTAATAAGTAGGCACTCAGCCGGCATTTTCAGTATTTAATGTACTAAAATTTTTTCACACTACTTTTGGGTTGTTTTTAAAGATTTTAATTTAAATTTATACACTACTTTTGGTGTACCAAATGCACCTGTTTGAGTGTATGAAATGTAGTCCTTTTTGTGTTTTTTTTTCACTTTTAAGACAAATTTATTTATATACTATTTGTGTTGTAAAGTTGTGTAAAATAAAACAATATTGAAAAATGTAACTGTCTTGATGTGACTCCTACAAGGGTTAAATTTATGAGACGGCACTTTTATTTTTTAATTCCTACATTTCATCACCCTATCTGCTACTTCTTCGGCGGTCCGTCTACATAAAAACCTAAAATGTCAAAAAGAATTTGTTGCTCAACAGGGTGACCGTGTCCTCCAGACGGGTCTGATGTATGAGGCGGTCCTATCAGTTTTTTACTTTCAGCATTTCATTCAAACATCTGCTACACCTCCGGATATTCCTCTACACAAAATACAAAACATTTAAAGAAAAATAAAATAATGATCCGGTGTGACGCCTAGAGGGATTACATGAAGAGTTGATCCTATCATTTTTTACCTTCAATATTTTATCCAAACATACTCTGTCACCCTTCTGTGGGTCCCCCAACAAAAACACAAGAAATGTCAAAAAAAATTCTTACCTCTTCCGGAGTGACCCCTAGAGTGGTCAAGTGTATGATC
Organism: Dichetophora obliterata; assembly: GCA_963920525.1. Taxonomy (NCBI): domain Eukaryota; kingdom Metazoa; phylum Arthropoda; class Insecta; order Diptera; family Sciomyzidae; genus Dichetophora; species Dichetophora obliterata. Next base: position 7,833,882 of record OY986436.1, on the reverse strand, counting down.
TGGTCCTATTACTTTTAACACTAAACATTTTATTTACACAGAACCATTTTCTATCTACGCGTTTTTGGGGCTCCCCTACAAAAACACAAGAGAAGTCGATAATAATTTGTACCTCTCCCAGGGTGACCCCTAGAGAGGGCAAATGCATGATGTAGTCCTATCATTTTTTACTTTCAACATTTCATGCAAACATACTCTGCCACCCTTCTTTGGGTCCCCCAACAAAAACACAAGAAATGCCAAAAACAATTCGTACCTCTTCCGAAGTGACCCCTAGAGTGGTCAAGTGTATGATCTGGTCCAATTACTTTTAACACCAAACATTTTATTTACACAGATTTTCTATCTACGCCTTCTTGGGGCTCCCCTACAAAAAATACAAGAGAAGTCTATAATAATTTGTACCTCTCCCGGGGTGACCCCTAGAGAGGGAAAATGCATGAGGTGGTCCTATCATTTTTTACTTTCAACATTTCATGCAAACATATCCCCTTACCCGCCACTTTTTCGGGAGTCCCCCTATAAAAAGCACAAATATGCTAAAAATAATTCATACCTCTCCCAGTGTCACCCCTACAGATATGAGTTGGCTCTATTATTTTTTTTTACCTCCAAGATTTCATTTCATCATATCCACCCGCAATATGTGACCCTCCTGGGTAACAAAAAACACTAAAAAATGTCGAAAAAAATTGGTTCCTTTTTTAGCCCAAACATTTCATTCAGACATACCCATTAGGGTGTAACGATAGAAACCGATTTAGTATGATTAGTGATAAAAACTTGTAAATGGATGAACAAATTTTTGGATATATTTTTAATCCATACCGGCCCACCGCGCAGTGAGTTTTTAATTTTAGGATGACATTTGGGTTTTTGTTTTTTTTTTGTTTTTTGTTCAATTTTATAAAAAAATATTTTTATTCGTCAGATTATAAAACATCCATTATGAATGTGGTATTAAAAACTTGATGTATTGTATGGTTTTTTTTTATAAAATTTGTCCAAGTTAAAACTTATTTAACAAAATCAAGCTCAATAAAACCCAAAAAATAAAGTCAAGTTTAAACAATAATAACTTCGAGCACAAAGTATAAATCAAGGTTTTGTTTTTTTGACTTTTTTATGTCTTAATAGCCATTGAATTTAATATAAAATACAATAAAAAAGTTAAGAAATATAACTATAAAAATCGTTGAAATATGACTACATTTTTCAAGGAATGAAAATTTAAGTAAAATTTAATAGATTTAATTTAATTTAATTCCAGCTAATTATGTACATATTTTGTATTAGCAACCATTTTTTAAATTTTTTTTTTTAAATTTCGTCAATTTGGTAAATTCATTTATATGAGATATATCTAAAAGTTATCGGATTTGAAATATTTTCAGCATGACGTTTAAGTGAAGTTAAAAACATAACTAAGCAATTTTATGAGTTTTTTTTTTATTAAAAAAAATATGGTTTGTATGGGAGGTAGGCGATGCAGTTGACCTAGAATTCTAACCTTTTGCACTGTTACTTAATGTAGACTAAAACTCATTTGTACAACATTTCATGGCTCTAGCTTCTATTATTATTATTATTAAAAGTTTATTTACAAAATAAACTACATAAACAAACTTATATTTTAGGCACTAACAACTAAGGTCTTAAGCCTCCCTTTATTGTTTCTGAGATAAAGCAAATGCCATCCTAAAATCGAAAAAAGCGCACTGTGCGCCGTGACCTTTTGTTAACGCAAAAAAATTGCGTTTTTTTTTTGCTATTTTTGCGGCATAGCATTCATTCCATTGAAGTGACGTCAATACAATAGGGGTATTTACACTGACTTGGGTAGTTGGGTAGATTGGCAAATGCCGTACATTTTGTTTTTGTAAAGTGCCATTCTACCCAATTACCCATCTACCAATCTACACTAGCTGACCCCCTGACTTGTTTGTGTAGATTTTTTTCTTGCCAAATTGAGTACTTTTTCCATGTGTTACCACGTTTTGTAAAAATAGGCAATATCTCGAATAATACACAAAAAAGATTACCACACCCCCTATTTCCGCCCACAAGTTAATAAAAACGCTATATTTCAGGCGAATTCGGTTGTATTGGACTAAAATTTTGTAATTTAGTTCGTATCGACAAGTAAAAAAAAATAGGCGTGGTCGAGCTATAACTACGCCTACTTTTCAAAAATTATAATTCCTAAGTTGTGCATGTTTTAATAATGAAACTTAGTTTATATTTGCTATGAGACCAAGTGGTGGTCACTAGATGTATAAATTTTGCCACGCCTACTTTTATCGCCCTTCTATATATATAAAATCGTTCGTGCGGTGTCTCTTAAGATCTCAGGAACGGTAACACCTCAGACAACCAAATTTACAATATCTGTAAATATCTCGGTTAATAAAGTTAATGTATCGGTTAATAAAAAAGCCACACTTCCTTTTACCGCCCACAAATCAATAAAAGTGCTATATTTCGGACAGTTTTGAACGTACGTATTATACTAAAATTTAGTAATTTAGTTTGTATAGTTACTGTCTGAAACTGTATTAAAAATGGGTGTCCACGCCCTCTTTTACAGCCCACAAATCAATAAAAATACTTTATTTAAGACGATTTTGGTCGTATAAGACTTAAGTTTGGTAATTTAGTTTGTATGGTTACATTCAGGAACAGTACTAAAAATGGGTGAGGTTGCTCTATAGCAACACCCACTTTTTCATAAATCATTAAAATTGACTACTGGTGCGATTGCGCTCAAATTTTGGCAGTCGATTTGTTTCGCCTACGAGATAGTTAAGGAAAATTTTGCCAAACCCCTTTTTACCGCCTACAAATCAATAAAAATGCTATATTTTATACGGTTTTGGTCGAATTAGACTAAAATTTGGTAAATTAGTGCATATAGTTACTTTCGGAAACTGAACCAAAAATGTTCGTAGTCACGCTACAGTTATGGCAGTTCAGATATACAAAAAATTAAAAAATTTTTTCCGATTGGCATGAAAATTCTTATGTGCCAGGGGCAGGGGGAAAACGTTTTCCCCTGAATTACTAGAAGATGATTAGTGCTGCGAAGTTAAAAATTACTCGTATATAAAATAACTTTTTTTACGCCCTAATGGCCTAAATTTTTTGCACAAAAAATGATTTGGTGGCAACCCTCTTCCAGCTGTCACTGATTTCTCGTCAGCTACATAAGCCGGGGAGATCAAACAAACATGCAGCATTGCCCAAAACTGTTCTACAAAGTACTCAATTGTAATTTAGGGTGCTCGCAATAACCAAAAGCACTCAATCTGCCCATACCCAGCTACCCAAGTCAGTGTGAATACCCCTAATGTATTAAAAGATTGTAAATAGCTTGAATACGAACATTCTGGTATACTGTCTTACTATCTGAGATATCTGGTTCCTGATATATATATATATACATATTAGGGCGGGTCAATTAAAAAATCGCCCATTGCTAAGTGACAATCGTATTCTAGGGATCAAAATAAGAAATTTTACCCGAGGAACTATACTTCTAAAACGAATTCTAATGCCCCAACTTTTCCGTAGGGTAAAATTTTGGAAAATACATTTTTGACCTATTAAGAGTGCCCCAATCGAGTCTAAATGTATGACCGACCCCTTCTAACTTTGGAGGGCCGATCCACCCTATTTGTATGGGGGGATTCCAGGTGGTGTGCCACTGGCATGGGTGGATCGTCCCTTCAAAGTTATAAGGGATCGGTCATATATTTGGAATCGATGGGTCAAAGGGGGATTTTTCGAAATTTGACCCTACGGAAAAGTTGGGGCATTAGAATTCGTTTTAGAGGTATAGTTCTTCGGGCAAAGTTTCTTATTTTGATCCCTAGAACACGATTTTCACTGAGCAATGGGCGAGTTTTTTGCCTCCCCACAAATCGACCCGGCCTAATATATATATATATATATTTTTATAGGAAAAATCGGAGGGTTATCAAAATTAAAAGTCTTTCTATTCAAGATACGATATTGAAATGTTTTGCACCAATTTTTATGAAAGCATTATGCATCTTTTGGTGCCAAACACTTAGCTCTTAGACTTTCTCTTAACTCATACCGGCCCAACTGCCCCACTATACCCTACTTTTAGTAAATTTTTGCAAGTCTTGATGTATCTAGCGCTGACCTTTTGGGCTAGAATTGACCAAGTTAAAAATAAAATCAATAAAAAATGACATTGGCTGGGTCAATTTTATATTTATTATTGAACTTGGATTTAAAAGTTTTGGTTGGAAAGCAACATTATTTATGTCAGCACAACTGGCATTTTGGTATTAAATGACTCGCTCGAAACGTATTTTGATCACTAAGGAACTTTGATAAGAAAAAAAAGTGCGAGAGTGTTATTCCCTAATAACCATCCTCTATCTACCCGCCCTTCTGGGGGTCCCTCTACAAATTGCACACAAAAAAGTCGGAAATGATTTATTATATATGAATGTTAAATTTCTGTTTTGGAGTCGAAGTTCATTCATTTTCGATGCCCGAAGGTCGAACACATTTTTCGAAAATGTATTTTTATACACTCTTATTTCTAATCGAATGCATGTATTTTTTTATTTTCTAAGGTGTTTGTGCACTAAATTGTGATGAGAATCCAAACCAGTGTACTGCATCCCGGTGGGCCAGTTAAAGTCTATTAGATTTAAAAAATGAGATCCGAGGCAACAAATAATTTTTTGTTTTACGACCAATTTTCGTGTTTGGAACTTTTTTATAAAAAAATATATACTCTCCTAAAACATACTCCAATATACCCTAGTATAATTTAAAATATAAAATTTTTAGAAAGAAATTTATGCATGAGTGTATGTTATACACCAAAAATATAAAAGATGTGTTGTATACAAAAAATTATGTTAGGTTAAAACTTTTAATACAAATGTCTTGTGATACTCCCAAAAGTGAATAATATATAATTTCAAGAAATGTGAAAAATACTGTAAAAGTAGTACACTGTCAAAGTAGTGTAAACATTTAAAAGAGTTTTTGACATTAAAAAAAAAACGAAAATTTTAAGTATTTAGTTTATGTATATTGCACCATACGAAGTATTTTTTTACACGTTTAAAAATTTTAAATTATCTTAAATCCCAAAAAAAAAAAACTACTTGATATAAAATAACCCAAAATTTCGTGATCATTTTCTCTTAAACAAAAAACAAAATTTTATAATTAATTGTGATCTATTCTTTGAATATTTACATAAATTTAATTGTGAGCTTTTTGTTGTTGTTGTTGCAGAGTTTTTGTTGTTGTTGCCTTTTTCAAACTTACTTGATCTTAAAAACTCACAATTGAATTCATGTCAAAAACAAAATAATTTTTCAAATACACCTAAATTTAAAAATACACCAAAATTGTACACAACTCCTGCTCAAAATACAGGCGAGTAATAAAATTTTTGAAAACTTTTAAAAAACAACCATGTCTCCAGACAATGTTACACAATTTTTGAAAAAACAGTGCAGCCAAGTTGTAGTTTCAACAAGCTTGCTTGCATGTCTTGCAACAATTCGCTGCACTTGAAAAATCGCCCGCATTGAATTTCGTCTGCATTTTTCTACTGTGAATTTTTTTTTCTACTAAACTGGTTTAAATTTATTATAAAAATGCATGCCTTTTACTGCTTCTTCTTCTTCGTCTTCTGTGTTACTTGTCTTTTAATACTTAAATATTATAAAAAGAACTTGCAGAAAATGAAGAGAAAACGAAGAGTAGACAGCAAAAAAGCAGCAATGAAGACTGGACACGCGCGCGTTCCATTCACTTTGTTGTAAGATATAGTGTTAAACTGTTGTTGTTGCTCTTTGTTGGTTGTGCAAGTGCAACATGCAACAAGCCACTAAATTGCAACATTCACAAATCGTTAATTTACCGTAAACTTCAACTTCACCTTAATTCTTGGCCACTTGCAGCCGGTTTTGTTGGTGCTGCATTTTGGTCATGGTATTGCCAAAATAAAAAAAAAATAAAAAATTTAAATACGATGCATGTTTTGGCTTAGTGTAATAAATATGTAACTTACTTTATGACGCTTATTTAAATTTTTTATAACGTTATAAACCGTTTTAATGGTTTGTTCCTACATTTTCTTTGCAGCTCAACCCCGCCCGTGCCACCTTCCATTTCTTTCATTTTTCAAGCGCCTAAAAGAAGTCAATGAAGGGCAAAAATGGTGATTGTAACACGAGTGAGTATATTTTGTTTTTTCCCCCCACTTCTTTCAGCAATAAAACTTAGAATTCCCATAATGTTAAAGTAAAGGAAAAGCAAAAAGAAAAAAAACTTAACAAAAGAAGAAGTACGAGAAGATGAATGACTTCCATTTGAGCAAAATTTGCATGCCAAAAGAAGTTGTGTTAATCATCAACAATAAAACAATAATAGATACAATAAAAAAATTAAACGTTTGTTAAACGGAAATGCTATGTCCATAACCTCTTAACGAGGCGTGGAAATGCATTTTATTGTTGTCTTTGAAGACGCTGCCTTAATTTCCATGCCGACATCAACATGTTGAACTGCAAAGTCGTTAAGTGTTTGTGCCCGGAGAGTCAATGCAACAAGCTAGCAACGTGTTTCTTCTTTTAATGATGCAGAAGCTTTTTAAACACAGTCTGCTATTCGTTGGGTTAAAAAAGCCATTAAATATTTAAGGAATGTTAGCAAGCACTTAAATTCTTGAAGAATATTTTGAGACTATTGTATTGTTAGATTTTTCGCAGCAGTAATTTGGTTTTATATTTGAAGGACTTATTGCAATAACGTGATAAGCCACATGATCTAAAAAATCAATTTTTTAGGCTGAATACATTACTCAATGCATTTCCAACAACCACTGAAGAGATTTTGGCTATTTTTTATTAATTTTCTAACCTATTTGTAAAAGTTTCCGTGATCAATTCCATTTCTTCATACAAAAATACAGCTTTTCAAAATATTAGAGTCGATTATTTCAAAATATTTTTTATGTGGCTTATCATGTTTTTGCAATAAGCCCTTTGTAAGCAGAAGAATGAGCTTCTGCATTAAGTCCACAGATCTTCGTTGATTTTAAACACCGAAAATTAAGTATACAAAATTATTTATTTATTTCAATATTTCGGATGTTAAAATTCCTAAGAGTTATAAATTTATATTTAATTCATGTGATTATCATTTATAATTTTACATACTTTTTTGGTGAAGAAAAGTAGACAAATATGTTTAATTTTATTAACTTCAAGTGTGACATATAGATTTAATCTTTACTTTACGATTGACAAAATTGCAATGATCAATCTTCAAATGTTCGTTTACCTCTTAACTGCATTACATCACCTCATTATTTTGAGCATATATTAACCACTACAAATGTATAAGTATGAACAGTTACGTAAATCTTAGGAGAATTTTAAGTTTTGGTAAATACATAAAAGAATAAAGAATACAACAGAAATAAAGCAGTGGCGGTAACAGCCTTAATTTGAAATTTTATTTTAATAAAACTATATCGTTCTTATAAGACATGGGTAGCGCAACGAAAATTTCTTTGTTGATACACCAACTCAAGTGCAGGTTACTGTAACAGCGAAATTAGATAACGCAATTGCGCCATGACATAGATTGAAAGGCTTCGATTACTGTATATACATTACTTTAACTAACGCATTAAGTTTTTGGTGTATGAAATCGCTATGAGTTATGTGATAAATGTTTTGAATGTTTTGAGTTGGCGCAGGTATTGCATTATGTGGTAAAGTAAATACAGTTTCGCTTCACATAGAAAAAATATAAAATATTGAGTTAAAATCTTCTATCAATATGTTTCATCAAAAGAAGGTTATAATAAATCATAACAAATAACTTCACCAATAAGAAATTAGAGTAAACCTCCATTTCTAGCATGCAGCCAAAATGTACTTCGTTAAGTGATGATATAGCAATTAATCAGATACATACACGTTTATCGTCTGCAAAAAAAGTTAGAAGTTCAAAGTTAATTCAAATTTGCTTGCACTTTTGAGATTGAATCTGTTCGAAATGACGAAGAAATAAAAACGAGCATGAAACTATTTCTATTACTGTGATATTATTATTTTAGTAACAATTATTTTAAATAAAGCAATTGTATCAACTCAATAACGTAACGCAGCGCTGCGCTACCCATTTTTAGTTCTTTTAATGATTTTGCCTACGCAGCACTGGTAAACAATACATATTTTGTGAAATAAATTTAACACATGAGTGTAGAAATTAATCGTGTATTTCAGAAACAACATAAGTGCATTTTTTCCATACACAAGTCAGTGTATTTCTTCCTCATCAAACAATTCCAATTATTTATTTAATAACAATAATCATTGTTTATTGCTTAAACGACATAAGTCAGGTGATGTAAGTGGTTTTTGTACAAAAAAAAAAAAATAAAGTGGTGCGGACGGGGAACTCCCGAGAATCGTTTTTCTCATTTTGGGGCATTGACCTTGCCTTAAGAAAATGTGTTGTACTAAGAAAATCTTAAGATTCGAGAGAAAGCAACAGAATGTGCATTAATGATGAACCCGGATGTACGGATGAACCGAATCGGGGGCAGAAAATAAACTGCACTTTGCTTGCTATGTTTTCTGTTTTCCTTGTAGCAAGATCTCAAATGCAGGCATTAAAAGAGACTTCAAGACGATTCAGACAAAAATCATATATAAAAATAGAAAATTTATTTTATTTTATGACTATTATTTTTCATTCAGTAATGCTCCCTGTATTTTATTTTTATATCAGCAATATTCAATTTAAATGTAATAATATAGTCTGGTGTAATTGTAAAATAAAAATTCTATCTGAATAAAAAATATTTTGAAAGATATAATCAAAGACTGAGGGTGTGAAAATATAAAAGGTTTTTCCGATTAGCATGAAAATTTTTATAATTCAGTAAAGCGGTCCGTGGCAGGACAAAGTCTTCCAGGGAATACTAATATTTTATATATAGGTTTTAGCTTCGGTCGGCAGTTCCCTCACTGCTATACTTTTTTTATTATTTTTTATTTAATATAATTTTTTCAAGACTAACAATAGCTGCGTTCCATTCGCTTCAAAATAATCCAGATTAATTTTTTTTTTACATGCAAAGCAAAAACAAAAATAAAAATCCTATAACAAATAGGATTATTTTTGCTATACATATAAAATTGTGATATAGCCTTTAAAAAATTTGAAACACAGGTGGCGCACCTGTATATTTTTATGAGTTGTCATTTCATTTTTTGAATTATTTGTTTGTTTGATACAATGACTATTAGGTAGCCATGACAGCTACCTATTTTCTCACGAGCTGCGACTATCGAATGTTAAACAATAGAAAACAAAACAAACCGCGTATGTCACACACATTGGACGCATTCAGCGGAGCCAATAATTGCACTTAAATTATTTATATAATTGCATAATTATATAATTTACAATTTTTCTGACGTTTAGAGTAAAACACATTCAATGAAAAACATCGTTCACTAAGGTATCGCTACCATAACAGTTCACAACAGTTTTGAACGACACACGTTCTCATGACACCTTAGAGTTATTGTATCATGATTGCTTGTTTGAATTTAAATTTGACTGCAACGGTAGTGCCCTCTACGAGTCGGTTTTTGCCGTTCCTTTGAGAAAATGTGTTATCGCGATTACACTAAGGCGAAAAGAACGTAGCTAATGTAATTAAAAAAAGAATAGCAGTGAGGGGACTGCCGACCGAAGCGAAAACCTATATATAAAATATTAGTATTCCCTGGAAGACTTTGTCCTGCCTCGGAGCGCTTTACTGATTTATGAAAATTTTCATGCTAATCGGAAAAACTTTTTATATTTTCACTTTGGAGAAATAAGAAAAGTTTTACCGTTATCTCTCTAATTCAATGTTTTATATGGTTTAAAAATACCTCTAAAATATTCAGTTTTGCTCAAAAAATAGGCCAAAAGTTTTTGTTGTTGCTATTTTTTTTTTCTTATAAAATTTTAATTTTTCACACTCTTTCATATGACATATCATTTATTAGCAAAAAATGCTTTATTTCGACACATAATGCAACAGAAAATTTCTATTATCGAAAATCATGAGCTCCCCCCTATGATTTTTTTGATGAAAATTAAATTTTTCAGAATGTTGTTTAGAACAAAGCTCTACAGCTTAAAAAATAATTTCTGTGAAAAAAATGTTCAAATATTTCAAACCAATCCAAAGTTATATACACAAATCTATGTTTTAAGCCATTTCGTTATATATAAAAAAAAGCGTAGGAGAAACAGTTCTTCCGTATTTCTGAACCGATTTTGATAATTTTTTAAATAAATTAGAGAAGAATTAGGGAGAAAAAGTTTACCGAATAGTTATGTGACCTTTGACCCGAAATATGAGCATTGAAATAATATTTCGGAAGTAAAACCTAAACTATAAGGAATGGAAATTTTAGATATTAATATAATGTAGGAAAAACATTTTTCGCTATCTCTTACGGATACCCTGCAATAAGTATTTTTTTATAGTACATTTTTTTATTTTACAAATAGTAAATTCTGAAAAATTTTTATATAAAAGTTAAAACGGTATCTCGAACAACTGTTGCTTTCTCTCGAAACTTAAGATTTTCTTAGTACAACACATTTTCTTAAGGCAAGGTCAATGCCTCAGAATGAGAAAAACGATTGAAATTTCAGAAAGTCCACAGGCGATATTAGTATTATAAAAACAGTGTAAATAAACTTAAGATTTTCTTAGTACAACACATTTTCTTAAGGCAAGGTCAATGCCTCAGAATGAGAAAAACGATTGAAATTTCAGAAATTTGGTCGAATTTCGACCATAGGCGATATTAGTATTATAAAAACAGTGTAAATAAAACTATAAAATGCCGAGGAAGTGTTCAATCTGCAAAAAAGCAAAAAAACAAGTTTAACCAAAAATCAACTGCAAAACATGAACATAAAGAAACTCGAGATCAGCTGATTTTGACAACTAGCTTGCTTTTCTCTGCTTTCTACTTCATTCCTCTCCGAGTCTGTAAGACCTGGTTATTCTGCCATGCTCGCTGTCTGCATTGATGACGAGAGTTACTCAGAAAATCACGATGACGCAAACCAAAGATTTACCCTCTACCAAAATCGTTCAACGCGCCTAAACAAGGCTCATTTATAAGGTTGTGGCACATGAGAACGAGTTCGGTCGAACTGTCAGAATGGATGAAAAGGAATGAAGAAAATTAATGCTTAGAACAAAGAAAAGTACAGTGACAGTTCGAGCAAAGGCGGGAAAAAGAGTGCATTTCTCTCAAGTGCCACAACCTTATAAATGAACCTTGCGCCTAAAGAAGTTTTCACTTCAACAATCAAATCAAAAAGTTTAATATAATTTTTTAGGAAAAACTTAATTATTTATTGAAAATTAAGGTGTAAAATTCTTATGAGAGATGAAAATAGGCAGTTAAGGCGGATTTACTGGCCACCTTTAGCAAGTTTTGCAAGTTTTTTTATATGAAGTTTTGAAAATTTTTGTGCTCTATCTCTTTCCACACTCTATAAGAGAGTAAAAAAAAATGACTGCACTCTCTTTGACTTGATTAACTTAATTTCACTTTTCTTACTGAATCTTCTTGCGCGGTGTTGCCAGAATAGAGTTTCTTGGGTTGAAATTGGCATGTTTTATTTTTTGAAGCTTCAAAATAAGGAAGCATTGCGTCTGGCAATATTGAATATGACAAAGAAAAATAGAAAACTTGCTGATAGTTTAACATGCCAGTGAATCGACCTGAGGCATTTTCTCACAGAGAGAGCAAGAAAGCTGTCACAAAAAACTTGCTGAAGATGGTCAGTGAATCCGCCTTTACCGTTGCCAGCGATGTTTATTTTGCAACGCAACAAGGCGTTGAGTGTTGAACATTCACCATGGTCCTCGTATGGGGCTTGAATTGTTTGAAAAGTTGGATTGAAAACTGGACTTACTTAAAAGTATAAAACAAAAAACACATATAACTTTTTGAAATCCTTACATCAAAATCGAAATCAGAGACCAGCGCATCTTTAAAGAGTATAAAACAAAAACACATTTTTAAGGTCCACCCTAGTGTCAAAATTTTTTGTAAATAATAACATTAGATTCGGAATCAGTGACCCCTTAATACTGCCAGCACTAACACAAAGAGTATAAAGAAAAAAACACATTCAGCCTTATCATGAATAATTTTTCTCGCGGAGTCTAAAAAGGGAATTTTTAGTTTTAAGATAAAGCTCAAGAACCTTTTGGAAATTTTTTATGCAAATTTGTTCATCAACGGTTTATCAACAAATTTGCAATAAAAATTTCCAAAATGTTCTTGAGCTTTCTCTTAAAAATTAAAACTCCCTTTTTCGATTCCGCGTGAAAAATTATTCACGTTAGGGCTGATTTTAAGGATTCACCCGTGTTTCAAAAAACTTTTTGAAATGCTAACATCAGATTCGAAATCAGCGATCAGCGCATTTACAAAGAGTATAAAGCCACAAAACTCATTTTGAGGGTCCACCCTAGTGCTAAAAATATTTTTGAAACTCTTACATCAGGTTCGAAATTGGCGATACTTAATATTGCCAGCGCATATACAAGGAGTATAAAAAAAAAACACAATTTCAGGGTCCACCCTAAAGTCAAAAAATTTATTTTGAAATTTTAACATCAGGTTCGAAAACAGCGACCCCTTATACTGCCAGCACATATAAAAAGAGTATAAAACTAAAAAAATCACATTTTTAGGGTCCACCCTAGTGCAAAAAACATTTTTGTAAATTCTTGCATAACATTCGAAATCAGCGATCAGGACATATACAAAAAGTATTAGACAAAAAAAAAACACATATTTAGGGTCCACCCTAAAAAATGTTATTTAAATTTCAACACATTGGCGTAGCAAGCGGGGGAAGGGGGTAGTTGCCCCCACTTTTTTAGCTAGATAAGCAATTTAAAAAGAAAAGTTATTCAAAATATCTGTTTTTTTACAACGATAATATTTTTGTATTATATATTTTCCTCTTCTTTTTCTCTTCTTCATGTGAAGAAATTTGGGTGAACTTTTTTTTGCACCACCATATGTACTGGCCCCTCATTTGTACTGCCCCCCAGATGAAATTCGCTTCCGACGCGCTTGTTTCAACAACACACAGAGAGATAGAGAGAAAGAGAAAGGCCTACTCTTTTGCTAGTCTGCTCGAATCAGTAGTTCGCGGCATCATTGACGAACTTTTCGTGATGATTTCTTGAAGGAAGTTTCTGCATGAGCTGCTGGACTTAAAAAAAATGCATACAAAATATAATTCAAAGCAGCGGTTGTCAGCGCCTAACTTTTTCCACTCTATAACAGCAACTTGAAGATATTCATGATTGTTTTAATTCGCCGAATCGTTGAGAGGCTAAACTGCAACAATACAGCGTTTTCACTTCTTCAACGTTTCGATATATCATTCCTTCACGAATTTTATTACACGTTTCGATTTTAATTCGACGAATTTTCTTTATATTGCTGTCTACTTTTCGTTAACGAAACTTCCTCAATATTTCGATATTGGGTTCGTGCATGATAAATCCCGACGTTTCTGCATTGCGTCTTGCACGAATTTGGAACATTTATATGAAATTTTCGTCAATGAGATGTATGGCCAAATCAGCATGTTTCGTCAAGGATCAAGAAAAATCGTACATGATTCATTTGAGATTTCTTCAAGACTGGAACTACTGGGTCAATACTCGAAAGCACACACAGCAATCTCACTGTTACGTGACGATTTCTACCAAATCACACCATTCGCAAGCCGCGTTAAGGAACATCGTCCCAAAAAATGCTTGCAATGCTTAAAATGATAAACTAATTTTGTAAATTAAAAAACATATTTGTCAAATCTGACTGTTCCAAAAAATACATAAAAAAAACTTTTGTGCCTTTCTTTTCAACTGGAAATGATGAAAATAATCTTGATGGGAATGATACAGAATTTGATTACGTACATTAATGTTAATAACACATAACAATGTTCATGTTTAAGTGATTTTTTCCTTAGTTTTGATTTAAAATATAATTAAAAATTTAGTTTTTCCTTCAAATTTAATAAAAACTTACCTGTTTATTGCTAAAAAATATCATAAGTCTGGAACAGTTTTTCTGTTTTTAATTTTTCATAAATTTTTTTCAAAGATATTAAGCTATTTCAAACACACAGGTTTAATCATTTTGATTTTTTTTTTTAATTTTTAAGTTTTTTTTGTGATTTCACCTTATTAAAAAAGTTTTCCTAGTTCTGGGGCTACAAAAATTACGTATCTTACGTGATACTTGTTCTCTTAACGTAACCGCAGATATGTTATAAGTTGAATGTCAGCTTTGACAACACTTTGCAACCAACCACAACAACTTGGAAAACTTAGTTACAGCTGATATAAGATTCAGGTCATGGTAGGAACTTACATAATCACAGAGCAGCTAAAACTAGGCCTCAAAAGTAGCTACTAGCAACATGCAGAAACAACATATTTTCTAGACACAGCTATCAAACAATTACAACAAAAATAAAGCCTAAACACTTAACATCTCTTACATTATAAAATGCAGATAAGCGCAAAAATAAACCGACAACCATTATATTGAATAAGTAAGAAGAGAAGGAGATATAAAGAAAAAAATATTATAACCTTTTATACAAGAAAAACTCAACAAGTATTAAGTTTATTGCATAGAAAAAAAAAAAATCAAAAAAATGGAAATAAAATGTTGAAGCAAAAATAAAATAAAAACAATAACAAAATGTTGGCACTTAAAATGGGAGCGAACGGATGCTTTTTGTTACGCTTAAGTGACTGTTTAACAACAACAACAGCAACAACAAATGCAATTAAGCCTACAGCACCAAAATTAAGTACATATAATAGTAATTTTTCCAATTCAAAAGCATGCAGTGAAGGGTTAAAAACATTAAAAAATTATATAAATTTTATAGACAAAGTAATAGAAAAGAAAAGAAAAAAAGAGTGATTCTCAAATAACAGCAACGTGCGACTTTTTTCTGCTGACAACAGCTAGCAACACGCTGAAAATTTAACCAAGCATTAAACTAATTTTATATAATACTTAATGATATGCCCGGTGCTATTCGGGAATTATTTTTTTTACAAAATTTTTTTTGATATTGTGATTTTAATTTTTTTTTAAGTGTGCATAGAATGCATAATAAAAAGAGAATAAGAGATGATTTTTGAGAAAAAATGCTTTTTTGATTTTTTTTTGTTTAATAAACTTTGAAATAAAAATGTATAATTTTTTTAATTACTTTGACACACAAAACTAATAAAAAAACAAGTATTGTATTTAATGATTATTATTATCAATCAATCATTTCAAAACACTTATTTTTTATCGCCATTTTTTCGATGAAATATAAATGTATTTTTGAAAACGTAGTTTACTGTTTTCGTATATAATTTAGAGTTTCTAAAAATATATAGAATTTTTTCTTTTGTTAAATATATATTATGATATTAGTTTGTAAGTTTTAATTTTAAGCAGTCTAAAATTTACACCAAAACAAATATTACAGAGTCCCTTTCAGCTTCTTGGTTTAAATTTAAGTACAGCGTTCTTTTTAGCTTCCTGTTTTAAATTTGAAAACAATTCTGTATTATTTTTTTTTAATACAATTTAGACTAAATTCTAGTACGTTTGGATACTAAATTTGGATTGGACCAGTAAAAAGTTAAGCTGTCACTGTAGGACTCAATATTAGGCGATTCGACTCACATGTTTGTTTATTGCTTTTATTGAGTTTAGCGCAATAGCCCAGTGGTAAGACTTTTGAACTTACAAACTGGATGTCGTGGGTTCGAATCTCACACTAATTTGTTACTTTCTTTTTTTTTTGTAATTCAGGGTCCGCCATACAACGTTTTTTTCAACTAGTGCTTATTTCGTGAATAGTAACACTTAGCTCATGTCTGATTCGACAGATAATTAGTTTTATCCTTCCGCTGAACGAATATGGTTGTGTATACGCTTGAACAACGCTGAGAAGTGGGCCTGCGATCGACTTACAGAAGATGCCGATTTTGCCAAAAAAATCATCTTTTCAGATGAAGCTCATTTTGATCTTGGCGGGTTTGTAAACAAGCAAAATTATCGCATTTGGGGCACAGAAAACCCGCACGCATACATTGAAAAGCCGCTGCACCCAAAACGAGTCACTGTTTGGTGCGGATTTTGGCCCAGAGGCATAATTGGGCCATTTTTCTTCGAAAATGAGCAAGGAGTGACCGTTACAGTCAATGGCGATCGTTATCGGGCCATGTTGAACGAATTTTTGTGCACAAAAATTGAAGAGGAGGATATTGGCAACATTTGGTTTCAACAGGACGGCGCTACGTGCCACACAGCCGAAGCTGCACTCGATGTTTTGCGCCCTGTTTTTGAAGATCGCATTATCAGCCGCAGAGCTGATGTCGTTTATAAGATAAGTATCACGCCGACAAGCCAGAGACAATTGACGCTTTAAAGGACAATATTCGTGAAGCCATTGGTGAAATACAGCTGCACACAATCGATAATGTGCTTAAAAATTGGACCGATCGTGTAGGCTACTGCATGGCCAGCCGAGGCAGCCATTTGAATAAAATTATTTTCCATTATTAACCGGAAGAATTGTACTTTCAAATAAAAAAAGAAATTTGAGAAAATATCCAGTAGTTTTTGTAATAGGATTTTCAAAAAAAAAAGTTATTTGGCGGACCCTGTATAATCCAAGCCTGAACTAAATTTAAAACAAAAACTGTATTAAAATCATATTTTAGTATTTTGCAAATACTAGATTTGAAACCAAATCTGGTGTGGTATACCAACATATAACCAAAGTTAGATGTAGTACAGAAAAGGTTCAATTTTAGTACAAGATTTTTAACCGTGTATAAACATAGTCCCGGTTTATACTCGTCAATAATTGACGTCAATTCTTAGTCATTTGATTTTCTACTTCCTCCTCTCACATGTTGATGTCCGCGTCTTTCATCCACAAAGGGAAGACTTAACCATCAAGTCTTGACGAGTATAAACCGGGACATATCAAAAAAGCTTTGTCTTTGCATCAAAACACAGTGAGCGTACATTAGAGTGTATCAAAAATCTGACCCCCATTTCCGGTACCAAAATGAAATAGTATATAAAAAAATTACTTCGATTGGTTTACTTTTTTTTGGTCTGAACCAATTTTTGCGTCCCCCGAAATGCATTCTTCTGCACTTTAAAGCAACTTTTGTACTGGAGACAAGCTCATGGATGCTTTAAAAATAAAATCAAGCTTATCAATCAATGCCTTACATATAAAAACAAAAAATTGCAAATTTTCAACTTATTTGACAGATGGTCTAACGAGATTTGACGTTTTTTCAAAGTGAATCTACTTGTTTTTTATTTTAATTTCATTTTTGTTTGTTGTATGAAAGTCTTTGAACACTTTAAAATTAATTTTAACTTTATTTTATTTTAACACGGTGGTTACACGAGGCAGTACTGCTAAAACAGTGAAACATACGCATTAATTGTCAATCTTTGTGCCTGTGAATAAGAGTCCAGACAGTTGGTAAGACAGTTGGCAAAACAGAAGACAAAATAGTAAAAAACTTATATTTTATGAAGAAAATTTTTGTCAAAACTACGAGCACGCCAAAGTATTGTAAATTTTCTCGTCTTCTGTCATTTGATATGCTAAATATCATTCTACTGTCCCGCCAACTGTCTACAAAAAAATTTAAGATAGTAGAGTAGATAATAGCAAAAGTGAGTGTGTGCACAGTAAAAAATATGAGGATAAATTTTATACTATTTAATGTACATATAAATCCAAACCAAAAACGTTTTAAAAGTTATACCATCAAATCTTATAAATTTTTCCAGACCATTTTTCTCGCCAGGCCAATCGAAACCACTATATTTTTAAATTTCTTGATTTCGGTGAATTTTTTACTTTCGAACCAGAATATATTTTGATTTACACATGATATCCATATAAAATTTTTAAATTATATTTGTTTTATTATTTTTATAATATTGTATAAAATTTATAAATTATTTGGAATAAAAAGTTTATACCACGCAAATGTCATAAAAAAGATAAAATTTACCCTCAAATTGCTTACTGTGTGTGGGTAAATATTTGTGAATGTGTTGCAACTGTCTTAACAGTACTGTCTCGTGTAACCACCGTGTTAGAAAATGGCGTTTATTTTAGGAAATCTGTGTATCTAACGATGAGAAACTACCCACTGCGAAGGTTTTGAGTAAAGTGATAGTTTTGAGTACGTTTTCGTAGAAATTCTTTATTGTAAATTTTTGTTTTTTTTTTTCTTTGTATGATGAATGTTCTTGTTAGAGAAGACTAAACTCGTGAAAATTTGTTCCATAAAAGTAATTTTAATTCTTCTGCAAAGATATTAACAAACTTTTTTGAGACTAAAAAGAAACATTCTTTTATCATTTTAGTAGGGAACAGGTACTTATAAATGAACCATTTTTTGTTCATATATGCGTTCAGAAATGAATAATAAATGTTACTCTTTCACATTCCTAAATGAGTTCAAAAAAGGATCGTGAAATTTTCTCCTCCTTACTTAGAATTTTTTTTTAATATATCTGTGGTCAAAAGCACTAAGCGCTTAAGTCGACTTAAGACAAAACTGAGTTATTGATGTAGATGTGTTTCAAGCATATAGCTTTATAAGCACACAAAATCTGGAGCTTCTAGCATGACCCTAGCCAAAGTTATGACACAAAAACAAAAGACTCTTTCATACAATTCATATGGCGATTGAAAACTTTAACACGAGATTACTCGAAACAGCAATTTTTTACTTAAGCGCTTAGTGCTTTTGACCACAGATATGATTTTTAATTAGTAGATTTAAACTACATCTATAAATAATACATTTACTTTATATTACTGTTTATTCAGGGGCAAAACTATAATCAAAATTAGAATAAAAACGAAAACTTTATGGGGGGGGGGGAAGGGGGCATTGAAGTACATTCTTTCTTATATTATTTTTGTGATCATTAATATCAGACTATTTGCATTCAGAACTCATCGTAAATTCATAAAAAAATTTTGTTAACGTTCGGAAAAGTCTATTTATCAAATATATATCTATTTAAGAAAATGTATTGGGGGTTGGAATTAGTTTTAAAGGTTTTCTAAGAGATGGCGTAACTATCAATAGATCGCATCGGGCACACCTGTGACTATATTCATTTCAAAGCACATTGTCTAAGCTTCATTTTTCAGTATGTGTCATTCCACTGAAGTGTAAACAACATATATTTTTTTCTCTGTGAACATGTCGACTTTCGTTCCAACAAAACGCAATTTGCGGGAAGGTTTACTTTTGTGCTTCCATTTGAAGAAAAAAGCGGTTGAAGCACAACGCACGCTTACTGAGGCTTACGGGGACTATGCTCCATCGATTTCTACTTGTGAGTACTGGTTCCGTCGGTTTAAAAGTGGTGATTTTGATACGGAAGACAAAGAGCGTCCGGGCCAGCCGAAAAAGTTTGAAGATGAGGAATTGGAGGCTTTGCTCGATGAAGACCCGTGTCAAACCCTTCAAGAATTGTCAGAATCATTGGGAGTCGACTTATCAACGGTCGGCAAACGCTTGAAGGCCATGGGAATGATTCAAAAGCAAGGAAATTGGGTGCCGTACCAGTTGAAGCCGAGAGACGTTGAACGGCGATTTTGCATGTGCGAACAACTGCTTCAACGGCATAAATGGAAGAGTTTTTTGCATCGTATTGTCACTGGCGATGAAAAGTGGATCCATTACGATAATCCTAAGCGAAAAAAATCGTGGGGACCACCCGGTCATGCATCAACATCGAGGGCCAAGCCGAATATTCATGGCGCCAAGCTTATGCTGTGTATTTGGTGGGATCAGAAGGGTGTCGTGTACTATGAGCTGCTAAAACCTAACGAAACCATCACTGGGGAACGCTACCAACAACAAATGATGCAATTGAGCCGAGCATTAAAGGCTAAACTGCCGGAATATGCCAAAAGACACGACAAAGTGGTTTTTCAACATGGCAACGCACGGCCACATGTTGCAAGAACCGTCAAGGAAACGTTGGAGGCGCTGAATTGGGATGTGCTACCCCACCCGCCTTATAGCCCAGACATAGCCCCTTCCGACTACCACCTATTCAGATCGATGACGCATGGCTTGGCTGATCAGCGCTTCACTTCTTACGAGGATACCAAAAAATGGGTCGATTCGTGGATTGCCTCAAAAAACGAATCGTTCTTCCGGCGCGGAATCCATATACTGCCAGAAAGATGGGAAAATGTTGTAGCTAACGATGGACAATACTTTGAATAATATACATTGTACCGTTGTTTCTAAATAAATGCTCAAAAACCGAAAAAAACCTTTAAAATTAATTCCAACCCCCAATATTTAGAAAAAAATTATTTTGAAAAAAAGCAAGTTCAATGCCTCTATAAAGTTTTCAGTTTAATTGTAACTTAATTGTTTTATAATTTTTTATAATAATCTGCGAACAATATTTCGATGGCGATGGCCCTAGATATATTACTACTTTGCTCAAATATAATTAAAATAATTTGTTAACATTATCATGTCTTCTTTAACATATAATCGATATGCAATAATAAGACTATTTATGATTCAAAAATATTCATTTCTGAGTGTCGAAAAAGTGCTTTTCTATGGTTCGTTTCTTAACTCGTTTTTGAGAGTTTATTCAGTCTGGCGAATGAGTTCAAAATAATTCATTTCTGAGTGCAGTTGTACAAAAACAAGTACAATTTACGATTGTTTTTTAACTCATTTCTGAAGAAAAAAGGTTCGCTTTTGAGAAATATTTTTGTCCAAAGAATGAGTCCAAAAATGTTCATTTATGAGTGCCGAAAATGAACTTTTCTACCCGAAAATATTCATAAATGAATTCAAAAAAGATAATTTTGGTTCACTGGTGGGTACAACAGAGACAGATGTTTTGCGAAGGCTAAAAGCTTGCATTCAATGAGACTGACGTGGAAGACAAAAAAAGTTATACACTTTCAAAACTTACAAGTGCTATTTTTTCAAAAAATTTGGAATACAACTGGAGTTCCAATTTCGAAATTCAACACCATCGTTTGGAAGGTGGTTGCAGCAAGTGGTAGCAAAATTCGAAAGTCTTTTACAGGATCTAAAAAAAAAGTAATTTTTGTTATTGTGTTAACAGTAACAGTTCCGAAATATAATTTATTTTTGCATTAAACAAAAATATATTTCCAAAAATGTTAAAAAACTTTCGTAAAAAAAAAACAAAAATATAATTAAAATAAAATAACAAGTAGATTTATTTTAAAAAAGACCGTCAAATCTCGTTAGAGCATTTGCCAAATTTGATGAAAATTTGCAATTACACTGTGTTAAAAACATAAATTTTGTCAAGTTCACTTCGCAATGCTGCTTCTTCCGGCAAAATTGTGACATAGAGGCTTTTGCATGCCTCCACATCTCTCGTTTGCCAAGCAATCATAAGCCAATTTCATGAATGGAGATATTAAAAAAAACACTATTGATATGGTTCTTACCTTCCAGCAATCCGAATAAATTTTGGTCACCGGCAATTTGCAGAAGGACCAACTGGCTCCTTTCCTAAAGGAAGACCGAAAGCCACTATCGCGTACTACTCCTCCAAATACCCACTGCTCCTCCACAAAAATGACCACAATTATATTTTTAACGCCCAAACTCTGATTCATCGATATCCACTATTTTGTCGACGTCTCCAAACTTTTCATGCTGGGAGATCATTTTATAGATGACTACTTCTCAATGAAATGAAACCCAGTCAAAAATAGTTCGTTTAGAGATAAGCTCCTTGTTGCAAATAAGAGTTTAGGTAACATTTTTAAGCCAAAAATACGCAAAAGCTACAATTTCATAGAGGGACAGCCTTGAATTGATGACGAAATTGAGTAACCGTTCTGCAACTATGCCAACATTTTGAGCAGTTTTGATTTTTCAGTCACTGTTGACCAATTTTTGTAAATCCTCATATGAAGGTTAGTTTAGGTTAATGTGGAGGCTAGTCTCTTGTAAGTCCCACTTAGACCAGATTATTTGCCCATTGTAATACTGTAGAAGGAAAGTAGGGAGTAATCAAGTGAAACTTTTAAGTGTATGATGTTTTAGTGTGATACAGAAAGCTGTAATGGGCCCCATACACGCTGCAACCAAAGCAAAGCTGGAAATGTAACTTGGAAGTTTTTGACAGCTATCACGATGAAGTCGCAGCGTGTGTGTCGCTCCTTGTGCAACTCAGTTACGCAACTCATTGACGGTTGCAACTCAGGTTGCAGCAAAATTAAAATCGTTTAATATTTTGGTCGCAGTTGCTGTTTTTTGCTGCGTTGTTGCTGCGTTGCTGCCTTGTAGCGTGTATGGCAAAGCGGATTGCTGCAAGCATCGCAGCGTGTGTGTCAAATGTATTAAAAAAGATCTGGTTACAGTTCCACTTATATTTTGATTGCAGTGTGTATGGGGCGCATAAAAACATGATTTTGAATCTGAAGCAAGTGTTATGTTTTACCTCGTTGACGGGACATAGCCCTAAGGGACATAAAAATTAAAATTTCTTATCTCCTTATCTTGAGGACATAATCCCTCAAATTGAATTTAAAATTATGGCCAGTTACGAAAAAATCATAAGCCCAAAAAAAAAAACTGTGACATAATACGAAAATAAATTAGGGGTTTAATTTGTTTATTGTAATGGGGATATAAAAAGATATGGAGTAAGAAAGCAGAACAACTAAGGTAAATATACATGATATAATAACTTTCCGTACACGGTCAAAACATTTCATAATAAAAAATTAATTTTCCCTTGTACGGAATGATGATAACAGGGAAAATCATTTGCTCAAAGGATTAATTTAATTAAAATGTTTTTTTTTTAGCTATCTCATTCACATATTATGAGTTATTTCATTCTTAATTAGGAGTTATATCTCAACCAGTATGATTTAACTCCTAACCTACAATAACCCCTAACATTTCATTTCATTCATTAATTTCATTTCTTGTTTTTTTAATCCTTGTATAATACATATTTCCTAATAGATTAAAAGAATATAAATTAATCAAATAACAAAATTTTACTTAAATTTAACTTGGATTTATAGATAACTCCTTAATAATTTGGGCGTCGTGGCATTATTTTTCGATATTTCGTTTATTAAAACCATTTCAGATTATGGCCTTTTAAAAGCGTTCAGAACCGCAACTTGTTGTTTTGAGTGTTTAATAAGTGGTCGTTATCCTAAATCCAATCTTTGAGACTATGTCCATAAGGCAAGGGGGTATAATCTTAAATTCCCAATTTGGGATTATGACCCCCTGAGGCTATGCACTGTCACCCTTTACCTCAGTCAAATCAAGTTATTCCCCATACAACACTTTCAAAAAGAGAAAACAACATTTTCAAAAGTGGCAGAAACGAGTTACTTTTAAAAACGTTTAACCCAGATTTTGCACTTCTAACGTTTATTTTAATTTTGAAAACGAACATTTTAAAATGAAATAGTAAAACGTTTATTTTCATTTTAAAAACTTACATTTTAAAATTAGATTCTAAAATGTTCGTTTGATTTTTAACAATGGATATTTTAAAATGCTGTAGTAAAACGTTTATTTTCATTTAAAAAGCGCAAATTTTAAAACGAGATTCTAAAATGTTCGTTTGATTTTTAATAATAAATATTCTCAAACGTAAAATGTTTATTTACATTTTAAAAACGAAAATTTTAAAATTAGATTCTAAAATTTTCGTTCGATTTATAACAATAAACATTTTAGTATGTAATGGTATAACAATTATTTATATTTTAAAAACAAAAATGTTCATTATTTCCCGTTAATTCAAAAAATTTATAGAAATCCGCATTTCCTCTATTAATTAAAAAAAGCTTTATTGGTTTTCAAAATTACAGTTTTATTTTAGTTATTTTATTATCAGCTATGTTCATCTCGTTAAAATTTTTTAGATAATTATACTGTATCCCAGCGTCTATAAAAGAATAGAATTTTGTCAGATATTATTCATTTTATTTAAAATACTTACCTTTTAGTTGTGGTAGCAAATGCTCCAACTCAAACTCTTTCACTACTTTCTTGCAGGCAAATAGCAGAGTGATGAAATCAAGAATGAAAAATAATTCGTTGTTAACAAGTGTTTTGTAACAAAGTATGTGTTTTTTACTATGTCATGGTAAAACGTTCGTAGTTGTTTTAAAAACGTTTCGTTTCACTTTTCTATTTAAAAATGTGCGTTTTTATATTTGTGTGGCGTAAAATGTTTTTAAAAATATTAATTTTATCCTAATTTATCATAGTAAAATATTCGTAGTTGTTTTAAAAACGTTTCGTTTTACTTTTCTATTTAAAAATTTGCGTTTTCTTTTTTGTATGGCGTAAAATGTTGTTAAAAATATCAATTTTATCCTAATTAATCATAGTAAAATATTCGTGGTTGTTTTAAAAACGTTTCGTTTTACTTTTCTATTTAAAAATGTGCGTTTTCATTTTTGTATGGTGTAAAATATTTTTAAAAATATTAATTTTACTAAACGTTTTTAAAATGTGCGTTTTTGATTTTTTGTTTTCTCAGTGTAAGCTTTTCTACCACAACCAACTACAACTTTTCGTCTTAAATTTATGTGTTTTAAAGTTATTTTTGATTCTCAATAAGAAAGATTAGAGCGTTGGGCTATGACCTAGTCAGAATTCACCCGGGTCTTCTGAATGACAGTCAAAACCCATATGAATATTTTATGTCCATATGAACGGTAGCTTAAAATTAATTTTTGAATTTTTATTATTTTGACAACAAAAACATCTTTAGTGTTAATTTTAGAGTAAGAAGTCAATATTTTAGACCATTAAAAAAAAAAAACCAAAGTATAAAAGTATTAACGCTCAACTAACAATTTTGTTGAAATATTTTCTTAAGTGATTAGATAGAACTTTACAACAAAAAAAAAATCAATTAAATTGTATGTTAAAAACAGCGTATATATGCATCGAAAGTTAAAACTTTAAATTTCTGATTTTTTTTCACATTCTCTAGTAACGATGTTATATGAAAAAGTCTTTGTACCACAGAGAGTATAGTATACAGAGGTGTCAGTTCGAAGTTCACTCAATTATCATTGTACAAGCGTCAGGAGGATAAAAAAGCAAAACAAAATAAATTATGCTGTTGCTTCAGCAAATTTTTCATCTATTGCGCACCTATAGAAAAGTAAAGGCCGCGTCAAAACGAACGCTGAGGCAAAGCATAATTATTTTTATTTTTTCTTCTATCCTCCGGACACTTGTACAACGAAAATTGAATTCGAAGAGCATTCGAAGTCGAGCTAGGGCCTCTGTAGAATATAGTCTCTGTGGTTGTACTAAGAATTTCTTCACTTTTGACGATATGTTCATATTATTGATGTTAAAATAAAAGAAATTTTTAAATTTATTTTCGAAAAAATAAATTCGAAATAAAGGTATTCAATTTATAAAAAAGTATAAAATGTTTCTATTACAAAAGGGCGCAATACTTTAACACTTTTCAAGATATGTCAATTTTTTCAAAAATAACAGAAATTTTGTAAAACTTATTTTCGAAAAATTTAAAATTCAATTCTAAATAAAAGTATTTCACTAAATAGATTTGAGTGAGTTAAAAATGGGCGTGGTTCAAACAAAGACACCTATAGCCTTATCTAGGATGCATGTTATATACGTGACAAGTTTTAGTCAAATCCGTCCAGCCATTGAGATTTGTAAAACGGTCAAACATACAAACAAACATTTTCCTTCTAGTTTTATTACTATAGATAAAATTATTTTTGTTTCTTTCTTGCTCTCACATATATTCTGAGCTAGTACTAAAAAAGCTTTGTCATTAATACTACACCGTGAGCATGCTGATAACCAGCCACCAACGAATAACCAGAAGAAGATGAAGCAGACGCTAGAAGATTACCGTTGTGTTTGCCATTGTTGTTGGGGCGGTTGGCATTTATTATATTTGTTGCTGGCGTTTAAAATTGTTATGAAGTTTGCTGCGCATTGCTGCTTTTTGTGCAGTGCTGCCAAGTTGTTGCTTTTAATATGCATGCCACACTTCCTTGCAAAATAAATAAATAGCAAGTAGCACATTTTTATAGGCATTCATGTTTTGAATTTTGAATTTTTTCTTTTGTTTTTTGCAATATTGCGTAATTTAGTCCAGGAAATTGGCATCACTTTTCAATTTCATACCACAAAGTGTAGCTAAGTTGACGTTAACAAGTGTCAAATTGTAATTTTTGTGTCTGTGTCGAAATTGCGACTATTTTTGCTTTTACATACAAATTTTGATTACACTTTTTTGCAAATTTTCTCATTTGAATAGATTGGTAAAAAAAATCTCTGTCAGTTTAAGTGCTTGCGAAAAATGGGGTCAAATATTTTGGCAGCGATTTTTTAATTTCACACATAGCTTATGTAGGAAATCTTTTTTTCTCAAATGGTTCACTTTAATCCCTATTTGGTAGCACTTTTTCAGTCAAAGCTGAAATATGTTATGTAATTATATACAAATAGGACAGTCCACTCAAAAATTTTCCTTTCATATTTCTATCCATAAATATTTTTTTTACAGCTCAGCAGTAAAAAATATTGGCGTTTGGAAAAATCGACCAACAAAAATTTCCCAAATAAAAAAAAAAGTAAAAATCACGCACAATTTCACTATACGAAAATTTGGTGCTTTGCGACTTTTTGGCGAAATTTGTTTTTTATTTTGGGCCATTTTTCATATGAAAAATATAACCATTATCCAGATATTTATATAAATTAATTTTTATTTTTCTGGATACAAAATCAAGGAGCCTACATTGCAATGCTTTTACAATTTTTGGGTGTTTTTGGTTCTGTTTTGGTTGAAATTTTTTTTATTTTTATTTATGTGAGAATTTCTATTTTTTAAGTGATTTTTTCTACTGTGTGAAATCAAAATTTCGTTTAGTTTATTATTTAAAATTTTTTTTTTGTTATTATTTTTTTTAAATAAGCAATCGTATTTTTTGTTTGTTTTCTCTAAAATGATATCTGAATGCACTTTTTGAAAATCCTTATCTAGTTCCCTAAATTGTTGTTTCTCAATTCTGCACTCGGTTACGATCTTGACTTATCTAAAAAAAAAGTTTTTGACTTACAAAATGTTTAAGAAGGTCAGTGTCGTCTTAAAATTCACACAACTCATTCTATGATGTTAGGTTTTGGTCAAAAATGCAGATTGGTCCGCAAATCCTTTGGAAAATTTTTCCGCTTAAACTTCTCAAATTAGAAAACCTCTAACTATCACTTACCTTACAAAATGCCTTCGAGCAAAAGATTTCATTCGTTGAATCTTAGTAATGATATCATAGGAAGATTTGAGGCTGAATACTAGGTAGACGAGGTACTTCCAAGTCCATAAAAAGAAGGGTAACATTAATTAAGACATGCTAAAACTCTTTGTTGATATCAAATATGTTCTTATAACTATTTGTTTTAGGAACTCTACTGTTTCTCCAAAAAAAAAAATCTTAGATGCAAATCTTAAGGTTTTGATATCCATATCCAAGAATGCTACGCCTCAGGTCACTTGCACGAATGATCGTTTCCATTATAAGTTAAAAAAGTTGCATGTTAGAAAATCACCTGAAATCTTATCTGCAACCCTGTCATAAATTCCTCTCAGTACAAAATGAAGCGAACTGGGCTTTCCCAATTCTTCTCGTTGTTGCATCTGAGTGTTTTTCTTATAAAGTGGCGGCCGTGGCCTACTGGTTAGAGTGCGTGGCATGTATGCTTAAGAACTACGGTAGTCTGTGTTCAATTCCCATCTGAGACAAAATATTGAAATAAAATTTTTGGTAGGCCGTCACCGCTCAGCTGACTATGCCACACTTCAGAGTGTAATTTGATATGATTCTTAGTATGATCGCTTACCGCATTTATCCTTGAGAATATATGGGGTTGATCGATGCTTCTGTCCACTAATGCCTTATGCTACACTGTTATAATAGAATCAATTGATTAACGGGATTCGATCTTTCAAATAGATCCAAATAAGACACCTTTTTGAGTTTAATAGAGCTCCTGCTCTATTTTTCTACAGTTAGGTAGGCAGGTAGACTACGGTGCCACGTGACATAGTTGTTTTTATGTAGGTTTAAGATTACATATTAACCGGGTAGCAGAACCTCAATCTCTCGAGTTACCGGAATGAACGGCATTAGTATACAATAGATATACGTCCCAGATTACCGTTTTGTTCCTTCCTTGCAAGAAAACCAAAAAATGTTGATTCGGTGCCAAACAGCTGAATTGGGCATCGCAAGAGAGTCAAGCAGGTTTATTTTGGGTCAGATTTGTGTCAAAATCCGTATAAGATTGTGCTGACGCAAGAATTGAAGCCAGACGACAATAGTCAATGCCGTGAGTTCGCTAATGAGGCGAAATGTTGGCCGGATATTCGGATTTTGATAAAAAAAGAATATTCTCGGACGAGGCTAATTTTTGGCTCAGCGGCTATGTCAACAAGCAAAATTGCCGCCACAACAATCCACAAGTGCCATGCATCAATGCATCCACAAATATTGACTGTTTGGTGCTGTTTGAGGCACGGCGGCATCATCGGACCTTATTTATTTCGAAATGAGGAAGGATGCACCCTTACCGTCAAGGGTCCTCGGTATAGAGCGATGTCAACCGACTTTCTCTGGTCAGAGTTTTACAACATCGCTACGTGTCATACAAGCAACGCAAAGCTTGAGTTGGTGGCGGAGAAGGCGACTGGGTCATCTCACGGCAAGCGTTCATCATTGGTCGCTGCGATCATACGACTTGGCAAGTCTCTGGGGCTACGTCAAGTCCTTAGTCTACGCTAGCATGTCAATCACTTTGGACGAACTCGAGGCATTTAACCGAGTCATCAAAAACTCGACCGACAGCTTGAAGTACTGCCAGCTATTCATGTCTATTAATGTAGCTTCAAAATAAAGCCAGAACAATTTGATATCTCGCACCGTTGTTGTTTTACTTATATCTATTTTATTATTGCTCTTATTTGGTCACCTTTTATATCAGCCATTTTTTTCGTCGATCCGGCTCGAAGCACCGAAGAATTAATTTCGGAAACCAACTCATGACAAACGCTTCTTTAGTTCTGATATAACCCTCCAGGAAATGAAAACATTCTCGGATATAAACAGGAAACATTCCATGGAATGCAGGACAATGAAGGGCACAAGAAGAGAATACTTCCGTTGGACAATCCATTTCTTTTTTTTTACACAGCATGTCATTAAAGGGAAACATTCAAATAACATAAAAATAATTGTGGAAACATTCCTCTCCGCTGTCTTAAAAATTAATGCGGAAACATTCCTCTCCCTTGTTATGAAAATGCCCGGCCAGGATTTGAACCCGGGACCCTTGAGAGACAGTCAAGCGAGCTGCAACTAGACTATCGAATTCTATAATAAGCGACTAGGAAACAATGATATTAATATTTTCTGTTGTCATTGCTTGACAATAAGTAGAAATTTCCATATGCGGTTCCAAAGAAGCGGTTTAAACTTCCGAAAGATGCGGTGGGGAATGTTTTTTTATCACTTTTAGATGGAAGCCTTCCAATTTTTTTTCTGGAACGAAGTTGGAAATTTTAAATAAGAATCAATTAATAAAGTCTATTTTTCTTTTTCAGGGTGACTACATCTGGATAGAGCCCGCATCGGGTAGGGAATTCGATGTAGCCATTGGTGCTCGTGTTATTTCAGCCGAGGGACGACGCATACAAGTGCGCGATGATGATGGCGACGAGTTGTGGCTGGCACCAGAGCGACGCATCAAAGCGATGCATGCGTCATCGGTGCAGGGTGTGGAAGATATGATATCGCTGGGCGATTTACACGAGGCGGGTATTCTTCGAAATTTACTCATACGCTACAAGGATAACTTGATTTATGTAAGTAGGCGACACATGCTAAAGCTTTAGCGCACTATTAATATACTTTCATTCCTCTCCACAGACCTACACCGGCTCTATTCTCGTTGCTGTTAATCCTTACCAGATTCTGCCCATCTATACCGGCGATCAGATAAAGCTCTACAAGGAACGCAAAATTGGCGAATTGCCACCGCATATTTTTGCCATTGGCGACAATGCCTACGCGCACATGAAACGCTATCGTCAGGATCAGTGCATAGTTATTTCGGGTGAATCAGGTGCCGGCAAGACTGAGAGTACCAAATTGATTTTGCAATACTTGGCAGCGATTAGCGGTAAACATTCCTGGATTGAACAACAAATACTCGAGGCGAATCCAATATTGGAAGCGTTTGGTAATGCCAAAACGATACGCAACGACAATTCCTCACGGTGTGTATTTTAAATCCAATAAATATGAAAATTATAATTAATAGCGTGATATTTCCTTCAACACAGTTTCGGCAAATACATCGACATACATTTTAGCGCCAATGGCGTCATAGAAGGCGCCAAAATCGAACAGTATCTGTTGGAAAAGTCACGCATAGTTTCGCAAAATCATAGCGAACGCAATTATCATGTTTTCTATTGCATCTTGGCGGGCTTGTCTGGTGACGAAAAACGGCGCTTGGATTTGGGAAATGCCTCAGACTATAGGTGAGTTTCAGTTGTTGTCTTAGCTCTATCAACTTTGTGCTCATGACCAGTTTTAACGCAGATATCTTACCGGTGGCGATTGTATAACTTGCGAGGGGCGTGATGACACCGCAGAGTTCTCTGACATACGTTCCGCCATGAAGGTGCTGCTCTTTTCCGATCAGGAAATTTGGGAAATAATCAAACTTTTGGCGGCTCTGCTGCACTGTGGCAATATAAAATACAAGGCTACTGTGGTGGATAACCTTGACGCCACTGAGATACCAGAGCTCATTAATGTTGAACGTGTTGCCTCCTTGCTCGGCCTTCCAATACAACCGCTTATCGATGCCTTAACGCGACGCACGCTATTCGCTCACGGTGAAACCGTTATATCGACTTTGTCACGCGAACAGTCTGTTGATGTGCGTGACGCCTTTGTCAAGGGCATCTATGGTAGACTCTTCGTGCACATTGTGCGCAAGATCAACTCGGCTATCTACAAGCCGCGTGCCACTTCTCGCAATGCCATCGGTGTCTTGGACATCTTTGGGTTTGAGAACTTCGATCAGAATAGCTTCGAGCAGTTCTGTATTAATTATGCCAACGAAAATCTGCAGCAATTCTTTGTGCAGCACATCTTCAAGCTGGAGCAGGAGGAATACAATCACGAAGCTATTAACTGGCAGCACATTGAGTTCGTGGACAATCAGGATGCTTTGGATTTGATTGCAATCAAACAGCTAAACATCATGGCTTTGATTGACGAAGAGGCACGCTTTCCCAAGGGCACTGACCAGACCATGTTGGCGAAGCTACATAAAACGCACGGAGCCCACAAAAACTATCTTAAGCCCAAGTCGGATATCAACACTAGCTTTGGCCTTAATCACTTTGCAGGCGTTGTGTTCTACGACACGTGTGGCTTTTTGGAGAAAAATCGCGACACGTTTAGTCCCGATCTGCTACATTTAGTCAGTCAGTCCTCGAACAAGTTTTTGCGTCAGATCTTTAGTCAAGACATTGAGATGGGCGCCGAGACACGCAAACGTACGCCCACGCTATCGACACAGTTCAAGAAGAGTCTCGACTCGCTCATGAAGACTCTGAGCACCTGTCAGCCCTTCTTCATACGCTGCATCAAACCGAACGAGGTGAAGAAGCCGATGTTGTTCGATCGTGGACTCTGTTGTCGACAGCTACGCTACTCGGGCATGATGGAAACGATACGCATACGTCGCGCTGGCTACCCCATACGGCATGGCTTTCGCGAGTTTGTGGAACGTTATCGTTTCCTCATACCGGGCGTGCCACCAGCACATCGCACTGACTGCCAAGTGGCTACGTCACGCATCTGCTCGATTGTCCTCGGCAAATCAGACTATCAGCTGGGTCACACCAAAGTGTTTCTCAAGGATGCTCACGATCTGTTTCTCGAACAGGAACGTGATCGTGTGTTAACGCGTAAGATTTTGATACTTCAACGCACTATACGCGGCTGGGTTTATCGGCGTCGTTTCCTGCGTATGCGTGTCGCAGCTATAAGCATTCAGCGTGTCTGGAAGGGCTACGCTCAGCGCAAACGTTATCATAAGATGCGTGTGGGCTACATGCGTCTTCAGGCTTTGATACGTTCGCGTGTGCTTTCGCATCGTTTCCGTCATTTGCGTGGCCATATTGTAGGACTGCAGGCGCATGCACGTGGCTATTTGGTGCGTCGCGAATATGGTCACAAGATGTGGGCCATCATTAAGATTCAGTCGCACGTGCGTCGCATGATTGCCATGCGTCGCTACAAGAAGCTGCGCGAGGAGTACAAACAGTTTGCCGAGGTTTTGCATCTGCGCAAGATGGAGGAGCAAGAGCTTATGCACAAAGGTAACAAGCATGCGCGTGAAATTGCCGAGCAGCATTATAGAGATCGCCTACATGAAATGGAGCGTCGTGAGATGGAGAATGAGATCGAGGAACGTCGCCGCGTAGAGGTTAAAAAGAACATCATCAACGATGCAGCACGCAAGCAAGACGAACCCGTGGATGATGGCAAGTTAGTGGAGGCAATGTTTGACTTCCTACCAGACTCGAGCAGTGAAGCGCCCACACCACATGGTGGACGTGAAACGTCCGTGTTCAACGATCTACCGCACGGAAATTCCATGAACCAGGAAGTGAGTGAGCGTTGTTTTGGTCGACTTTTTTTATTTGACTTCTAATAATTCCCTCTTCATTTAGGACATTATTGGGCCCATGCATATCTCGGAGGATGAAGAGGACTTGTCGGAGTTTAAGTTCCAGAAATTTGCTGCCACCTACTTTCAGGGCAACGTTACACATCAGTACTCGAAGAAGGCTCTGAAGCATCCGTTGCTACCGTTGCATACGCAGGGCGATCAGTTGGCGGCTCAAGCGTTATGGATAACAATACTGCGTTTCACGGGCGATATGCCTGAGCCCAAGTACCACACAATGGATCGCATGGATACAACCTCGGTGATGTCCAAGGTCACCGCCACTTTGGGTCGCAATTTTATACGTAGTAAAGTGAGTTTTGATCTAATCTTTAGGGAAACATCAGCTCATTTGTAACTCCTCTCTCATTTTCAGGAATTCCAGGAAGCTCAACTCATGGGCCTTGACCCCGAGGCCTTTCTTAAGCAAAAGCCTCGCTCCATACGCCACAAGCTCGTCTCTCTAACGCTCAAACGCAAGAACAAACTTGGTGAAGATGTGCGCCGTCGTCTTCAGGATGAGGAATACACCGCTGACAGCTATCAGTCTTGGTTGCAGTCACGTCCCACCTCTAATCTGGAGAAGCTACACTTCATCATTGGCCATGGCATATTGCGTGCCGAGCTACGAGACGAGATCTACTGTCAAATCTGTAAACAGCTCACCAATAACCCGCTCAAATCTTCACACGCTCGTGGCTGGATCTTGCTTTCCCTCTGTGTTGGCTGCTTTGCGCCCTCGGAGAAGTTTGTCAATTACTTGCGTGCCTTCATACGCGAGGGCCCACCTGGCTATGCACCCTACTGCGAGGAGCGCTTGAAACGCACATTCAACAACGGTACCAGAAATCAACCACCTTCCTGGCTCGAGCTGCAGGCCACAAAGTCGAAGAAGCCTATCATGCTGCCGATCACCTTCATGGATGGCAATACGAAGACCCTGCTGGCTGACTCGGCGACAACTGCGCGTGAGCTTTGCAATCAGTTGTCGGAGAAAATAACGCTTAAGGATCAGTTCGGTTTCTCGCTGTACATTGCACTGTTCGACAAGGTTTCGTCGCTCGGCAGCGGTGGTGATCATGTTATGGATGCTATTTCGCAATGCGAACAATACGCCAAGGAACAAGGAGCTCAAGAACGCAATGCACCGTGGCGTCTGTTCTTTCGCAAGGAAATCTTTGCACCCTGGCATGAACCCACCCAGGATATGGTCGCAACGAATCTCATTTATCAGCAAGTTGTGCGAGGTGTGAAATTTGGGGAGTATCGCTGCGACAAGGAAGAAGATCTGGCCATGATTGCGGCGCAGCAGTACTTTATAGAGTATGGCACAGATATGTCAATGGAACGTTTATTTACGCTCCTGCCCAACTTTATACCGGACTTTTGTCTGACGGGCGTTGAGAAGGCGATTGAACGTTGGGCAGCTCTAGTATTGCAGGCATACAAAAAGTCGTACTACGTTAAGGAGAAGGTGGCATCGCTTAAGATCAAGGAGGATATCGTAAGCTATGCCAAGTACAAGTGGCCGTTGCTGTTTTCACGCTTCTACGAAGCCTACAGGTGAGTGTTGAGGCGGTGGTAATCTCTGTTTAGCTATTTTTTATTTAAAAACAATATTTTGTTGCTTGTAGAAATTCGGGACCGAACCTGCCAAAGAATGATGTCATTATCGCCGTCAATTGGACTGGCGTCTATGTGGTAGATGATCAGGAGCAGGTTTTGCTCGAATTGAGTTTCCCGGAAATCACAGCAGTATCGAGTCAAAAGACCAACAAAGTCTTTACCCAAACCTTTAGTCTCTCAACTGTGCGTGGTGAGGAGTTTACATTCCAAAGTCCCAACGCCGAGGATATCAGAGATCTGGTCGTCTACTTCCTGGACGGTCTGAAGAAACGGTAAGCTTACAACTGAAAAATTGTACATTTGAATAGCTTTCTTATGCTATGCCTCTCTGTTAGCTCCAAATACGTAATTGCAATCCAAGACTATCGCGCTCCTTCGGATGGCACTAGTTTTCTGTCATTCCTCAAGGGTGACCTCATTATACTGGAGGACGAGTCGTGTGGTGAATCGGTGCTGAACAATGGTTGGTGCATTGGACGCTGTGATCGTACACAAGAACGTGGCGACTTCCCCGCGGAGACGGTCTATGTGCTACCCACCCTCACCAAGCCGCCGCAAGACATACTCGCACTCTTTAACGTCGATGAAGCGCATCATGGACGCCGTCTCAGCATGGCTTCGAATGGCGTTACAGATTCACGAGATCGTCCACATACTCTAATAGAATATGCCTTGGATCACTTCCGTTTGCCGCCAAAGCGCACAATGTCCAAGACGCTCACCCTAAGCTCAAAGCGTTCCGATGAAATTTGGCGCTACTCGCGCGATCCTATCAAAGCGCCGCTGTTGCGTAAACTGCAGGCCAAGGAAGAGCTAGCCGAAGAAGCCTGCTTTGCCTTTGCTGCCATATTGAAATACATGGGTGATCTACCTTCAAAGCGACCGCGTATGGGCAATGAAATCACTGATCATATCTTCGACGGTCCACTCAAGCATGAAATTCTACGGGATGAGATCTACTGCCAGATCATGAAACAGCTTACGGACAATCGCAATCGCGTTTCAGAGGAACGCGGCTGGGAGCTAATGTGGCTGGCCACAGGACTTTTTGCCTGTTCACAGAGTCTGCTGAAGGAATTAACCATATTCCTGCGCACACGACGACATCCCATTTCGCAGGATTCCATGCATCGCTTGCAGAAGACCATACGTAATGGACAGCGCAAGTATCCGCCGCATCAGGTGGAGGTCGAGGCCATTCAACACAAGACAACGCAAATCTTTCACAAAGTCTACTTCCCCGACGACACAGACGAGGCATTCGAAGTGGATTCGTCAACACGAGCCAAGGACTTTTGCCAGAACATTTCGCAACGCCTATCACTGCGCACCAGCGAAGGTTTTTCACTCTTTGTCAAGATTGCCGATAAGGTGATTTCAGTGCCAGAGGGCGATTTCTTCTTTGACTTTGTGCGTCATCTAACGGACTGGATAAAGAAAGCGCGTCCCATACGCGATGGCTCCAATCCGCAATTCACCTACCAGGTGTTCTTCATGAAGAAGCTGTGGACGAATACGGTGCCGGGCAAGGATCGCAATGCTGATCTTATATTCCACTACCATCAAGAGCTGCCCAAGCTGTTGCGTGGCTATCACAAATGCTCGCGTGAAGAGGCTGCCAAGTTGGCGGCGCTAGTGTACCGAGTGCGTTATGGCGAAAATAAGCAGGAGCTGCAGGCAATACCGTAAGTAGTTGCCTTTTGTTATCTAGTCAATAGATATTACCAATTTTTACCGATTTCAGGCAAATGCTGCGTGAATTGATACCCTCTGACATCATGAAGATGCAGAGCACTAGTGAATGGAAGCGAGCCATTGTGGCCTCCTATAATCAAGATGGTGGCATGAGCTCGGAGGATGCAAAGGTGGCGTTTTTGAAAATAGTTTATAGGTACGTTTTCTCGTGGTAAATAAAGCAAGTGTATTGTCAATGGGTCAATTGAAAAAGCGTTGTGCTTTAACAGCCTCATACACTCTAAAAGGGGATTGCCTGAAGCAACGCAAGTATTTCTTGACCTCAAATGCAATCCTGCGGTATTATCAATTAGATTGCGTAGGGCAGCAAAAGTTCGCCCCTGCTCTAGGTGGTTGGTATGGTTACAAAAAATGTTGGGGGTGAAAAAATAATGGCACTCGCTCATTCATATATTTGACCTCTATAGGATTGAATAAGGTAACGATCGCAAATGGAAAAGGTCGCAGTTAGGAGTGGGTGTGTTCAGAAGAAATGGTACGGTGAAAGAAACGTTAAGACCATCTCATACATTTGACTCCAGGAGTGAATTCAGTAGAGATGTGAACTTTTTTTGACAATATTATGTTTTTTTTGTTATTTGTAGGGGGAACACTGAAAGTATGGCTGATAGGAGTGGCAATGTTTTGAAGAAAGAGCCGCAAAAACTGTTGTACCAGCTCATATATTTGACATCTCTAGGGGTCAATTCGATAGAGACCAACTATTTTTGAAATTTATCTTCGATTTTGGGTTTTTCTTTTGTAGTGGGATGCCTTAGAGGGGTGACAGATAGAGGATGCTTGTGTTCACAAGAAATATTGGGGATACAAAAATAATGGTACCAGCTCATATATTTGACTTCTCTAGGGGTCAATTCGATAAAGATATAAGCTATTTTCGACATTTTCTTACATTTTTGTGTGTTCTTGTAGGCAGATAAGGTTAGCACATAGTAGATGTGTGTGTTCAAAAGAAATATTGAGGTGAAAAAATAATGGAAACAGCTCATACATTTGACTCCTTTAGAAATGATTTCGGTAAAGATATGAACTATTTTCGCCGCTGTTCTTTATTTTTGGTGTTTTTTGTTGGGGGATCACCAAAAGTGTTACTTATAGTGCGTGTGTGGCAAAAAATATCATCAGAGAAAAATTATAGTACCAGCTCGTATATTTGACCTCTCTAAAAATGAATTCGGTAAAGATATTATTGATGGGCACATATTTGAAATGACTTTGAGCGAGTTACTCATTTAAAAAAATGAGCTGGTACATTGTCCCACTTCCAATGACGTATGAGTGGACTAAAATGAAGTTATGTCGTTTAAAAAGTGATTTTACGGCTCTAAGGAGTTGTTACTAGCTGTAACGGTTGTTTACGTTTTACGGCTCTAAGAGAATAGAGGGGACGAAAATGGAATATTACCTTGAGCAAATAGTGAAATAACATATTTACAGTAATATAAATCAACAAAATCAGCCCAAATTTTTTAATTTTTTTATTTTTTAATCTGTATTCATAACAAAGACTAAAAAATATGATAAATCGGTATTGTATTCAAATCGGTTTAAAAAGACCGATCCAGGTGATCAAATTCTTTATTGAAGAATATTTGTCACAAACCCTTAGTTTTGATAAAAAATTCATATGGTTTTTATTTCATACAATAGCAACTAGTAGCAATGTGCTGTTGTCACATTAAAAATTAGAAATAAAAAATATAAAAGGCAGTTGAAATGAGACTGAGATATCAAACGAATGTATTACAATTCATAGAGATTGTCGCCTGTTCTCGCTGTTTGCGAACTTGATTCAATAGATACGATTTTCTCTAATACGAGCAAATAGAATTCAAGTACATAACACATATAGAAGGAATATGTTGAATATGATACGAAAAAATTACTTCAAAAGAATATTTATTTTAAGCAAAAGAGAGTAACTTTAATTATTACTCAAAGGAATAAGTGAAAGAAACTTAGATGATTACTTGATTGAAATGAATGTAACTTAAATGATTACTTCATGAAAACATGTATAAGTAAATTGATGAAGGAAAATAGTAACTTAAATGATTACCTTAATATAAAATACAAGGAAAGATTACTTAACTTTGACAAATAACTTAACAATAACAAACAGAAATGGCTCTAAACAAAATTTCAATTAAAATAAAGTTCTATCCAATAATTTGTAATCTTGGAAATGTCATGAGTTGCAATATATAAAAGGACATTTTTTATTGGTTTCATTAACCATTGGTCCATCATTCAAATTCATGGAATTGCCTCCATTCAACTTATACTACATGAAGAAAATTGTGGCATTGAATGGAAAAATTGGTTGCGTTCATGTGAGTGGTATTTGAAGGTCTATACTATATTCAAAATGATGAAGAAAAATTTATAAAACTTATGCACTTAGCGGGTCGAAAAATACAAGAAATTTTTGATTCACTAACAACACCTTCTATCGAAAAAAAGAGTTTCGTGGACCGCTGATATCCGGTTTTATACCACATTTTAATCAATATGAACTAGCAGTAGCAAAACTCAATAAATTTTTCGAACCAAAGAAAAATATAGCATATGAACGACACATTTTTCGACAAATTAAGCAAGAAAAAGAGGAATAAATTGGCTTATTTGCCAAGAAGCTCCGCGTTCACGCAGAGAGATAGGATTTTGGAAAATCACTTCAAGATAACAAAAAAAAAATCAGATAATTTAGAAGTGAGCCTCAGCCCAACTTCGTTGCTTGAAATAATTGATGCGAGACTTGATGACACATCAAAAGCAGCAAATATATTTGTAGCAGTTGAACAGTAAAGTAAAATGCTTGCACAAGATTCTTTTGAACAAAAGTAAAATTATTCCCATGCTAACAAAATTAATTCTAAGAAACATTTTCATCGTCAAAATTAAGTTAGATATAAAACTATTAATTGGACTCGCTGCGGTTACACTGGTCATCGTGTATACGATGATTAATGTCCAGCAAGAAGAAGAACATGGTATAAGTTTATTGGTAAATATCATTTCAGCCGACGTTATCGTACTAAGAAAAGTTTTCAAAGTCTTACAGAGAGACAATCGAACTATTCCACGGATTCAAACACACACAACGATACAAAACAGGAGGTTGAAAATACAGACACACCAAGAAAAAAGTCGAAACTAGACGAAAATTAAATTGTTAAACTAGTGGTTACATATAAGTCGAATGTTAAAGATACATAAATGTTTTGTATTGGAGATCATAAGAGGAATGAATTTAAATGCAAAATTGCTGGAGTATCTCCTACCGTTGTGATAGACTCGGGTTCAATATATAATATTGTCAATAATGATGCTTGGGGATACCTGAAGCCGAACAACATACATGTGACAAGTCAAAGAAAAATATCGAATCTACACTTCAAAGCGTGTGGTGACTTTCCGTTGACCATAATCGGGACATTTCCAACCAAAATCGAAACCACACTCAAGTGGTATATGCCAGAATTTTATATCGTGAAAAATAGTGGCAGAGCCTTGATG
The DNA here is from genome assembly GCA_963920525.1 of Dichetophora obliterata. Classification (NCBI taxonomy): domain Eukaryota; kingdom Metazoa; phylum Arthropoda; class Insecta; order Diptera; family Sciomyzidae; genus Dichetophora; species Dichetophora obliterata. The sequence continues at coordinate 7,793,960 of OY986436.1, read as the reverse complement.
GGTTACCAAACCGGTGTACCATTACATAGGTGTAATGAGAATTGGTGAAAATGTTAATCAAATAGCTGAAACTAACAAAGCAAGCCAAATCAAGGGTTTTGTGATGGACATACCCATCGACAAGAACGTTAAGCAAGTTGCTCAGCCCTATCGTCGTATTCCTGTACCGTTAGAAGAAGCAATAGACCAAAAAATCGATTAATTATTAGATAAAGAAATAATTGAGAAAGTAAAAGAGCCTTCTTCGTGGATATCGCTAGTAGTTCCAGTACCAAAAGCAAAGGGCGTTCGAATTTGTATTGACATGCGCCTTGCAAACGAAGCAGTATCTCGTGAAAACCATCCGCTCCCAACCATGGAAGATTTTCTGTTTCGCATCGGAAAAGGGAAATATTTTTCAAAACTTGATGTGGAAAACGCCTTTCAGCAGGAGGCAATACAGACTCTTCCGAGCGAGAAATATCGATGCCATTTCGCCAAAAGAGCCAATGAATGTGCAGTTTTTTCGGAAGGGCCAATCTAGTTTTTCCATTCAAGGTCGAACTACAAAGTGCCTATCTGCATTATGAGATTTATGCCAATACATCTTGCACAGTGTTGAAGGGCCAATCTGCTTGATGATTTGATTTCAATGAGTAAACACCGACTTAATTCGCACAATTTTTTCACTAACGCCCGAATTAATTCATTCCCTTACGAGGAAATAATTGTAAGAAGAAATGAGTTTTGAGACTAGAAATTTTTTCTATGAAGTTAAAAGTGCGTCTAGGGAAGGTGATAAATTCAAAGTAGCATTAGTAAATTGCGGATATTAGTCCAAAAATACTGTTGTTCGGGATGGAATAGCTGACGTATTTCGAAAATTTCGGGAAATACAGAGACAAACATATAGAAATAATCAAAATAATACAATAATTAAGAGAAAAGAAACTACATTGAAACAAAAAAATGGCGTAAATAGCAAAGAGAAAAAATAAAACAATTGTGCTGAGTCTTAGCTGAGATTTCCTTTTCGTACATCCAAGATTTGCCTCTGACAAATCAAAAATATTTCATCTTAATGAATTTCTGCAACAAAAAGGCAATTCCAGAGCGATACTATGCAGAATATTTTGCACTATTTTGTATTATTTAAATTATACATAATCATTTGAATAAATTTAATAACAATTATCAATTTTTGTCAAATTGTAAATTTGGTCTCAAAAAAAAAATCGCCTATTAAAAATTATTATCGCCTATTGGTAGAAATTCAAAATTGGCCCTGACAAACAGTACTTTGACTTTACAGATTAAAGTCTAAAAAAGGCCAATCTACCACATACGCCCTTTTAAATCAAAAAAATCTGTGTATCTATGTCCAGCCAAAAGGGCCAATGTGCATTCTTATATCTGTGGTCACAAGGAATAATGACTAAACTCAAAGTATCGAAAAAACGATATTTTAATTGCACGAACTACGACCCATTTTTTTTAAATATATGAACCGTTAAAAACAAAATATGTGCAGACATAAGTGATGATCAATTCTGGGCAAAAAATGGATATCTGCATACTTCCAAAAATTGGCAATAAAGTAAATTCCATATCGCTTTTTTACGATATTTTGTGTTTAGTCATTATTCCTTTTGACCACAGATATATTCTCAATAAGAATTATAAATACTTCATACAGATTTTTTCAAATTTATTAGTGTAAACCTTAGTATTTAATTCAGGTTGTCTATTCATATATTGAAACGTAAATTTGTTGCAAAATTTCTACATGATTGAACCATCTTAATCTTAAAGACCAACTTTAGAAAAGCAGATTTGCCCTTTTAGCGGAACGCCATCGATATTAAATATGAAAAGCAGAAAACGAAAACTTTTTAAAAGGGATGAAAAAAGTTTTCATCACCTTGAATATTTAACGAAAAAACGATCATGTTTTTTCCATAAATGACGAAGGCAAAGTGAATCCTTCGCCAATTGAATACATAATATTGATGAGAAGTAGTGTAATTTGTTTCTTCACTTGAACCTTAAGTTGTAACAACGACTTGAGCTCATCACTCTATTTTAGAGAAGACTCACAGACTGTCCAAGGATTTAGATTAACATACATTTTAAGAATTTACTTTTCTCTCCTGTAAGCTTATTAGAATTTTTGTGAACCATCCTTTCAAATCTTAAAGTCACGTTGACCGACAATCTTAGTATCCCGTGTTTGTAGCACGGACAAACTAAGCCATCAAGGGCATGTGACTTACGCTCTCTTCCAAGCAAATTTAGAAAGCATGTCAAAAAGATAATACTTTGAAAAAATAAAAACTTATTGATTTTTAAATTCTGTTTTATTTTTTACTTGCAGATGGCCCACATTTGGCTCCGCCTTCTTTGAGGTGAAACAAACGACCGAACCAAATTATCCCGAAATGCTGTTAATTGCTATTAACAAACATGGCGTCAGTTTAATACATCCGGTGACAAAGGTAAGCTTATCATATGTCAAAATTTTAATACTTTTCCCTTAACTTAAAATGCATTTTCTTATAGGATATTCTTATTACACATCCCTTTACGCGCATCTCGAACTGGTCCTCGGGCAACACCTACTTCCACATGACAATCGGCAATCTGGTGCGTGGGTCTAAGCTGCTGTGCGAAACCTCGTTGGGCTACAAAATGGACGATTTGCTAACCTCGTATATATCACTCATGCTGACGAATATGAATAAGAATCGCACTATTCGAGCAAACTAATGAGTAGCAGAGTTGAAAACAAAACATTCTTTAAAAAATTTAATCTACTGATTTTGCATCCAAAGAAGACATAACGCGACGTGACTTCAATCAAGGTGACAGTATATCAGAGTTAAAGAAAAAAAAAACTTGCATCTTCCTCTGCAAAAAAAGACAAGTTTGCACAAGTTTTTTTTTTTAAATAATTTAAGCAAAGATATACGCAAAGCTTGCTTAAATTTCTATATTGAAAATATCAAAATGTTGATAGTTTTTTTAACATTTTTTTGTCGCATTTTAACTTAATTTATTTAGTTTTATTAAAAATAATTATATTTAAATTAGTTGTTATTTATTTGCTTGAACAACGTAAAATACTTTTTATGTAATGGCTTAAAAAGAAAAAAAAACTTTTATAATATTCTTGTGGCAATAATTTCTATAATAATTTTTAAGCATTTGCTTTTGGAAATGTCTTAGTTTTAATGCGGTTGCTGAACTTACAATTTTATAAAAATTTTTTAAACTTGTTTTTGTTTTTAATAAAACGTACGATAAGATCTATACATTTTGTATAATTACCAAAATTAAGTCGAACAAGCTAATATCTTAATAATCTATCATATTGCAAGTAAATATCTAGAAACTTATTTTATACATAAAATATATAAACGAATATAAATTATAAAAGTTACAATTCCAAGAGCATTAAATGAATATTTATAAAAATTTTTTAAACATTAAATGAAATACATATTTTGAACGAGTTTTTGTTTTATTTAAGACTGAGTTTAAGTTGATATGTGAAGGAAATGTTAGAAGGATTTTTTTAGATCTGATTGTAAAAAATAGTAAGGAACTATATTCGACTGAGATGAAGATAAAATAACACTTACAGACATGTTTCAGCATATTCAAAGTTATGTTATTTTTATTATTTTGATAATGTCATTTTATATGAAAGTTTTTCGAAATTTAAATTAAGTGTACGTTTTAAAAAAATAAGGGTATGTCAAAACTTGCAACTTGATTCATTAATTTTTAAAGAATTTGAAAAGGTTTTGACATTTTGATGACGTCACTTTGTATGGGAGATAGGTGTCGTTTTCAATCTATATTTCAAAATTTAACTTTACAGCTTGTTTTAAATAATAAAGCAAATTAATTTAATTTATTTATTTTTTTTTGAATTTATGAAGGTTTTGCTATTTTGATGACATTACTTTGGATGGGAGGTAGGCGAAGTTTTTATGAATTTTTTACCCAAATTGCATAATGATAAAGCTTACATATGTGCCAAATCATTGAAAATTTTTTGTGAACTTTAAATGGATTTCACTGTTTTAACAAAGCCACTTTGTGTGTGAGTTAGTTTTCATTCGATATGCCAAATTTTTAAACTCAGAGTGCACATCAAAAATGTATGAAAATTCACAATTAGTCATTTAACCGACAGTTGCTTAACCAGCACCTGGTGAAATCAAAATTATTTTTTTAGCTATCGTATGGTTAGTTAAGTCCTGGTTAAGAGCTAGACTAACCGGACATTGAGAAAGTGGCCCTTAATCTGCTTTTTTAAAAACAAAAACTCCCTTTTTCAATTCCCCGTGAAAAATCATTCGGAATTGGGCTGTATGTCATCAGCATAGCCATGGAACATTAATCAAGTTTTGGTCAATTCTTCCAGTAGTTCACCACTACTACTACTCCACATTAGAGGAGATAATACTCCCCCTTCTGAACATCCTCTCTTTGCAATTGCTGTTGTAGTGCTGGTACTAGTTTTTATTGTCCTAGTACTGAGCCTATTACCCTGAGCATAGTACAGAGGATAGTTTAAAGTTACTTTAAAGTGAAAAGTACATATTATTCTGCTTTGGTTAAGCAGAAGTTGCGCTTATTAGCTTTTTAGAGTGAATGAACTGCATGAACCACAAAAGATCAAAAGTGTAGTGGCAAACGAAACAGCTATCTAGTCTAATGGCAGTTGTTCTGCAAAATACTTGTTGTTGTGGCAATCTGTTGCTTCATAAATTGATATTAAGCTCAAATAATAATTCCTAAAAAATATTAGCGGGGTTGATTTCATTTGCAAAGTCCTAAAGTCGAAAACGTAGTTACTTATGTAGTGATTATTTATGTAGTGGCGAATCGCTTAGAAAGAAAGTTCTTAAAAGTCCTAAATTATTTTTGTGCTGAAGCTTCATTGCTCTACAACTGATTAATGAGGCATTTCACGTGAAGCGGACAGTGAAAAAAATGGACTTATATGGGAACAGAGTACATAATTATTACGGCTAGAAATCTCATGCAAACGAATGTGTTTTTACTGGGCGTCTTAAAATGGAAATGGTTAAGTTATCTTTACGAATCATGAAATTTCCTTTAAAATGGAATTCAATGGCATATATATTGCGCATATTTTTGTATATTTTACAATAAATGCATGTGGTTTTCATCAGCCCTATCGGGAATAATTATTCACGCGGATTCGAAAAAGGGAGTTTGCACTTTTAAGATAAAGCTTAATAATATTTTGAAAATTTTTAATGCAAATTTGTTCATCTACGGTTGATACACAAATTTGCGTTACAAATTTTCAAAATGTTCTTGAGCTTTATCATAAAAATGACAACTCTCTTTTTCGATTCCGCGTGAAAAATTATTCGCGATAGGGCTGCATATATTTTTTTTTTTTTGATTTGAAACCATTTCACGACATATTTTGGAAAGAGACAACTTATAATTATTCACTTCACTTCATATTTTTGTTATTTTTGATAAATTACTTTTATATTTCTTTTAAAAATAATTGAATGGCTTATTGCAATAACTTGATAAGCCACGTGATCTAAAAAATCAATATTCTAGGCTGGATACATTACTCAATGTATTGCCATAACCACTGAAGAGATTTTGGGTATTTCTTATTAATTTTCTATCCTATTTAGAGTCGATTATTTAAAAATATTTTTTTTGTGGCTTATCATGTTCTTGCAATAAGCCTTTCAATTGTTTTTATTTATTTTTTTGGTAAATTACATGGAATATGTTTTTGAACCGGATAATAAAATATTTGAAAAATAGTTTTTAATTGCGTATTTTACCTGTTTTTAGTGCATATTTCAGAGTCTTAAGTGCATGTTTATGCGCATATTTTCGATTTTTTAGTGCATGAGATTCCTAGCCCTACATCATTATTCATGATAAATTATTATTTTTTTTTTTAACCTAAACCCACCTATAAGGCGGTAAATGGAGCTTAAGGGGTCTGGCCAGACCCATGCTTATTAAATACGTATATATCAGGACAGGTATAGGCAGATGACTTCAGGTGTGCTAAATGTGAGATTTTGTGTTACAAGGTTTGAATTGATTGTAGTCCAATATTTGATTCGCTTTTGATGATTTTGAAGGATCAATGTCACGACGGCAGTGAATGGTGGATATAAGGACTACTATCTTCTTTAGCTTCGCCATATAGGATCACAATGCGATATTATTATTGTGAAAGCAAAATATCGTGCTATGCACAGGCCTTTTCGATTCCAGTAATTGAGGAGGGATGTATATTTTGTTCTTTCTAACGGTGCTCACAAATGCCACATTTCTTTCCATCAACATTTTTTCAACATTTGCGTACAAATTGTACGACCAAAAGAAGTTATCAGCGTAAAGTGTCCCGTCACTGTACATATATTTTTCTATTAATTTCATTACGACCCGTTCGCCTTGGTTCGTCTCTCATTGGCCACATGGTTGTTTTCCTGTATAAATTATACCCTTCAAGGGATAATTTGTAACGGAATCACAAATCCATCAAACTTTTTTCCGTATTTTGCGGGCTTGCTAGGAATATATTGAGTAAACCGAGTTCGCCCGCGACACGGAAATAATTGCTCATCAACCGTTAGTTGGCAGCCCGGGGTGTATGTCTTCTCTAAGTTTGCCATCAACATGAGCCATATATCGTCCACGGCTGCAGATTTGCTTTGTTGAAGCCTCTTCGCACGAGTGTTTCCGTTATCGAAGCGGATTTAGGTGGTCAAGTGCTTGAACCGGTTGAAAACATGGTGGCTTTGTAGATGGGCATATTGTAGCTCGCCCATAATTCTTTCACTGGCTGGGAATTGGCGCGAAACACACCAGCAAACAACAAAATTCCAAAGGAGGCATACATTTCGTGTTCGGAGGTCATCATCCAAATTCGCTACTTTGCATTGGGATGCGCTTCGTTTCAAAGACGAAATGATTCAATTGCTTGTAACGACTTCCTGTTTCCCAGGATCTATAGCTGGGATAGATCAGCCTGTGTCCAGGGTCGCACAATTATTTATTTAGATAGAGACACTGATTTTAGGCTTATTTAATTCTATTCTTTTATTTTCTTTCTTAAACGTTATAAAAATACTAAAATATTATATATATTCACCGTATCCTTGGATTTTACTGCGTTCTTGTAATTACTTGTAGCTGCGTATCTTACGGTAACTTCAAAACATAGTGACGGGTGACGTACTCATATATTCAGTAGTAAACTAATAATGTTGCTATCTATGGTTTCTTAGAGGGTACCTAATGGACCAAGGAGTCTTCTTTATCAGCCCAGTAGAGACTAGAAAACTGATAAACAAGCAAATTCTAAAACTAAATATAAAAATAAACTAAAGATCCAGGTATGTCTGTGTAAGACCAAGGAGTTTTCTTTATCAGCCCAGTAGAGACTAGAAAACTGATAAACAAGCGAAAACTAACTAAATATAAAAAATAAACTAAAGATCCAGGTATGTCTGTGTAAAACCAAAGAGTCTTCTTTATCAGCCCAGTAGAGACTAGAAAACTGATAAACAAGCGAATTCTTAAACTAAATATAAAAATATACTAAAGATCCAGGTATGTCTGTGTAAGACCAAGGAGTCTTCTTTATCAGCCCAGTAGAGACTAGAAAACTGATAAACAAGCGAAAACTAAAAATCAATATAATAATAATCTAACTTCCGAAGCAAGCTATGATAATTTGTTTTTTCCTTACCTTTCTGCACGTCACTGTGTTTTATATTCCTCTGCCACGAATTGCTGCTTCTGATTCTGCTGCGTGCTCTGTCGATGTCTCTACTGCGATCTCTTATTGCGTCTCTGTCGTTGTTTCTACTGCGAGCTCTGCCTGCGTCTCTGTCGGTGTTTCTGCTGCGAGCTCTGCTTGCGCTTCTGTACTAGCTCTGCCATCGTCTCTGTTACTAGTTCTGCTTGCGTCTCTGTTATGGTTCTTGACGTCGCGGTTAGTACCTCTGTCGACTTTTCCTGTGACTGTAACGTGATGACTTTTAGCTCTCAAATCTAGGTGTTCACTTCTCTGCAGGTCTTTAGCAACTGTCCCATTTCATGCCTGTGCCTTCCTTTTATACTGTCGTTGTCATGGTGATCAGCGTATGGCATACGTGACTATGTGTTAGTTGTTGTTGCTTGTTCACGCTACTTCCCACCGGGAAAATGAGAATTAATTCGTAAAAAATCAGGAATTGAATGGATACTTGTGATGCATTTTAGAATGTATTCCAAAGAATATATAAATTTAAAGCAAAACCTATGAATTGGAATCAATAAACAAAAAATTAATTGCTTCGTTTTTATTGCTGCAGCAATCGATTATGAAGTATATAACACTTTATAATAAAGTAAATGTTGTTAGATTCCTTGCTTGCTTTTATGGTAAGTGAAAAACGAATTGATTCTTAAACAAATTCTGCTATAAGCGAAAAAAGAATCAATCTGTTATGATTTGTATTTTCTGTTTGTTGTTGATGTTTTTGTTTTTGTCAGATATTTTTGAAAAACGATTGTTCTATTGTTTTCCTTTCATGCATTTCTTAAAAATTTTACTTTCTGTTTGATTTGTCAGCGTTGAAGGAACAAACTGCTTCAGAAGGCTCGAAAATTTTAATAATGTATTGTTTGGTAAGTTATGAAAAACCATTGCGATTTACTTGTTTAAATCATTTCTTAATGTTTTTTTTAAATGCAGAGTGCATTTGCAAGGAAGGATACGACCAGGAACAGTCCCAAAAAGATATAAAGGAAGCTATACGCAAGTCAAAATGTAAATACTTTAAGGATACATTCAAAGCAAAACGGAAGGAACAACCTACATCATAAACATTAATATTTTTGCAATAAGTGTGGTATTATTATAATCTAAATCTCGCCTGTCTAAATATTATTTATTCTTTCAAATTACCTAATAATTATTAATTTGAATTACTATAACATAATATTTTATTAATTATTTAAAAAAGAATAAAAGATTTTCAATTCTGCCATACAAACCTATGCATTATGGAATTCATTCATGTATATCTATTCCAAAAGGGCTTCTTAGCGATTCATACTTTTCTCATATTAAAAAATTCATACTTTTTCATTTAAAAGAATCCATTTTATAAGCGAATAAAAGAATCGATTTCAACAGTGATTCAAGTGGAAGGCAGAAAAGAATGTACTACTTTTTGTAGGACATCACAATGTTAAAAATAATCAATTCTAGAATCAATAATTGGAAAAGAGAATTGATTCTTTTTTCATACACAATTGATTCTTTTTTCCCTGTGGGTTGTTCAATCGTTCGATTGTTCCGTTATTGTATTAAGCCTGTACAGGGTGGTTGGTTCTCATCAGTGAAACATAGAAAATTAAAATTTAAAGTTATAAAATTGGATTATTAATAGTTGTGTATAAATATCTAAGTTACAATTTTTATTTATTTATTATTTTATTAATGTTACTAAAGAATACTCTTATTATAATTACAATTTGTTTAAAATTCATTTTTACATACATTAATTAATAACAATAATGCCACATTCTGTAGTTCCAAAGGAACTAGAGGCGAATGCGGGTTTACATATAATGGAAAAGAAAACAAATTATGTTTATGTTTACAATTATGTATACAAATAAGTAGACAAGGGGTCGTTAGAGCAAAGCTTGAACATTAGTTTTAAATTTGATTTTGAGAAACATGGAAAAAAGAAGAAATGAGAAAAAATGAGAAAAATGTTTATTTAATATTAATAATAATAATTGCTAACTTAGTTTAATTTATGGAGTTAATTAGTTAATTAATTTGCTACATCAATAAGCGTATTAACATTTACATAGGATAAATTTAAGAGCCACGATTTCACTTCTCTTAAAAAAACATACTTATTACGAATACATCTAACATAACTAGGAAGACAATTGAACAATCTAGGACCAACCGAGGTATAAAAGTAAAAGAAATGTTGTAAGTTATGCGGTGGAACTAACGCTAAGCATTGATTATTAATCCTTAAGTTATAATTCATATAATTCCTGTTGACAAGATAACCAGATCTTACAAAAAACATTTTTAAGACTTTAAAATAATAAAGGTGTTTAAGAGGTAGGATGTTTAAATTTTTATACAGAGGAAGACTACTTTCATTAATACTTTTTTTGCATATAATTCTTATTGCGTGCTTCTGGACCGTTAGTAAAGGTTTAATTTTATTCATATGTGTACCGCCCCAGCAGGTCAGACCATATTCCAGCTTAGAATGAAATATTCCAAAATATATACATTTAAGTAAATTGTTTGAACAATAAGACTTTAAAAGAAAAAGTTGTCTTATAGCTGCCATTAAGTATTTTTTTAAAGCAATAGAGTGATCTAACCAATTTAATTTCCAATCCACTATTACACCAAGATATTTAAACGTTTTAACACAATCAATCGGAAAACAACTTGTGGAACAGGTCTCAAGGGAGTCATATGTATATGTATAGTTCGACGAATTACAGATTTCATGGCAGATGGAATATTTTTTGCAATTTGCAGAGTGAAAATTAAATACAGGAAGTTTGCTTTCTATACCAGCCACATTAAAAAACATAATTTTTGTTTTGTCACTTAGAACAAGTTTGTGTGATGTAAACCAGTGTCTCAAGATTTCCAAATCATGATTTAATTCAAGAACAGCTTCAAAAGTTGAATTGCAGGAAAAAGTGCAAGCCATATCATCAGCAAATGCTATTGTTTTACTAGAAAAGTTTTGAGAAAACAGTGAATTTATGAAGATCAAGAAAAGGACTGGGCCTAATACTGACCCTTGAGGTACTCCAATGGTTATATTTGCAAAATTACTATAAAAAGTATCAATTTTGACTCTTTGTACTCTGTGCGACAAATATGACGAGAACCAATTTAAGACCATGCCACGAAAACCACATTTAAACAATTTATTTAAAAGAATTTGATGATCCACTGTATCAAATGCCTTAGTTATATCCACGAATACGGCCGCGGAGACTTGTTTGCAATTCAAACTATTGTAAATGTTAGTACAAAAACTCATAAGGGCATCTTCAGTGGACAGACTTTGTCTAAAGCCATATTGGCAATCACTAAAAAATTTTGTTTTATTTAAAAAGTCAATCATTCGTGATTTGACAGCTTTATCAAAAATTTTCGAAAAAGTAGAAAGAATCGAAATCGGTCTATAATTATTGAGCATCGATCTATTTCCTTTTTTGAAAAGTGGAATAACCTCAGCTTTTTTTAGTTCATCAGGAAAAATTCCAGAATTAATGCTTTTGTTAAACAAATGACAAAGAATATCTGCAACATTGAATACTATTTTCTTTACAAAATTGCTAGAAAAACCATTTTCAGTGTCGGAATTTGAATTCTTAAGAGACATGATAATTTTATAAACTTCCAAAGAAGATATTTCTTCAAAAAAGAAACTCTTAAGGCTTGTATTTTCATTTTCTACGCAATTACAAGAATAATTTACAAGGCCATTATCCAGAACGACATCACTACCAATAGTAGAAAAAAACTTATTAAATAAATTTGCTTTGTCACATGGACTAGAATAAACCTTACCATCATCTTCAATCTCATGAATAATATTATTTGTGTTAGATTTATTTAAAATGTTGTTTACTAATTGCCATTCCTTTTTAGCATCACCACTGATCTTATTGAATTCATTTTTGAAATATTCACTTTTTACATTGGAGGTTTCGGTTATAATTTCTCTACAGAGTCTATTATATCGGGCTTTTAGATTAGCATTCGAAGGAAATTTTTTAATTTTCTTATAAAGTTTATTTTTAATCTTTATTCTATTAAGCAACTCAGATGTCATCCACTTTTTGAGTCTTTTAGTTTCATTAGACAACGCTACTGTAACGCTTTTTGAACATCGAGCAGTGTAATGAGATAATGTGTCAATAAAAGTATTAAAAGCAATAGACGGATTTGGTTCAGTATACACATTTACCCAAGACTCATGAAGAAGATAATTATTTAGCTGAATGAAATCGGTTATTAGTTTAAATGAATCAATAGGCGAGTTTGTATTTTTACACAAGACAACATTTTCAAACACTAAACATGTCAGGCAATGGTCGGATAAAGAGAGATTACAGACTGAACTACAGATTGAAATATTTTTTGATTGAGATAACCGCACAAAAATATGGTCAATACAAGTACAAGATTGATTGGTAATACGAGTTGGTTCATTTATACACGATTCAAGACCGTACGAAGCAAGCATAAATAAATAGTTGTCAACAAATACAGAGTCTTGCAAAATATTAAGGTTTATATCACCAAGTAAAATGACATTATTGGATTTTTCCGAATACAATAAATCATTTAAGTCATCTAAAAAAATGTCCAAAGAAGTGTTAACAACGAATCTATAAATACAAATAAATACGAAAGTCTGGTTATCAATTAAACATTTAACTTTAACAACATCCGAACTCATAAGATTATAACTTAAAAACTCACAATTTATGGTATTCGTAACAAAGACGGCCACACCACCGGCTGCATACTGGTCATTGCAATTTGCATAAAACTTGTACCCCGGAATAGCAAAAAATGACTTTTCAGTATCGTAAATCCATGTTTCGGTTAAGAAAATGAAATCAGGCTTATATATGAAGGATTCAAGATGTAGTAAAAAATTATCAAAATTCTTGCGCATACTTCTAATGTTTTGAGAAATAATATAAAAGCTGTTATTATTGTTTGGGTTAGTTGAAATACTTTGAAAATCTACACTTCTACAATTTGTCAAAGGAAGATCATATAAATTATCACCATGATCTAAGTTAACCATACTATTGAGATTATTCATTATATTTAATTTTTAATTTATAAAACAAGAAAACAAGAGCAATTACAAATTAATTGACTCTGCTTAGATCATCAAACGAATTAATAACGATAATAATATCACCTTCCTTTTTACGCATCAAAATTTTACCATTTTTAACCCAAACAAATTTAAAACTTTTTTCTTTTTTTAATTTCTTAGCAGCTTTTAAAAGATTTCTGGTCAACGCGGGCAAGTTATCATTTATATAAATTTTATTGTGACTATTTCCACCAAATAGTTTTGCATTTAGCTTTTTTACGTTAGAAAACTTGTTCCTCATTATTTCTTTCTTCCTATAAAGAGATAAAAACTTTACACATAAAATATTAGGAGAAGAGTTTGATGTTGACGTTTCACTTGTCTTTTTAATAGATTTAACATAACAATCATCGATTTCTAAATCAGTAATGTTTGAATTTAGGCCCTCACAGAAAATTGTCATTGCTGCGTTTAGTGCGTTGCTGTTGTTTATATTTGGGACACCAACAATTTCTACGCATTTTTCTCTATTTTTATTCTGGAGATAGACAACTTCTTGCTGTAGCTCATTTACCTTGCACTCCAATAACTGTTTTTCCTCTTGCAAAATAGAGATTTGAGCAAGCGCGTCAGCATTCATTTTTTTAAGAGCTAGAATTTCGTTGAATACGAGCTCCAATGTGATGGACGACTCATTGGCATGTATGATGTTGTTGTTGTGAAGTTGCGACTGAGCTTGAGTGAGAGTCTCAGCATTAATGTTGTTTCTTGGCTGCTGAGGCTCCGCACGCTGTAGGTCCGGTTGATAGTGTTGATGAGTTGGCGCAGTTTCTGCATGTTGATTTTTATTGCATTGTTGTTGTTGCTGTAATTTAGCAGTCTCAGTTGACGAAGAAGCAAGAAGTGGAGAATGAACGGAAAATTGTTTTTGTAGCTGCTGCAGATCTATGTTATTTTGTTGTATGTACGCTCAATTTTGTAAGGGACAAAATTAGTCGTTTCAGGCTTTTCGATTAGTTTCTCGCACAATAATAATTACGATTTCGGAGGTCAATAATGATTTAGAAATGGCTTGGTGATGCGGCAATGTTCCACGTAGTGGCCCTTGTGCATGAAACTGTTGGCACATTATGTTATCGGGGCCTTCCAGAAGGTGGTGGACTTGTTTTCCAAACTTTGTCGTCTTTTGAACGATAAGCCTGTTTCTCAAAAGGGACAGCCACAGCGGCTACGGCTTCTCTATATAACTCTTCCGCGGTATCACTATCATCGTTATTATCTAAAACTACCTCTATCTCAATCTTTTCTTCAATATCGGATGCTTCATCCACATTTTCATCTTCTTCTGGGACGTAGTCTTCATCTTCCAAATCGTCACCAAATTCAAATGGGTCCAATTCCTGCCCCATAATTTGTTCGATTTGCTCCTCAAGTCGCTCTCGTTCTTGTAGATTCACGTTTGGGGCATTCAGTTTGCGAACCAAACGCTTCATAATATCACCATTGTCGATGCCTTTTCGCTCCATTTTACTGAACCCAAATAAAACAAAAATAAATATAACATCCGCGCCAAACATTATTCACAAAGATCAGCGAAATATCTCCAAAAACAATCACAAAATATGTGAACTTAAGATAAAATTCACTGGAATTAATATTAATTATTTACCAAAATTTTGTTAAAAAATTAATTAAAACACGATAGAACAGAAAATAGCACTTGCAAAAACAAAAATTACAATTAATTTCGATGCTTTGAATTCTACTCATTAATTGAATATATATAAGAAGACACTTATATAATTGTCTTTGGTCTGCCCAGACCCATGTGCGCATAGTTCACTAAAGTATCTAAAAATGGAATTTTCCACTATAAATATGTAAAAATAATAACGGTTACTGTTTCGTTATGTTTGGCTTAGCCTATTTGAAGAAGTCATGAACTGGCGTAGCTCAGAAATACAGAGAAACAAAGTTCTAAACGTTTGAAACCCGTTTGGGTCTGACCAGACCCATACGCTCATGGGAGGGTTAATGTGACATCAAAGTTTGAAGAACGGATTTTGATTGAAAGCTATTAATGCAGTTAATCAAATGGGTTGAATAATAACTAAATAGTGTTTATTTGAATATATTTGTTTCTCTTCGAAATTAACTAAAATTTGCAATTTGATTTTTTTCAAATAGTAAACCGGAAATCAGAGTTAAAATTCTTATTTTTTTAACTTCGCATTTTTTAATACTAATTATTTTTAAATGAAAATATAGCTTGTAGCTTGAATATATTATGCAAACAATTTTAAAATAGTATCTTTAGTTGTTTAGAAGATATATGAACTAAAGTACGAAGGTGCTGCACAGTTCTACTGGGCGGTTTCTTAGTGTAGCAGTCTAATCTATCTTATAAACAAATCGAGATACTATTCTAAACTTTTTCACACAATATTTCTCTGCTAGTAGCTATATATTAAAGATAAAAATAAAAAAATAATAAAAAAGATGAAGTTGGAAAAATTAGGTTTTTAATATTTACTTCCGGCTTACCATATGTAAAAATTTTGGTTAATTTCTAAGAAAAATAATTAATATTTTCAAATAAACACTAAGGCTTCTCATCTAAGCATGTAACTGACCCGTAAACATTGTAAACCTTGTGAACTTACATGCACGTAAACTATCTGTCAAAATTTGTATGGGCGTGAGTTTACATCATTTTCGAGCCTATTTTGTAGTGTAAACTAGCATGTAAATCTACGTGTGTGAATGAGGGTTGTCTTTGGCGCTAATCATTACATATTTAAAGTAGTTGAAGTAAATATAAACACGTTTTATTTATTTTTCTATCTTAATGAAGGTTTTTAAAAGGTTTAAAATTTAAAAAAGTCATAATGTTGTCGCAGTCGCAGCCGTCATTTTGTCGACATTTATGCTATTTACACTTTATCGCTCATCAAAAGTTTAAATGCTTTACATGCTTACATGTTTACATGCTAAGATGAGAACCCTTACTATTTAGTTAATATTAAATCCATTTAATTAACTGCATTTGATTAACTGAGTTTATAGCTGTTTTCCCGATCGCAACACCACCTTCCAGGTCCAATTATGAATCTTAAATTGGGGACTCACTCACAAAATTAATTGTGGTCAATTGTTAAATTTGGACATTTTTTTAAATTATTAATTCGATTATCTGATACAAAAAAAAAAATGCACCAAGTTGAGCTGGAATAAAATCTTCAACTACACCACACAACACTTCAGACCTCAATTCAATACAAAATGATTGGAACATTATAGGACAAAAAATAGAGAAGAAACATTTTTATAACTAAAAATGCTAAAAAAACCTAAAACCTAGAAGAGTAAAATAGTACAAGAAGACGAAATAGACATTTATCTTTATTCGTAAATGCTAAATTTTTTCCCAATTTAGCTTGCTTTAAATATCCATCACTAGCACAATTCAGCATTTTGCACACCATTACTAACATAAATATGAAAACTGAGCTAACATTTGTGCAGATTACGAATTAAACGAAAAGGGAACGAATTACAAGGTAGCAAAGACCTTAACAACAAGTGCAACTGTAACAGCAGCAGACGCTATATTTGTGGTTTGTTGTTGTTTTTACTGGTCTAAATACAGGTCGCAACGCTATTGGCTCCCAACATTTGAAGTAGCCAGCCAAGACAAGCCAATGAAAATCATTTTACAAAATAAAAAGAAAACCACTGCTCATACAGAAACTACGCACTAGCAACAGCGTTAAAGAGTAAAAATAAGGGGAAATAAAAATTTTTTAAGTGTTATTTTTGCCACAATTTCAGGTTGTTGAACTGCTAAATAAAAGCTAAAAAGCTAGTCAAATATATTTAAATATAATTACTATAAGTCAACTGTGTGGGCTTTTGCAATCAAGCATATGTTGTTAGAGTAAAACAAAAGACTTAAGCAACAAACTTGACGATTACTTTAATGTACATTTCTTACGAAAAAGTTTGCATCTACTAACAAATAAACAAGCCATGTTATTACGCATAATATTATGCATATTAAGCATAAATTACATACGTAGTATAATTAAAAAAGAGTCCGAGCAAATACATAAACTGCTTAAAATGCCTCAAGAAAAAAAAAATTTGAACTTATAGAACTTACAGAAACAGAACAAAAGTTAAATGTTCTGTTCTTTGTTCTGTATAAAGTTGAGCTTGAAATGTTACTGATTGAATGCATATCTGCCAAGGTTATTAATTTATGAAAAATTCACACATGAATATGCAATTGTTATTACATAAGAATGCTAAATATCATGGCAGAATATTCACTATCTTCATTAGCATTCATTGCATAACAGCAGTTTATAAATAAATATCGTAATTTTTTATACAATTTACAGCTTGTGTGAACTAATTAAGCCAAATAAAACAATGAATTTTGTTTTGTTTGAAAATATTTACATATTTTCACAGCTGTTATTTATTCCTAATGTTTTTCTATTGCACCACAATATTATGTACCTAATGCATGGATTTATTTTTTAAAATATCTAAGTACTAAATTAATTTTTGCTTATAGTTAGGCTGGTTAGATTCCATTTAAAAAAATTAATATTCAAATAGTTTTCGGAAAAAATTAGCTCAATCGATCTAAGATTTTTAAGGTTAGATAATTTTGTACAACGTTGTTCAATCACGACCAATTATCAAAAAAGCCAAATAATGTATTATGGAAATCTTTGGGTATTATATGTTATATATATATTTTACTTGAAATATAATCAACAGAGAAATAGAATAGAATATAACCTCTCTCAGATACTAGAAAACCTATATTCCAAGAATCATTTTCCGGTATGATTTTCATAAGTATAACGATTTAAGGAGAGGCTCATGAAAAGCAACATCTTTTTGCTTTTGTATTATGTATAATGTATTATGGAAATCTTTGGGTATTATATGTTATATATATATTTTACTTGAAATATAATCAACAGAGAAATAGAATAGAATATAACCTCTCTCAGATACTAGAAACCTATATTCCAAGAATCATTCTCCGGTATGATTTTTATAAGTATAACGATTTAAGGAGAGAGAGGCTCATGAAAAACAACATCTTTTTAAATTTGTTTTTTATGCTTAACTATTCATTTACTATATGAAGAATGTATACCCTAAGAAGTGCTCCAAAGGTTCTCCAAACATTTTGAAATCTTTAAGCTAAGCTTAACCCTTTCAATGGCTAGGCCGAACTAAGAACAAATAATTTTTTGAGGTAACATTCCTATCATTCAGGTCCTATAAAAATGAAAAACATTCCTTAAATTTTTACCTGCGCTACTTACGTTTTGCAAGCTTGTACAAAGTAAAAATTGTTTTGCTCCTGTTCGGCACAAAAAAATTTTTTTTTCAATACCTTGAAGGTTTTTCAACCTTTTAGATACATGTTGCTTAAGCCCTCTTAATATTCTTTTCATTAAAAAAATAAAAAGATAAAAACACATAAGATTAATTTTTGTCCGATTGATTTTTTCTTATAAAAATGGGACAAAAATTTTTTTTGCTTTTTTCGGCACAAAATCGAAAATCCAACTGACTTTAATGTCAAATATCTCTCTAAGTTTATTTTTATCATGTTTGTTCATATTTTTTTCATAGAACTAAATGAATTGAGTTATAGGAATTATAAAGAATGTATAGAAATTATTTTCTGACATATCTAATATATGGGGCAAATCCACTGAAAGGGTTAAATTTATTTTTCTCACAATTTAAATTTTTGCTTTGAAAAATTATTGAACCAATTGACTTAAAACTTTTTAGAAATTCTTACTGGCCTTAGAACCTTAATAAACATGAAAATAGTTATAAGCAACATTGCTTTATCTATAAAAAAACACTTAGTCATTTCCATGCAAATTGTCCTCAAATTAGGCTCGTAGCCAAAATCGTTTTTTGGATTTCAAGCTCCTCGAAGTGTCCGAAGATATAAAAAGTATGTGTTTAGCCGTCACGGACGGTAGAAGTGAAACTTTAAGAAAACTGTAGAATTTTTTAGTACAACGACTTTTTCATAAAACATCGTTACCTTAATCTTAGTAGATATGCTGTAGAAACGAACATTTATAGGCAATTAATTCTACACGCGAAATTTTGGTGTAGACTCAACACTAACACATTCATACCATATCGTGTTTGTTGAATGTGTCAGTTGAACATTATTGTTGAATGTCAAATTTCCACGCCAATTAAATGTACGGACATATAAAAGACATCGAAATTTTAACGTTTCAACTCTCCAATCATGGTTGTGAACTTGGCTGCATTAAAAAAATTTTCGGTTCAACAGCGTACTAACCAACGCAAGCAAAAAAAAATCTTGCTACCTTTGCGCTGTCAAAAACGCAATGCACTTCTTACGGAAGATTTCTTTTCTTTTCTACAGCATACTAAGCTGAAGAATGAGAACAAATCGACTTGAAAATCAATAGGGGCATTCTCTATGTCTAGGATATGCCTATAATAGGAAATATACAATCCGTGTACCGACGCAACAACAAAATACAAGTAAAAATAACCGTTCACTATTTCCTTTGTATGCTACACTGAAACCCATGTAAATGGCGATGCTATGAAAAATAATTTATGAAACTCGACCCTGTGATTGTTATGTGAGAGAAGATAATGAAAGAGCAGCCAAACAGAAGGTGAAATGAGCGAGAAGTGCATCTCATTATAGAGGTCTTTGAGCTGTTGATTTTACTATGCTAGGCTTGTACAATAGGGCGCTCTCGATCCATTGGATATTTTAGTATAGGATTGTTACAATCCGTGCTCTCATGCAATTATGCTAGACATAGAGAATACCTATAATATTTTCGACTTTTGATGCAAACGTATCAGCTGTTTTTAAATATATTTTACTTTAATTTGTTTTGTTCAAAAGTCCAATCAAAGGACTTATCAAAAATAGTTTAAACCATACCTTTTGGTCAGTGTATATATTTTTAATCTTTTTTTTCAAAAAAAGTTCAAACTTTTTATACTTAAACTATTTATATTAAAAACATGACTTAAAAGTTGCTTTTGTGGTAAAAATACAAACAAGTAAAAATTGCATTTGTGACTGCCTACATTTCGTATGACATAATATTCATTTGCAAAAATACTTTCAGTTTGGCGTCAAAGTTGTTAAACTGTTTTTGGCATCAAAACACCAAGGTCATTTTATGATTTTTTTGGCCAAATTTTTTTTTTTCAAAATGTTGTTTAAATGTTATCTTCGACCCTAATGTTCCTTTACGTAGCGTTAATAATTCCTCTTATCCTTGGGTCACTATTCGTGTTATGTGTGCCATTAAGTTAAGAAATAAACTTCAATCTAAGTGGAAAACTATCCGTTCTAATGAAAACTGGGAAAATTACAAAAGAGCGCGTAATGATGCCACTCTAATGGTTAATTTGGAGAAGAAAAAAATTCTTCAGTGCTAAGATTAATCCGAACCTAAATTCTAAACAGCTTTGGAAAAATATTAAAACGCTAAGAGCATTTAGCAATGAACAGAAAGACTGCAATTTAGACCCAAATGTGCTTAATGACTATTTTTTGACCAATGGTTCTGACAAGTTCAAGTTCAAGTTCTAATACATTTATAAACGTTTTTGAAGTACCTACAATACCTGATAACTCTGACTTTCTCTCACTTGAATTTGTGTGTGTTAATGAAGATCGTGTAGCTAAATGTTTAATGCAGTTTTGTTCTAACGCAAAAGGAATCGATGAAATGCCTCTAAGGTTTATTAAACTTATCCTTCCTTATATATTTGTGGGCTAATATTAAAAAACTGGGGGTGTGTAATAAGAAAAACTCTGACTGCGAAATAGACCCTGAAACACTTAATAATTTTTTCTTAGACAATTCTTCTCTAATGACTGATAATAATATGCATGTTAGTTGTGATATGTCTAACCAGCAATCTTTTAATTTTGTGCCTGTTAATGAATTTGACGTCGGTAAATGTGTGATGCTGCTGAAATTGAATGCGATGGGTGAAGACGAAATTCTTATTAAGTTCATAAAAATCATATTACCTCATATAATTCACCAGCTTACACACCTTATTAATTTCTGTTTTTCATCATCATCTTGATGTTTTTCATTGTCATCGCGACATGTGGAAAGTTGCTATTGTGTTACCTGTGGCAAAAAAAACCCAACCCTTCAGGGCCTACTGATTTCAGGCCTATAAGCATTCTCTCACCTTTTGCAAAGATATGTGAAAAGCTAATGGGTCAACAAATAAATAGCTACATTCACGATAAAAGACTCTTATCCCCATTTCAGTCGGGTTTTCGGGCAGGGCATGGGCGTTCCTCAGCTGTAGTAAAGGTGTTGGACGACATAAGGTCGGCATATGATGCTGATAACATGACATTGCTAGGCTTGCTTGATTTCTCTAAAGCTTTTGATAAAGTAAACCATAAATGTCTGTCTAAAAACTCAAGCTTTTATTTGGTTTCGGTGATTGTGCTGTTAACTTATTGTCTAGTTATCTGTCAAATCGGTTGCAAAGAGTTAAAGTTGGGAATAATTTCTCGCAGTATAAATCGGTACACAGTGGTGTTCCACAAGGCTCTATTCTTGGCCCACTATTGTTTTCCATATTTATTAATGACATTTTTTCTCTCTGCAAAAACTCATCCGTTCATGCATATGCTGATGATGTTCAGTTGCATCTTCCTCGCCGTATTGGACTACTTGATGATCTTTGTTGCCGAATGAATGAAGATCTAAATAACATCAATGCACTCATTGATGACCCAACGAAATGGTCTTCAATTGAATGCTGCTAAATCGTATGTTCGTAAAAATTTAACGTGTGTTTATTTATTTATTTATTCATATATATATCTACTGGGCCCAGCCCTAACAGATATCACTTAACCTAATTCCTTAAATAATATGATAATATACATAAAATAAACTTGTTTCTCTTAGAGATCTTGTTGGAGCATAAAATGGAATGAGAGCAAGCAGTTCCGGACTGTCAACCTTGTTATCTACAATATCTTTAATAAATAAGACACTCTGCGTATTGCGTCTAATGGCCAAGCTTTGTAGCTTAAGCCGAGTAGTTTACAACGGTCGCTATACGCAGGCATATTTTCCCACGAAAATAATCGTCTTAGAGCGAATCTCGTAAACCATTTTTGAATTTTCTCGATTCGATTTATGTCACATTCATAGCAAGGATCCCAGATTATGTTCGCGTATTCAAGAATAGATCTTACCAGACTCACGAAAATTGATTTTAATGTGAATGGGTCTTAAAATTCTTTAGAGTTTCGCTTTAGAAAACCGAGTTGTGAGTTAGCTCTTGATATGACATATTCCCTGTGGGACCCGAATGATAATTTAGTATCAAAGTAAATACCCAAGTCTTTAATGGATTCGACGCGTGTGAAAGTAATATTAGACTTATAAAAATAATTGTGATATATGGTTAATTGTTTGCGAGAATATGTTAAGATATGACATTTAGAAAAGTTTAAATTCATCCCATTTATGCTACACCAGGAAATAAGTAGGTTAATATCATTTTGAAAATTGTTACAGTCCTGGTTGTTTATTATTTTAAACATTTTCAAATCATCTGCATAAAGCAGAAACTTACATGAAGTGAAATTTTTAGATAAATGGTTTATGAACAAAATAAACAAAAGGCGGCCTAAATGGCTCCCTTGCGGAACTCCCGATTTTACATCTACTGCTTTTGAAAATTATTGATCGATCTTAACTATCAATTTCCTATTTGACAAGTATGAGCTTAACCATCTCAAAAAATTAGAGTGAATTCCCATTTGACGAAGTTTAGATAACAGAGTCTTATGGTTTAAACTATCAAACGCTTTTACAAAGTCAGTATATAAAACATCGATTTGCGATCCTTTTTTTACTGCGTTTATGCAAAAATTAGAAAATAAAGCTAAATTAGTGCTTGTGGATCTTCCAACAAAAAAACCATGTTGCTGGATTGCAATATGGTTTTTAACTGAGTTAAATAAGTGTTTATTCACAATTTTATCCAGAACCTTTGGTATAACCGATAGCTTAACGATCGGTCTGTAATTTTCAACTAGATGTTTTTGACCAGATTTGAAAATCGGCGAGATATAAGCAGTTTTCCACTCTTCTAGAAAAACTCCATTTGAAAGAGATTTATTAAAAATTATTGTTAAAGCAGCATATAGTGAATGAGCGTATTTTTTTAAAAATAAGGGAGGTAGCAAATCAAAACCGGCTCCTTTATTCGAATCAAGTGTCCTGAGAGTATCATATACTTCATCTTCTGATATTACTAAGTGGCCAATATTAGTAATTTGCTCCACCTGTGGATGAATATTTAGATGTGTCTTATCGCAACTGTCAAAAACTGATCCGAAGAATATTGCAAACAATTCATTCGCAAATATCTTGTATATTATTTGCTTCGCTTTCCGAATACTTCATTGATTTTGGAAAACCTACACTTTTACGTTTAGAGTTAAGAAACGTGTTGTTGATATCCCTGACTTGTTAATTGGGACAAACAAGCTGAAATTAGTGTCAAAAGTTCTAAATCTGGGTTTTTATATAAATTCTTCTATGTCGTGCTCTGATCATATTAATAGTGTAGTTAAAAAAGTTTATTATGTCCTGCGTAATATAAGAATGTCTGCTAGTGTCACTCCTGTCAATATTAGACGTAAGTTGGTAATACAGTTGGTACTACCTGTGATAACTTACGCTGAGTTGGTTTATAGTAGGCTCGAATCATCCGATCAGAGTTAAAATTACAAATTGCTTTTAATTATGCTACGCGCTATGTTTATGGGTTGCGTAGGTTTGACCACTTATCTAGTTTCAGAAACGCCATACTTGGGTGTGATTTACCTTCCTACCTTGATGCCAGAAACTGCATTTATCTGCATAAGCTGATCTATACAAAAACACCTTCCTACTTATATGATAAACTTCAATTTAGCTTTTCCAAGACGAAGTAATGTTCTTATAG